>BSUD01000003.1:60237558-60438754 GCA_033239045.1 Fagopyrum esculentum | reverse complement strand
ATACTATTAGCATTCTTACTAGGTGATCTTGCTTCACGTCGCCTTGTTGAGATCCGTCAATATTTCATGTGATATTTGTCAGCATTATAACTTCAGTTAGTCTCTTTTGTCAAACCATTTAACAAGATAAAACTAGAAAAAGAGTTTTCAAGATTTTGTTTTGAGATGAAAAACTCAGACTTGGGTTCAACATACAATTTTTCGGTTTCTAGTTACCAATTATTCATTTTCAGAAGAATGTTGAAATATATCAAGTAAATCAACTTTTCGTTTTTCAGTTTCTAGTTACCAATCGGTTCAACTTTCATTTTTCTAGTTTGTAGTCACATTATTACTTGAATTTAGTCTCTTTTGTCCACTTTTAGTTTTTAAGCTTTCAATTTGAATCGACTTTTATTTTTGGAGACCATGACTTTTTTTTGACTCGACAACATATGTTTCAAGCTTAATTTTTCTCTTTTGCTTTCCGTGGCTGGACTTTGAAGATCAAGAATGTTTTCTAGCTTGAGAACACCGGTTTTGAGCTTGAATATGCTATTTTACTTTTTTTTCCCCCTTTTCCTAGAGATCATGAGTGTTTTTTAGCTTGACAACCCTAATTTTGAGCTTGAATTCGCTATTTTGTTGTTTTTTGATTGACTTTGGAGAACTGCACTGTATTCTGGCTTGTCAATCTTTTTTTTTGACCTTGAACTTGCTGCTTTGCTATTTTCTAGCTTGATTTTGAAAATCGTGACCATTTTCTAGTTTGACAACACATATTTTGAGTATATTCTTTGTATTTAGTTCCTTAAGGACACTAACATAAAATTGCTCATGATAAGCTTTAAGGTTATTGCTAATGTATGTAGATTATCATGACCATTTGAATTAGTGCCTTTGTTCTTTGAATTAACAATCACTTTTATATATAGTTACCCATATTGAGTGTAAATGACATTTTTTTGATGAGGTTGATGCTAAGGCGTGTGATTACCATGACCGCTAATTATCAATTAGTGAATTGAATCTAATAAATGACATTTTCTTGATGTTTTACTGCTCTTTGTTTTATTCGGTAAATGACCTTTTTATGTTTACAGATGCAAATTGTAAAATCCGGAATTTTTATTCCGTCTTTTTCCGTTATAAAATAGATCTCGATCAGTTGACCCATATCCGTCTCCTTAGTTAGACATATTATTATAGGATTTATCATTTTATGTAGATTCCTTCACATAAAATGATAGAATCTTTTATATAGTTTATCATTTTATGTAGATTACTTCCGCATAAAATGATAGAATTCTGAGCCGATCTTAAACTATAATAAACTCCCTATCCGCCTAGTCCGTATATTTATATATCGGGATCTTGTCCAGCCAGAAACTCGCTAAATTAAGGAGCCCAGCTGCAGCCATTTTAGCCCATCTGTTAACCGATAATCAACTCCAACGGATCCAGTTCTGCAGCCAGCTAGCCCAGCCAAACAGCCTCCAGCGTTGCCAGCTGCTCCAGCCCGCTGCCTTGTCCGCTCCAGCCCAGAAGCAGCCCACTGCTGCCTTGTCCAGCGCCAGCCTTCAGCCCAGCTCCGCCCAGCTGCCTCACGCGTCCAGCCCAGAAGACCTGCTGTTCCGCCTTCTTCAGTTCCAGCCCAGCAGCAGCACAACTCCATCCCACTGCTGCCTTGTCCAGCGCCAGCCTTCCAGCCCAGCGCCAGCTTGCCAGCTTCAGCCCAAGAAGGAACTGCTGCTTCACCTTCTTCAGCCCAACAGCAGTCTGTGCCCAGCTAGGAGGAGTTAATCAACAACATTTATGGCCCTCTTAAAATAAAACGTAACAGCTGCAAAATTTTAGGAGGAAAATCCCATTTTGTTCAGCCTACAATCACGCATACAGCTGCTCGCCTTCCTTCTCCTTTGCGTCCAGATTCATCTACTGAAGCACGCCTGCATTCCTTGCCCACAGCCAGATCCGTTTGTTTCCTCTCCTTCTGTCCACAATTCTGCAAGCCTCGATCTTCTTCTGCAGCAAATCTGTCCATCTCGATCGAGGACTTCAACGCAACAACAAGCAACACAGGCCAACGTAAATCCTCCTTCTCCCTCCACTTTCCGTCATCAGCGTGCTGGCTTAAGTGAGGGTACGTACATCCTCCTTCTTCGATTTCCCTACTGCAGTGCCAAGTAAGTGTAGACGAACCATCATCCTCCCAAGTCCATACCTAAACAATCGAGTTTGACTTGTCCTAAACAAACTGCAGGTATCTTAGATCACCTTCTGAGATCCGGATAGCAAGGTCTGGGAAGTTTGTGAGCATAATAGCACTCCTAACCCACTACAGCAAGGTAAGCCATGTGCGGTCGAGTTTTGTTACGTCCTTTACAACTAGGTTGTAGTGTCTCTAGTTCTCTTGATTCATAGTATTGTTTAGGTGTTGTAGTCGACCTTGAGCATTGTTAATATAGTAATAGGTAGCTGCTGAAAGTGATACATAAAATGATAGACATAAGGGCTGCTGTAAAATCGCATTTTATGCCTTCAGCTTTTGACTTATAAACTGCCTATCTTGTCGGCCAATTGTTGATGGATATATGTAGTTTAGCATATTAAAATTTGGGAGGAAATGAACGGTTGGATTAGAAGTTATGAGCTCCCGAAGTTAGGTAGTTGAGCAGTTTTGGTAAACTTAAGTTTTTGGCTAAGTATAGGAATTTTGAGTGAAGTAGTCAACTTTGTGAATTTTTATAAAAATATCGGCTGAACAGTTTTGAGGAATTCTTCCTCCTAAGGTTAGATAGAACCTCATAGATGATCTAGAGATTTAATTCGGAATTATTATAAGCTGTTAAGAATTTTATATTTAGAACCGAAGTTAGACCTTTACAATTCTTCCGGAAAATAGAAACATAGGAAAAATGTCAGTTTGGAACCAAATAAAATTTTAAGAGTTAGAATATAAATTTAGAACCTCAAATAGGAGTTTAGACATGAATTTTAGGATTTTCGAGAAAATCGGAACCAAGGGTAAAATGGTCATTTTACCCTAAACTAATACTGTAACTAGTATGTCTTAATACCTTATTCGATCTTAGAAGTTTTAGACTTCTATCTACGTGAGAGTGTGCTAATACACTTATCGCCTTTGGCAGGAAACTGAGTGGTTACAGTTTACAGAGCGAGTGGTTTATAAAGAGTCGAGCGTTATAACAGGTAAGTCCAAGGACGCTCCGATTGCCGACGAAGAGAAGGCGAATGATGGTAGTAAGGCGGTAATCTGCCGACCCTACTAGTGGCGACAAAGGCATGGATAAAGCAGCTCCGGCTGTTTTAACGTGAGGAGAAGAGGCGAGGTAGTGTTGCGCAAGGAGTGAAACGCAGTCGGTGAACTCCGAGAACTCGATGGCCATTGTTGTTCTTATCTTCGGCGTGGATGAGAGCATACCAGAAGCAGATGGGAGAAGCGGCCGAAGAAAATGAGAGAGGGGTAATGTGAAACCCCAATGTTGAACGGTGAAAATAATTTTGGGTACATTTACCAAATAAAAAAACAAATTGGCCTACTTACTAAACCTAAACCTGAAAAAAGCCTATTTACCTAATTGACCCAAATAACATGTAGCAAAGAAGAGATGAAGAAGTGACACGTGACATTAAGGGTTTTGGCTTTAATATATATATCTATATACATATATTAAAGCCAAAGCATTTCCTTCAATGTGGTTCATCCTATCTTATTTTATGCCACGTACCATTTTCTTAGAATTTTGATTTAAATAAAACAATTATATATACATTTACCATATTTAAATTAGTCAATAATGTAATAATATAATTATCCTATAATAGAAGTTATATTTATCTACTTACCATACATGTCTTTTTATATATCTACACATATACATAAACATAGTTAAAATTATACTAATAGATTTATTATTCTATGATAAAAATTATACCAAAATAATTTAATATATAGTTATACATATATTTATCTATACTAAATATACTTTTTTATTTTATGTATAGATGCTAATGTGTTTTAATTTTATTAAAAAATTGAAGAGATTATTTTTATTAAACTTCTATCAATTAATCTATATACATATATTAAAGCAGAAACACTTTGTGTCACGTGTTGTGATCTTATAAACTTCACACCACGTGTCATTTTCTTGCACATCTTAATTTTATAATTATAGTAATTAACAAATCAATAAAAAAAAGCAATGATATAGATAATAGATATATTATTTCCATTTATAATTTTATCACAATCTTCAATATATTCTTAAGATATCTTTTTCATTATTTTTTTTAAAAATTTCTAATTTTTAATTATAAAATGATTAGATTATTTATTATTCTAACTTTAACATATAAATATATAGTTTTTATATTAATTAGGAAATAATCACTAACTAAAAAATGTATAAATTTTTATAATGTAATTATTACATTTTTTTATGGATATTATTTAAAACAACCTAAGATAATTTTATAATTGAATTTTTTAAGCGTTCTCTACTTTAACATTTATATTTTAATTTTAAAATTTATTTATATTTTTTCTTTTGAAAATTTTTATTTCACTTTTATCAACTTTATAAAATATTCTACTAACATTAACTAAGATATGTAATATTGTCTAAATTAGTCTATTTTTATTATTTATCTAAAATTATAATTAATTTAATTATAAGTTTTAATTAATCTTTCATTAGTTAACTAAATCCATTATGTTACATTATTTTCTTATAAAAATTTTAAAAATTATAAAATTCAAATTATATCCGTGTCTTGGCACGGGAACTACACTAGTATCATTACACATATTAATTGCATCAATAAAATTGTATATATATATATATATATATATAAAAGACATTATTTTGTTATTTATATAATTTTAATAGATATATGTAATATAGATATTTAAAGAGTAAGTTTGATAAATAGATATATACTCCCTCTGTTCTTTATTAATTAACGGTAAAACTTTAGCATAATATTTAAGATATTTTTATATTGCTAGAAATGCCCTAAGTTTTTTTTACAAAATAGTACACTTGATTTGGCAGACAAACTTTTTTAACTAAAACTTTTTATAATATGGTACTTTGTATTACAGAGGAACCTTTCTTCACTTAATCTAAACAAAATGTTTTATAGTTGTATATAAAACAAACCTTTTTTAAAACCTTTCATCATCTTCCTCGTTTAGTTTTCTACAACTATTTACAATAACTAAATTTAAAATTTTAGAGCCAATTTATTTCATTTAGATTGGAGGCAATTTTGAATAAGCAAATATGTAAGTCATCCCCTTCGTTATGTAATTAGAATTCTCTCAAATCACTTGTTGGCATTTCTGTGAATCATTTCATTTTAAATGTTCTTGCAAAAATGAATTACGCATTTGATTTTAATGAAATTCCTAATGTAGAGCAACAAGGGGTGGATGAAGGAGTTGTTGAAGATAACAATACGAACAATTTTATTTTTCAAGTCGATAAAGAAGTCTCAAATACCATACCATTATCAGTTACATTATTATCAAATAGTACCCCACTACTTGCTGAAGACGAAAATGACACAATCACTCATCCGGGTAGGTATCAATTTTGTATCAGATTTCTTATTTACAAATGAAATTCACCATAAAGTTTATTGTCCAAAATAGTTTGTAGGTGTATAGTTTGATTTATATATGTTTTGTGTGTTTCATGTATATCAATTTTATGGATTTGAACTTGATTTTTGGAATGCATATAATGATAATGTACATGGTGATAGTGGAAGACAAACAAGAACCTACAAGTTCGTATCAATGATAAAAGAAAAGTCATATATGCTGCTTTATTAGAGAGAAGTGTGAATGGAAAAACTAAAATGAGAAACAACAAAAGATGTTTTTGCATTGTACTCGGTGCCAATACGAACTACTCAACGGATATGCAAACAAGCAAAGGATACCCCAATTGGTAATATTCATGATGTTTGTCATAGAACAACAAATAACTGTGGAAGGAAGCGAATAGAAGTCAACCTCAGTCGTATTAGACTATTAGTGATATGCCTTTGAACCAAAGATCGATAGTAAGGTCACTTACCCAAGTTTTAAGTGTCAATAATGCCACCATACATAAACTCTACAAGGAAGGACACATTCGACGTTACTCGAATGCACTCAAGCCACATCTAATGGAGGAATAAAACGACTTCAATATTGCATATCTATGTTGGACACAACTAGTTTGCCACATGAGCCTAAATTTTGTTGGTATGTACAATATGATTCACATTGATGAGAAATGATTTTCATGACTAAGAAGACAAAGTCATACTACATGCTCCCAACTGAAGAATATCCTTTACGCTCATGTCAAAATAAATTTTCATCGGAAATGTAATGTTTCTAGTTGCTCTTGCAAGACCAAGATCTGATAATGAAGGAAATGAAGTATTTTCAGGCAAAATAGGAGTGTTTACACTAGTGACTTCGCAACCAGCAATAAGACGAAGCTAAAAAAGAGAAGTTGGTACCATGGAGACCAAGCCAATCACGTCCGTGACAAAAGATGTTATACGGTCATTTTTACTAGAGAAGGTTGCTCCGGCAATTCAAGATAAGTAGCCAAGCGAAGATTTGGAAACAATTTTTATTCAACAAGATAATGCAAGAACCCATATGCAACCGAGTGATGAAGAATTTCATACGAAAGCTTCACAAAGTGGGAGAAAAATTAGATTGTTTTGTCAACCAACAAACTCTACGGACTTGAATATTCTAGACCTTAGGCTTTTTCGTGCCATTCAGTCATTGCAGGACAAGGAGTGCTATGAACCGTGGACGAACTAATCAAGTGTTGTTCAAAGGAAATTCAATGAGCATGAGCCACAAAAGATCAACCGTATATTTTTAAGTTTACAATTATGTATGAAGAAAATCATGAAAGTTGAAGAATCCAATCCATATGAAATTCCTCACATGAATAAGTGTAGGTTAGAAAGAGATGGTTGTCTTCCTACACAAATCACTTGTAAGAGAGATTTAGTAGAAAGTGTTATGAGCATGTTAGAGCATAGAGTTTAAATAGTAGCATATGAAGTTGACAGGCTTGAAAGTGTTTTTTGCTCAAGAAGTTGACAATGTTAGAAAGTGTTTCTGTAATTCAATTTTCTATAAGAAGCTTATTTTAAGTTGTTCAGATATATCTTCGGATATATTTTTAGATTGGATTTTTGTCAACTTTTTTTATACTATTAGCATTCTTACTAGGTGATCTTGCTTCACGTCGCCTTGTTGAGATCCGTCAATATTTCATGTGATATTTGTCAGCATTATAACTTCAGTTAGTCTCTTTTGTCAAACCATTTAACAAGATAAAACTAGAAAAAGAGTTTTCAAGATTTTGTTTTGAGATGAAAAACTCAGACTTGGGTTCAACATACAATTTTTCGGTTTCTAGTTACCAATTATTCATTTTCAGAAGAATGTTGAAATATATCAAGTAAATCAACTTTTCGTTTTTCAGTTTCTAGTTACCAATCGGTTCAACTTTCATTTTTCTAGTTTGTAGTCACATTATTACTTGAATTTAGTCTCTTTTGTCCACTTTTAGTTTTTAAGCTTTCAATTTGAATCGACTTTTATTTTTGGAGACCATGACTTTTTTTTGACTCGACAACATATGTTTCAAGCTTAATTTTTCTCTTTTGCTTTCCGTGGCTGGACTTTGAAGATCAAGAATGTTTTCTAGCTTGAGAACACCGGTTTTGAGCTTGAATATGCTATTTTACTTTTTTTTCCCCCTTTTCCTAGAGATCATGAGTGTTTTTTAGCTTGACAACCCTAATTTTGAGCTTGAATTCGCTATTTTGTTGTTTTTTGATTGACTTTGGAGAACTGCACTGTATTCTGGCTTGTCAATCTTTTTTTTTGACCTTGAACTTGCTGCTTTGCTATTTTCTAGCTTGATTTTGAAAATCGTGACCATTTTCTAGTTTGACAACACATATTTTGAGTATATTCTTTGTATTTAGTTCCTTAAGGACACTAACATAAAATTGCTCATGATAAGCTTTAAGGTTATTGCTAATGTATGTAGATTATCATGACCATTTGAATTAGTGCCTTTGTTCTTTGAATTAACAATCACTTTTATATATAGTTACCCATATTGAGTGTAAATGACATTTTTTTGATGAGGTTGATGCTAAGGCGTGTGATTACCATGACCGCTAATTATCAATTAGTGAATTGAATCTAATAAATGACATTTTCTTGATGTTTTACTGCTCTTTGTTTTATTCGGTAAATGACCTTTTTATGTTTACAGATGCAAATTGTAAAATCCGGAATTTTTATTCCGTCTTTTTCCGTTATAAAATAGATCTCGATCAGTTGACCCATATCCGTCTCCTTAGTTAGACATATTATTATAGGATTTATCATTTTATGTAGATTCCTTCACATAAAATGATAGAATCTTTTATATAGTTTATCATTTTATGTAGATTACTTCCGCATAAAATGATAGAATTCTGAGCCGATCTTAAACTATAATAAACTCCCTATCCGCCTAGTCCGTATATTTATATATCGGGATCTTGTCCAGCCAGAAACTCGCTAAATTAAGGAGCCCAGCTGCAGCCATTTTAGCCCATCTGTTAACCGATAATCAACTCCAACGGATCCAGTTCTGCAGCCAGCTAGCCCAGCCAAACAGCCTCCAGCGTTGCCAGCTGCTCCAGCCCGCTGCCTTGTCCGCTCCAGCCCAGAAGCAGCCCACTGCTGCCTTGTCCAGCGCCAGCCTTCAGCCCAGCTCCGCCCAGCTGCCTCACGCGTCCAGCCCAGAAGACCTGCTGTTCCGCCTTCTTCAGTTCCAGCCCAGCAGCAGCACAACTCCATCCCACTGCTGCCTTGTCCAGCGCCAGCCTTCCAGCCCAGCGCCAGCTTGCCAGCTTCAGCCCAAGAAGGAACTGCTGCTTCACCTTCTTCAGCCCAACAGCAGTCTGTGCCCAGCTAGGAGGAGTTAATCAACAACATTTATGGCCCTCTTAAAATAAAACGTAACAGCTGCAAAATTTTAGGAGGAAAATCCCATTTTGTTCAGCCTACAATCACGCATACAGCTGCTCGCCTTCCTTCTCCTTTGCGTCCAGATTCATCTACTGAAGCACGCCTGCATTCCTTGCCCACAGCCAGATCCGTTTGTTTCCTCTCCTTCTGTCCACAATTCTGCAAGCCTCGATCTTCTTCTGCAGCAAATCTGTCCATCTCGATCGAGGACTTCAACGCAACAACAAGCAACACAGGCCAACGTAAATCCTCCTTCTCCCTCCACTTTCCGTCATCAGCGTGCTGGCTTAAGTGAGGGTACGTACATCCTCCTTCTTCGATTTCCCTACTGCAGTGCCAAGTAAGTGTAGACGAACCATCATCCTCCCAAGTCCATACCTAAACAATCGAGTTTGACTTGTCCTAAACAAACTGCAGGTATCTTAGATCACCTTCTGAGATCCGGATAGCAAGGTCTGGGAAGTTTGTGAGCATAATAGCACTCCTAACCCACTACAGCAAGGTAAGCCATGTGCGGTCGAGTTTTGTTACGTCCTTTACAACTAGGTTGTAGTGTCTCTAGTTCTCTTGATTCATAGTATTGTTTAGGTGTTGTAGTCGACCTTGAGCATTGTTAATATAGTAATAGGTAGCTGCTGAAAGTGATACATAAAATGATAGACATAAGGGCTGCTGTAAAATCGCATTTTATGCCTTCAGCTTTTGACTTATAAACTGCCTATCTTGTCGGCCAATTGTTGATGGATATATGTAGTTTAGCATATTAAAATTTGGGAGGAAATGAACGGTTGGATTAGAAGTTATGAGCTCCCGAAGTTAGGTAGTTGAGCAGTTTTGGTAAACTTAAGTTTTTGGCTAAGTATAGGAATTTTGAGTGAAGTAGTCAACTTTGTGAATTTTTATAAAAATATCGGCTGAACAGTTTTGAGGAATTCTTCCTCCTAAGGTTAGATAGAACCTCATAGATGATCTAGAGATTTAATTCGGAATTATTATAAGCTGTTAAGAATTTTATATTTAGAACCGAAGTTAGACCTTTACAATTCTTCCGGAAAATAGAAACATAGGAAAAATGTCAGTTTGGAACCAAATAAAATTTTAAGAGTTAGAATATAAATTTAGAACCTCAAATAGGAGTTTAGACATGAATTTTAGGATTTTCGAGAAAATCGGAACCAAGGGTAAAATGGTCATTTTACCCTAAACTAATACTGTAACTAGTATGTCTTAATACCTTATTCGATCTTAGAAGTTTTAGACTTCTATCTACGTGAGAGTGTGCTAATACACTTATCGCCTTTGGCAGGAAACTGAGTGGTTACAGTTTACAGAGCGAGTGGTTTATAAAGAGTCGAGCGTTATAACAGGTAAGTCCAAGGACGCTCCGATTGCCGACGAAGAGAAGGCGAATGATGGTAGTAAGGCGGTAATCTGCCGACCCTACTAGTGGCGACAAAGGCATGGATAAAGCAGCTCCGGCTGTTTTAACGTGAGGAGAAGAGGCGAGGTAGTGTTGCGCAAGGAGTGAAACGCAGTCGGTGAACTCCGAGAACTCGATGGCCATTGTTGTTCTTATCTTCGGCGTGGATGAGAGCATACCAGAAGCAGATGGGAGAAGCGGCCGAAGAAAATGAGAGAGGGGTAATGTGAAACCCCAATGTTGAACGGTGAAAATAATTTT
This sequence comes from Fagopyrum esculentum, assembly GCA_033239045.1. NCBI lineage: Eukaryota > Viridiplantae > Streptophyta > Magnoliopsida > Caryophyllales > Polygonaceae > Fagopyrum > Fagopyrum esculentum. Next base: position 60,428,009 of record BSUD01000003.1, on the reverse strand, counting down.
GGGTACATTTACCAAATAAAAAAACAAATTGGCCTACTTACTAAACCTAAACCTGAAAAAAGCCTATTTACCTAATTGACCCAAATAACATGTAGCAAAGAAGAGATGAAGAAGTGACACGTGACATTAAGGGTTTTGGCTTTAATATATATATCTATATACATATATTAAAGCCAAAGCATTTCCTTCAATGTGGTTCATCCTATCTTATTTTATGCCACGTACCATTTTCTTAGAATTTTGATTTAAATAAAACAATTATATATACATTTACCATATTTAAATTAGTCAATAATGTAATAATATAATTATCCTATAATAGAAGTTATATTTATCTACTTACCATACATGTCTTTTTATATATCTACACATATACATAAACATAGTTAAAATTATACTAATAGATTTATTATTCTATGATAAAAATTATACCAAAATAATTTAATATATAGTTATACATATATTTATCTATACTAAATATACTTTTTTATTTTATGTATAGATGCTAATGTGTTTTAATTTTATTAAAAAATTGAAGAGATTATTTTTATTAAACTTCTATCAATTAATCTATATACATATATTAAAGCAGAAACACTTTGTGTCACGTGTTGTGATCTTATAAAATTCACACCACGTGTCATTTTCTTGCACATCTTAATTTTATAATTATAGTAATTAACAAATCAATAAAAAAAAGCAATGATATAGATAATAGATATATTATTTCCATTTATAATTTTATCACAATCTTCAATATATTCTTAAGATATCTTTTTCATTATTTTTTTTAAAAATTTCTAATTTTTAATTATAAAATGATTAGATTATTTATTATTCTAACTTTAACATATAAATATATAGTTTTTATATTAATTAGGAAATAATCACTAACTAAAAAATGTATAAATTTTTATAATGTAATTATTACATTTTTTTTATGGATATTATTTAAAACAACCTAAGATAATTTTATAATTGAATTTTTTAAGCGTTCTCTACTTTAACATTTATATTTTAATTTTAAAATTTATTTATATTTTTTCTTTTGAAAATTTTTATTTCACTTTTATCAACTTTATAAAATATTCTACTAACATTAACTAAGATATGTAATATTGTCTAAATTAGTCTATTTTTATTATTTATCTAAAATTATAATTAATTTAATTATAAGTTTTAATTAATCTTTCATTAGTTAACTAAATCCATTATGTTACATTATTTTCTTATAAAAATTTTAAAAATTATAAAATTCAAATTATATCCGTGTCTTGGCACGGGAACTACACTAGTATCATTACACATATTAATTGCATCAATAAAATTGTATATATATATATATATATATATAAAAGACATTATTTTGTTATTTATATAATTTTAATAGATATATGTAATATAGATATTTAAAGAGTAAGTTTGATAAATAGATATATACTCCCTCTGTTCTTTATTAATTAACGGTAAAACTTTAGCATAATATTTAAGATATTTTTATATTGCTAGAAATGCCCTAAGTTTTTTTTACAAAATAGTACACTTGATTTGGCAGACAAACTTTTTTAACTAAAACTTTTTATAATATGGTACTTTGTATTACAGAGGAACCTTTCTTCACTTAATCTAAACAAAATGTTTTATAGTTGTATATAAAACAAACCTTTTTTAAAACCTTTCATCATCTTCCTCGTTTAGTTTTCTACAACTATTTACAATAACTAAATTTAAAATTTTAGAGCCAATTTATTTCATTTAGATTGGAGGCAATTTTGAATAAGCAAATATGTAAGTCATCCCCTTCGTTATGTAATTAGAATTCTCTCAAATCACTTGTTGGCATTTCTGTGAATCATTTCATTTTAAATGTTCTTGCAAAAATGAATTACGCATTTGATTTTAATGAAATTCCTAATGTAGAGCAACAAGGGGTGGATGAAGGAGTTGTTGAAGATAACAATACGAACAATTTTATTTTTCAAGTCGATAAAGAAGTCTCAAATACCATACCATTATCAGTTACATTATTATCAAATAGTACCCCACTACTTGCTGAAGACGAAAATGACACAATCACTCATCCGGGTAGGTATCAATTTTGTATCAGATTTCTTATTTACAAATGAAATTCACCATAAAGTTTATTGTCCAAAATAGTTTGTAGGTGTATAGTTTGATTTATATATGTTTTGTGTGTTTCATGTATATCAATTTTATGGATTTGAACTTGATTTTTGGAATGCATATAATGATAATGTACATGGTGATAGTGGAAGACAAACAAGAACCTACAAGTTCGTATCAATGATAAAAGAAAAGTCATATATGCTGCTTTATTAGAGAGAAGTGTGAATGGAAAAACTAAAATGAGAAACAACAAAAGATGTTTTTGCATTGTACTCGGTGCCAATACGAACTATTCAACGGATATGCAAACAAGCAAAGGATACCCCAATTGGTAATATTCATGATGTTTGTCATAGAACAACAAATAACTGTGGAAGGAAGCGAATAGAAGTCAACCTCAGTCGTATTAGACTATTAGTGATATGCCTTTGAACCAAAGATCGATAGTAAGGTCACTTACCCAAGTTTTAAGTGTCAATAATGCCACCATACATAAACTCTACAAGGAAGGACACATTCGACGTTACTCGAATGCACTCAAGCCACATCTAATGGAGGAATAAAACGACTTCAATATTGCATATCTATGTTGGACACAACTAGTTTGCCACATGAGCCTAAATTTTGTTGGTATGTACAATATGATTCACATTGATGAGAAATGATTTTCATGACTAAGAAGACAAAGTCATACTACATGCTCCCAACTGAAGAATATCCTTTACGCTCATGTCAAAATAAATTTTCATCGGAAATGTAATGTTTCTAGTTGCTCTTGCAAGACCAAGATCTGATAATGAAGGAAATGAAGTATTTTCAGGCAAAATAGGAGTGTTTACACTAGTGACTTCGCAACCAGCAATAAGACGAAGCTAAAAAAGAGAAGTTGGTACCATGGAGACCAAGCCAATCACGTCCGTGACAAAAGATGTTATACGGTCATTTTTACTAGAGAAGGTTGCTCCGGCAATTCAAGATAAGTAGCCAAGCGAAGATTTGGAAACAATTTTTATTCAACAAGATAATGCAAGAACCCATATGCAACCGAGTGATGAAGAATTTCATACGAAAGCTTCACAAAGTGGGAGAAAAATTAGATTGTTTTGTCAACCAACAAACTCTACGGACTTGAATATTCTAGACCTTAGGCTTTTTCGTGCCATTCAGTCATTGCAGGACAAGGAGTGCTATGAACCGTGGACGAACTAATCAAGTGTTGTTCAAAGGAAATTCAATGAGCATGAGCCACAAAAGATCAACCGTATATTTTTAAGTTTACAATTATGTATGAAGAAAATCATGAAAGTTGAAGAATCCAATCCATATGAAATTCCTCACATGAATAAGTGTAGGTTAGAAAGAGATGGTTGTCTTCCTACACAAATCACTTGTAAGAGAGATTTAGTAGAAAGTGTTATGAGCATGTTAGAGCATAGAGTTTAAATAGTAGCATATGAAGTTGACAGGCTTGAAAGTGTTTTTTGCTCAAGAAGTTGACAATGTTAGAAAGTGTTTCTGTAATTCAATTTTCTATAAGAAGCTTATTTTAAGTTGTTCAGATATATCTTCGGATATATTTTTAGATTGGATTTTTGTCAACTTTTTTTATACTATTAGCATTCTTACTAGGTGATCTTGCTTCACGTCGCCTTGTTGAGATCCGTCAATATTTCATGTGATATTTGTCAGCATTATAACTTCAGTTAGTCTCTTTTGTCAAACCATTTAACAAGATAAAACTAGAAAAAGAGTTTTCAAGATTTTGTTTTGAGATGAAAAACTCAGACTTGGGTTCAACATACAATTTTTCGGTTTCTAGTTACCAATTATTCATTTTCAGAAGAATGTTGAAATATATCAAGTAAATCAACTTTTCGTTTTTCAGTTTCTAGTTACCAATCGGTTCAACTTTCATTTTTCTAGTTTGTAGTCACATTATTACTTGAATTTAGTCTCTTTTGTCCACTTTTAGTTTTTAAGCTTTCAATTTGAATCGACTTTTATTTTTGGAGACCATGACTTTTTTTTGACTCGACAACATATGTTTCAAGCTTAATTTTTCTCTTTTGCTTTCCGTGGCTGGACTTTGAAGATCAAGAATGTTTTCTAGCTTGAGAACACCGGTTTTGAGCTTGAATATGCTATTTTACTTTTTTTTCCCCCTTTTCCTAGAGATCATGAGTGTTTTTTAGCTTGACAACCCTAATTTTGAGCTTGAATTCGCTATTTTGTTGTTTTTTGATTGACTTTGGAGAACTGCACTGTATTCTGGCTTGTCAATCTTTTTTTTTGACCTTGAACTTGCTGCTTTGCTATTTTCTAGCTTGATTTTGAAAATCGTGACCATTTTCTAGTTTGACAACACATATTTTGAGTATATTCTTTGTATTTAGTTCCTTAAGGACACTAACATAAAATTGCTCATGATAAGCTTTAAGGTTATTGCTAATGTATGTAGATTATCATGACCATTTGAATTAGTGCCTTTGTTCTTTGAATTAACAATCACTTTTATATATAGTTACCCATATTGAGTGTAAATGACATTTTTTTGATGAGGTTGATGCTAAGGCGTGTGATTACCATGACCGCTAATTATCAATTAGTGAATTGAATCTAATAAATGACATTTTCTTGATGTTTTACTGCTCTTTGTTTTATTCGGTAAATGACCTTTTTATGTTTACAGATGCAAATTGTAAAATCCGGAATTTTTATTCCGTCTTTTTCCGTTATAAAATAGATCTCGATCAGTTGACCCATATCCGTCTCCTTAGTTAGACATATTATTATAGGATTTATCATTTTATGTAGATTCCTTCACATAAAATGATAGAATCTTTTATATAGTTTATCATTTTATGTAGATTACTTCCGCATAAAATGATAGAATTCTGAGCCGATCTTAAACTATAATAAACTCCCTATCCGCCTAGTCCGTATATTTATATATCGGGATCTTGTCCAGCCAGAAACTCGCTAAATTAAGGAGCCCAGCTGCAGCCATTTTAGCCCATCTGTTAACCGATAATCAACTCCAACGGATCCAGTTCTGCAGCCAGCTAGCCCAGCCAAACAGCCTCCAGCGTTGCCAGCTGCTCCAGCCCGCTGCCTTGTCCGCTCCAGCCCAGAAGCAGCCCACTGCTGCCTTGTCCAGCGCCAGCCTTCAGCCCAGCTCCGCCCAGCTGCCTCACGCGTCCAGCCCAGAAGACCTGCTGTTCCGCCTTCTTCAGTTCCAGCCCAGCAGCAGCACAACTCCATCCCACTGCTGCCTTGTCCAGCGCCAGCCTTCCAGCCCAGCGCCAGCTTGCCAGCTTCAGCCCAAGAAGGAACTGCTGCTTCACCTTCTTCAGCCCAACAGCAGTCTGTGCCCAGCTAGGAGGAGTTAATCAACAACATTTATGGCCCTCTTAAAATAAAACGTAACAGCTGCAAAATTTTAGGAGGAAAATCCCATTTTGTTCAGCCTACAATCACGCATACAGCTGCTCGCCTTCCTTCTCCTTTGCGTCCAGATTCATCTACTGAAGCACGCCTGCATTCCTTGCCCACAGCCAGATCCGTTTGTTTCCTCTCCTTCTGTCCACAATTCTGCAAGCCTCGATCTTCTTCTGCAGCAAATCTGTCCATCTCGATCGAGGACTTCAACGCAACAACAAGCAACACAGGCCAACGTAAATCCTCCTTCTCCCTCCACTTTCCGTCATCAGCGTGCTGGCTTAAGTGAGGGTACGTACATCCTCCTTCTTCGATTTCCCTACTGCAGTGCCAAGTAAGTGTAGACGAACCATCATCCTCCCAAGTCCATACCTAAACAATCGAGTTTGACTTGTCCTAAACAAACTGCAGGTATCTTAGATCACCTTCTGAGATCCGGATAGCAAGGTCTGGGAAGTTTGTGAGCATAATAGCACTCCTAACCCACTACAGCAAGGTAAGCCATGTGCGGTCGAGTTTTGTTACGTCCTTTACAACTAGGTTGTAGTGTCTCTAGTTCTCTTGATTCATAGTATTGTTTAGGTGTTGTAGTCGACCTTGAGCATTGTTAATATAGTAATAGGTAGCTGCTGAAAGTGATACATAAAATGATAGACATAAGGGCTGCTGTAAAATCGCATTTTATGCCTTCAGCTTTTGACTTATAAACTGCCTATCTTGTCGGCCAATTGTTGATGGATATATGTAGTTTAGCATATTAAAATTTGGGAGGAAATGAACGGTTGGATTAGAAGTTATGAGCTCCCGAAGTTAGGTAGTTGAGCAGTTTTGGTAAACTTAAGTTTTTGGCTAAGTATAGGAATTTTGAGTGAAGTAGTCAACTTTGTGAATTTTTATAAAAATATCGGCTGAACAGTTTTGAGGAATTCTTCCTCCTAAGGTTAGATAGAACCTCATAGATGATCTAGAGATTTAATTCGGAATTATTATAAGCTGTTAAGAATTTTATATTTAGAACCGAAGTTAGACCTTTACAATTCTTCCGGAAAATAGAAACATAGGAAAAATGTCAGTTTGGAACCAAATAAAATTTTAAGAGTTAGAATATAAATTTAGAACCTCAAATAGGAGTTTAGACATGAATTTTAGGATTTTCGAGAAAATCGGAACCAAGGGTAAAATGGTCATTTTACCCTAAACTAATACTGTAACTAGTATGTCTTAATACCTTATTCGATCTTAGAAGTTTTAGACTTCTATCTACGTGAGAGTGTGCTAATACACTTATCGCCTTTGGCAGGCAACTGAGTGGTTACAGTTTACAGAGCGAGTGGTTTATAAAGAGTCGAGCGTTATAACAGGTAAGTCCAAGGACGCTCCGATTGCCGACGAAGAGAAGGCGAATGATGGTAGTAAGGCGGTAATCTGCCGACCCTACTAGTGGCGACAAAGGCATGGATAAAGCAGCTCCGGCTGTTTTAACGTGAGGAGAAGAGGCGAGGTAGTGTTGCGCAAGGAGTGAAACGCAGTCGGTGAACTCCGAGAACTCGATGGCCATTGTTGTTCTTATCTTCGGCGTGGATGAGAGCATACCAGAAGCAGATGGGAGAAGCGGCCGAAGAAAATGAGAGAGGGGTAATGTGAAACCCCAATGTTGAACGGTGAAAATAATTTTGGGTACATTTACCAAATAAAAAAACAAATTGGCCTACTTACTAAACCTAAACCTGAAAAAAGCCTATTTACCTAATTGACCCAAATAACATGTAGCAAAGAAGAGATGAAGAAGTGACACGTGACATTAAGGGTTTTGGCTTTAATATATATATCTATATACATATATTAAAGCCAAAGCATTTCCTTCAATGTGGTTCATCCTATCTTATTTTATGCCACGTACCATTTTCTTAGAATTTTGATTTAAATAAAACAATTATATATACATTTACCATATTTAAATTAGTCAATAATGTAATAATATAATTATCCTATAATAGAAGTTATATTTATCTACTTACCATACATGTCTTTTTATATATCTACACATATACATAAACATAGTTAAAATTATACTAATAGATTTATTATTCTATGATAAAAATTATACCAAAATAATTTAATATATAGTTATACATATATTTATCTATACTAAATATACTTTTTTATTTTATGTATAGATGCTAATGTGTTTTAATTTTATTAAAAAATTGAAGAGATTATTTTTATTAAACTTCTATCAATTAATCTATATACATATATTAAAGCAGAAACACTTTGTGTCACGTGTTGTGATCTTATAAAATTCACACCACGTGTCATTTTCTTGCACATCTTAATTTTATAATTATAGTAATTAACAAATCAATAAAAAAAAGCAATGATATAGATAATAGATATATTATTTCCATTTATAATTTTATCACAATCTTCAATATATTCTTAAGATATCTTTTTCATTATTTTTTTTAAAAATTTCTAATTTTTAATTATAAAATGATTAGATTATTTATTATTCTAACTTTAACATATAAATATATAGTTTTTATATTAATTAGGAAATAATCACTAACTAAAAAATGTATAAATTTTTATAATGTAATTATTACATTTTTTTTATGGATATTATTTAAAACAACCTAAGATAATTTTATAATTGAATTTTTTAAGCGTTCTCTACTTTAACATTTATATTTTAATTTTAAAATTTATTTATATTTTTTCTTTTGAAAATTTTTATTTCACTTTTATCAACTTTATAAAATATTCTACTAACATTAACTAAGATATGTAATATTGTCTAAATTAGTCTATTTTTATTATTTATCTAAAATTATAATTAATTTAATTATAAGTTTTAATTAATCTTTCATTAGTTAACTAAATCCATTATGTTACATTATTTTCTTATAAAAATTTTAAAAATTATAAAATTCAAATTATATCCGTGTCTTGGCACGGGAACTACACTAGTATCATTACACATATTAATTGCATCAATAAAATTGTATATATATATATATATATATATAAAAGACATTATTTTGTTATTTATATAATTTTAATAGATATATGTAATATAGATATTTAAAGAGTAAGTTTGATAAATAGATATATACTCCCTCTGTTCTTTATTAATTAACGGTAAAACTTTAGCATAATATTTAAGATATTTTTATATTGCTAGAAATGCCCTAAGTTTTTTTTACAAAATAGTACACTTGATTTGGCAGACAAACTTTTTTAACTAAAACTTTTTATAATATGGTACTTTGTATTACAGAGGAACCTTTCTTCACTTAATCTAAACAAAATGTTTTATAGTTGTATATAAAACAAACCTTTTTTAAAACCTTTCATCATCTTCCTCGTTTAGTTTTCTACAACTATTTACAATAACTAAATTTAAAATTTTAGAGCCAATTTATTTCATTTAGATTGGAGGCAATTTTGAATAAGCAAATATGTAAGTCATCCCCTTCGTTATGTAATTAGAATTCTCTCAAATCACTTGTTGGCATTTCTGTGAATCATTTCATTTTAAATGTTCTTGCAAAAATGAATTACGCATTTGATTTTAATGAAATTCCTAATGTAGAGCAACAAGGGGTGGATGAAGGAGTTGTTGAAGATAACAATACGAACAATTTTATTTTTCAAGTCGATAAAGAAGTCTCAAATACCATACCATTATCAGTTACATTATTATCAAATAGTACCCCACTACTTGCTGAAGACGAAAATGACACAATCACTCATCCGGGTAGGTATCAATTTTGTATCAGATTTCTTATTTACAAATGAAATTCACCATAAAGTTTATTGTCCAAAATAGTTTGTAGGTGTATAGTTTGATTTATATATGTTTTGTGTGTTTCATGTATATCAATTTTATGGATTTGAACTTGATTTTTGGAATGCATATAATGATAATGTACATGGTGATAGTGGAAGACAAACAAGAACCTACAAGTTCGTATCAATGATAAAAGAAAAGTCATATATGCTGCTTTATTAGAGAGAAGTGTGAATGGAAAAACTAAAATGAGAAACAACAAAAGATGTTTTTGCATTGTACTCGGTGCCAATACGAACTATTCAACGGATATGCAAACAAGCAAAGGATACCCCAATTGGTAATATTCATGATGTTTGTCATAGAACAACAAATAACTGTGGAAGGAAGCGAATAGAAGTCAACCTCAGTCGTATTAGACTATTAGTGATATGCCTTTGAACCAAAGATCGATAGTAAGGTCACTTACCCAAGTTTTAAGTGTCAATAATGCCACCATACATAAACTCTACAAGGAAGGACACATTCGACGTTACTCGAATGCACTCAAGCCACATCTAATGGAGGAATAAAACGACTTCAATATTGCATATCTATGTTGGACACAACTAGTTTGCCACATGAGCCTAAATTTTGTTGGTATGTACAATATGATTCACATTGATGAGAAATGATTTTCATGACTAAGAAGACAAAGTCATACTACATGCTCCCAACTGAAGAATATCCTTTACGCTCATGTCAAAATAAATTTTCATCGGAAATGTAATGTTTCTAGTTGCTCTTGCAAGACCAAGATCTGATAATGAAGGAAATGAAGTATTTTCAGGCAAAATAGGAGTGTTTACACTAGTGACTTCGCAACCAGCAATAAGACGAAGCTAAAAAAGAGAAGTTGGTACCATGGAGACCAAGCCAATCACGTCCGTGACAAAAGATGTTATACGGTCATTTTTACTAGAGAAGGTTGCTCCGGCAATTCAAGATAAGTAGCCAAGCGAAGATTTGGAAACAATTTTTATTCAACAAGATAATGCAAGAACCCATATGCAACCGAGTGATGAAGAATTTCATACGAAAGCTTCACAAAGTGGGAGAAAAATTAGATTGTTTTGTCAACCAACAAACTCTACGGACTTGAATATTCTAGACCTTAGGCTTTTTCGTGCCATTCAGTCATTGCAGGACAAGGAGTGCTATGAACCGTGGACGAACTAATCAAGTGTTGTTCAAAGGAAATTCAATGAGCATGAGCCACAAAAGATCAACCGTATATTTTTAAGTTTACAATTATGTATGAAGAAAATCATGAAAGTTGAAGAATCCAATCCATATGAAATTCCTCACATGAATAAGTGTAGGTTAGAAAGAGATGGTTGTCTTCCTACACAAATCACTTGTAAGAGAGATTTAGTAGAAAGTGTTATGAGCATGTTAGAGCATAGAGTTTAAATAGTAGCATATGAAGTTGACAGGCTTGAAAGTGTTTTTTGCTCAAGAAGTTGACAATGTTAGAAAGTGTTTCTGTAATTCAATTTTCTATAAGAAGCTTATTTTAAGTTGTTCAGATATATCTTCGGATATATTTTTAGATTGGATTTTTGTCAACTTTTTTTATACTATTAGCATTCTTACTAGGTGATCTTGCTTCACGTCGCCTTGTTGAGATCCGTCAATATTTCATGTGATATTTGTCAGCATTATAACTTCAGTTAGTCTCTTTTGTCAAACCATTTAACAAGATAAAACTAGAAAAAGAGTTTTCAAGATTTTGTTTTGAGATGAAAAACTCAGACTTGGGTTCAACATACAATTTTTCGGTTTCTAGTTACCAATTATTCATTTTCAGAAGAATGTTGAAATATATCAAGTAAATCAACTTTTCGTTTTTCAGTTTCTAGTTACCAATCGGTTCAACTTTCATTTTTCTAGTTTGTAGTCACATTATTACTTGAATTTAGTCTCTTTTGTCCACTTTTAGTTTTTAAGCTTTCAATTTGAATCGACTTTTATTTTTGGAGACCATGACTTTTTTTTGACTCGACAACATATGTTTCAAGCTTAATTTTTCTCTTTTGCTTTCCGTGGCTGGACTTTGAAGATCAAGAATGTTTTCTAGCTTGAGAACACCGGTTTTGAGCTTGAATATGCTATTTTACTTTTTTTTCCCCCTTTTCCTAGAGATCATGAGTGTTTTTTAGCTTGACAACCCTAATTTTGAGCTTGAATTCGCTATTTTGTTGTTTTTTGATTGACTTTGGAGAACTGCACTGTATTCTGGCTTGTCAATCTTTTTTTTTTGACCTTGAACTTGCTGCTTTGCTATTTTCTAGCTTGATTTTGAAAATCGTGACCATTTTCTAGTTTGACAACACATATTTTGAGTATATTCTTTGTATTTAGTTCCTTAAGGACACTAACATAAAATTGCTCATGATAAGCTTTAAGGTTATTGCTAATGTATGTAGATTATCATGACCATTTGAATTAGTGCCTTTGTTCTTTGAATTAACAATCACTTTTATATATAGTTACCCATATTGAGTGTAAATGACATTTTTTTGATGAGGTTGATGCTAAGGCGTGTGATTACCATGACCGCTAATTATCAATTAGTGAATTGAATCTAATAAATGACATTTTCTTGATGTTTTACTGCTCTTTGTTTTATTCGGTAAATGACCTTTTTATGTTTACAGATGCAAATTGTAAAATCCGGAATTTTTATTCCGTCTTTTTCCGTTATAAAATAGATCTCGATCAGTTGACCCATATCCGTCTCCTTAGTTAGACATATTATTATAGGATTTATCATTTTATGTAGATTCCTTCACATAAAATGATAGAATCTTTTATATAGTTTATCATTTTATGTAGATTACTTCCGCATAAAATGATAGAATTCTGAGCCGATCTTAAACTATAATAAACTCCCTATCCGCCTAGTCCGTATATTTATATATCGGGATCTTGTCCAGCCAGAAACTCGCTAAATTAAGGAGCCCAGCTGCAGCCATTTTAGCCCATCTGTTAACCGATAATCAACTCCAACGGATCCAGTTCTGCAGCCAGCTAGCCCAGCCAAACAGCCTCCAGCGTTGCCAGCTGCTCCAGCCCGCTGCCTTGTCCGCTCCAGCCCAGAAGCAGCCCACTGCTGCCTTGTCCAGCGCCAGCCTTCAGCCCAGCTCCGCCCAGCTGCCTCACGCGTCCAGCCCAGAAGACCTGCTGTTCCGCCTTCTTCAGTTCCAGCCCAGCAGCAGCACAACTCCATCCCACTGCTGCCTTGTCCAGTGCCAGCCTTCCAGCCCAGCGCCAGCTTGCCAGCTTCAGCCCAGGAAGGAACTGCTGCTTCACCTTCTTCAGCCCAACAGCAGTCTGTGCCCAGCTAGGAGGAGTTAATCAACAACATTTATGGCCCTCTTAAAATAAAACGTAACAGCTGCAAAATTTTAGGAGGAAAATCCCATTTTGTTCAGCCTACAATCACGCATACAGCTGCTCGCCTTCCTTCTCCTTTGCGTCCAGATTCATCTACTGAAGCACGCCTGCATTCCTTGCCCACAGCCAGATCCGTTTGTTTCCTCTCCTTCTGTCCACGATTCTGCAAGCCTCGATCTTCTTCTGCAGCAAATCTGTCCATCTCGATCGAGGACTTCAACGCAACAACAAGCAACACAGGCCAACGTAAATCCTCCTTCTCCCTCCACTTTCCGTCATCAGCGTGCTGGCTTAAGTGAGGGTACGTACAGCCTCCTTCTTCGATTTCCCTACTGCAGTGCCAAGTAAGTGTAGACGAACCATCATCCTCCCAAGTCCATACCTAAACAATCGAGTTTGACTTGTCCTAAACAAACTGCAGGTATCTTAGATCACCTTCTGAGATCCGGATAGCAAGGTCTGGGAAGTTTGTGAGCATAATAGCACTCCTAACCCACTACAGCAAGGTAAGCCATGTGCGGTCGAGTTTTGTTACGTCCTTTACAACTAGGTTGTAGTGTCTCTAGTTCTCTTGATTCATAGTATTGTTTAGGTGTTGTAGTCGACCTTGAGCATTGTTAATATAGTAATAGGTAGCTGCTGAAAGTGATACATAAAATGATAGACATAAGGGCTGCTGTAAAATCGCATTTTATGCCTTCAGCTTTTGACTTATAAACTGCCTATCTTGTCGGCCAATTGTTGATGGATATATGTAGTTTAGCATATTAAAATTTGGGAGGAAATGAACGGTTGGATTAGAAGTTATGAGCTCCCGAAGTTAGGTAGTTGAGCAGTTTTGGTAAACTTAAGTTTTTGGCTAAGTATAGGAATTTTGAGTGAAGTAGTCAACTTTGTGAATTTTTATAAAAATATCGGCTGAACAGTTTTGAGGAATTCTTCCTCCTAAGGTTAGATAGAACCTCATAGATGATCTAGAGATTTAATTCGGAATTATTATAAGCTGTTAAGAATTTTATATTTAGAACCGAAGTTAGACCTTTACGATTCTTCCGGAAAATAGAAACATAGGAAAAATGTCAGTTTGGAACCAAATAAAATTTTAAGAGTTAGAATATAAATTTAGAACCTCAAATAGGAGTTTAGACATGAATTTTAGGATTTTCGAGAAAATCGGAACCAAGGGTAAAATGGTCATTTTACCCTAAACTAATACTGTAACTAGTATGTCTTAATACCTTATTCGATCTTAGAAGTTTTAGACTTCTATCTACGTGAGAGTGTGCTAATACACTTATCGCCTTTGGCAGGCAACTGAGTGGTTACAGTTTACAGAGCGAGTGGTTTATAAAGAGTCGAGCGTTATAACAGGTAAGTCCTTTGGGCTTACTTAGCTGACTTCTAAATATGAGTATAAATGATGATGGTGGTGTGTGATTGAAATGTGTAGAGAGATAGGTTGTGATATATAATTACCGACCTATATTTTGGCCTAAGAGTAACGGGCGGTGGCATTCTGCTCAATAGCTGGCGGGCGCTGGGGGTTTCTTTCGGGACTAGTCCATACTTGGTTTGTAGTGATGCTACCAGTGGAAGTCAGCTAGACCTACACCAGTTGGATAAGGAACGGAGGCGAGAACTAATAATAATTCTCGTGCCACAACTTAAATTGAATAATGTGAATCATTTAAATAATAGATAATAAACGGTTCAGTGCCAGCATGATGTTTGTTTATTTTTGTTTCTGCGTGTGCTTGTGTTGTTATCATTTTACTTATATTTGGATAGTTAGCTAACTGTTGATATGTTGTTTAGATTTGCCACAGGTTAGAGCAGATGCCGAGTGATCCAGATGGTAGTGGTCAGCCGGGGTGTCGTACTTTAGGACGTTTTACAGTTTCTGCATTTGTGGGTTTTACAGTTGAACTTTGTTTCCTTTCGTACTTTGTTATATTACGTTTTCCGGCTGTAGTTGATCTGGTCACATTCATGCATTATTAAGAACTATTTTATGATTTCTGGTTTTTCCTTATCTGTGCCTTGTTGTAAGATCTTGTTAAGTTGTTGTCAAACTAAGGTCGGGACCCACTGTGCGGTCCTAACCAGTAACTCCCTAAGTTGTAAAATTTGGGGTGTTACAACATGGTATCAGAGCTCTAGGTTGGCAACAATGGCACTTGAATCTTCTAAAAAGGTCATATAAGTAAATAAATAGAACCCGAAAAGGGTCTGAGTTTTCCAAAGAGAATTTTTGGTTTTAAAATGCATACAGAGTCGGGTTGGGATAGAAAGTACGGATGACCACCACTACCTCTGCGGATCTCGGTATTCTTAGAATAATTATAGACTTGTACTGTTATGATAGATTAGCTAGTTTATAACTGTAGTTATTACTATTCGTGCAGATGGCACGTACTAGGGCTGCACAAGTGACTGGCCGAGGTAGGGGTCGTCCCCCCTTCCCCCAGTCAGACAGGATCGAGCTGATAGCACCCCTGCTGTAAGAGGGCGTGGTCGTGGGGTAGACCTCCACTAGGGAGAGGTCGAGGACGAGTTCCTCGAGAGGACCCACCTACAGCAAGCATACCAGAGGTTGCTGTAGAAGAAGTAGCTGAGAGTGTAGGTCCCGAGGTCAGGCCTGAGACTGCCGCTAGGTCTGGAGCGCAAGGAGTACGTTCTACTGAATCAGGGCGTGTTTCTATTGGAGCATCTGAGTACAGGGAGTTCAGAGCCTATGTTGAGCGCAGGGAGGAAGCTGCCAGAGTTGAGAGGCTTACTCAGGTACCACCGGTGGTACCGGCTAGGTCAGCTCAGGTGACACAAGGAGTGTCTCAGGTGCCGGCTGTATCTGAGAGGAGGGCTGATGCTGATAGAGCACCTACTGGGTCCAGAGCACCGAGACCGGATGAGTGGTTGAAGGCTTTCAACTCTCAGAAGGTCCCCTCATTCAGCGGAGAGATAGGGCTAGAAGTGGAGCACTGGATAGGGAAGATTGAGACTGCTTTGGAGGCAATACGTTGCCCCGTGGATCGACAGGTAGATTTGATACAGACTTGTTTCACAGACGATGCTCATTCGTGGTGGCGTACCATTCGTGGCCGAGTCACCAGCTGGGAGCAGATGAGGAACATTGTTAGAGACAAGTATTGTCCAGTTTCGCTGAGGAGAGAGAGATTCCAGGATTTCATTGAGGCGGGATTTGAAGATATCCCGATTGTTGCAGCTATAAAGAAATTTCAGAAGGAACTGACCTTACTTGGACCTTCTGCACCTCCATAAGAGCAGCATGTTTACCTTTTCTCCAGGAGGTTGAGAGAGAGTACCCGATCCTACCTGGCTGGATTCCGCTGTGAGACCTTGTCTGATTATCAGGATAAGGCCTCTGCTTATGAGAGAGATAGGCCAGCTTCTAGGAAAGCAGCTCAGTCTAATGGGCCGGATAAGCGGCAGAGGACAGGACATGCTGGTAGCAGTGCAGCAGTAGCAGGTTATGGTCGAGGACAGACTCAGGGGAGGTCCAGCTACCACTCTACAGTTCGGACTTCCGGTGGAGATCGACAGTGCTTTAACTGTGGTGGCCGTGACCATATCAAGACGGATTGCCCGAAACCACCTATCACTTGCTTCACTTGTGGAAAGCCGGGACACAGAGCTACTTTTTGCCGTCAGGGCAAGGCCCCTTCTCAGCAGGGATCTTCTCCTGCAGGTGCTGAGAAGAGTGTACAGAGACCCCCTCAGTACCGAGCTCCGAGTCAGCAGCAGCAGCAGTACCGGGCTCCAGGACATCCTGCTTCATACAGTACTGCACAGGGATCAGGCCGTGGCAGAGGACGTGGTAGTACCACTGACACCAGAGGAGGACCATCGAGAGTGTTCGAGCTGAGGAACACTGAGCAGCCTGCAGCACCTGCGACCACAGGTACTATTTGGATCCATGACTTACCTGTGAGAGTTTTATTTGATACGGGTGCTACGTACTCATTTATATCAGATGCATGTGTAGATAGGTTGTCCTTAGCTACAATAGAGGGTGTACCTTTTGTGGTTGGGTTACCAGATGGGGGTAAGGTTAGAGGATCTCGAGAGATTTATGACTGCCCTATTCACCTGGGAGGCCGGATTTGGTTAGTAAATTTTCTAGTCATGCCCTTAGCACATGAGGACGTGATATTAGGGATAGATTGGATGACTAGACAAGGAGCAGTCTTGGATATTGGTAGGAGGACTGTGACTGTCGCCACGGAGGAGGGCCACAGAGTGATATTCCGAGGTTGGGACCTCAGAAAGTCCGGCACAATTATCAGTGCAGTGAGAGCAGCCAGATTGATAGCACAGGGTTGCGAAGCCTTCTGGTGTTATGCCATGAAGGAGCGCAAGAGCCTGACAGTAGAGGAGATACCAGTCGCATGCGAGTTTGCAGAGGTCTTCAGGGACGACTTACCTGGGCTACCTCCACAGAGGAGTGTGGACTTTAGCATCGAGTTAGAGCCGGGCACGAGACCGATCTCGAAGGCCCCGTACCGCATGGCCCCGATAGAGCTGCTTGAGCTGAAGAAGCAATTAGAGGAGTTAGCAGAGAAGGGTTTCATACGCCCTAGTGTTTCCCCCTGGGGCGCACCAGTATTGTTTGTGAGGAAGAAGGATGGATCGATGAGACTGTGTATCGACTACAGGGAGTTGAACAAGGTCACCATCAAGAATAAGTATCCACTGCCTCGCATAGATGATCTGCTGGACCAGCTACATGGGGCGTCAGTGTTCTCGAGGATAGATTTGAGATCGGGTTATCACCAGCTGAGGGTGAGAGATCAGGACATACCTAAGACGACATTCCGGACTAGGTATGGTCATTATGAGTTTGTAGTGATGTCATTCGGGCTCACTAATGCGCCAGCAGTATTTATGGAGTTGATGAATGGGATTTTCATCGACTTCTTAGACCAGTTTGTAGTGGTCTTCATTGACGACATTCTGGTTTACTCTAGAAGTCGAGAGGAGCATGCCGGACACTTGAGGACAGTGTTGCAGATTCTACAGGATAGTCAGCTATATGCTAAACTATCCAAGTGTGAGTTCTGGATGTCAGAGGTGGCGTTCCTAGGCCATGTAGTGACTGTTGAGGGGATTAAGCTCGACCCAGCGAAGATTGAGTCAGTGTCCTCTTGGCAACCTCCGAAGAATGTTAAGGAGGTTCGCAGCTTCCTTGGATTAGTAGGTTATTACCGTCGGTTTGTGGAAGGGTTTTCCCTGATCGCCCGACCACTTACTTCTCTCCTAAGGAAGACTACTCGGTTCGTCTGGTCTGAGCCGTGTCAGCAGAGTTTTGAGGAGCTGAAGAGGAGATTGACATCTGCTCCGATCTTAGCACAGCCTGAGGGTACAGAGGACTTTGTAGTGTACAGTGACGCATCCAAGCTGAGCTTGGGTTGTGTCTTGATGCAGAGGGGTAAGGTTATAGCATATGCGTCTCGACAGCTGAAGACGTATGAAGAGAACTACCCCACTCATGACCTGGAGTTAGCAACAGTAGTGCACGCTCTTAAGATCTGGCGTCATTATCTCTATGGAGCGACCTGTCAGATCTTCACAGACCATAAGAGTCTGAAGTACATATTCACTCAGCGGGAGTTGAATAACCGCCAGAGGCGGTGGCTAGAGTTGATAAAGGATTTTGACCTTGAGATTCTCTACCACCCCGGAAGGGCGAATGTAGTTGCTGACGCTTTGAGTCGGAAGACGCCTCGGGAGAAGGCGATAGCTCGGTTGACAGTACAACCACAGTTACAAAGAGACTTAGCTTGGTTGAAGGTAGAGATCCAGTTCCCCGATACAGCTCATCAGTTAGCCACCTTAGAGTTACTTCCTGACCTATTGGGTGAGATCCGACAGAAGCAGGAGACCTGCCCGACTTTGACCCGGATCCGAGACCGGATGTCACGAGATGAGGCACCTCAGTTCACTATCGGTGCCGATGGAGTGATGAGACGACAGGACCGTGTCTGTGTGCCATCAGACAGTGAGCTAAGACAGAGGATACTGGGTGAGGCTCATGCTACCCCTTACTCCGTACATCCAGGAGCGAGTAAGATGTATAAGGACGTAAGACGTTCCTTCTGGTGGGGTGGTTTGAAGCCCGATGTGGCCCGATATGTAGCCCAGTGTGCGACCTGTCAGCAGGTCAAGATTGAGCATCGTAGATCCGGAGGAGAGCTACACCCACTTCCAGTACCACATTGGAAGTGGGAAGACATTTCTATGGATTTCGTTACTTGATTGAGGATCAGCAGAGGTTTTGATGGCATTTGGGTGGTGGTAGACCGGCTGACGAAGACCGCGCGTTTCATTCCGATCAAGGAAACGTGGCCGGTAAACCGTCTAGCAGAGGAGTTCACCAGACACATTGTGAGACTCCATGGAGTACCGAGGACTATCGTCTCCGACAGGGATGGACGTTTTACCTCGAGGTTTTGGCAGTAGGTACATACCGCTCTGGGGACGAGTCTTCACTTTACCACTGCCTATCACCCACAGACAGACGGTCAGTCCGAGAGGACCATCCAGACATTAGAGGACATGTTGCGGGCATGTGTGCTAGATTGGGGACAGGTATGGCCAGATCACCTCCCACTAGTAGAGTTTTCATATAATAACAGATGGCATGCGTCTATTGGGATGGCACCTTATGAGGCTTTGTACGGACGGAGATGTCGTACACCGTTGTGCTGGGATGAGCCTAGCAAGGCTGATGGAGTAGTACCAGATCAGATACAGGATGACATCGCCCGGATTTCCTTAGTCCGGGAGAGGATGTTAGCAGCTCAAAGTCGTCAGAAGTCCTACGCCGACAGAAGGCGTCGACCTTTGGAATTCAGAGTAGGTGCACAGGTGTGGTTGAGAGTGTCACCTATGAGAGGAGTGAGACGTTTTGGCATTAAGGGGAAGCTGAGTCCCCGATACGTCGGTCCATTTGAGATCGTAGAGAGGGTCGGAGAGGTTGCTTACCGACTAGCACTGCCACCGAGATTAGAGGGAGTACACCCAGTTTTTCATGTATCTCAGCTGCGAGAGTACATACCGGATCCTAGACACATCATCAGTCATGAGGATCTGATAGTTGAGCCAGACCACACTTTTGTGGAGTATCCAGTAGCCGTCCTAGAGCGTAGCATTAGGCACCTGCGTTCTAAGGAGATACCGATGCTGAGGATTCAGTGGTCTAGACGAGGAGTTGATGAGGCTACCTGGGAGACAGAGGAGAGTATTAGACGTAACTACCCTGAGTTCTTTGCGGAGTTAGCCGCTACCTCAGTACCGACGGGTTAGTACTAAGACGATACCTTATATGACTTCTGTGATTATATGTTTACATAATTGTTTATGTCTATGTGCTTGATGACGTGAGTAGTTGCTTGCTAGAATATAGTTCTCGAGGGGAAATGTATGGGGTAGGTATCTTATTCCAAGTTTCGGGACGAAACTTATTTTAAGGGGGTACTGATGTAAAATCCGAAATTTTTATTCCGTCTTTTTCCGTTATAAAATAGATCTCGATCAGTTGACCCATATCCGTCTCCTTAGTTAGACATATTATTATAGGATTTATCATTTTATGTAGATTCCTTCACATAAAATGATAGAATCTTTTATATAGTTTATCATTTTATGTAGATTACTTCCGCATAAAATGATAGAATTCTGAGCCGATCTTAAACTATAATAAACTCCCTATCCGCCTAGTCCGTATATTTATATATCGGGATCTTGTCCAGCCAGAAACTCGCTAAATTAAGGAGCCCAACTGCAGCCATTTTAGCCCATCTGTTAACCGATAATCAACTCCAACGGATCCAGTTCTGCAGCCAGCTAGCCCAGCCAAACAGCCTCCAGCGTTGCCAGCTGCTCCAGCCCGCTGCCTTGTCCGCTCCAGCCCAGAAGCAGCCCACTGCTGCCTTGTCCAGCGCCAGCCTTCAGCCCAGCTCCGCCCAGCTGCCTCACGCGTCCAGCCCAGAAGACCTGCTGTTCCGCCTTCTTCAGTTCCAGCCCAGCAGCAGCACAACTCCAGCCCACTGCTGCCTTGTCCAGCGCCAGCCTTCCAGCTCAGCGCCAGCTTGCCAGCTTCAGCCCAGGAAGGAACTGCTGCTTCACCTTCTTCAGCCCAACAGCAGTCCGTGCCCAGCTAGGAGGAGTTAATCAACAACATTTATGGCCCTCTTAAAATAAAACGTAACAGCTGCAAAATTTTAGGAGGAAAATCCCATTTTGTTCAGCCTACAATCACGCATACAGCTGCTCGCCTTCCTTCTCCTTTGCGTCCAGATTCATCTACTGAAGCACGCCTGCATAGATGATCTAGAGATTTAATTCGGAATTATTATAAGCTGTTAAGAATTTTATATTTAGAACCGAAGTTAGACCTTTACGATTCTTCCGGAAAATAGAAACATAGGAAAAATGTCAGTTTGGAACCAAATAAAATTTTAAGAGTTAGAATATAAATTTAGAACCTCAAATAGGAGTTTAGACATGAATTTTAGGATTTTCGAGAAAATCGGAACCAAGGGTAAAATGGTCATTTTACCCTAAACTAATACTGTAACTAGTATGTCTTAATACCTTATTCGATCTTAGAAGTTTTAGACTTCTATCTACGTGAGAGTGTGCTAATACACTTATCGCCTTTGGCAGGCAACTGAGTGGTTACAGTTTACAGAGCGAGTGGTTTATAAAGAGTCGAGCGTTATAACAGGTAAGTCCTTTGGGCTTACTTAGCTGACTTCTAAATATGAGTATAAATGATGATGGTGGTGTGTGATTGAAATGTGTAGAGAGATAGGTTGTGATATATAATTACCGACCTATATTTTGGCCTAAGAGTAACGGGCGGTGGCATTCTGCTCAGTAGCTGGCGGGCGCTGGGGGTTTCTTTCGGGACTAGTCCATACTTGGTTTGTAGTGATGCTACCAGTGGAAGTCAGCTAGACCTACACCAGTTGGATAAGGAACGGAGGCGAGAACTAATAATAATTCTCGTGCCACAACTTAAATTGAATAATGTGAATCATTTAAATAATAGATAATAAACGGTTGAGTGCCAGCATGATGTTTGTTTATTTTTGTTTCTGCGTGTGCTTGTGCTGTTATCATTTTACTTATATTTGGATAGTTAGCTAACTGTTGATATGTTGTTTAGATTTGCCACAGGTAAGAGCAGATGCCGAGTGATCCAGATGGTAGTGGTCAGTCGGGGTGTCGTACTTTAGGACGTTTTACAGTTTCTGCATTTGTGGGTTTTACAGTTGAACTTTGTTTCCTTTCGTACTTTTTTATATTACGTTTTCCGGTTGTAGTTGATCTGGTCACATTCATGCATTATTAAGAACTATTTTATGATTTCTGGTTTTTCCTTATTTGTGCCTTGTTGTAAGATCTTGTTAAGTTGTTGTCAAACTAAGGCCGGGACCCACTGTGCGGTCCTAACCAGTAACTCCCTAAGTTGTAAAATTTAGGGTGTTACACAAATTGGTAAACTGAATTCTGACCTTTTATGTTTACTAATGCAAATTATTAGTGACCTTCTCCAATATGTAGATACAGTATGATTCAATTACTGTAATGTACTATCTTTTTTATATGCAAAAGTCTTTACTAATGTAAACAATTAAAATTTAGCAAATGAATTTTTCCTCATATATCATGTGAGTTAGCATCAAAAAATTAGTAAATAAAGTTCTCCATATTGTATTCAAAATGCAGTTATGGATGAACATGACAATATCCCAACAAAGAATCTCAGTGATCGAACAAGCAGAATCGAATTCATTGAAAAATCTCCCAACTTGGTTGTAATTTTGGTAAATGATCTACAAATTTTAAAATCTCTGCATGAAATCTCAGAAATTCAACACAATATCTTAAAAAATCCAGTAAATGGTCTTTCGAATTTGGATTTTGATGACCCTTGGCATATAAACTAACGAGAATTTTCAATTGTCGATCAATACAAATTACAGAGTATCAATTGCAAGAACTATACAATAGGGGTGGGCATGGGGCGGGACGGGGGTCGTCCCGCATCCCGTCCCGCAAATTATTTTCATGACGAGACATGGTAGGATTTAGGAATTATTTTTTTCGTTCCGCGCGGGCCTTGTCCCATGTAGGACGGGACAGGACAAAATGATCCGTAAAAATTATGCACTGATTATATTCAATATTTGTACTTGTTTTCTCTCATATTTAAAGACACAAATGATTAGAAAAAAAAACTCAATACCGAATTATCGATTTATGATGCCTACATTAGTAGTTGCTACATTAAAAACAAATACAAGTTACATTAAAGTATCTTACCGATTCACATTTGAAAAATAACAATAGATAATTTACAAAAATAACATTTATTTAACTATCGATTACAATTGTTGGAATCCACAAATACAAGGGAAATGGAACGGACCAGAGCAAGGGTGGCGATGGAACGGACCAAAGTGAGGGAGAGCATAAACCCTAGTATTTTAGATCCAACCAAATGAGTCGTAAAGAATGAGTGAATGACTGATAAAAAATTATCGATCTAATAATTTTAAAAATATAAATATTTTAAAAAATATAATTTATGTATCTTATTTATCTATATAATATTTTTATAAATATTAAAAAAAATTATTTATATATATGCGGGACGAGACGGGATTAACCGGGATGAGAAGTTTCCGTCCCGCAAAGTTTTCACGAGACGTGTTCCTTTGCGTTTGATTGCGAAATAATATAACGTTGGCATGGAAGTTGCAAATTTTGTTTGCATTGATGATGGGATGAATATGACGTTTGATATTATAGAAAAATGTAGGGTTTTGAGTGCTGACATTAAAAAAAAGGCGCCTTCTTTTATTTGGTACCTAGTAATTTCAAAATCGTGTATACAACACACAACATACTTAATACTTGGTCATTAACTTAGACAAAATCATAATTGCACCTCCATGTTTTGCATGAATTATGACCTTTATTTAGGCATGCATTTAGTTAGATTTTCCTTTTGTTTTGCATGCATGAACATATATTCATATCAATTATTCTATTATTTGTCTACTTTGTGAGAATGGAGGTCTACAAAATTTTGCTACAATTGTAAGAAATATGACACATTTTGGATCAAAAAGAAGCATGAAAATACAAGAAGTCAAAAGGACAACATATTGGACTACATTGGAGCATAAAAGAAGAGCACGGATCATAAGAAGAAGAATGCAACTAGAATGCAAGCAAGGAGTTGCAGAAAATACGTAACAGAAGACAAATCTCGGTTGGATAAAATATATCTCGACCAAAATTTTATTTGGGTTTTCCCTAGATTTTGTGAAAACAACCCGCAACCCAAAGTTCAAAACCCTAGTTTTTATTATTAAAAAAGGCGGCTGCAGTGATAAGAGGGCGAAGAGTTTTATACACAGTTTGATAGAGTCGGAAAAAAGAGAAAGATGGTGCGCAAGAGTTAGAAGGTAGAGTTACAACATCAAGTGATTAAGGATTCGCATAGTTAGTTACAACACTTTTAGAGTTTTGTGAGGATTTCTTGACGCGAGATATTTAGTTTCTAGTTTTTGTTGTTTGAACACAAGGTTGAAACTTTATTGTTGCTTGACTACAATTTTGATATTTGAAGACGTTTGATAAGTATTCTTTACCCTTTTCTGTGGTTATTTCGGTTTTATGTCTTGCTTAACATCGTATATCTTTGATAATCTTAATATGTGTGTTGTTGGCTAAAACCCTTGCGATTCTAGGGTGATTAGTTGATGGTTGTGGTATAGATGATGATAGAATGAACCTTTAAGTTAGATTGGACCCTGAAGGTTGGTTTTAACCTATGTAGTTAGCAATGTTGAATTGTACTCATGAATCTCGGTCGATATTTGAGCAGAATAACCCGAGATTTTGTTTTGTTGATCCGTACATTATATATCGTTGAGCCTAAGTATAGATTGCCCAAATCCTAGTCTTTGTTGAGAGTTTTATACTTTTGGATTCCTCTATGGCCTATGCTTGAGATTGGGAAGAGTCTTATCCGGTGATTCCCTTTCTTGAGTACCGAAGATGACGTTTTCTAGGTAGAAAAGGATTATATTCCTTTGTTGGATTGAGTGTGCCAAACTCCTTGCATTTGTGAGCTAGCTTGAGACCTACTCGGTGATGGTTAGTTATTGACCCTTAGGTTCAGTGGTTGGTTTGAGCTTTTGTTCCTTTCCTTAGTTCCTTGAGAGTTACCCGGTGATAGGACCTTTGGTTAGTGATAGTGGTTTGTGAGACCTTCCCCGTGATCATTCCCATCAAAGAAGCACCATTCCCTCGCAATCCCAACCTTGTCCTAGATCTTTAGAAGTTTTGAATCAAAAACCAAAACCGGATACTTTGATCTTTAGAACCTGCATTTTCCCGAGTATTGCATTATTCTTCTTTATTACTTTTGTCTCTTTTATTTATTTGTATACTCTATCATTAATCTGCCACATATTGATTTCACCTTAGTCTTTGTGATCGACCCTGAAATAGTTGTTTTTATTGCGATTGATCCGTACACTGCGGGCTCGCTGTTGCTTTTATTCTTGGTATAAATTTAAGACTATTTTACTTCATATACACACACGTTTTGAAGCGAACAAGTTTTTGGTGACGTTGTCAGTGAATAGGTCTAGATTAACTTGTGGTTTTTATTATTTTCCTTTTTTACGTTTGGTTTCGCTTGTTCTTGCTTTTCTTTTTTTTTTCAGGGGCTCCCTATTATTTTTCCCAAAAGAACGAGATGGCCGAAAGAGATTTACAAGTTGAGTTGTATGAAACATTTGAAGCCTTGACAGAGAAAAGAACAGTAACAACTGAAAGGAACGAGGAAATTATAAGGGAGCTCACGGAGATTAAAGCTTGTAACACCCCAAATCTGATAGACTCGGAATGCAACTGAAAAGCATAACTCCAGCCGAGTTCTCAAAACAAACAACATGACAACGTCTGAAACAATAATAATAAAAGATAAACTGGTCCCGTCCTGTAATGTACGGAACCCCTGCTGCTCACTACTTCCAGATCACTCGACCGCCTCCCTAACCCGCAAGGCATTTACAAGCGGTATAAAACCGTTAGCTAAACATTCTATGCATTAGAATATAGGTAAACGCACACAAACACATAATGAACACATAAAACATGCAAGCACTCAAGTCCATTTATTATCTTCATTTACGTTATTCCTTACTAATAATACTTATTTTGTGACACGAGGGATTCCCAAACCTCGCCTTTGTCCCCATTTACCAGCAAGGAATGGTAGTAATGCATCTGACCGTCTACCTGCCTGGGCTAGTCGTAGAGAACCTTCTAGCTCTCGCAAGAGCTAGACAGTGATGTCAACGTCCGTTATCATACACTTAGGCCAATTACGTAATATATATATATATAGGTCGTCCTATTCCGGTTTCGTTGTTTAATATGACTAACACACACCACCAAAACACAATACGCTAATACAAAGAAGTCAGCTAAGTAAGTATGTGGACCTACCAGACTCAAAGCAAAACCCGATCGAACTCTTTCAACCTCCAGTGGGAAAACACGCAATGCCTGTTCAACACAAGGCACACGGATCAAACAACACTCTAGTTAACTAGAAGTCCTTAGACTCCTAGGCTCAACATCCTCACAAGAACGACATCACTCTAGTCCTTAGACTTCTAGGCTCAACATCCTCATAAGAACCACAACTCAAGATAGATCAGCCCTCTAGCCAACTAGAAGTCCTTAGACTTCTAGTGCTCACAATCCTCACAACTCATAAGCACACAAGATACATGATAACTCTCAGTCCACTGCCATAAAGGCTTTCAACATAACAACTCTGTCCCAAACCGACATCCTCAAAGATCTCAAGAGATCATGCTACAATATCACAACCAACATACCCTCAACTCTCATTAGATAACCCTAAGAGTCAAGCCGTTACTTGGAATTCCATATCATCTATGTTAAGCCATCCTAGCATGCTACTAAGATGGCTCAAGATCAAGGAATCGGAAAGGAAAGAAAGGAACAAGAGATCGGAGGCTTACTGGTGCAGAAACCGCCCCTGTGGTGTCAAGGCGCCGCCCCTGCAATGTGCAGGACCTAGACTCCGCCCCTACGGGTTAAGAGGCCGCCCCCATGGTTTACAAGATCCGCCCCCGTGGCTCATAGGATCTGCCCCCGCGGCTCATAGGATCCGCCCCCGCGGCTGCAGTCCAGAAATGTCACCTTCTTCGGTTCTTTGATGTGCAACAACCTTCTTATTGCCTCCTTTGATTTTTTGAACGTCTCCTAGCCTCCAACATAAGATCCTAGCCCTCCTCCATGGTCTAAGTATGCCATCAACACAATCAAAACACAAGAGGAGCCTCCTTTAGGTTGATCCATGGATTCCTAGTTCCTACCCTTCAAGGTAGCAAGAAGAAGAAGGGCGAAGAAGGAAGGAAGGAACTTACCATGGAGCACGTCTCTACAATCCGAAATCCGTGTGACAACCTCAAGAGAAGAGAGAAGCAAAAGGTGGAGAATGACGTGAAGGAGATGAGGAAGAAGAAGAAGAAAGAGAATGAAGTAACATGAAAAGAAATGAGCGAGAGGGAGTTAGACTACATAAATGGGAGGGATGCCAAGAGGCACAACCATGAATCACTTCTCTTCATAAAGAGGACATAATTAAAAGTGTTAGAAGATGAAAGGTTGGACGGAAAAGGAACATAACTCTCGCTCAACGTGTCACCGCCCCCGCGGGACGTCCGAGCCACGGTCGCGGGTGCGGGCCTTCTAAGCCGCAAGGGCGGTAGCCCTTGCTCAAAGCTTCTAACGCCTCTCGTAAACGGAACTAAAATTCCGGGCGTTACAGATCTAATCAACCGCCCGCACCTCACCCACCGGTGAGGAACGTTAGAGGTGACCCAAATGTGAGAGGACCGTAAACTCTTGGACAAAGAATGGATCCGACCCAACGAGCTCACCGAGTGGGAGTAAATCTCGGAAATCCCGCCAATCATGGCTATGAACTCCGTCCCGAAGTCCTTCAAATGATCCGTCAAAGACAATTTGGAGGATTGGAGGGGGAACCTCCATACCAACACTTGCTGAATTATGAAACACTAATGGAGACTTTGAGGCCTCCAAGACTAGAGAATGATAGCCACAAGTTGAGGGGATTTTCCTTCTCTCTAAAAGATAAAGCCCTTGTTTGGTATCGATCTATACCATTTGGAAGAGTTAGCACTTGGGAGGATATGACCGCTGAATTTCTCACCAAAATTTTCCCACCTTCCAAGACAACAGAGCTTAGAGGAAAAATCAATGCATTCATGATGAAGGACAAGGAAAGCTTGTTCAAGTCTTGGGAAAGGTTTAAGGATCTTCTACTTGATTGTCCTCATCATGGTATTCCTAAAATTGAGTTGTTAGAGATATACTTCAAAGGCTTGGATGTGGATAGCCAAATCAGACTTGAATCCCTTTTTGGAGGGACTTTTATGGAGAAAGATGTTGATGGTGCATGAGAATTCATTGAGAAACAAGCTCTAGTGATTGAGAGATATTCTCATAGAAAGGATCAAGAGAGACTCCGGAGACCTGGAGTCCATGAGGTTAGTGTCACTACTCTAATAATGCTCAATTAGATTTTATTAAGAATGAGATTAAGTCTTTGAAGGAGTTGTTGACATCTCAAGCTCAAGGGCCATCACAAGCTAGGCTAGCGGCTAAAGAGCAAGATGTGAACCACATGGAGGAGGAAGTTACCAAGAACCAAGAATTTTCAACAATAACAGGAATTTTTAAGGGGAAAATAACTACCGCTCTAATTATAACCATCCCGGATCTTCACACTCAAACCCGGATGGAACATTACTTCCTCCAGTTACTTAACCTCCCAAGGATAGAATTGAGATAATGCTTGAGCAAATGTTGGAGAGGATAAACGGAATAGAGAGCACGGTTACCTCTATTGTTAAGTGTAACACCCCGAATCCGCGGAACTCGGGGCGCTACTAGGCTAGGATCTCACAGTGGATCCTGACCCTCGCCTAACAACAAGTTCACTGGATCTTACAACAAGGCACAAATAGATTAAAATCAAAACATCAAACTGTATAAACATATACAACCAAAGGTTTATAAAAGCACCGTTGAGTACAAAACAACAATCCATACATATACAAAATATCCCATAATCCCTCGCAAAGTCCTAGTGTACAGAAACCCTCAACGGATCACCCATCTGGCTCACTATGTAGTCCTCCTAACCTACAGATCATCTACAACAAGGTATAAACCGTTAGCTAACCATTCATATATAAGATAAAACATACGCACATACACATGTCATGGAATGATAAACACATAATCACGCTGTCACACATTTACCCGTTCAATTATCTTCATAGCATCATACACTCAAGGTATATATATATATATGAAAATATGTGACACGAGGAATATATCATCCTCGTCTCTGGGTACCTTAACCATCCGGAGTAGTATCGGCACCCTTCCCGTGTACCCTAAGGGAGTGGTGAAGTGTCCATCCCGTATACCAATACTGGTTTGACCGCAGATAACCTCCTAGACTCCTTACATGATGAAAGGGAAAGGTTATCACTGCCACTGCAAGGGGCTATCCAATAAAACATAGGTCGGTAATAATCAATATCGCATGCTATCAAGCAATATAACAATCACCACTCATGCATACATCCAATATAGGGATGATAGCTAAGTAAGTCATACGGACTTACCTCAACCTCAGAATAACCTCAACCTCGATCAACTCTAATCCGGAGGATAGCATTGCCTAATAACAAGGCATAAAGATAACAAACCTCCTATCACTCAAAGGGGTCCCACCTAGACCCAAGGGATCCATAAGGACCATATACAACCTATAAACCTCAAAGCCATAACCGGCATATATCGATATCATTATCAGCATCATCCTATCCTCATACTCATACCTAGCTAGCATGTTACTAACCCACTCATACTAGTAAGGAAAGGATCCATACCACCCTAGGTAGGTCCTGCACAAGACACACCTACGTGATAGGAAGACGCAGGGGCGATGCACTAGGAGGAGCAGAGACGGCGGCTCTTCCACGCAGGGGCGGCTCACAGGTGACGCAAGGGCGGCTGCTTGTGTAGAATGTAATCTTCGACTTCTCTTCGATCTTTCACTCGACCTTCTTCACTTCTTCATCATCCAGCAATCATCCACATACATATATACATACATATGATCATCAAAACGTCTAAGAAAGATCATTCACAAGATTAAACTTGTGGATTCCTAAGCTATTGAAGAAGGAAAGAAGAAAGGAAGAAAGAAATAAAGAAAGAAAGAAGAAGAAGAAGAAGAAGAAGAAGAAGAAGAAGAAGAATAAGAAGAAGAAGAAGAAGAAGAAGAAGAAGAAGAAGGAGGAGGAGGAGGAGGAGGAGGAGGAATTGGATCCTAACAGAGGACAAGATCAACACCCACAACACTCAGCTGGCTCTCCACAACACAACAACAACCTCATCATCCACAAGCTCAAAAATCAAACAACTCTCAACAAGATCAAAGAAGATCCAAGAAGAAGATCAAAATAAGAAAGGAAGAGAAGAAGAACGTGAGGAAGGGGATGAAGCTGGAGAAGATGAAGAAACCCTTCATCTGAAGCAACGGAGGCTTATAAAGGAATCCAGGAGAAAAGCATGGGTCAAGAGTCAACAAAGACGGCTGCAGCCGCAGAGGCGGGTCCAATAAGGCGTTGGGGCGGCTCATAGGGGCGCTGGGGGCGGCTCAGCAGCAAAAGACCAAGGCTCTTACATTAAGGCTCAAAAAGTCTTGGAAACTCAAGTGTTCCAAAAAGTAAGAGAAGCTCAAAGAGATCCGGGAAGACTACCCGGGAGGATGGATGAAAATTCTAGAGTTCAAGTCATGTCTATTATAACAAGGAAAGAATTAGAGATTAGTGAGCCAACACAAATGAAAGTTGGCAAAGGGAAACATGCAATGGTTGAAGAAGATCCCAAGGTAGATGGGGAAAGCAAAGGAAAGGCGAATCATCCAATTTATGTACCTCTACCACCATACAACCCGCCACTTCCATTCCCGCAAGCTCAAGCTAGAGCACGCTTGGAAAAGCACTTTGGTAAATTCTTTGAACTAATGAGTAAATTGCATATTAATATTCCGTTCATGGATGTTATTCTAGGTATGCCGGCGTACAGGAAGTTCTTGAATGAGATCCTCGGACTTTTAACCTAAATAGCAAAATTAAAATTTTAAATGAACAATCTAACAAAAGTAAAAGCTTATTTCCCAACATAGCAAATTTTTATATTAAAAAATTAAATAAATATGTCAACTTGCAGCTTTTTACATTAACCAATAAAATATATTTAATATACCATGTTTTTCAAAATATGATGTAATTAATCACATATTGAAAAAATAAGAAACTTAATCTTTGACCAAAAAAGTCCAAATTCTTACATCAAATTTTGTTCTAAAAGAAAATGACTAAATTTATGGCATCTCACTTTATATTCACCAACAACCTACCCCTGCTTATATATTAGTACCAATCTCGTATTTTTTTCTACAATTTCCCTCTCTCAAATTCTCAGATTTACTTGTTCTCGTTCTTACGAAGCTTCTGAATTTTTAGCTCCCTGTGCAAGTTTCCGCTCCAATTTTTTTGTTCATCCACTCATATTCACTCAGTATAAGGTTAGTCAAAATAAGTTATTATTTTGTATTTATTTATAAATATTTTAATTCACTATTAACTTTATGTGATCATATTTGTTAATAGGAGGAGGTATAAGGCCGCAAGTCCACCACAAGATTTCACTTGACAAAGACGATACAAGTTTTGTCGATATTTGATCGGTTAGTTTATTTTAAACTTAAATATTTTTTTTTAAAAGAGTTAGTTAATATCTAGTTTTAGTGGATGATTTTTTTTTTTTGATATCTTTTAATGTGATATTCTTAGTAGCTTGCATGTTATTAACGTATTGCTATTAGTTAATATGTAGTTTTACATTTTTATTCAAAATAAGTTATTATTCTGTATTTTTTATTTTGATATCTTTTGCTTATGTTGAATGTGGTTAGTATAATTTCATGTGTGTTTAACTCCATTTAACGTACTTGAAATATTAATTTGGTGTAGATATAAACAAGTGGTTTTGTTAATTTACAATTTATTTAAAAAACCCTGCAGTAGGATACCCTAACCCTAAACTAATAAATCTTAAAACTTGTATAACCCTAAATTCCATTGATCTAGTATTTCCTTGAAATGTGAATGTAGTATTGATGTATAATGTATGATTATTGTACCAGTTTATTTCATCATATTATTTTAGTATATAATATATTGAGTATATTTATGAACTTAATATATATAATATAATATGTGAATTTAGACTAGAGACGTGGATCATCACAATAATTATTCTTCGTGGGAGGGCATGGACTCGTACACGAGGTTATTGACGGATAATGAGTACGCGCGATCATTTCTAGAAGGTTCCACAAATAGTCATGTAGGAACACCGTATGTAGCCAATAGTTCTTACACACCGGCATTTGTACAAGCACCCCCTATGGAACCCCATATGCAAGAACCATACACCGCATCTCTTATGCAAGCTACCTCCACCTCATGGATTTCCAATCATCAAGATGTGAATGAAGTTGAACCATTGGATGATATTCATGTTGATTCATTTGGTCTTGACCATGAAGATGACATATCTCAATCAGAGGAGGATGATGAAGAAGCTAGAGAGTGTGCAGATCAAGCTATCAGGGCTCAATCTTTAAATCCAAGTTGGAATATTATCGAAGAACCCAATCTCAATACGGTAAACCCGTGGCAAGTTTGGGATCCTATGGGCGACACATCCACCAATGAAGATTTTCACAAGGGACAGATTTACAATTCCCTCGAAGAATTGGAACTGAAGTTGACAAACTTTTCCATAACAAATGGGTACCCGTATAAGACAGACAGAGCATCGACCAGTTATTATGTTGTTAGTTGTGATAGAGCCAAACAAGTTGGTTGCAGATGGGGTTTATCCGCAAGGCCAATAAATCAAGCCATTGGTTTGTGGAAGATATGCTCGTATAGAGGACCTCACGCACCTAATTGTGTTGGTTCAGTGATGCAGTTAGACAATCGTAATGCAAGTTCAAGCTTCATTGGCAATGAGATTCGGCAACTTATACAAGAGGACCAAACTATCAAGCCACGGGTTATAATGGAGGTTATTAATGGGAAGTATGGCGTGATAGTGAGTTACAAAAAGGCATGGAAGGCGAAACAAAAAGCAATTGTAGATATTTATGGTGATTGGGATCAATCATATGTTGATCTACCTCAATATATGACGGCACTTCAAAATACGAATCCAGGTACCGTGGTTGAATGGCAAACCGTTGACACCAATGACCATAATGTGAAGGTGTGCAAGCGTCTCTTTTGGGCATTTGAACCATCTATTGTTGGGTTCCGACATTGTCGGCCTATTATTTCAATTGACGGGACTCATTTGTATGGAAAGTATAAACACACACTTCTCATTGCAATGGGTGTTGATGCAAACGACCAAATATTTCCTCTTGCATTTGCAATAGTGGAGAGTGAGAATAGTTCAAGTTGGCCTTGGTTCATGACTTGTATCGGCGAACATGTCACATCTAGGGTCGGTTTATGTGTACTTTCAGATAGACATGCAGGCATAATGAAGGCTATGAGCGAACTTCCGAGATGGATGCCTCCAAATGCACATCACAGAATATGCATCCGACATCTGAAATTAAATGTAAATCAACAATTCAAAGATCGAGCATTGAAAGACATGGTAGGCTTGACTGCAAACCAACATGAGCTTGTTAAATTTGTTAGGGGATATGATCAAATCGGAGAGCATAACCCTGCAGCTCGTCACTATCTTGAAAGAATCGGGGTGGAAAAGTGGTCTTTATATCATGATGGAGGTTTTAGATATGGAATCACAACTACAAACATGTCGGAGTGTTTTAACGGAGTTCTAAAGGGGGCTAGATCTCTTCCCATCACAGCATTGGTACAAT
Source organism: Fagopyrum esculentum (assembly GCA_033239045.1). NCBI lineage: Eukaryota > Viridiplantae > Streptophyta > Magnoliopsida > Caryophyllales > Polygonaceae > Fagopyrum > Fagopyrum esculentum. Next base: position 60,394,056 of record BSUD01000003.1, on the reverse strand, counting down.
GTACTTTCTCTCGATTGAACAAGTATTTTGTCTCAAGACGTGGAGAAGCACGTGTTTTGCAAGATCGGGAAGTTTGTAAAAAAATCGAGGAAAAAATTGAAAAACATGTAAAGAAAGGAGCTCAAGCGCAGGTCAACCCATTCAATTTTGAACAAGGAATTTACGAAGTCAAAGTTGCAAGAGGAGAACATGGTACAAGATCATTTAGGGTAAACATTGAACAACGAACATGTAGTTGTCAAAGTTGGATGATTTTGAAGATTCCGTGTGCCCATGTACTTGCGATATGTCGATATCGCAATTGGTCATATGTACCGTTTGTTGATGGATTCCTTACAACAAGGGAATATATAAGGACATATGCCCGATACTTTCATCCTGTTTGTGACCGTTCTGAGTGGCTCATACAACCTAGGCCAAGGTTAGTCCCAAACCCGATGAGTAAACGCAAGGTTGGAAGACCTCAATCACGTCGGTTCAGGAATGAAATGGATCAGAGTCAAAAGGGAACCATTCGTTGTAGTATTTGTTCTCAAGTTGGGCACAATAGGTTAACTTGTAATTCAAGAGTTGGAACATCACGACAGCACGATAATATGTGATTGTATTAGTCGTGTAATAATTATTTTTCGTATTTGTGTATGTTTTAATATGTAATGGTACGTGTGAAATTACGAATAAAATCATTGTTATGGATTTTTTTTGTTTCCTTTCCATAATGTGAGAGATAAACGTACGTATTCAAAATCCATTTAACATGAACTCGACATTTAATTTATCTCTAGTTTAAAGTTTCATAAAAAAATTTGCGTTTGAAAATGTTCTAATAACTAAATATTATACACGTTATATTTCAAAAATGTATATTATATTGTAAAAATTAATTTTTATTATTTTAAATTCGCAATACATACTAACTAAGTAATTAGAGATGAAACTTGTTTTTAGGTTTTAGAGATTTGAAATCTAAGTAATTGGAGTGATAAGAAGAAATAGAAGATGACGGTATTGTATTAGGGTATAAATTAGTTTGGATAAGTCAGAAATGTTATATTGAGTGAGAATATATGGCATTAATTAACCCCATCTCTTTTTAACAAAATTTACCGTAAAAATCTGGAATTTTTTAATTGATGGTCAAAGACCAAGTTTTTAATTTTTTAATATGTGAATAATTACATCACATTTTGGAAAACGTGATACATTAAATATATTTTATTAGTTAATGTAAAAAGCTGCAAATTTACATAATTTATTTAATTTTTTAATATAAAAATTTGCTATGTTGGGAAATAAGCTTTTACTTTTGTTAGATTGTTCATTTAAAATTTTAATTTTGCTATTTAGGTTAAAAGTCCGAGATCCTCTCAAACAAAAGGAAACTAGAGGATGTTGGAGAGGTGAGGATGACTACAAGGTGATCCGAACTCATCCAGTTTATGAGAGAAGAGATGCCTCCAAACTAAGAGATCCCGGATCCTTCTGTGTTCTTATAAAAGTTGAAGAGATGACTGACGAGGCGTTGTGCGATCTTGGAGCTAGTGTGAGCATCATACCGCTTGCATTATGCAAAAAGATTAGGCTTGGAGAACCTAAACCCGTCAAGATGACAATTCACATAGCAGATAGGTCAAAAACACATATGGTGGAGATCCTAGAAGACATTCTCGTACGACTTGGTAAGTTCTATATTTCTATTGATTTTGTGGTGTTAGATAATCCTGTAGATTATCCGGTTCTAATTATCCTTGGAAGACCGTTCCTTAAAACTTCGGGATGCATGGTTGGTTGTAAGAACGCCACATTCTCCTTTAACATTGGTGAGGAGAACATTGAGTTCACGTTGCCCGCTATGGTTAGAGGACCAGCTCTTGGAGGAGATGCTTTTAACATTTATGAGGAAGAAGAATAAAGCGAATTGGTGAGTTTCATTTTGATTAAAGATCCTCTTGAACAGGTCTTGAGATTGAGCATTATGGAGGAAGGAATAAGCACATATTGTGACGTTGAGGTACAAATATTATAAGCCTTGGAAAGGGATCCGAAGGCTATTTTTGAAGAATCGAAAGAGTGGATGACAAACTGTGAAAATCTCGGACTATTAACAAGAATCTCGTTCGATGCTCACCAGGGGTCATCGGAGATTTTCATTCCAACAACCAATCTCGACCGAAAATCTTGGTCGAGTTTTTCTGAAGGGGTTGAAATGCCCGAGTCTCCGGAATCACTTCAAGTGTTTGATGTGAGCGTCCTAGAAAGCGATCATGCCTCTTCCGAAGCTAAAAAAACATCACAAGAGGTCTTAGGAAGTCCAGAACCTTCACTTAAAGAACCTCCTACATCAAAGATGAAGAGTCTACCTTCCCATTTGAAGACTAAGAAAAGGCAAGACAAGCATACAACTCCAAAGAAGGTACGGGAAGGAGATCTTGTTCTCCTTTGCAACTCAAGATTTTGTCGATGTCTAGGAAAACTAAAGTCAAAATGGACGGGACCTTATGAAGTGAAAAGGATTTTCCCCCATGGTGCAGTTGAAGTATGGGGTAATCATTATGGAAGCTGTAAAGTCAATGGACATAGGTTGAAGAAGTATACACCGGAAGTTCCGGTAGAGAGGATTGCTCCCCTTCACCTAACATGATCATTAAGGACTAAGGTCCAACTAGCGACCTTAAATCAAGTGCTTCTTCGAAGGCAACCCAAAGTAATTCTTAGTTTTTCTTTTCTTAGATAGTTAGTTGTTTTTGGTATGTTTTTGGGGTTTCTTGTGTCTTTCATGACAGGATCTAGGTATTTTTTGGAAAGAATGAATCAAAGAGATGTGTTGAGATCTATGAGACATTGTGAGTTTTCTTCCTCTATCTTTTATTCATATTGGGGACAATATGTGTTTCAAGTATGAGGTGGAGAATGCTTGTAATAACTAGTACCTTTGATGTTTTGCTTCTATGTTTATGAATCGCATTTTGGATTTCATGTCACACGTCTATATTTTATGCATTGCATCATGTTTTTGAAAAATACATAAAAATAAAAAATTTTAAAAAAATTTTGTGCTTCTAGGATGGATGTGATCCTAATGATGATAAATGTTTGTGGAATGACTATAATGATCTTTATATGTTTAAAATGATTTATGACATATGTGGGATTTAAATATTTTGTTTAAATTTCATGCATGATAGTAATTTGTTTTTATCTAAATCATGTTGAGATTTGAAGGTTGAAACCACATGATAAGTTCTTACACATCTTTTTGGAATGATTAAGACAATTCAATTTTCTTTCTTTCTTCTTCTTGGTCATGCTTAATATGACAAACATATATATGAAACTACATTTTCAATCATTGTAAATCTAGCCGTCCTTCCCGGTGCATGGGGTTGTGCGTGAAAATTTCAATTGCATTTTCGGGAGATGCAAATTGGGGATTATAGTATCAAGCTTGTGGATTAATTGTAGTTAAGATTTGGGAAGTCATGGCCAAAACTTTTTGTTTGTGAATGCGGGTTGGAGCTTTTTTATTTCAAAGACTACAATAGTGCGCTCACTAATGAGATGAGTGCACTAAGCAGGAAACGACTGATCATGCGAAAACCTTCAAAGATTGTCACCCAGTAAGAATGTAACTTGTGATATAGGGAAGATGCCCACCAAGTGTTTGTTGTTATGCCCCAAAGAAAATTTTCTTTGTTGATTTGAGTTTTTCTATGACGATGATTTCCTTCATTGTCCGCTTAGATCCTTTCATGGGTCTGGTGATGGTAGGGAGGGAATTAAAGGTTTCTCTTTCCTATTAAGTCATTTGAAAAGGCAACATCTCTTTGCAGTTGAATGCAAGAATGAGGTTCGGGGCTTACTTGAGTGTGATTTTGATGTTTTTACAATGTTTGTGGAGGTGTAGGTTGTTCTCAAGATGTGGTTGTGTGGCCGATGTATGAGTCTTCATGCTCTGAGTTGTGAATGTTGTCACCCAAATGACCTTGTTTCTTCTTTTGGTGGGGGAGGGGGGGGGAGGGGTGGATACATTGTGGGTATCTCGAGGCCGATTGCTGGAGATCAAGTTCAGGCGGACGATGTGAGTATTGTTTTTGATGCAGATTTGTTGGAGGGGGTTATGTGAGTTCCTATTACTACCGTGAAAAACATTCCTCATAGTTGTCGTCTTAGTATCTCTCAAGCGTTATTGAGTGCTCTCTTGAAGGTGGCAGCTGAGCCCATGTGTGTAGCTGCTTGGGTTATGTTGTTTTTACTTCCTCAGTTCACTTTGCAGGTGTTCAGGCCTATGAGCAGGCGAGACAAAAGATCAGGAAGTAGAAAGTCGATACAACATCAACGGATTTTGCAGGCATTTCTATTTGGACAGAGGCTGATGGTGTTTCGAGTCTAGTGGAGGCCTTGTTAGACCCTTCGGAGCATATGCCTTTTGAGATGGTTGATGGTGGCTTAGGCGATAAAGATGGTTTAGAGAGAAAATCCTAATATCAAGAAATGTCTCTGCAAGGTTTCAGATGGGCATTTTACGGCCGCTGTTAAGGTTCCGTGTTCTTCTAGAGTTGCTTCTTATAGTGAGGCGACTTTGAAGGTGTTAGAGGCTATACATCCCTATAAGCTTCCACCTTCTAAGTCTTGCACTACCTTTCATGAACCACCCCTCATTGTTGATATCGATTTGATATTTAAATGCATCAAATCCTTTCCCAAAGGTACTTCTTGGGTATAGATGGCTTGAGGGTACAACACATCTTAGACGCTATGTGTGGTGAGGGTTCTTTTGTTGTCATGGGTCTTTTGAGATCGATCACCTCAGTGGTTAATCTGTGGTTGGGAGGCAGGTATCCGCGGAGTTTGGCCGAGTTTGTGGCTTTGGCTCCTCTTACACCGCTGCTGAAGCATGACAAGGGATTCGACCCATTGTAGTAGGTACTATATGGAGACGGTTGGTGTCTAAAGTTGTTATGAAGGGTGTGTAAGAATATGGGAGGATATCTAGGAGATCTCCAGTTTGGAGTTAGTGTTCCGGGTGGTTCAAAGGCTATTCTATATAGTGTTAATACAGTTTTGAGTGATCGTTATGCCGATGGTTCTCTAACTATGTTGACAATGGATTTTTCCAATGCCTTCAATCTGGTTGACATGACTGTTTTGCTTAGGGAGGTTAGAGAGAGATGTCCATCTATATCCTTATGGGTTGATTCTTCTATGGTCAGGCCGTCAGGTTGTACATTGGAGATAGATTTATCTGGTCGGCTACTGGTGTGCAACAAGGGGACCCTTTGAGGGCAATCCTCTTCTCTCTTGTCTTGCACCCGCTTCTGCATAGGATCAGAGACAGTTTCAAGCCTATTCTACATGTTTGGTATCTTGATGATGGTACCATGATTGGTCGGTCTGAGGTGCTAGAGCACTTGATATCATTCGAGAGTTTGGTCCAGGTTTTGGCCTCAGATTGAATATTCACAAAACTGGCCTCTTTTGGCCTTCATGTGATGGGTCGAAACTTAGAGATGGTCTATTTCCACATGACATTGCAAGGCCGGAGTTGGGTGTTAAGTTGGTAGGTGGGGCAGTGAGTAGAGATGACGAGAGTTTGTTAGAGAGTTTGTCATGAAGAGAGATGTTAAGGCGGTTGAGTTGATGCATCTTCTTCCATAATTGAGGGACCCGTAGAGTGAGATTCTTCTACTTCGTTCTTGTATGGGTGTTGCTAATATGTATTTTGGCCCAAGGACTTGTCATCCGGAGCATTGGGAGAGTGCAACAGCTTATTTTGATGTTGGGCTTCGTAGATCAATCGAGGATATTGTGGTTTGTGGGGGCCCGTTTTTAAGAGATCTTAAGTGTTAGCTTGCTTGTTTGCCTATTCGATTTAGGGGGCTTGGTTTATACTCTACTATGGAGACGTCTTCCTTTTATTTTGTTCCCTCTAGGGCCCAGTCTTGGGAGCTCCAAGACCATATTTTACGAGACAGTGGAGTTGTAGGAATGGACTCTGAGTTTTATGGAACTTTAGGCAATCTTCAAGCTTCTATTCCTGATTTCGATCTTTCTGTCTTTACTATCAAGAACATCGTTCCCCCTAAATCCCAACACGCTTTGGCGAGTGCTCTTTTCAGTAAGACCGTGCAGGAGATGGAAGTTACTTTTGATTTGACTCTTAGACAAAAAGCGGTTTTCAAGTGTCTTCAGTCCATACATAGCAAATATTTCCTTCTTGCCATACCCATTGATGGACTTGGGCAACGTATGTCCCCGATTGAGTATCGTTCGGTTCTTAAGTATCGTCTTATGATTCATCTATACCCGGTTGATGAAATTTGTCCTATGCCCAATTGTTTAAGAATTCTAGATACTTTTGGGGAGCATGCGGTTCATTGTAAAGAGCTTCCTGACTTCAAATATAGGCATGATCTGGTCCGTGATGTGTTGTGTGGTGTGTTTAGGAGAGTGGGGGTCTAGGTTAAGAAGGAGGTGCCTATGTCCTTCTTGACTAAACCACGTGAGGGGAGGTCCACGTTGAGGCCGACACATGTCTTGGTGTTTGGATGAGCGGGTGGAATACATGCTTGCATCGATTTGACTGGAGTTTCCCCACTTGTTTCTTTGGGTAGTGGGCCTTTTGTGGTAGGTAAGGTGACGCTTAATGCGGCTTCTGCTAATGTTCCCAAACATAAGAGAGCTTGTATTGAAATCCAACACGTGTTTCTTCCGTTCGCTTTCGACACTTTTGGTTTCCTTGCGCCCGATGTTATTGAAATTCTCAAGAGGGTGGAACAGGTCGTGCATGAAAATGTTATGTCTCCTAGATCTTTTGATGTTGTTTTTAGGAGGATCGGATTCACTATTCAAAAAGGATTGGCGGCACAACTCGTTGTCCATCTTCCTTCTAGCTTGGTGTAAACAAACTATTTGTGATTGGAGGACCTAATAAGTACTATGAAAACTTTATGCATTGAAAAAAACAATATATATATATATATATATATATATATATATATATATATATATATATATATATATATATATATATATATATATATATATATATATATATATATATTTTCTTCCCTTTACCTATCCGAAAAATAGGAAGCATGTTAGTAAAAAGCAAAGTACAAGTTGAAGTTGAAAGTGGAGTTTGTGTTAGAAAAATAGGTTTGGGGACGCTAGTCATGATGATGAGTAACTCGGCACCATTCACATAACTGGGTTGTTTGTGTCTTGCCAAAGTCTGATTTATTGATAGTCCTAACGAGTCATGGTATGTGCATTAGGTTTGAGGCATCTCGTAAAATTAAGGCTAGCTGATTTCTAAGGCTTCGGTTTTTGTACACCTTTGTCCATGTTCTCAAGTGAAAGTAAAAAATGAATTAAAAAGGAAGTGAAAAAGTGCTTGTTTGGTTGATGATGAGTTGTATTTGCAATTGTGGAGTTACTATCCTTTTCCCGGATTTTCACTACATATCCTATATACATCCTACCGCTAACACATTTCTTGGCCTCTATTTGAAAGCCCTTAAGACCTTTGAGAACGTGTGATTTGACTGGTGGTTTAAATTGGATCTTTCATGATTGATTTTGATAAATCTATTTTTTCTATGCATGCTATGATTTTAGGTAAAGTGTGATTATCCTTTTCATGTCTATACTTCCTTTTGAATATGTAATGACTATTATTTGCTATGAAACATTCTCTAAGGGTGATCTATGAATAAAAGCACAATAACCAAAAATATTATGAGTTTTCATTGTTTTGCATGTTCATAATCCATTTCATCTTCTATCCTAAGTTTGAACCTTGCTTGGGACAAGCAAGAGGCATGTTTTAGATATTTTGATGACATGAATTATGACCTGAGTTTAGGAATACATTTAGATAGATTTTCCCTTTTGCTTTGCATGTATGGACATAGATTCATATCAATTATGCTATTATTTGCCTACTTTGTGAGAATGGAGGTCTACATATAGTTTTGTTGTAATTGTAGGAAATATGGCATAATTTGGATCAAAAGGAAGCATGAAAGTACAAGGAGTCAAAATGACAACATATTGGACTACATTGGAGCATAAAAGAAGAGCAAGTATAATAAGAAGAAGAATGCAAGTGGAATGCAAGGAGGTTAAGAAAATACGTAACAAAAGACAAATCTCGGTTGGATAAAATATATCTCGGCCGAGATTTTATTCGGGTTTGCCCGAGATGTTGTGAAAACAGCCCGTAACCCAAAGTCTAAAATCCTAGTTTTTGTTATTAAAGAAAGGCGGTTGCAACGATAAGAGGATGACGAGTTTTATATACAGTTTGATAGAGTCAGAAAAAAGAGAAAGACGGCACGCAAGAGTTAGAAGGTAGAGTTACAACATCAAGTGATCAAGAATTCACATAGTTAGTGACAACACTTTTTCGACTTTTGTGAGGATTTCTTGAAGGGAGATATTTAGTTCCTAGTTTTCGTTGTTTGAACACAAGGTTGAACCTTTATTGTTGCTTGACTACAGTTTTGATATTTAAAAGACCTTTGCTAAGTATTCTTTACCCTTTTTCTTTAGTTATTTCGGTTTTATGACTTGATTAACATAATATATCATTAATAATCTGAATATTTGTGTTGTTGGCTAAAACCCTTACGACGCTAGGATGATTAGTTGATGGTTGTGGTATAGATGATGATAGAATGAACCTTTAAGTTAGATTGGACCCTGAAGGTTGATTTTAACTTACGTGGTTAACAATTTCGAACTGTACTCAGGAATATCGGTCGAGATTTGAGCAGAACAACCCGAGATTTTGTTCTATTGATCCGTTCATTAAATACCATTGAGCCTAAGTTATAGAATGGCCAAATCCTAGTAATTGTTAAGAGTTTTATACCCTTAGATTCATTTAATGATTATGCTTGAGATTGGGAAGAGTCTTATCCGGTGATTACCTTTATTTAGTACCGAAGTTGACGTTTACTAGACAACGAAGGATTCTATTCCTTTGTTGGATTGAATGTGCCAAATCCCTTGCCTTTGTGAACTAGCTTGAGACCTACACGGTGATGGTTAGTTCTTGACGCTTAGGTAGAGTGGTTGGTTTGAGCTTTTGTTCCTTATTCATCTTTATTGCATTTTCCCAATTATTGCATTATGTTATTTCCTTTTCGTGAAGAAAAAATATATAATAGATATAATTATTTATCTTTACTTGCAAGCCTCCTTCATAAATATTCAGGATCCTCTGTATATATATACTTTTTATGTTGAAGCTATATATATATATATATATATATATACTTTTTTATCTTCTAATTTATATTAATATTTGATATTTTAGGTGATTATTAACTTTGACGGAAGTCACCTAAATCACACTTCATAAGTATTTACCACATACATTTTGTGTTCGATATTGAGAATATTGTAATTCTTTTGAATTACGCTTTATAAGTATTTGTCAAATTTTGTTTTTGATATTCAAAATATTAAAAAAAATTTTTTATCCTGATTGCGTTCAATGAAAATATACTAGAACTTGATGTGGATTTAATGTAATTCCATTTTTTGCCTTGTTCTTGCTTGTGTTCGCAATGAAATATAAGCTATCGTATGACAAACATTCAAATACGTTTTCTTATTAAAGTTTTTTTTTTGGTACGAACGTTTTCTTATTAAAGTTATTCTTGAGTTTATGCGCTTAACTTAGATGAAAAACAATTAACTAATTCTTAAAGGATCCCGTAACTAGTTTCTCCTTCAACAATAGTAAAAAAAGCAAAACTAATAATTAAAATGACGCGAGTCACAAAATGCTATAATTCATTTGTAGGTTTGTTATTTACATGAAAACAAGACAACCAATCAGAGGTAGTAACAATGGCGCTGCCATTCAAATCAACAACAAAATAACTCAGAGACGGAAGAATGACTTGAGCGTCTATCTCGGCATGCACTTTCTTGAGGATTGATGGGTGGTTGAGTAACAATGTCGTATACTATGCTTCCTTGCTTCAACGATTAAGAAATCGAACCCCTATTTCCATACAAAATTCAAACAGAGAAATATGAATTCCGTCTCAGCCATGCCAAACCTTTTTATTCAAATGTAATTAATACAAACAAAACAAAGTGATAAATCATGGTCCCAATACAAGCTTCTTCGCTTAAAAGATTTTAGAGTAAGTGTCCAAAACTATCTAATTGTAGAAGGCAAGCCTAAACTTTACATTGCTGTTGGAACAAGAAGCGTTTCATATCACTTTGCTTGTTCATCCAAGATTATTGGCTAACCGATTCAAGCTCAATCAAAATTGGTAAAGTTTAGAATCAATTGATAATAGTCGCTTGTCAGCAGAGATTATATTTGTAACACATTTACAAGCCCCCAAAAGTGCTTCTACTTCAATTTCCTTTACATATTATAGCTGATATCTACACTAAGCATTCTTTTTGATATCTACATATTTTCACAAGCTCAATTCAACCAAACTTTAACCTTATACCCAAATCGCACAAATCCATAATGAGCTCAATTAATTACCTGCAAGGCCTTTTTGATAAAGATGTTAGGTGAAATCTAGAGTTGGGTTCGGGACCGTCGTTGAAGTCCCAAGCTTGACAAACGGTGAGACCTATCTAGGATCCTTACCCGAGCATGTTGGAGACGTGGGAACCAGACTGACCAAAGGAAAAAATTTAGAAGATTAGATTATACACTCATATTATACTATAAAGAAACCTGATTCAATGGAATGTATAATCTAATTGCAGATTCACGTAATTGGATATGCTAGAATCCAAAATTGAGAAGATTAGCTAACCTAATTAGCTAATTATTGTGAGTAAACTGACGTGGTTCAAATATAAAACAACAAATTATGTATAATTTCCATGAAGGCATACGTAGCCAATTTCATCTCAGGCAAAAGCAACTATACAAGCAAAAGAAGAGTAGGATTCTACTCAAGTGAAGAAGAAAAGAATGAACATAAGATTTGGTATATTTATTTACTAAAGTAAAAGATATTAAATTGATTAAAATATAGGGTGAATCGAGTAACTAACCCTTTTTCAGTTTAGGGTTTAGTAATTAGGCTCATAGTATTATTCCATTAGATTAATGTACCTATTTTACCGTTCAAACACACTCAAGATCTGGAGTTCTCCTTCACCACAACAATTCATCTCAAATCCATAGTCAAACTTCCAACCAATCTACACAATTCCTAACCTTAACCACCACAATGTGAAATTTCTCAAATCTACACTAGTTGCCATGAAACTGTACGGCTCATCTTATAAGCCGAAGAAACTCTATAGAGGCGTAAGGTGAAAGGCACCGAGAAAATGGGTGGCTGAGATCCGTCTACTGAAGGATCGCACTCGGGTTTGGCTGGGAACGTTCTATACAGCATAAGAAGGCATGTTGGTTTTATGGATAGTTCAGTTCTATGTAAATTGATGGAATATTCTTTGACAAGTTGAAAGAAAAAATTAAGATGGTATGTGAGGTATAAGGTGGCAGTTGGAGTAGTAGAGGGATTGATGTATTTACATGTTCGCTGTCAAAGGCGAATCATTCATAGAGATATCAAAGCCACAAATATCTTGTTTTCAAGGAACTTTTAGCCACATGCAAATTGAACAAGACTAATTTGATAATGCATATGAAATTCTTTAAAAATACAACACAACTTGTTTGTTTTTGCATAGAATTCTTTTGAAAGTTGAGATTGTTGTTTGAATACAAATCATAGATCATCTGATATTGGAATGCTTTAGTAGGCTCTGATGAGCGCTCATCCAAACTGTCCTCTTTATCACCCTTTGTCATCGTGGCATCATTCTTATGTTGATTGTAGTTGCAACTTTAACATTCGTGATATATTTTATCTTTGTGAAGAAAAAAGGGTTGAAAATTTTCCTGGGAAAAGGGTCTAGAAAGATCAAGTATAGTATTGACAGTCCAGGGTTGAAAGCTTTCAACATGGTAAGGAAAAACCGATGATCAACAACAATAAATATAGTGTTTAGTAGTCTTAATTGTTAGGGCTATTGTTAATGAAACAAGTAGTCAGAACTGAACTGTTAACGTAACATTACTTAGACACGTCACCCGATGTGCATTTTTTGGTATGATCTTATATGAATTTTCTGGCATGAAAATTCCAGTATGAAGAATATGATATGAAAATTATGGTATGAAAATTCCGGTATGAATTTTCTGGTATGAAATTCATACCAGGAAATTAAAAAAATAAAGAAATAAACAAAACAAAAGAAAATAAAAATAAAAGACAAAATTCTTTTTCAGGAACAAACCCACTATAGTAATGTATGTTTCTTTTTTTTAATAGAAAAGTTAATTACTTTTATCTACCGTTAATAAAAATGATGAAAAAAAACTAAAAGATATACCTTAAAAAAATAATGAAACAATTTGGTTTACTAGGCTTTTTCTAATTTTATGTTTAATAAATTTACAAAAGAGTGTGTAAAGTTTGAGAATAAATATAAAAGGTTGAAGTATATTTAATTAATTGAGAGTTATTACTATATTTTTTGAAAAAGGTCTCATTATTAAAATTGTCCAAAAATAATTTATTTGAGGAAATTCTTTCTTAGACGTATCAAATGTTGCCGGAAGGCTACGTAGAATATTAAAGAGGATCTGATAGGCAAATTCCTCACCAACATTCACAAGATGACAAGAGTAGTGTCTCAACCTCATCCCTTACCCACAGGTAAAGATAAGTTGTAGAAATTGCTATTTGTACGAAAACATTTATATATGAGTTCAACTTCCATCCCAAGCCTACAACCTCTACAACACCCAAATCATTCTTCCAATTCCTCACTTATTACCAATTACCTCTCAAGAGGAGCAACACGCCAAGCACTTGCACACTACACCCGCATTCGCCTTCAAGGCATCCCCGACATTATTTTTATCATTCCTTTGTTTCTAAAGGCCTGTGCTCGTCTCTCTCTGCTCAATCTCGGCAAGTCTTTTCATGCTCAATCCCTAAAGACCGGAGTTGCCATTCATGTCATCACAGGTACCTCGTTGCTTCACATGTATTCAAAGTGCGGTCATCTTGTGGCCGCCCACAAGGTGTTTGATGAAATGCCCCAAAGAAATGTGGTCACGTGTAATGCGATGATAGGTGGATACTTGATGAACAAGGATATGGGAGCTGCATTGTCCCTCTTTGAAACTATGCCGGATAGGACGTCAGTTACGTGGAATGAGATTATTGGTGGGTTTGCAAAGTGTGGGGATATCACGAGGGCTAGAGAGCTGTTTGATCAGATCCCACTTCGACTGATGAATGTTGTGACTTGGACCGTCATGGTTCATGGGTATGCCAACAATGGAGATATGGAAGCTGCTATGGAAATGTTTCAGAAGATGCCCATCAAGGGCTGTCACGTCTGGTCCTCTCTGGTTTCCGGATACTGCAAGAAAGGTGATCTTGTGCAAGCCAAGGTAATCTTTAATCAAATTCCTGTTCGAAATTTGGTCAACTGGAACTCACTCATATCGGGGTTGGCACAAAATGGGTTTTGTCAGGAAGCTATCAAAGCTTTCAACGATATGCAAGTTGATGGATTTGAGCCTGATGAAGTAACTGTTTCAAGTGTCTTATCTGCTTGTGCCCAACTGGGTTTATTAGATGTTGGGAGGGAGATTCATCAGATGATTCATGAAAGGGATCTTCAACTGAATAAGTTTGTTGTCAATGGCTTAATTGACATGTATGTCAAATGTGGGGATCTCTGCAGTGCTGTTTCAATCTTTGAACACTTGTCTGCCCCAGGTAATGCATGTTGGAATTCTATTATCTCAGGTTTTGCCATTCACGGAAACTTTAACCGGGCTGTAGAGTTCTTCCACAGAATGGTGAGTTCAGGTGGGAAGCCAGATGAGATATCTTTTCTTTCAGTTCTCTCAGCTTGCGCTCATGGTGGGCTTGAAGAGGAAGGCTTAAATATCTTCAGCCAAATGGATAAGTTTGGCTTGAGCACAGGTATACAACACTATGGATGCGTGGTTGACCTTCTTGCAAGGGCAGGCAGGTTAGCGGACGCATTTCACTTGGCAAAATCCATGCCAATGAAACCAAACGATTCTATTTGGGGATCCATCCTGGGAGCTTGTCGGGTTTATTCAGGTTATAGTGTAGCAGAACAAGTGATAGAGTACATAAACAATAAAGATTTGAATCATTCACATAGTTTACTCCTATCAAACATTTATGCTGCATCCGAACAATGGGAGGCAGCAGAGGAACTTAGGGCCACATTACAGAAGAAGGGTCTTGAAAAAATCCCGGGTTGCAGCTCAGTGATGATGGATGATGCAGGATCCAGGATCCAGTGAATCCTTACTGAACTGAATGTATAAGCATTCTACTTTATGATATCGGTATTGAGCTGATATAATTCACTTATTAACTTCATATTATACACACACAGATCTATAGATTCTACAACACATATCAATATATATATTTCACAGTATATATTTATATATATCCTATATGCGCTCTGTATTACAGATTACTGGTCAGTTGAAAGAACTACAGACTCGGCGAATCTCTCCCTCTGTAGCACTAGTCTTGACCCCTAAAGTACCCATCTTGACCATTGATTGGCTGAAATCTTGGAAAAATCTCCCGTCAAAGGAAAACATGATGTAGGAGTTAATCAAGGCCCTGGTCTCGGGATCATCATCGAGCCTGGCATCAGAGCTGATGACAGCAGTGCCTTGTCGTATGTTCCTTAAGATCTGGTCATCAAACCTCATGCCTGTGACTGTGTCCATAGGGAGCCTGATGTTTACGTCTCCACCAGGTGGACACCGCGCCATGAGCTGTTGGAGGAAGAATGGGTTAATAGACGCGTCACTATCACCCCTTCCGGTGAAGTTGTAAAGCCTCCTTGGCATGAAAAAGCAGGCTGTGGTTCCAATTGTGTGTGCAGCTGCAGCACAGAAGATGCAGACAATTTGATCATCATAGATACCCATTTGAAGTTTGTTTCATGTTTGGAGGAGGAAACAATGAAGAAAGACGAGTGTACAGAAGGCATACAACTGAGGAGAACAAGGTCCTTGGCTGAGAGCCCCTTCCTTGCAAACTTAGCTTTGAGAAGATCAATAGGTTCATCCACTTCTGGCATTTCATCTGCAAGCGCCTTGTTAGAAACGACTCCGTCTCTCCTCCCAGTCAAGACTTGATATTGGGGTCCAGAACTCTGCGTTTGGGTTAACATTATATACATGGATTATGCTTATAGAAAGTTGAATGCAGCTTAAGCTGGGACAAGACTTTACCATGGCCACAGCATCTCGAGCAGCCAAGGCAACAATATCTGAGCACGACACAACTCCGGGGCAAACACCCTCGAGTTCAGCCTTGGCCTCCTCTATCACATCGAATCCACGCAGTCCTTGGTGCCCGAATGCATGCCTTTCATCGTCATTGGAGTTCCGGTTGATAAGAATTGATCCATCGCATCCCTGTTGAAGCTCCAAAGTCGAGAGCCTGTAACACAAGTATATTGAAGAATGAATGGAGTTAAGAAGAGAAAAGAAGAGACCTCGACGAAACAGTCATGGAAATGGAGCCTGAGCAAGGCAGCAGCCATGGTTGGGTCAGAATTGACAGCCTGCTGGACAACGGATTGGACTATGGACTCGGAGTTGGGGCATGTCCGTGAGTAGAAACCGATCCGGAGCTTGGACGGATCAGAGCGACCCAAGATAAGAGTAGCTGCGATGACAAACAAGAGTAAGAGCTTAGTGATGATGGCAGAGTGTTGTGAACGTGCCATTTTGATAAGAAGGGTGATTGAAGAAGAAGGGTTTGAATGAGGTTTGTGAAGGGGTGGAGAAGTGAATATAATGAGGGGGAAAGGGTGAAATCAAGGATGAAAGGCAGCAGGAAAACGAGGGTCTGGATGCGTAAGCAGTGTATTATGATATGGGGTGGAGGAAGTGCATTCTGCAGTCGAAGGGGTGGTAGACATGTGTGCTTTCCCCGTTATGGGGGTTTTTGTTGCCATTTATGTGGATGCGTTTCGCCTTCCAATTCCTCCAAATATGCCATATTTTCTGTGTATTTGTGTTGTGTTCATACTTTCAGTTTTATGTTTTACGTCAGAGTTCTTATGCCTCATTCATTTGGATCGTTGAAAATTTTCAATTCATGACCGCACCAATCGGATGTTTAGACCCTATCCGATCCAAAACTCAAACCTGTAAATATGTTGTGGAAGACAACCCTAATATTTAGGGTTATAGTCTGTCCACATGAATTCGGCTTACGCATGAACTCTATTAGATTAAGTGTGTTATTTCTGTCTTGTACCGGTATTTGTTAAAAAAATATTTGGAAAATATTGAGAAAAATATTGGATGATTTTAGTATGTATTTTTTTTATAATGGGTACAAAATATACACTTTATTTTACTAATCAATTAGTGTATATATAGCTAGACTCTATCCTAGAGTTGGGTTACCGACGGTTTTCAAACCGGTCCAAACCGACGGTTTAGGTTTAGGTTTGACTTTTGGCCAAACCCAAACTGGCGGGTTAAGCAAAAAAACGACCCCGCCCACGGCTATTTCATACAGCAGTTAGGCGGGCCCCACATCCCAACGACTCTTTTAAAAGTTGGGTGTGTTATTTTATTTTTTTTAAAAAAATATGTAAATGGTTAAAAAAAATAATTTCTATAAATATCCAACCATTCTTCCATTTTATCTTACACCAACATTCTCATATCTCTCTGCTACTACTCTTAACTCTCAATCTCGTATTCTTAAATCTTGATTTTTTGAATTCGAATCTTTTTCCTCTCAATCTATTCTAATGGCAAACCCGATCGACAACACTACTCCCGCTTTCTTTCATTCACCCAAGAAAGTGAAACCCAAATTTCAACGAGTTCCTACAGCGAAAATGCGTACATCCAACATTTTTCCAAAGCATTACAAGAAGGGTGAGGTGGCGAACGAGTTTTGCCAAATCTCGTGCAACTATTTTCCGAAGGTGTACAAGTGGAGGGCGAATGGCGGCTACAGGACTTTGCAAACTCACATGCAAAAGGTCCATCCTGAGAAGCTAGGGATATTACAAGGACAATCTCAATGGTCCCACGGGTTTGCATCTTCTTCCTCTCAATCTCCTTTATTTATGTATAACCATAGTGAAGAAAGTTTAGGATTATCCAACCGTATATGTTCTCATGAATTTCCATTTTCTTACGCGGAATATCAAGATGTACGAGAATATAACAATACATATCTTCAACCTTCTTTTAAACCAACTTTTCGCAAAACCGTTTCCAAATTAATTTCTAAATCTTACGAACAAAAGAAAAAAAAATTCTTACGATTTTGTCATCTTTTCGCATCAAGTTTCTTTTTTTAGTGATATTTGGAGTACGTTATCACAAGGACATTTTTACATGGACATTACTTTATATTTATTGATAACGATCTGTTTTTGTATTTCATCATTTCAATGAAAGACATAATGCTACGAACATTACAAACTTGATAAAAACGGTTTTACAAGTATATAATTTACAAGATCGAGTTTTTTCAAATTCTTTTGATGATGCATCCGCTAACACCGCCGCCGTAAACGAATTGGTGGAAGATGCGGGACAATATTTGCGAACTCCTTTTACTCACCAAAGATGTGCATGTCATATTTTTAAACTTATGTGTTCAAGATGGTCTTAAAGTTTTACCTCTTCTTTTAACCCCATCACCAACGTAAGTGAACATATTTGGCACTTAGCTAATTTGAGAAAAAAATGGAGAACAACGTGTTTACAAAATAGTGTTCATCCAATTGCATTTTCAGAATACATTGGAACTCGTTGGAACTCTACTTAAAAATTACTTAGTCAAGCCCTTCGTTACAAAGAGCTTTTACAATCGTTTTCCGCACAAAACAATCCGTGATCAATGTTAGATGATGAAACTATTTGACCAACTTGTTTTGATATTTGTAATGTTTTAAAGGTTTTTAGTGATTCAACTAATATAATGAGTTATGTTTACACTCCAACTTCTTGTGGCTTATTTAATAACCGTAAACGTTGCCGAGGTTTTACAAACCGGTTTTATTTATCCAACCCTTGTAAATGCTATAAATGACATGAAATTTAAATGGCTAAATATTACACTGATATTCTCTTGGTTTATCTTATTTCCGTCGTTTTGGATCCTAAACTTAAAATTGATGGTGTTACCGAATTGTTGGGTGTTTATTATGAATGTTTGGGTTTAGGTTCTTTTACAAACACTTCTACCATTATTCATGATGTTCGTATTGAAGTTAAAAATATGCTTTCTTCATTTAAAACAAGTGCTAGTTCTTCTTCTATCGTCGAGTCAACTCCTCTACCCTCCTCCTCTTCTTCTTCTTCTTCTTCTTCTTCTTCTTCTTCCAAAAGCTAAATAAATTTTAGCTAAAAGAATAAAAATACCACGGCATTCATCCACAAGTGCGGAATTTCAAGATTATCTAACAACGTGTTTTAGTTTTGATAGTGAATCTTTTGAAATTTTGGATTGGTGAAAGATGTTGACCCGAAGTATCCAACCTTGATCAAAATTGTGCAACAACTCATGGTCGTGCCCGCATCAACAATTTCCGTGGAGCAGGAATTTAGCCAAGGAGGGAACAAACTATGTTACAAGAGAAGCCAACTGAAGCCCGAAAAATTGGAGGCGCAAGTATGCATTCAAGATTGGATAAGGGCGGAGAAGCTGAAACAACGGAATGCCCGGTTTATGACTCAAAATCAGATTCCGACTCCGATGATCCGGGCACAACTTTCGAGTCCGATCATTGAAGGTAAGCGGGGTAACTAAACTCAGAAGTCCGACAAAAAATAAGCAAAGGTAAGAAAACTACGTGGGCTTTGATTCCTCTTAATCCCGAGAGGATACGTAGACAATTGGGAAACAGGTTCAAGCCCTTTCTTTTTTTCTTCTTTTTTTTAATTAAATTACTAATATTATCACCGAGTTTTTGAGTCGTAAAAAAAATCGAGAGCAATATCGGGCTTAATTTCCAAAATCTCGCACGAGATTTGAAAATTTTGACCGAGATTGCTCTCGACTTTTTTTTTTTACCGTTAAACCGTCAAACCGCAGTTTGATAGTTTAGCAAACCAGCGGTTTAGGTAAAACTACCGGTTTCAATTTGGCCTGTTTAAGTTTAGGTTTGGCCCAGCGCTTCACAAACCTAAACCGGCGGTTTAGGTAAACCAACACTTCAACCCTATCCTAATAATACTAGAAAAAAGAATAAAGAAAGAAAATTATTTTATATAAATTAGACGAATATCCTACTAATCGAAAATTGAAAAATATAGGGAAAAATAATGTTTCATTTTGTTACCCAATATTTTAATATTCAAGTGTCATACCCAATATATTAAGGCTCAACCGTAATACCCAATATGTTAATACTCAAATCTGATATTCAATATTTTAATACTCAACGTAATGTCCAGTATGTTAATACTGAACGTATATTAATACCCAAATGTGGTAACCAATATGTCAATACTCAACCGTTATACTCAATATGTTAATATTCAGGTCATATAATTAATATGTTAATATACAAGTCTAATACTCAATATATCAAAACTCAACATAGTAACGTATATAATACTAATATGTTAACACTCAAGCCTCGTACTTAATATGTTACCCAATTTTACTTTTCCGATTTTAATTACATAATTATGTTTTTGCTTCATCCTAGTATTATCTCTTTCTTTTTTTCACTCTTTATAAGATAATTATCTAATATTTCAATTATCTATTTTATTATTCCTATGATTTTCTAAAATATCTCAATTATTTTTTCCTTCTTTCTAAGATTATCTCTTTTCTTTTTCAGTATTTATGAGATAATTAGTTAATATCCTAATCATCTCTTTCTTATTTTAGGATAATAAGACATATAAGAATAACATTTTTTACCTAATAATTAAAAATTAAAAGTGCTTACTTAGTCTACATAATAAAAAATGCATTATTAGCTAATTAATTTACAAAAACACTTATAAACAGTAAAATAATTTAACAAAGATCACGATCATATCAAATCAGAAAAACTTGGGTAAAATTGTATAAATTTAAGATGATGAAATTATTTATAGATTGTATGATGAAATTCAATTAATTAACAAATAATATTCGATAAATATTGGGAAAATTGGACCAAATAATTATAAAGTAAAATCATTTAACAAATGGAACAAGAGTGAGTTGATTAAGTAGGTACTTTACGTAACATTGAGCATAAAGTAGGTACCTTTTGTGTTTCTATTAACAAAGTAGGCACCCTAAATTATGATGAAAAAGATTTAATCAAAAATTATAAAAAAAATTACCATGTAAGTCAACCTTCTCTCTCCTATCTCATTTAATTATTTTCCTAATTAAAGATTTAAGGAAATATGTTGTTACGCCAAATAAGGAATGAGATAATAATTGATCCTAAAATCTCTCCCTAATTATTTTCCTAATTAAAAATTTAAATAAATCTTCTCCCTAATTATTTATTGGGCAATTTTGGTAACTAAGGCTTTTTGAGAAACTAGAGTAGTAACTAGGCTTTTTAATGTTTCAATTAAGTAAATATACCCCCAATCTTTTGTATTTATTTTCAAATTCTACACACTCTTCTATCAAGGGGTACATTTACTAAACACAAAACTAAAAAAAGCCTAGTAAACCAAATTATTTCTTATTTATTTATCATAATTAAAGAAATATGTTGTTATTAATTTCGTGGTTATGTACATATGCTGATACATAATTCCAATGTAGTTGAGACGTGATATTTCCGTGATGAATACATAATTTTTGCGACTTTCTACATAACGACTACGTTTATGTAGTACAAGTGTCTGTCATTTTTGACAATGTTTGGTTACACAAATTCGTCATTTACACAAGGTTTGGTTATACAAGTCTTTTGTGTGTTAACATTGTGTAATTGAATATGTATGCTCAATGCATTTTATGTAGTTGATATTTGTGTTTTATGTATTAACATTGTGTAATTGAAATTGTGTACGGACATTGTGTAATTGAAATTATGTATTAAAACTGTGTATTAAATATTGTGTATCGTCAAGAGAATACACGAAGTTTGATTAGTCTAATTGGTATAAGGGTGGGGGTGAGGCTGCTCGTCCAGAGTTCGAATCCTAAATTTGACACAATTTAATTGATTATTAATAGGAGAGAGAAGAGTCTTTGAATTTTCATATTTTTGGCCATATCCACTCAATTTTATCTTTGTTTTTTAATTGTAAAAATAGGGTGCCTAGTTAGTATACAAGTTACAAAAGGTGTCTTATTTCACCAATCTTCTCATGGAACAATCATATCAAATTAGAAAAATCTTGAGTAAAATTGCGTAAAGACAATAAAAATTCAGAAGCATCGTGTAGATTTAATTAACTTGTAATCATCGATAAATCTATAGATAAATTTAGGAAATTTTTTATAAACTGTAAGATGACATTCAATTAGTTAACAAATAATATTCAATATTTCTTGGGATAAATCATATCAAATATTTATAACAGTAATATTATTTAACAAAGAAAAAGATCACATAAAATCGGAAACTGCTTGGGAAAAATTGCATAAAATTAAGATAATCAAAGAGCAGGAGAATTTTGAAAATTAATTAATAAATAATCATCGATAAGTGTATAGATAAATTGAGACAATTTAGATTATTAACAATGAACACAATCAGATAAATTCAAAAAACATCTTGGGGTAACTAGGCACATGGTATAAATATGTTTAGTAAATGTAACCTTAATAAAACCCTTACCTTCCCACTTCAATTTTATTGTAATTTGAACAGCTATTGTAATTTATTCTCCTATTGACTATTACATATTCCAGGAAATAATTAGTCATTATTCACCTCTTGGGTGTTACATATTGGTGTCTTAATTGGTTATTAAGACGGGAAATAAATAGTCAATATTCTCTTTAATATATAGCCAATATTCTCCTTAATTACCCATTGATCTCCTCAAATGTAACCGACATATTGGAACAGTATATAAGGGGCTTATTCTACGTGAATAGACAACTCACTACAATATACTTCTAAGAAAACACAACAAAGCTTATTACCGATCAGTGGCTTTGGGATTTGGGGTGTGGATACTTCTGGTATATTATCAGGTTAACGTTGTGGAGTGAGGACAACACTACCAGTACGAGTACCGTTAAGGTTAGTACATTATCCAACAGTGGTATCAGAGCCAAATGTGTTTCGGCCTCTATCCCGACTATTGTTTTGTACCGTAATTATCCTGTTGTTTTTTTTTCTTTTTTGATTGTATATTAAACACTCGACTTCGAGTTTGTCTCGTACAGGTTGCACACGTGTATGTCACACGTCGATCATCCCTAACCCACACATAGTTATTCCCATTTGAGGACATCGCTGTAAAACGCCTTCACCGGTTTTGTATCGGCATGAGTGTGTCAGGCTATGATTATTTCTAGTCGGTGACAACAACTGAGAAAACACCTATGTGGCACATGCTTGCGAATCTGTGTGATTTTTCTCATATGTGCGTTAGAAAAATGATTTATATAAAATTTTCATTTTTAATGGGAATAGTTTTTTTTAATATATTATCAAATTTCTTGCTTAATTTTTTTTTCCGCTGCCTATTACTAATTATTAAAATATATGCTTGTATGTACGAATGAGTTTTGTATATCGTTTTTTTTTGTGAATACAATTTCACCTTATAATGTAAATTTATTTTCATTATACTTAAATGTCTGAGTGACATTATATTGCTAATTTGTTTGGCTTAATTTTATGTACAATTGAATATGTTTCATCATACCTTCTTGTAATAATGAAAGATAAATTCTGAAAATTTGTAGTTTACATTTTTGTGTGATGATTATGAGCATAGTGAAATTTTCGAACATGAGACGTAAATAAAAGAGTTTTTAGTAATTTATCTTATATATCGTGGCTAATGTCCATATTATATGTATATATACTTGCAGATGGCAAAAAATATGATTGGTGATATGTCTACCTCTGAGAAACTTGATGGTACAAATTATGATATTTGGCATAGGAAGATTCAGTATCTTCTTAATGAACGTGAGGTTTTAGAAACCATATCCACTATCGCAATGAAACCTGTTGAGCCACAAGATCCTCTTGATAAGAAATATCTTGAGGATATGAAACTCCACGATGAGTGGGTCCGAAAAGATCGTTTTGCACGCTTTACTATGCTGTTTTGCATGCATAATGATTTGATCGGTGAGTTTGAGACATGTCTGACTGCTAAGGACATGTGGGATAAGCTCAAGATCACTTTTGGTCAAACTTCAGCAACTAGGCTTCGTGCCTTAAACTTGAAGTGGATGGATTATACGATTGATCCTAAGCATAATGTGACCGAACACTTACGTATCATGAGTGCCATGGTACGTGATCTTAAAGCTGCAGGGCGTGATGTGCCTGATGAGGAGCAAATAGTGAATGTGCTTCGCTCTCTTCCTTCTGATACCGAAGAATGGAAGAATTTCAAATTGCTCATGTCTCACAGTGAAAACATCAAGACATTTGTTGAACTTGCAAAACATGTGGAGATGGAGGTAGAGCGTCAAAAGGCGTTAAAGTCCTCCACTTCTAATGTTGCGCTTGTTATACAAGGTAAGTCTAAGTACAAGAAGCCTAAGCTGGCCCAAAAGGGTCAACGCCCTGCTCAGACTCAAGGACCACGTGGTGGTGTCAACAAACAACAAAAGGCAAAAGGCCATCCTAAAGAGACCAATTTAGCGCGTGTGAAGTGATACAATTGTGGAATAAAAGGCCACTTTGCTCGAGAATGTCCCGAGCTAAATAAGGTACTTGTTTCCACCTATAATCATGAATTATTTGTTTGTTCTCATGCATTAGTTGCTCATACACTTCATAAGTGGATTGTAGACTCGGGAGCAACCAAACATATAGTTCGTGATCGTGAAGGGTTTTTGGATTTTCACCGTTTTTCGGTGGGTTCACAAACCGTCATGTTTGGGAATGGCAGCGAGGAAGACGTCCTTAGAACTGGAACATACCAACTCAAGCTCCGTGGAGGCAACAAGTTGCTTCTTAACGATGCTCTTTATGCACCCGGGGTGCAAAGTTGTTTAGTTTCAGTGATTAGTTTGTTGAAACTTGGTTTTGTTTTTAACTTTAGTAGTGATAGTTTGGACATTTTGTATCATGACGATGTTTTTGGTCATGGTATTTTAAATAATGGTTTTTTAGTTCTTGACTTGGATGATTTTTATGATAATAATCCGTCATTTGCTTTAGTTTCTTGTTTTAATATTGATTCTGAATCTATTAAATGGCTTGCTAGACTTGGTCAAGTGGGCCAAGAACGAATGAATAGACTAGCTAAAGATGGTCTTTTAGACCAACTCACTAGGGTTAAGTTGCCCAGGTGTGAGCCTTGTCTGGCTGGTAAAGCTAGTAAGAAACCTTTTGGTAAAGCTTCTAGAGCTTCAAGTCCTTTAGACTTAATCCATTATGACGTTTGTCGGCCTTTAAACGTAAAGGCTCGTCATGGTGTTGTATATTTTCTCACATTTATAGATGACTATTCACGTTTTGGTTACGTGTATCTGTTATCTCATCGTTATGAAGCGCTTGACACGTTCAAAAGTTTTGTAGATGAAGTGGAGAACCAGTTAGAACGAAACGTTAAGACTTTCCGAACTAATCGTGGTCGTGAATACCTTTCTGATATGTTCAAAGGGTTTTGTGAAGAAAAGGGTATAATTAGACAACTTACTATTCCTTATACTCCACAACAAAATGGTGTTGCGGAAAGGAAGAATCGTACCTTACTTGACATGGTTAGGTCTATGATGGCTCAAGCCAACTTACCTATTAGCTATTGGGGAGATGCATTGCTTACGGCAACCTACATCCTTAATCGCGTATCAAGTAAGGGTGTGCCCCTTACTCCATATGAGTTATGGAATAACAGAAAGACCTCTTTGGACCACCTACGTCCATGGGGTTCGGTTGGCTATGTGCATAACCCGACCCATAAACATGGTAAACTAGGTCCAAGAGCTGCCAAAATGGTGTTCATAAGATATCCGGATCACTCCAAAGGATATGTGATGTATGGTGAACACCCAAATGGTGGCATGACAGAAGTTGATTCTCGTAATGTCAATTTCCTTGAGGATGAGTTCCCAAGTATTGGTGAAATAAAGAAAGATCTCGAGTTGTATGAGTTACAACAACCATCTCTAGGTGAGGGGGAGGATTTTGATACTCTCAATGTCACTAGAGATAGTTCAATCTTGCCCAATGGAATAAATTATGAGATTAGTCTTATAATTCCTAGGGATGAGAGCTTGCCTACTAATGAAGATCGACTTGAAAACGAGGATGACCCTCAAACTTCAAGTATGGAACAAGATGTTAGTCCTCAAGTTTCAAACCCCACGCCTACTGAGGATAGTGGGAGAGATTCTTCAACCAGTAATACAAACGGTGTTGTTGAACGAAGGAGTAGAATGAGCCTACTTCTTTTAAAGAACATGAGTTCGCCACACAGTGTAGAATGGATGGAGGCTATGAAGGATGAGATGGACTCTATGTCGACGAATGAGGTTTGGGAACTCGTTGACCTTCCGCCTAAACGTCGATCAATTGGAAATAAATGGGTTTTCAAGGTGAAACGTAAAGTGGATGGGTCCATTGATAAGTTCAAGGCCCGATTAGTGGCGAAAGGTTTTACCCAAATTGAGGGTGTGGACTACGATGAGACATTTTCTCCTGTAGTGAGATTTACCTCTATTCGCCTCTTGCTAGCCCTAGTCGCCCATTTGGACTTAGAGTTGTTCTAAATGGACGTCAAGACTGCTTTCCTCAATTGAACACTTGAGGAGGAGATATATATGGATCAACTTGTTGGGTTTGTCTCAAAAGGTGGTGAAAAGAAAGTGTGTCGTCTTAAACGATCCATATATGGTCTTAAGCAATCTTCTAGGCGATGATACTTTAGATTCCATGAAGTCATTACTGCTTTTGGATTTTACATGGTTGATGAAGACCATTGTGTGTATGTTATGAAATCTAAAGAAGGGATTATGTTTCTCTCCTTATATATTGATGACATACTCCTAGCTGATAACAACATGGAGATGATCAACGTTGCCAAAGGGTGGCTATCCTCTGTTTTTAAGATGAAGGATATGGGTGAAGCTAGGTTTGTCCTAGGTGTGGAGATTATGAGAAATCGCCCTAAAAAAATTCTTGGTTTATGTCAAGAGACATATATTAAGAAGGTATTGGAGCGTTTTCGAATGAGTAAGTCCAAACCCGCTGATACTCCATTTGGTAAAGGTCAATTCCTTAGCCTTGATCAATGCCCTAAAACAGATTTTGAGAAGAAACAGATGAGCGGTATTCCTTAAGCTAGTGTAATATGGAGTTTGATGTATGCCATATTATGTACTAGGCCTGACAACTACTATGCGGTTGGTTTGGTGAGTCGTTACCAAAGTAACCCGGGTCCTGCGCATTAGCAAGGAGTCAAGAGAATATTGCGTTACCTTTGTTGTACAAGTGACCTAGTCCTATGTTTTCAAGGAGGGGACTTGAGTTTGAAAGGATACTCGGATGCTGATTGGGGAGGTGATTTAGACGAGTCTAAATCGACCTCGGGATACGCTTTTGTCCTTGGTGGAGGTGCAATATTCGGGTGCAGTAAGATGCAAGACTACATTGCTTTATCGACTATGGAAGCAGAGTATGTCGTTGTTAGCCTCGCCGTCCAAGAGGCGATGTGGCTAAGGAGTTTTTTACAAGATCTTGATCTTACTCCTAAAGTTGATGAGCTTGTGGAGATGCATTGTGATAATACCGTTGCTATCCAATTTGCCCAGGATCCGAAATTTCATAGGAAAACCAAGCATATTAAGAGGCGTTATCATTTTGTTCGAAACGCCATAAAAAATAAGGAAGTTGCCATTAAGTATATATATCGAATAATGAGATGATTGCTGATCCTTTAACTAAACCTATTGCTTGAGATGTGTTCCGAGCCCATGTTAAATGTTTGGGCTTACGAAGGTTTTAGTTTTTGATTGTATCTTCTTTTGTTTTTGGTGGTAGACATGTTTTATGTTATGGACATATTTTGAGCATTATGGAATACAAGTGTTTATTTTCTTTAATTGTTCATGAGCATTTGTTGTATTTTTTCTGGCACGTAAGAATGCTATCAAGCTCCTTGATTGACCTAGTCACACAGGTAATCGCCTTGATGCTAGAGTAGCATGCAAGATGAGACTGAGTCTTGATTAACACTTTGTGTGTACGAGAATGTATTATTACACTTTTGATGTGTAGATAATAAGTTGACTCATTACATAGTCGCCTTATTATGTATAAGATGCGACTATCAAAGAGTCAAGTATGAAATACATGTCTTTCGTACTAGAGCTTAAAGCCGAATAACGAGTGTGGGATTGGACATTGAGTATGTCAAATCAAGTGGCTCGGGTTAGATACTTAGGTAGTATCTAAATTATTATTCTCACGACATAGAAGAGTGGCATGCCCTTAGTGGGAACTATGTCGTGACACATATATCATACTATGTGTGTTTTATGACCATTATAGGAGTGAGAGATCTTTCCCCACTCTGTCACTGTGTGAGCCCTATGGACCTTAGTGTCTATTGTTGTACGAAGCCCTTTTGACTTAGAGTTGTGTTAAAAAAGTCTAAACCCGATGTTGCTACTTTCGTATGATTACATAAAGCCGGAAAGTTGAGGCGTAATGGGTCATATTAGGAAAGCAGTTGAGTTGAGATGTTTTTTTTCATTAGTGTCTAAGGAAGGTCAATTTAATTGCACCATGTTAAGCCCGGCCGGCAGTTATATTAAGTGTATAAATTCATAACATGTTAATAGCATAAAGGGACAGTGTATGTTGCGGTGTTGTTTGAATGACCTAGGGAATCGTTGTTACGGTGAAAGTGTTATGTTAGTTTGATGGTAGCTTAATATAACACTAGTTGTTACTTTTTGGTCGCACACCCCATTTCCTGTATGAACTGTTTTAGTTTGTTTATTGTAATACACTTGATTGTGTGACCAAGTGGGAGGCTTGATTGGTTGTCTAGCCGAGTGGGAGTATTGTAATTTGAACGGCTATTGTAATTTATTCTCCTATTGGCTATTACATATTCTAGGAAATAATTAGTCATTATTCTCCTATTGGTTGTTACATATTCCAGGAAATAATTAGTCAATATTCTCCTCTTGGGTGTTACATATTGGAGTCTTACTTGGTTATTAAGACGGGAAATAAATAGTCAATATTCTCCTTAATAAATAGTCAATATTCTCCTTAATTACCCATTGATCTTCTCAAATGTAACCAACATATTGGAGCATTATATAAGGGGTTTATTCTATGTGAATAGACAACTCACTACAATATACTTCTAAGAAAACACAACAGAGCTTATCATCGATCAATGGCTTTGGGATTTGGGGTGTGGATACTTCTGGTATATTATCAGGTTAACTTTGTGGAGTGAGGACAACACTATCAGTACGAGTGCCGTTAAGGTTATTACATTATCCAACAAATTTAATAAAAGTGATAAAAATTGAAGGGGTCACAAACCTAATAAACCTACTTAGCCAAATTCTTTTATAATTAAATAAAAAAATCTCATCGATAAATGTACACATGAACTGAGGAAATAAGATTAAATCAATAATTTGGAATACTATCAAATAAGACAGTAAAAGAAGACGAAAAAAATTGGTAGTAATATAATCGGAATAATTTAATAAATCGACACACTGTCAAATAATACGATCAAGGAAGAGGATATACTTGTTAGGCATTCGAAAGACGATCAAAATACGTAAAAATCTAGAAGATTACGATTAAAGAAGACGAACAGAAAAATCAAAAAAATTACCTCGAAAAACGAATTAGGATCTCGTTAGTTTGAAATTATCTAGCTAGAAAACATGTACAATTGGCCAAATGATGCACAATCACATATTAATGAAATTCAAGACGCTCATTCATCTTGTATAAGATAATAGTAAGTTTGGGTTACGATGTCATATTCTTGATATCGTATAACTTAACGCAATTCTCTGATATCTTTGATCCACCACATAGCATTTTTAAGAGATGAGGTAAAATGGTACTACTCATCTATGTATAGTATATTGACGCATATAAGCTAAAGATTCTCCCGATAGGGCTTGTAGACACATCGCTACGTCTTTTCCATCTATGGTTACACGTTTTCTTTATTTGATTTTGCCAACCTTCTTTGCCTTGCCATTTTGCAAGTTTGGTGAAATTATTGGAGGGTGTATTAAATATGACCAACTAGATCAAGTATCACAATCTTCACATTATTACATATCATACTTATCCAAGGACCTATTTTTCTTTTATGAGCTTTCTTTTGCAAAAAATGGGGAGGGAGATATATTGGACCAATTAATCATGAAAATATATGGGCGGGGCAATGCAAAGAAGGTGGTCTTTCTTACTAAATAAAGATTGGTTTCTTAAATAGACTTAAAAGGTGAAACAAAGGGTTTTGTTGATAAGTCTTAAATGTCACCCTTTATATATTCAGTTAAGGGATCGAGGGAGACGGTCATATTCATCTAAGGGCTCGGGAGTTATCCCCAAGTCTAAAACGGGGTCTTACTGAGTATTCATTGTAGGGTTTCGATACTCTATATATTGTGTCGGTAACCATGCAACTAAATTATTAATTTTCATATTTAATTTGAAACTCCTAAATAAATATTTATTTTAAGTTGATATAACCAATATTGAGTAAACAACTCTAAATTTGTGTGTTGTTTTTCTTTCCAATGTATCCAGTTTTGTTATTTCTTATACGACCAATTTTCCTCAAAATTAAAAATAGACTCTTTTTATAATGTGTTAGAAAATGATATTTTTATAATCGGGCACAAAATAGACCCTTTTCCTAAATTTAATTACTGTATTTAATCTAGACTCCTATCTTAATGATTAATTAAAAAGAAGTTGGACTAAATGATATTTTAAATAATCCTATGTTATGACGTACAGACACTTTTGAAAGGTGGAGTGTCTCGTTCCAATATGATAGGACACGCGGACATGACAAGACATTGTAAAATATGGCCCTACGCGGTCAGGAGGTAGGACGGCGAGGACACGACGAGAACACGGAGTGTGCTCGGTAATGACAAGGTCAACAAATGTTTCTCCTATTTTTTAAGGCTAAAAAATGAAAAATAATTTTTTAAAAAAATAAAGAAAAATTGATTTAACTTAACATTTCTTCTTCTCTCCCATTTTTTTAACTAAACCTAGACCATATATGACCACCTGCAATATTGTGTTTGTAGGAAGCAAGACAACAATTCTTCTTCTTCTTCTTCTTCTTCAAATGTTGTTGTTCTTCCGGCCGACCCTTATCTCCATATTTTTGTCTATTCTTCTTATGATTTCATAAATTGATATTTAACTTTTGATTACTAATTTACTGTGTAATTTTTGTTATTTTTTTTACTAAGACGGGTAAGAGATTAAGAGTAGTCAGCATCTAACAGTTGACCATCCTATGACATCCTTTCGGATGATAACATCAAGCGATGTCGGGACCCTCGAGCTATCCACCACATCGTCCTGACCATGAGAGTCAAAGCAAGACCGTCATGACCAAGTGTTGCTAGCTTGTCAGCAACACCGTTAATCTCTCTAAACATGTGGTTGACTTGAACCTAATTAAAATCTGCGAGTAAGATAGAAATATCCGTAATGGTAATATCCAATTCCCATGGTGGCATCCAGATTTTTTTTTACATAATTAATAATTGTAAGGTTATCCCCTTCAATATCAATTTTCCTTAGTCCGAGTTGTTTTGCTTTAATTATTACCATTTTTAGCGTGCATCCTTCAATTTGAAGAACAAAAATGTCACCACACAATGGCCATCACTGCACTGTGTAATCTTTGTTGAATGTTGAGTGTGTTATTCCAATTCTTCTACTTTTAACAATATGTAAATTTTTATAATTGTTTTTGTTGGTTGATTATGTTGTTCGGTTGTTATTGATTTGCAAAATAAATGATTAATTCTTCAATTTTGAAATTAAGTATGTTTATTTGAGTTTGTAAGACTAAATATGAATATTCCTTATATTTTGTAAGACTAAAAATATTTTTTTTTAAGGTTTTGTTTCGGTTATTTTCTTGTCATTTTAATGTCTTTATCGACTCATATATCCTTGAGTTTTTCATATATATGTATCTCGTTATGATACATGCATTCTACATGAAACAAACTATAAAATGATATATTATTTCTTTTACTCGTCATGTCCTCGTTTCCAATGCTTTTGAGAATTGTCACTTCCCCGTTTCTTGCCGTGTCTGTTTCCCGTATCCGTTTCCGTGTCCTTGCATCATAGATCCTAGTAAAAAGGAAAATAGGAAGAAAGTGAAAATGGGTAAGTAAAATAGGAAGGTGATGTTTAATATACATATTGGGTAACGAGATTGAGTATCAATATATCGGGTAACATGCTTGAGAATTAACGTATTGGGTAATATGCATGGTATTATCATATTGGGTAGTAGGATTATGTATCAACATATTGGGTAACAAACCATGGTATCAACATATCAGGTGACAAACTTGAATATTAACATATTGGATATCAAGCTTGGGTATTAAAACTTATTTACGGTTGAATATTATCATATTGGGTATCATACTTGAGTATTGACATATTGAGTATTAGGCTTGTGTATTAACATACTGGGTATTTCGATTGAGTATTAAGATATTGAGTATCAGAGTTGGGTATTAACATATTGAGTATTACGGTTGAGTAATAACATATTGGTATTAGATTTAAATCCTAATATATTAGATATTACACTTGAATATTAACATATTGGGTATCAAACTTGATATTAACATATTGAATATTATGGTTCAGTATTAACATATTAGTACTTGAATATTAACATATTGGGATTATTGGGTAAAAGGTTGAAATAAAAGATCATTTTTACTTACACAATTTCAGTTATCCGATTTTAGTTACCCAATTTTATTAACCCATTTTTACACATTCGAATTCTCGTATCCAATTTTATAGATATCTTTCACACACAAAACCAGTTAAGTCTGACGGGTGACTCGTTAAGAATAATCGTCAAATGTTGACTCAAATATGCATCAAATACAACTTGTAATGGTGGAAATTGAAATGCAAAAGGCTCTCATAATAAAAATAAAAATTAAAATGTCAGGACATGAATCAAAAATCAGAATAGTGTATATCACCAGGCAAGTATATCGCCATCAAATGCTTTAATATTTTTGTTGTAAAAGAAGAGTGAAGAGAGGGTTCTTAGGAATTAGGCCCAATAGAGGAGAGACCAGGCCTACGAAGAGTGAAGATATGGCTGTTAGGAAATGTGCCGCTATACAAAATTAATAGGCCGGTCCTAAATGTGTCCACTGAACAAAGATAATGTCGTTGAGATGATCATTCAAGAGGATACGACGCATTCGATCATCATGTTGTGTCGCATATATAATGTCTTACGCGAGGTTTTGGATCAGGACACCGCAATCAAGTAGTGTCGATGTTGGAGAGACTCTACATCATGACCAATTGATAGACTAATTTTTTAAAAATCAATTAGCCTATCACCAACAAATTGCTTTTAAAGTAACTTTAAGAACACTTAGATCATTTGGTTTTCAAAAATCATATATATAGGCTTAAATTCCTGGTCGTCCTTCAAAAGGAGTCTTTAATCAAGTGTCAATGAGCTAGTTTGGCAAGTGGTCACACATGATAGGCTACCTCGAGTGACTAAGCTTCATACTTTGAGTGGATTAATTATCATTGCATTGAGTGCTTCCACTTCCTTACTCAAGTACACGTAGCTCGAGTGAAGTTTTTCTTAGTCCGAGTTTCTACGTCTTCTTACATCGAGTGATGACATTGCACTCGAGGTACGTTAAATTCTTGTCCAAATTTGCTTCTTAGCTCGAGTGGACTAGTACACTTAGGTCGAGCTCGATGCTCCACACCAACTACGTTGAATTTTCCATGGATATAATGAGTGATGTAGGAGGGTGGTGATGGTGTAGGTGAGGGAGGGTTGGATATAGGCTGGCTATGGTTTCAGATTTGAGATTTTCGGACGAGTTTTCAGTTTCAGCTCTATGGAGGGGTGTTATGGCCTCCATACAGCCATTAACAACCGTAATGGCCTCCATATGGCCATAATAAGACTATAAGGTAGGTGTAACGGCCTAGGGTGTCTTGATGGTATCGGAATCACCGATCTCTATGGGCAAGGGGGGAATCTATACGTCCGTAGAGATAGCGGTAAGTGGTCGTAAGGTGGACGTACATGATCGTATGAATTAAAATATTGGCTATGACTTTTATAATTAATTCGAAATAGTTATTTTCTTGAAATGATACGACATGGTTACGGCTGTAAGGTGGTCGTAAGGGTTGAAGTTCTGCTCTTCTTCGGATTTTTCAGGGACGGACTCCGAAGCATCTAATTTCTCGATAATCTCTTCCAGCATAGTGTACATGTGTTCTAGGTGAACAATAAGCTCTTGACGGGAGTCTTCTAATGTTGCAACTTTAAATGCCAGGAATTCATGGCTATTGTCAAAGTCCGATACAGACGGACCGGTAGAGCGGGGTCGTGTGCATACGAGCGCACGTGCGCGTCAGGCCCAAGCCCAACACATAAACCCGGAGAGGTTCCATCCTAAAACCAATTGACAATAGGAGGAGTAGCCCACCGACTTTATATACTAGCCTCAAAGTGTCCCCATCTTTCGATGTGGGACCTTATTATCTCCAACACGTCCCCGCAAGTGCAACTAGAGGATATAGAAACCGAGTTGCACTTCTCCACAGGTTAGGATCGCGAGCCGAATTGAGGCTAAACACTCTGATACCATGTCAAAGTCCGATACAAACGGACCGATAGAGCGGGGTCGTGTGCATACGAGCGCACGGGCGCGTTAGGCCCAAGCCCAACACATAAACCCGGCGAGATTCCATCCTAAAACCAATTGGAAATAGGAGGAGTAGCCCACCGACCTTATATACTAGGCTCGGAGTGTCCCCATCTTTCGATGTGGGACCTTATTATCTCCAACAGCTATCATGAAGTTCTTGGAGATCTTGCTGAAATTTGGAGTTGTTGTTCACAAAAAGCCTGCATAGTTCATGTTGAGCTAAAAAATTGTGGTTCTTATCTCCATATGCCCTCTCAACACCCATCATCAAAGTAGGGATAGTAATGTGTTGGATATCTTGCAATGCAAAAACATCTAAAGAGAAGTTGTCCTCAATGATCATACATTCATCATTTTTTTCAACATTAGTGATATCACAAATATCATCAAGTAGGGAACATTTATGGAGAATGTGAAGAGTAAACTTCACTGTTTTTTCATCAAATGAAAAGATGATCGATCCCTCTCGGACGTCAATGAAAGCTCCACCAATAGCAATGAAGGGGCATCCAACGATCACAAGGGTGTTAGTACCTGCATCAACATCATAAACTAGAAAGTCCACAAGCATCTCATTCTTGTCAATCCTTACAACGACGTACTTCAGCATGCCAACAAGTCTAATGACAGACTTGTCGTCCAAAGTCAAGGTGAATTTCACTAGTGATAGTTCTCATAGTTGTAGATCTTTACACATTTTTAGTGAGATAACACTCACACTAGCTCCTAAATCACATAAACAAGGATACTTTCTTCCACCGAAGGCTAATGGGATGCAAAAGCTTCTTGGATCTCCCTTCTTGGGTGACATATTGGTCTTGAGCATCGATCTCACTCCTTGGTGGTGTCAATGGAGCCTTCACTGTTCATGAGCTTCCTGTTGGATAACAATTCCTTCATAAACTTTGAGTACTTAGGCATTTGTTTCAATGCCTCATCAAGTGGAATCTCCAATAAAGCTTGTACATGCGCTCTAGGATTTTTACTTGCGGAGGGTACATTCAATCTCGTTCTCTAGACGGACAAATTTGCTTGAATCACGGACTCTTCACATTCCCTAATCTAGCTTGAAAATAAAAAATAAAAATCAGACATAACAATAAATTAAAATAACCAAGAATCATATATCAATTAACTCCATCAACAATCCCGACAACGACACCAAAAATTTGATCGTGGTGTGAAAGGTTTACCGAGAAGTACAACAACCTCCCCCACAAGTATATGAAATCAAATGTAGTACAATCAGGTTTTGAATCTAAAGGACCACCTTTGTTTTGGATGATATTGATGGTTAATTATTTAAGTGAAAAATAATACAATATAGTAGAAGTTGTAACAAGCAAAAAGGCAAATAATGATCCCTACTATAATAAATTAAAGTATTGATGCATATATATAATTCATGAACATTGATATATGATAATTGCATGTAACCATATAAATACTTAGAAATCGAAAAAACCCATTAAACACTTAGAAATCAAAAAAAAGACCAAGAACAATATTCGTTTTTGGCTCTTTAGTTAGAAAAATGTACAAAGATCGGAACTTTCTACGTGCAGTTAGAAATCCTCGAAGATTTGATAAACTAGTACTTTCAAACTAAATTCTTTTCAACAAATCCAATAAAACGCCCTTTGTTTGTGGCTTTTCAGTTGGTTTATCTAAAGTAGTTATAAGCACCACTTCGTTTGAAGGTAAATAATAGTAGGAATTAAGCTCTTTGAAAAGAAGCTAAATTACGATATTAGTTCATATATATATATATATATATATCTATATCTATATATATATATATATTTATATTTATGCAAACAATAAGTTAAACCATTATAGGGATCATCCAATCCTTAGATCATTAGGATATTTAGCCATACATGATTTGATATAAAGAAAAAACAATATATTGACAAGAAAGACAAAACTCACAATTGTCTGGTTCCAAAAAGGCAAAACTTCTAAGAAAAGAAAAGCAAACCACTCACAATTGGGATGAATTTGCGTATCTAACCTACGACTAAGATATGAATATATAGGGACAACTCTCGAAGTCTAGGATTACACAAACTTATTAACCTTCTAAAGTTACAATCAAAGATATTTAATTTCCTTATCGGAGGCCGGTGATACGGCCAACTTACGGGCACCATACAACCGTAACATAGCCGTAATACTTGTCGTATGTCTGTTCTAAGGTACACTGTTCTGATAGCTTATTCGATAGCTCGGTAAAACTAACTTTCCCGTTGAATTGGTTTGAATTATGTGATCCATGAGTATTACTTTTGAAGCTCTTTCGAAGATCTACAAATTTGATTTACATTATTGTCCAAATTCAAACGGAAGATGGTCGAAATTGGGAATCTTTGAAAGGTTGTCACAAAATGGCTTCCATTTCTAACGGTTTCCACTTGGCTTCTTCAATCTTTAGTCGATCTTGATGTTTTCATGTATTCATCGATTTCGGGGAAGATTGAATCCTCGTGCTATGGTACTTTCATACCATTATGCTCCATAAATCGCCTTGAATACTTGAAACACGAAACAAACCAAGATAGATACCAAAATTCAGAAAGTGAACGTTATCCATATAAATAGAGATGTATGACAAAGTGGAAGAGGTATAAAATGCATGAATATAAGGACTAAAAAGTGTTACATTTGATACTCATCACCGTATCACATCGTTTGGGCTTCGGGTCTTCATCGTTTAGGTCAGGTCTTGTGTAGGAGATGTGTGCTAATCCATACGGATTTGCGAAACGGTATTGAGACAACCTAGAAGTCATCTCAAAAGCCGTCTCACCTCGTTTAGGTATGTCGTCTTTGTGCGATTTGATGCTCCTTTGTAAACTAGTTCTTACCTTGCATCCGAGGTGTTATTTAGCCTTCTCGAGCAGTCGATCCCTAGTTACATATATTGTTGAATTGTGACACTTGACTTTAGGAAAGATTGAGCTTAAATACTTAGGTTGGTAAATGAATAGGAAATACTTCAAAATAGGCCTTAAATGCCTGAAATGTGAAACAATCGGAAGTAGATACCGAAAACATAATATGAATGCATCATGCATTATAAGGATATATATCTTGCCAAAAGATGTGTAAAACCATATGAATAGTAGGTAGAACACACATATGTTTCGATGCTATCAAAACACCCCATACTTAGCTCTTACTCGTCCTCTAGTGAGTAATAAGAAAATCAAGTGTTGCATGGTGTAACATGAGCATGTCTAAGCTAGGAAATCAAGAAAACTTTTAAACCAAACCATCATATTATCAATCATCATTTAATGGATCGAAAAAAGAAATCCAAAACCTTTCAAACCTCTCAAAGGGAAATATGTTTAACTCATCTTACTGAAAAGTCTTTAGGTTCATCACTCAAGCTCATCAAAAAGACAAAGGTCTTACCATAGACTTGTCAAGACGTTCTTAAACTCCGCTACCTATCAAAGAAAAAATCAAATAGATGATGTAAATCATGAGGTATTTTATTGGGTGTAATGATGATGATGAGGCAAGGAGTAGTGATGGTGGTAGGCCAACATAGTAGGAAAAAAAGAGGCTAAATAGTATCCGAGACATCGACGCTTTTTTTAGAACAACGAGACCGCTTGAATCATTCACCGTTCATTGATCCACATTTACCCTTCCTTAATTTCACACTTCTTGCACTTGCATCCGTCTTTAAGCACATAATTCTTCACTTTCTATTCCTTTTTCCAAAGATAAATGAGAATGCATTTTCCAAAACAAACTCTTACTTGGTATGCATCAGGATTTCTAGCGGGAACTTTTCGTCCACTTCACTAGTCCTGAAAGTGTCTTGGAAGCTTCATATTTCCTAAATTTAAGAATTTCTTGTAATATATCTCGAATCATCTGCGGGACATCCCATAATTATCTTCTTTGTATTTCTTCTTACTTATCTACCCCGGGTAGGGTTTTATGGGGCTAGTATGGTTGTGAGGCTTTGGGTCGTTCCGTAGCAAGACAAGTATTACAAGGTCGAACATAGAGACTAAATGAGATTGTTTTAACAATAAAAAATAGTACAAATCTAGACTAAGAAAAGAGAGTTGAAAAAGGGTTAGAAGATCAATATTTTTGTTGGGTTTTAGTTGGTTGATGACCAAAGATCAAATTAAACTAACAATTAAAAACAAACAACACAACAAGCAAGAGATATAACAATATTCAGAAAAACGGGATTCTAGGGTTCAATATCGTTGATTATGGCATCAGATTCAAGCTTTCTCTAAAAGGACACGGTTTTTGATTGCTAGAGGGAAAAAGTGTTTCTTCTATGGGAATAACTACGGGGGAGGTCTCATATTCCACTAGTTCAATCAAAAATACCTATTACCAAGTAAGTCTCAATGCACTAAGGACGGATATTTAACTCAAACTAGCTGTTCTACCTAAGGCTCAAACAAACTTTTACCGGGTAAGTCTGGGGTTCGGTTTAACTTACGCAGAAAACCTATCACACTCAATCCAATATAGGGTTTCACACCTCTAATACTTAAAACTCATCATCATCTATATCCTAGGGAAAATATTACTGGGTAAGTCTCAATCACCACTTGGTTTTATAGACAAGTCAAAGCTAGATCCAACTAAATAAACTCTAGGGTTTAAGCAATCCAATAACCTAACATACAAACTCATCCATTACGAACAACAAAACAAATCTCGGCTGGATCATATTCAAATCTTGGGTGAGATTTTGTGAAGAACTAGCCGAGATGTTGAAATACTAGGGTTTGAGCAACCTAATTGATGAGGGACCATCCCCAACACCTCCTATACAACGACAAATAACTAGAGCTAGAGCAAGGGAATTAAATGATAAGGAGTCTACATCATCATCACATTCTATCATAGAAGGATCTATGGCTAGATCAAGAGCAAGATCCATCCAAGAAGAGGTTGCTAGCTTTTTGGCATCATGTACATCTAAGGAGACCCTACTTATGTCTAAGTCTTTTTTAGTTGCATTGATATCTATTATAGAGGAGCCATACAAGAGTGAAGATGATCAAGGAAGCAAGGAGGAGCAAGTAAAGATCTAGGCCCCACCATAAATTGCAGCCGAGATATAATTATGTCTTGACGCCAAGATTGACATGAATCTTGTTAAGATTTATACAAGATTATAGTAGTTACTTTATACCTTCAAAGCTCAAAAACATTCTTTTCGATCCTATATTTTGTACGATTATTTTAGTCTTTTATCTTTTAAGAGAATCTCACCTGTATATCTTATAGAGGACAAGATTATTAGTTAGATTTGTTTGATTATTGATTTCCACATACATTGTGAGATACTCATTACTTTATTTACAAAGTGTGAGTTTTATTCATTCCAATTCAATAAAAAATAGAGCCTTTGATTGAATAGTTGTGAGTACTTGATTGGTTGTTCTTGTGTGTGTTAATCTTCTTACAGATTGATGCTACTAGTCAAACTAGTCCCTCCTTGTGCTTGTCTTATTTAGAAGGGTTGTGTAAGGTTGAAGAAGGATGGGTTAAAGTAACTCTTTGTTGAAGGTTTTGATCCAATTGGTCAAAGTTCTTTGCAAGTGTCTATCTTGGTTCTATCTTCCTATATTTTCCATCAATTTCATCCATTATCATCTTCTATTATCTTTACATTATCATCCATAACATTCACATTCTTATTCTTTTAGTTTTTGAGAATCTCGGCCATGCCATACAAATCTCGCCCGAGAATTTCCACCGAGAATTCCTTCCCTCGTCACTTTCGTGGATTTTGATCTTGATCGGGAAACCGCGGCATCAACCCCGCATCACTAATCATCCTAATCTAACATGCAAGTTCATGCTATCACTATCCATGCCATAACCATTGATCTATCACCCTAGAATGACAAAACTCTAGCCAACAATATACATTTCAAGATCAACTATCATCAAATAAGCATACATGAAATCTATGGAATAAAAACTAGAAAAGATAGAGATACTTAGATGATAATGCCTTCAAATAACAAGAAATGGAATCCATAACACAAGAACACACTTCCACTTGATTCAATCAAAAGAATTAGAACAAATCTCAAGTTTTTCTCTCCTAAAATTACAAGATAAAGAGGAATATCCAAGTGCATAAAAATTACAAAGAAAAGTCTCTCAAATGTGTCTAAGGGTTTGTAAAATGTCAAAAGGAGGGAACAAAGGGGAAACCCAAGCACAACCTACAATGCCAAACTTATACTCAAGCTTAGGAAAACAAGGGTCGGCCTACATCATTTCAGAAAAAGCGTCAAATATTTGCACAAAAGGGAAATCTCAACCCCATCTCCTACCTATTTCGGGCAAGACATCAACAATAGTCAGGGCCGAGATTTTGGAACTCTCAATGTTGTCCATGCATCTTGTAAATTTCAGCACACACATTAGGAATCTCGGCCCGAGATTTTATCTTAGATGGTTTTCGACATAGCCAATTTTACCGGTACATATCTCTGAAGTGCAATCTCGGCCAAGATGCTTTTTTCAAACCCGAGATTCCAGAGAAAAGCCTTCTTTGCTCCATTGCTTGATCCTTTGTTTTGCTTTCTTGCCTCCCTTAAGCTCTTAGCATGATCCACTTAGAGGCTTGCTTCTCATATATCTCGTGTCCAAAATCCGCCAAAATACCTAAAAACCGAACAAAGTTTTGGTAGACATCTATACTCGCAAGTGAACACTAACAAGTAAAAATGTCACAAACTAAGGCTTATTTATTCTAAACAAAGAGAAAAATCTACCTAAATGCATGCCCAAACTAAGATGATAAATCATGTTATCAGTAGCCCACACTAACAAGGAAAATAATCCACTCGAGGTAGCCAACAACTAGTTTCTACTACTTGCATAACAACCTCCCTTGCAACTTGATCCACTTTCTCTCCAAGGAGGGGACCACTACTTCTAGGCCTTTTTAAGGGGCATTTAGCTGATTCTAAATGTAAGAATTCACACCATTCAAGTTACTATTTCACATATAAAACTCTTAGTAGTAGTAGTAGCATTAGTATATGTAGAAACAATATTTTGGATCTTGAATTGGCCGAGTTTGGATTCAAATATAAGAGAAGCATGGGTATTATTCATTCTTGTTGTTGCTAGATCTTATCCACAACTTGTTTTGGTCATAACTTTGGATTAGTAAGTCCAAATTTGTCCAATATTTTCCTACATTCCACTTTTTTTTTGTCTACTTTGCAACCATGTTACTTGTTTCTATTATCACTATATTGAGATTTTCGATGATGAGTGAGTAGTTCCCTTGCTAGGTTTTGGAGTGAAAATTCTCAAATCATGCTAGACTAGTATTGTTCTTATATGTTGTGTTTATGATTTGAAGGGGGACTAAAAGAATGTTAGTAGCATATAGGAGGAATCAAATCTACTTGTCATTCATTCTATATTGGACATGCTTTTAGTGTCGGATGCTAGACTATCACTAGTTGAGCTTGTTCGCATAGCACATTGTATATTTCCAAGCATGATTGAAGGATATGTCGATTAATCATCCAAATCGAGACCGATAAGTAGTATAAGGATGATTGTGCAATGTTGAGATGTTTATCATGCTAGAGTATAATGGTTATGACCGAGAGGATTATCATCTTACTTCTGTTGTTATTGTCGAAACTATGAATATGTTGGATGGTATAATCATATAGCATACACCATATGATGCTTATATTGTCTAATATGATCAGAGTTATTCTCAAGCTTAATCAACTAGTGTGCAAATAGAAAACATTATGTGACGCATACTAGTTGATACACAACCAAATATTGTGACAAAACTCACCTAGTATACATGTTACCTTTGTATTTGC
This sequence comes from Fagopyrum esculentum, assembly GCA_033239045.1. Taxonomy (NCBI): domain Eukaryota; kingdom Viridiplantae; phylum Streptophyta; class Magnoliopsida; order Caryophyllales; family Polygonaceae; genus Fagopyrum; species Fagopyrum esculentum. The sequence continues at coordinate 60,352,019 of BSUD01000003.1, read as the reverse complement.
TACCTTCATATCTACCTTCATTTACTGAACACAAACATGTTTGAGCATGCAACTAGCTATGGTTTGGGAGTAATATCCCCAAACCTAGTTCTTATCTCATACTTGATACTTGATCTTGTTACTTGTCTACTTTCTACCCCAAACCCAAAGCAATTTGATCACTTGATCACCCCTCTTACTTTATTTTACACAGTTGACCGTGCTAATAGAACTTGAAACAATTCAAGCTATATAGTTCCATGAGATCTCGACCTTGATGTTATATCATATACTTGCTTTGACATAGTAGTGCACTTGCGGTAATATGTGATTTTGAGGTGTCTACCCACTTCACGTCAAGTTTTTAACATCATTGCCGAAGACTTTTGGTTGTTTGATTGTTTTGAAAGTTCATTAGGAGTTTAAGTGTTTTGTTACTTTTGATGCACTTTGTGTGTATTTGTGATTTGTAGATTGTGCTCCAAGAGATAGCTAATAGCTTAGCTTCTTTGTGGGCTACAAGAAGCGATGCATGTGATGAGACAATTGAATATGATGGATGAAATGCCCAACAAGAAGATGAAAATGAAGAGTTTCTTTTTAAAATGAAAGAAATGCTACAAAAACTGAATGTCAAGGTTTATTCCATTACACAAGATCGATGGATGCTTGAGCAACAACTAGCTCTAGAAGAGGAAGCTATGACAATAGAGCATGAAGAGCTTCTTGCTAGAGAAGAAGAACCTAGATTGCTAGAGATAATGAAGAAGCACTCCACCAAAGTGAAATCCATTTCAAATAGCCTAGAGATGCTTGAGCAACAAGTTGATCCACAAGTGAAAAATTCATCAAAACCACTTGAGAGTTCTCAAGTTATTCAAGACAAAGTAGAAGATGTGATGATTGAGGAGAAGCCAAGCATTGAAGAGTCAAGTACTGAGGAGTCAAGTTTTAAAGTACCTCATAAGGAAGAAGTCGTCTCAAAAGAGACTATGGAAAGGGATTTTGAAATGGAGAAAAAGTATTAAGGACATGGTCATCATGGTCAACGTCATTGGAAAGATCCATGATGACCCTCCAAGATCTAGTAATGATTGTTTGATCAAGGATGGGACAACTCAAATGGTAGAGACTCTTACTAGTTTATACACATCTTTTATGATGTAGCTATGTTAAAATTAATTATCCTTTTTATAGGTTCAGATTAATTAGTTTGGATCGGGTCGAGCAAACGAGGTTTGATTGTATACTAAGGGGTGACGGTTGGATTAGAGGAGGCTGATGGGACGGCTGAATGGTGATGGTGCATAGGTAGGATGATAGATCAAAATCGGACCCTATAAAATTAAATAACTTGGAACCCACTAGAGAAACTAAGGCCCTAGTACACAACCAGGAATGATCATGGAACCCTTCCGCTACAGTCTTACACAATAGAGAAAAAGATTATCCCTAGAGCATGAGAAGGAGGCTTGTGACTGATTGAGAAAACCAACATGGAAATTCAAGGTGACACAACACAAAAAATCCCAAGGTATAAGGTCGAACGAGAATCCACTCGCTCTCTCTTCCTTGGGAAGACACATGAACTATGTGCAGAGAATACTAAAAAGTATCGATGTGTTTATTCAATTGATTCCCAGTGCAGTTTCAATGCCTTATATAGGCATTGGATCCTAATGCTACTAGCTAGGGTTTTAAATAAAAGCATAGGATGGAAATATATAACTAAAAAAATCAAAAATATAAAGCAAAGTCCATACTAAAAATTGTCTTTTATGGGCTGAAAAAAGAGTCTAATTAAAACATAATTCAGCCACTAAAATTAGCCCACTTCTTCTCATAATCATTCAAGCCCATGCAATGCATACCTACTCTTCGTCTCTTCCATGCATATGTGATCATGCATGTCCATGCATGGTTGTGTCTCTTCTCACACGTGATCATGCTCCGAGATGCATGGTTTCTTCTTCGTCTCCCACCCTTAATATTCCATGCATATACTCCTAGCTTGGTCCATCTCTTCATTTCATGCAAGTTCTTCCTCCTAGTTCTCCATATGATCACTTGCTTTCTCTTCTTCTTCTCCCATCCTCTCCTCACATCTAGCTCGCTTCTCTTGCTTGAAGGTGGCGTTGACTTCAAGATGATCCTACATTATTCCTCTCGCTTGAAAAGGATTCATCCATGAATATGAGCTATCTTTACTGGAACACGGCTGGGGCGGCATTTCACCCTTCCATATACCTACAAATGTGCAAAAACACAGCTTCCATTAGGAGAGGGTAAAATTTCAACATCTAATAATCTCAGTTTCTCCAAGCGAAGAGATGAGAAAACATCCTTGATATGATCCATAGGAATAACCCTGGGAAGGGTTAGTATAGACAAATTTGTCATCAATATTGCCTTACACTCATGACTCTCAAAAGTGACGATCATACTCAACATGGGTTAATGAGAATCTATATTTGGCCAAGGAAAAGTCGAGAATACATGATGGGTGTTTCCAAGATTTTTAATGAAAGGGCGGCCAGCAGGAGCCGTAAGGGCGGCCAACATGAGCCGCAGGGGCGGCCACTGGATCAGCCAGCACGCCTTTTCGGTCTTCCTCTCCGTTTTGTAGCTTTGCTTCCTTCTTCTGCACTCGTGTCTAATCCAACAATTTCAGCAAACAATTCGGCCTTCCTACTATCATCCAAAGACGTGTCTAATCCAACAATTTCAACAATACACTCAACAAAATCGGCATTCCATCCAAGAGGTAAATATAGCATCAATAGAGGATGTAGGATGTGAAATAATTTCAGCAACACAATCAACAAATTCAACACTCAAATTAAAAAATATATATCATCAATAGAGGGTGTGTGTGGTGAATTAATTTCAGCAACAACAAGCTCATCTAAGCACTCACTTTTCTCCATATCATGAATATATATTTGAGCGTGGTTATCTAAAACGTGAATAGCTACACTTTCAGGATAAATAACATCCATAACACTCAAACCAGCACAAGAATCATTAACAATCTTACTAGCATGCAAACATAGACCATTTTCAAAAGGCTCTTCATGATCATTCTCCAATTGGTTTTGTTCGACAAGAAGGGTTGATTTCTCCTTCTCTTCCTTGTCGGAATCGGATTCAAAATTTTCCACATCGTTAACAATCAATGTCCTCTTGTTAGGATATTCTCAAGCCATATTCCTTATTCCTAGACATTTACAACAAGTAATATCACTAGCTCTAGGATTAGAAGTAGAATTACTTCCCTGAGATGTCGAGGTGGGTGTCTAGGGGTGTTTATAGGGTTGCGGAGATGGCGAGTTGGGTCGTGAATGGGACCTTGCTCTTGGGTTGGCTCACGACTATATGAATCACGGTTGAACCTGCTTCTCCAGGATGGTGGGTTCCGCCTCTCTTGATTTCTGGCCTTGAGCTTCCTCTCAACTCTCACCGCAAGATGTTGTAGATTCGTCATGTTAAAGTAGGAGTAGAAGTCTATCTCGTTAGCACAATAAGGGTTTAAAATCCTAAGATACCTCGCCATGGTGGCTTCTTATTCTTTTTGCAAATTAGCCCGATCCATGGCCCTCTCTATGGCTGGATACACCTCTTTCACACTCATTGAACCTTACTTAAGGTTCCCTAACTTTTGGCGGAGCTTTCTTCCATGATAACTGATGCGCCCTTGGATGTCCCTTTTACGTTGACCATAGACGAGGAGGACAAGGCTCTTAGAGTTCGTTCAGATGGACCGCTCACCCGATCCCGAGCTAAGGCCATTGCTCGAGCCACCGGCTCCATCATCGCCCGCATTACTTCTTCACTTGGTTCCATTACCGGCATGCCGTGTCTCTACACCACCATGGCATAGGCTACCGGTTCCGTTAGCGGCATGTCTCGTCTTTCCGACTCCATGGCATGAAGCTAGCTTATTTTCGGACTATATTTTCATGTTTTCCTTTTTATGTAATAAAAGGGATATTCCGTATAAGAATATTCCCTTTTGATCTTATCCTTTTAGGTTTTCCCTTTTGGACTTTTCTTCATGTATTTTTGTTTGGCCCGTTAGCCCATAGGTAGGCAAGACTCTCTATATAAGAGATATCTTGCCTCACTTATTTTCCATGTTTAATATTACTAAGTTTTGAGAAGAATTTCCTCCTACTTAGCTTGGGCATCAAAACCTCTCTTCTATCTCTCAAATTTCTTCCTTGGATCTCGTCTTTGATCCAAGAAATCCATATTCGAGGATTCTTCTTAAGAATCCACCTTCAATCCATACAAAAAAGGCTTAATTGATCTCTCTAGATCGAAGTAACCTTTGTTTTTTCATCGCTTTCGCCCCTTTGGATCCGAAACGATACAACGTTGCACAAAGAATCAAGGAGTAGTTGGAGTTTTGCTTGATCTAGATCCGGAGTTATCCTTGGTTACCTCCAAGGACGCATCAAATTGGCATCAGAGCAAAGGGATCAAAGCTAAGTTCTCTTTACTCTTGTTTTTTGTGCGTTATTATCTTCAACCTATTTAGCCTTTTGTTCATGATGTTCTTCGTTTTGTTCATGATGTTCTTCATTTGTTCTTCATGATCTTCATGTTGTTCATCATGTTCTTCATCATGTTCATCCATTTTCCTTGAATTTTTTTTTCTTTTCTGTGTTTAATTCCAAACAAAAAGTACAAAAATAGGAGATATTTGGTTTGCCATCAAACCATTTATCAAACCCGTCTTTTTCTTAAACCGACCCAATCCGACAATTTTGTTAATTAATTTCACCAAATCTCTTGGGGTATTTTTGTTAACGAAAAGTTCGGATATCTCGCATTTGATATTCCAAGAAAAGTAAAAAAAAACTCTTCATCAATACGGATTTGTGTTCAACAAAAAAAAAGTGTTGCTCAAAACTTTTCAAAGAAACGAAACACACAAAGTGAAAAGACGTCCGGAAAACCGGTCCATCCGAAAAAATCGGATTTTACAAATCGGTCAAAGACCGAAAGCAAGCAAAGCTTGCCGAGTGAACAATCCGTCCATCTTCTGTCTCTCCATTTTCTTACATACGTTTGCAAAATATCACTTGTTTATTTGTGTGTAATTGGTTCAATTTTGTTGGATTTGCCTTCCTTGCCTAACCGCCAAACGGCCTTCCCCAAAGTAGAACCCGATAACGCACTTGAACTTGGATAAAGTTGACTTAACTTGTCACCTTGCTCATTTGATTGCTTGCAATTGTGTGCTAATTTGGAGCAATGACTAACGTTAAAATGGAAACTTCTCAGGATTTTGGTCCGCAAGAGTTCAGTGAACCTTTGGCTCAAGAAACTGCTTCGTTGTCCCTCGAAAATGACTCCATAAGGCGAGAATTGGAAGCCTTGAAGGCACAACAAAAGTTTGATGCCTTGACCCAAGAAAATATTGCCTTGAAAAAAGAGCTAGAAGCTCTTAAGGCCCTTCAAATTGCTCAACGTCCCACCCCAACATATCCGAATGAGACCGTGGCCAATGCTTCCACATCCGATGCACAACGGAAAGGCAAGGGACTTTTGGGAGCCGGACCATCAAACGTTACCCGGCTTGCGTCTGTCATTGAACGCACCCATCCTTTGCCTCTTGACGGAAATGAGTCCCATGAAGATGAGGAGGAATTCCCCAACCCGCCTCAATATGACTTGCACATAGTCGATACGGAACATCGGCACCAATATTATGAGCATCAACATCAACGGTATGTCCCTTCTCCACCTCCGCCTAGTGTGCCCCGCACCGACCGTCAAAACCGGGAAGAGCCCCGGTACCGTCCTAACTCAACCACCAATCATGGTCGTGAGCATGATCGTTCCGAACACCGTCGCCAACGGTCAACCAGGCAACCGAGGACCCTTGACTTTGATGAATACGATGAGAAACACAACTTCAACGAGTTCTCCGGTGATGAATCCGATTTAGAACGGGTGGCACATGACTGTCCGTGGCACCCACCCGTCATAGACCCTTATGAGAACCAAGATCGAGGTGAAGAATGGTTGCCTTCCCCAAATCCACCTAGGCATGCACCCCCGTTCATGGGCGCCAACGGCCTCAAGGCGGCCACCGGCGAGCCCGTGCCGATGATGCCTACATTCCACCGCCCCCCCGGACCCCTACCGAGCTCGTAGGGAAGGTAAGGTTAAGTTTTCTACCTTTCATGGTGAGTATGATCCGTGTGTTTTTCTTGATTGGGCGCAGGATATGAAACGAGCATTAAAACATTGCCATTATGAGGAGGAGTATGAGAAAATCGAGGCGGCAACTCTATAATTTGAAGGAGATGCCAAGTCTTGGTGGAACCGGTATGAGTTCACCCGTGAGAGGCGAGGATGGGCACCGATTGAGACCTTTGAGCAATTGATCTATTGCATGACCAAGAAGTACGTACCCGAGGACTTCAAGAATGATATGCGGTTGCAAATTGCCGAGTTCAAGCAAGGCAACCTCACTCCGGTGGCTTACTTGGCTAAACTTGAGGACATGCACGTTAAGGCCGGCGTCTCGGCCTCCCCTTCCGCCCTCCGCACAAAATTTATAAGTGGGCTTAATGCCTCAATCCGGCTGCCGCTCGAGATTGTCCCATTCAAGGATTTGGGAGCATTATGCCATGCCGCCATGAAGCTATATAAGCAACAACTCGAAAAATCATGGTTTTCTAGGTATACCTCTTCCTCGAGTCCATATCTTTATCCGTCTAACACACGCTCTCGAGATACGCCTAGTTCTCTAGATACCGACGCTTCCAAAGGAGCCCAACGGACGGGTCCCTCCAATAGGCAAGAGGGTGCCGAGAAGGCACCAAACCGTGGCCCGGCACCGGCGCCTCCCTCTCGAGGTCAACAAGGACCCTCACCGGCGGCTCGCCCAAGGGAGTCCGTGTGCTACAAGTGTAGCGGTTTTGGCCATGTGCAACGTGATTGCCCAAACACCAAACGTGTCTTGTTTGCCGACCCGGCATATTTCGAGGACGAAGAAGGTCAAGAAGACGGCGATATCATTATTGAGGATGACCATGCCACCGACCTACATTTTGGCATGGAACCCTGTGACGACGAGCTTTCTTGCGCTCCGGCACAACCCGGTAAATTCGCTCTTATTTCTCGTCGTATTTTGGCTATTAAAGAGCATATTCCTATTGATCAACACGAGAATCTCTTCCACTCTCGTTGCTTGGTTAATAATACGAGCCTTTCTCTCATCGTTGACGGGGGTTCTTGTTGCAATATTATCAACGAACGAGTGGTAAAACACTTCAAGTTGCCTACGACCCCCCACCCAACGCCTTACGGACTTCAATGGATTCCGATACGGCTTGTGACATCGTCACACAACAAGTTTGGGTGATTGGCGCCTATGTTGATAAGGTCCTTTGTGATGTTATCAAGATGGACGCCACACATGTCCTATTAGGACGACCATGGCAGTTCGATCGCCGAACATATCATGATGGTTATCTTAACCGGTACATGTTCCAATATAATGGAAAACGGGTTACACTTTTGCCTATGACTCCGCATGAAATTTTGGTTGACTATGCGGAACGGAAGAGGCAACAAACTATAGATGAGTCCGCTAAGGCACCGACAAAATCGGACCCTCGGAGTCCCGATGTTGTCGGTGCTATTACTTCCGAATCCCGGAACACCGCCCTTCTTGTCCATGCTACCGAGTCCAAAGGTAGTAAAGGTCGCATGGTTCCCCCGAGTGCACCTTTACCATCTTCGGACCCCGTAATTCAAGGACGGTGTGAGCCGAGGATACTCTTAGCTCGCCGGCATGATTTGCAACCGCTCATGGAAGGCAAGTTCCCATGTTTCTTACTTGTCCCATTCTGTTTATCTACTTCTCATGACCCGAGTAATGTGCCACACGAGGTGTCTTTGTTGTTGTCTGAATTTCAGGATATTATACCCAAAGACCTTCCACCCGGCTTACCACCAATCCGAGGGATTGAACACCAAATTGACTTTGTGCCCGGTGCTTCCTTGCCAAACCGTGCCGCATACCGAGCTAGTCCGGAAGAGATGAAGGAGCTACAACGACAAGTGCAAGAGCTCCTAGACCGGGGACATGTGCGTGAATCCTTATCACCATGTGCCGTCCCGGTAATCTTAGTACCAAAGAAAGATGGATCATGGCGGATGTGTGTTGATTGTCGTGCCATCAACCAAATCACCGTCAAATACCGCCACCCGATCCCGCGCCTTGATACATGTTGAATGAGCTCCATGGCGCCACCATCTTCTCCAAAATTGATCTCCGGAGCGGTTACCACCAAATCCGGATGGCCGAAGGTAACAAGTGGAAGACGGCGTTCAAAATGAAGTATGGACTCTATGAATGGCTTGTCATGCCATTTGGCCTCTCCAACGCCCCGTCCACCTTCATGCGCCTCATGAACCATGTCTTGCGCCGATTTTTGGGTACATTTGTTGTTGTTTATTTTGATGATATTTTGGTGTTTAGTACGTCTTTGGAGGATCACATCGGGCACCTCCGCCAAGTGCTCAAGTGTCTTAGACAAGAGCAATTGTATGTCAACTTTGACAAATGCGTCTTTTGCTCGGACACCACTATCTTTCTTGGATATGTCGTGTCTAAGGACGGACTACGAGTAGACGAATCTAAAGTTCGTGCTATTCGGGAGTGGCCTACTCCTACTACGGTCACCATGGTCCGAGCCTTTCTCGGCTTAGTGGGTTTCTACCGACGCTTTGTCAAGGACTTTAGCACGGTAGCGGCACCGCTCCATGGGCTCACTACCAAGGGTGTCACGTTTGAGTGGCGTGATATCCATGCTCGAGCGTTTGATGCGCTCAAAGACCGCCTTTGTAACGCACCATTACTCCAACTCCCAAACTTTTCAAAAACTTTCGAGGTGGAGTGTGATGCATCAAATGTGGGCATTGGAGGAGTTCTCTTACAAGAGACTCGTCCAATTGCCTACTTTAGTGAAAAAATTTCCGGTCCTTCGCTCAACTACCCTACATATGACAAGGAACTATATGCTTTAGTTTGTTGTCTTAAGACATGGCAACATTACTTGTGGCCGAAGGAGTTCGTGATTCATTCGGATCATGCGGCTCTTTCGTATCTCAAGAGTCAAACAAATATCAGTCGGCACCATGCTAGTTGGGTAGAGTTTTTAGAGACCTTTCCTTATGTCATTCGGCATAAGAAAGACAAGGAGAATCAGGTAGCCGATGCCCTCTCTCGCCGTTATGCCCTCCTTGTATATATGGATGCCAAGATACATGGATTTGCTCTTATCAAAGAGTTATATGCCACGGATCTTGACTTTAATGACATATGGGCACAATGCCTCGACCTCCGAGAACACGAGTCCTTCTTTATTAACGATGGCTATCTTTTCCGAGCGGGAAAACTTTGCATTCCGCGCTCTTCTCTACTTCGAGCCACCACTAGGACCAACCCACGTAGGTGGGAGGACTTACTTTCTGTTGTGGAGTTTTTGTATAACAGGTCTAGGCACAAGGCAAATAAATTGTCCCCATTTGAAGTTGTCTATAGCCTTAATCCACACACACCGTTGGACTTCACTCCCCGCCTGCTCAAGGACGGAGAACACATCATCGCCGGGAACCGAGCCGCCCAAATCATTGAGCTTCATGAGCGGACTAGGAGACAACTCGAACGTCGTGCCGCCCAACTTGTCGGACAACGCAACAAGGGCCGCCGCGACGTCTCTTTTAAGCCCGGTGATCTTGTTTGGCTCCACCTAAGGAAGGAGCGTTTTCCAACTCTCCGCATGAGCAAGCTCTCGGACCGTGGTGATGGCCCATTCCGCATCTTAGCCCGTCATGGCCCGAATGCATACAAGTTAGAGCTCCCGGATTCCTACGGAGTACACCCGATGTTCAACGTCAAGGACCTTTCCCCTTATGTTGAGCCCCTCTTTGACGATGGTGAAACGGGGACGTTTCACAGCCAAGATGGGGGGACTGATGCGCCCTTGGATGTCCCTTTTACGTTGACCATAGATGAGGAGGACGAGGCTCTTAGAGTTCGTTCAAATGGACCGCTCACCCGATCCCGAGCTAAGGCCATTGCTCGAGCCACCGGCTCCATCATCGCCCGCATTACTTCTTCACTTGGTTCCATTACCAGCATGCCGTGTCTCTACACCACCATGACATAGGCTACCGGTTCCGTTAGCGGCATGTCTCGTCTTTCCGACTCCATGGCATGAAGCTAGCTTATTTTCGGACTATATTTTCATGTTTTCCTTTTTATGTAATAAAAGGGATATTCCGTATAAGAATATTCCCTTTTGATCTTATCCTTTTAGGTTTTCCCTTTTGGGCTTTTCTTCATGTATTTTTGTTTGGCCCGTTGGCCCATAGGTAGGCAAGACTCTCTATATAAGAGATATCTTGCCTCACTTATTTTCCATGTTCAATATTACTAAGTTTTGAGAAGAATTTCATCCTACTTAGCTTGGGCATCAAAACGTCTCTTCTATCTCTCAAATTTCTTCCTTGGATCTCGTCTTTGATCCAAGAAATCCATATTCGAGGATTCTTCTTAAGAATCAACCTTCGATCCACACCAAAAAGGCTTATTCGATCTCTCTAGATCGAAGTAACCTTTGTTTCTTCATCGCTTCCGGCCCTTTGGATCCGAAACGATACAATGTTGCACAAAGAATCAAGGAGTAGTTGGAGTTTTGCTTGATCTAGATCCGGAGTTATCCTTGGTTACCTCCAAGGACGCATCAATAGGGTTAAACAAAGCGAGTTCACATGATATCTCTCATTTGCTCCCAAGTAGTGTTATATGTATCCATATTTCTTCTCCTTTCCTTCTCTACATTATTCCACCATATTAGAGCATAACTCGTAAATTAAAGGGCAACATATTGTACCTTTCGGAGTTTCAGTATGTTATGGAAACTCGATATTTTCTCTAACTTTTCTTCTCAAATAAGTTACAAATCACCAGCACACTCCATGTTCCTCACCATGGCATGGAACTCGCTAGCATTGATGGATACAGGGACCTTGTTCTTAAATTCCTTCTGATGAGGGACAATCCCCAACACCTCCCATACAAGGGTCAATCACTAGATCAAGATCAAGATCCATTCAAGAAGAGGTTGCTAGCATATTGGCATCATGCACATCTAAGGAGACTCTACTTATGTCTAAATATTCTTTAGTTACATTGATATCTATTATAGAGGAGCCATACAAGTGTGAAGATGATCAGGAAACAAGAGAGAGTAAATGGAAATCTCAGCTCCACACACATCTCAACCGAGATATTAATTCTCTTAAAGTCAAGATTTGCACGAATCTTGTTAAGAATTATACAAGATCATAGTTAGTTATTTTATACCTTTAAAGCTCTAAACATTTTAAAGATTTTTATCTTCTATCCTATATATTGTAGGATTATTTATTCTTCTATCTTTTAGGAGAATCTCTCCTATATATGCTTATAAAGGACGAGATTATTAGTTAGATTTGATTGACTATTGACTTCCACATACATTGTAAGATACTCGTTACTTCATTTATGATTGAAGAAGGAAGGGTTAAGGTAACACTTTCTTGAGGGTTTTAATCCAATTGGTCTTGCTTCTTTGCAAGTTTATATATTGGTTCTATCTTCCTATATTTTCCATGAATTTCATCCATTATCATCTTCTATTATATATTCATTATCATCCATAACATTCACGTTCTTATTCTTTGAGTTTTTGAAAATCTCGGTCGTACCATTTGCACCGAGATTTGCTTCTTTTATCACTTTCATGGACTTCAATCTAGATGGGAAAACTACGGAATTAACCCCGCATCAAAGTGGTATCATAGCTAATCGATTGAAGTTCAACTCAACCATACATAACGGTTTGAGTATCTTCTTATTCGAGTCTTCTTTGGGTCATTTAAAAATCGAGTCTTTTCCTTGTTGCTATTCTTTGTGAGATTATTTGAGTTTATCGTGCATTGTCTTGTGTCTATTGGAGAAGAGAGAGACATCATAGCTCATATACAATCCAGCTAACCATCTCGCCTAAGCTTTAAGGAAATCTCGTCTGAGATCGTGCGCATAATGCTGAGATTTTCAGGTTCCTTGGCCGTTTTGTGACCTTCTCCATATCCAGTCGATATCCACACTTAAATTTTAGTCAAATATAATTATATCCAACTGCTATATCCAAGGAGGAAAGAGATGTACAAGTTATCTTATTGTTGAGATCTTATCATATCTTTCAATTCCTAACTGAATATCTATCCATATCTTGTATATTTCGATCCATACAACAACCATATATCTCGCCCCATCCTATTTCATAACTCCACAAGAAAGCCAAATACAAAAGTTCCATACTTTATTCCCCAACGCCGTTTCATATCGTCAACTATACCCAAAAGTTTGGGAAGAGCCTTTTGAGTGAAAATTAGTGTGATCCAACTGAGAAGGGTTCATCAAGCTAACAAGAGTGGAGTATAGCCCAAGCATATTCAGTGTTTGTCGTCAAACAATCGACTATTTGACAATCTTCGACCCCCAGTTTAAAATCTCACCCGAGATTTAGGTCGAGACTCACTACTGTTGCGTAATTCTCGAAACAATTTTGAGGCAAAAGTTGAGAAATTCAAGTGTGCCAAGTTCAAGAGAAATATAGAGAAGAAGTTTCATACCACCCTTGATCCAATTCATAGCCAAAGCACCTCACTTTTCAATAATCTCAACTCGCAAACAGAAATCTCGCCCGAGATTCAGCCCGAGATTACCTTCTGTCGAGATTAAACCTACTCGGCTATCTCTCTCTAACTGCATAAGTTCAAGGTACGTGAGACTCACTTATTAATCACTTGTGTGCCTATTTATTGCCTCTTTTCTGCTCTAAACACATAAACTCTATTTCTTTGGGTGTGCTAGTTAGTATCTATACTTTCTGTCATACTAGTTGTGTTTACCTGGAATATTCTTTCTACTTTGTGTCAATTGTGTGAAGAGAAATCCAACAAGATTACCTTGACTATCTTTCAACACAAGAACCTTCCAAGACAAGTCAACTACTTGATTCATCCAAGGAGTTTCTAGTTAAAGCTAGTCTTCAACTTTACAGGAATATTAATCTATTCAAGGCAATTACATCAAACTAGCTTGTGATATCACAACAAAGTGCGAGTGTGAGAGATAACAAGTAAGGAACCATCATTTTCACTAACTTCACAAGTTTGTTGTTACTTTGCATGTTTATGTAGATGTCTAAGCAAAATAGCCCTCAAGGGACCCAAAAGAGTGAATCCTTAGGCCCGGAGGCCATAGATGTAAGAGCCTTGGTCTTTTAGGAGCTGAGTGTGCTGAGTCTGGCTGAGCCACCCTTGCATGCTGTGAGCCGCCCCTGTGCCCTGTAGATCCGCCCCCGCGGATTTGTGCAGCTGCAACCACCTTTGTTGACTCTTGACCATGCTTTTGGATGGCTTCCTTTATAAGCCTCCCTTTTGCTTTTGGATGAGGGTTTCCTCATCTTCTCCAGCTCCATTTCCCTTACTCACGTTCTTCTCCTCTTCTCCTCTTCCTTGATCTTCTTTTGATCTTGTGTGTCTTTTCCAAGAGTTGTTAAGCTTGAAGCTTGGATTGATGATGATAGTTGTGATGTTGAGCTTTGGAGAGTCAGTTGTGGTTGTATGGTGTTGATCTTCCCTTCCACTTAGGTTTCAGCTGTGGTGAGTTCTTATTCTTCCTCTTTCTTTCCTCCTTTCTTCCTTTCTTCCTCTTTTGTTTAGGATTCACAAGCCTAGGATTGTGTGCATCTTTCCTGGACGTTTTGATGCTCATATATGTGTATATATGTATACCTATGTGTATGGATGCTTGCTGGTTGATGAAGAGGCGAAGAAGAGCAAGTGAAGGATCGAAGAGAAGTCAAGGTTCAGCTTCTGCACACCAGCCACCCCTGCGCCTGGGCTGAGCCGCACCTGCGCCTTGGATTGAGCCGCCCCTGCGCCTGACTGGGCCAGCGCTCCTGCGCCTCTTGTTTCCACTGGTGCGTCCAGGGCATACCAAGTTGGTATGTTTCCTTCCTTCCTTTCCTTGGACCTTGCGTTAGATGTAGCTAGGCTAGTATAGTTGAGGATGAGCTTGATGAGTTGTATGTTGGGTTTGTGCCTTAGGCACTTGTGTATATGTTGAGGTAATGCCTTAGGCATTTATAAAGTATGATAGGTTGTTGAGGTTTAGATGTGTGTTATAGGTTGGTTGTGGTTATGAGGTGTAGGAGATAAGTCTCTAAACCTTTGCGGCGTTTGATGTTATGTGTGCCTTGCTTATGCAGGCATTGATCGTTTCCCCAAGGGAAACTGTGGCGTGGTACAGGATTACGAGTATTCCAGGTAAGTCCATGGGACTTACTTAGCATGCAGTTATGGATTTGAGTGTTTGTAATGGTTGTGTGTGCATATGATTGTTGCATTTATAACCTAAACTAGACTAGGATGACCACTTCATTAAATTATATGGCCCAAGTGTATTATAACCGGACGGTGACCACTTGCCAAAGCTCACCGAGAGTGGAGGAGGTGCTCGGAAGCTCAGCAGCACAAGGGGCAGGTGGTAAATCCACCCCCACGCAAAACCCTGTGCTTTAAGGGGGGAAGAGCCGAGGATCTTTAGTTCCTCGTGTCACAAAATTAGTTGAATTAGTAATGGAATAACATAATTAAAGATAATAAACGGATGTGTGTGTGACATTGCATTTTGCGATGTGTTGATGTGTGTATGTGCTATCACTTCATTCATATTTATTTCTGTTAGTTAACAGTTTATACCGTGTTGTAGTTGATCTGCAGGTTAGGAGGACTGCAGAGTGAGCCAGATGGGTGATCAGCCGAGGGCTTCCGTACACTAGGTTGTTCGTGGGATATGGGATGTTTTGCACTTGAATGTTTATGTTGCCGTTTTGTACTCGGCTATGATATTGTAAACCTTTTGATGCATATACTTATACAGTTTTATGTATTTGGTTTTAATCTATCTATGTCTTGTTGTAAGATCCAATGAACTTATTGTAAAGTTAGGGTCAAGATATTGTGAGATCCTAGCCCAATGTGGCACCCCGAGTCCAGCAGATTTGGGGTGTTACAATAGACATGCTAAAACAACTCATCGCTATAGTCTCAACGTCGGCCAAACGGATGGAAAAGTTGGAATCTCGACCCAGAGAAGAATCTCGGCCCTAGAATCTCAGCCATGTCCAGCCGAGATTTGTATTTGACATTGGCAAAAGTTCATGTAATCCAACTCAGTTTCCAGCCCCAAAAATACCTCAAAGACCCCCTCAAGGGCAAGGTATGAAAAATTTAAATCCTCATTATAATGCACCTAATATTCCGGATTTTGTTGATGATTTTTAGGAATTTGAGGAGTATGACGAGGACATGTGGAGAGACTATCCTAGACGTAACTCTCGTCCTAGGAGAGGTCGAGACTTGAAGCCTTATAGACATCACCAAGAGCATAACGGAATTGGAAAAATGAAGCTCAAAATTCCAAGTTTTGAAGGCAAATGTGATTCGGGCGCCTTTATGGAGTAGGAGACCAAAATGGAACAAATTTGGTCTTGTCATAATTTTAGTGAGCAAAGGAAGATCCAACTTGTTGTGTTCCAATTTCAAGGTTATGCCATAGTGTGGTGGGATCATCTTGTCAAATAAAGGAGAAGAACACTAGATCCAGACATTAACACTTGGAACCATATAATGATGAGAGCTAGATTCATGCCTGTACGAACAAGCAACACAGATCAAGAACAGAACGGTTGCTAGAAGTCTATAACATCTTGTCTCAACGATCTCAAAGAGATCTCCACAAGCTAAGGGCTCAACCCTAGTCTTATAGCAACTCAGGGAACAAGGAACAAACACAAGGAACCAAAGAAGGAACGAGGAAAGAAAGGAAGGAAGCAACTCACCAAAGACGGGAGTCACAGTAGAGAAAACCACAGGGCGGTTGACAGAGACGCAGGGGCGGCAACAAGCAGGGGCGGCTGGTGCAGGCGCAGGGGCGGCTGCACTGACAGAAGCTCTATCGGGATTCTTCTTCGACCAAACTCGCAGCAAGGCAACCAAGGCTTGAACCTTTGGTTCCAACACGTCAAGACTCAACTCCAGAGAGCCTGAGAACAACGAAGGCTAATCAACGGAACACTCCACAAGAATCAAGGCTCATGTTTGATCCTTGGAGAAGAAGAAAAGAAAAGAACGCAAGGAAGAAACCAAAACAAAAGGAGAATACATGCAGCACTGTAAGAACGTTGAGGAAGAACTAGGAAGGAATGAACTTACACGTTCAGCGAAGTTGCAGGAAGAAAAGGACGGTTGCAGCTCTCTAGGGTTTAAAGACGATAGCAAGGAACGGGAAAAAGGAGAGAAGGAAGAGAATATATAGGGAGGGCTGGAACGCTAGATGGAAAGGGCGTCTAGGGTTAGAAAGAAAACAAGGAAACCGGCCCATAAGATAGAATATCGGATATTCTATCTATGGAAGAAAGATAAAAAGAACGAAAATAGATGGGGCGCGATCTGTCGTAAATCCGCAGGGACGGATCAACACAGCCGTAGGGGCTGCTGGCCGCGGGGGGCGGCCCTCTTCACCGCAGGGGCGGTGAAGGCAAAAACCTAGGATCTTACAACAGCCCCACCTCCTTCCTCCTCTGAACCTCGACCATCTCCTCCCCGTTCTGTTTTCTTTCCCTCTCTGGTGCAACCTCCTCTGTTGAAGTCGGTGAAGCCAGGATCGCCTCCTCCTCTCGATCCCGCCCTCACTTGCCCCGGTTGTCGGAAATCGAAGCCCCACGCCGAAGAAGGGTCTCGCTCGTCGGGACCGCCAGTAGCTCCGCCTGCCTCTCCTCGCCGCCGAAGGAGCCCCTACCCTGGTCGCCGCCGCCTGTCTTGCCTTCTCCTACTCGCCGCCAGAGGACACCACCTGAAGGCCTGTGTTTCACTCCTTGCCAGCGCCATCTTCAGGGCTAGAACTTCAGAAACCTTTCTTTGAAATTAACACCCCCCTTACGTTGGATTATTACAATGTTGTACCCTTATTTTGCATTTTTGGCCCACGATTTGGAGTTTTTGCAAATATGCCCTTGTAGATTAATTACAGATTTGGCCCATCTTTTGTTATTGCAGATTTGTACCCAGGTTTTGGAATGTAGCAATTATACCCTCCTGTAGATTTTATTTACATCATATGGCCCAAATATTTATTTGTGGTTTATAACCCACATTTATGAAATTATATACTTTGCCCGGAAATAGTTTTAGCGGTTTTTAACCTTGGCTTTGAAACGAGTTTTTACCTTAGAGTTATATAAGTATATTTTCCGTTCAAATTTAGCATATAAGCTAAATTTGTTTAGCTTCGGTTTTAGGTCCGGAAGCGTCCCGGTAAAGGCCAACGAATCCAAACTCGACATCCATAGATCGTCTTTCGCCTTTGACCTCGTGTGAGTATCTTCTTCCTCGATCTAGTTATGTTTAGTAGTATCATGCTAGGTTGGATCTAGCATAACTTAGAGTGAATACCAAGTAGTGGTTATGGACCTTTAGGTGAGTTTTGAGGTTTGATTGTGCTAAGGCTTGGGTGCTTGGTTATCTTGTGAGGTTGTTATAAGGCTTTAAGTTATATGGTTGATCTTGTGAGCGTTTTGAGGCTTGAGGTTGGGGTTGTATGATCTTGTGCGATTTTGGAGTTTAGGTTTTCCTTATCCTAGTATGTTGTTATGAGTTACGATCTTGCTAGATCCTTTGGAGGGTAGATGTCCCTGTTGTTATAGTTTATGATCTTGCGAGATCATTGGTGTAACACCCCAAATCCGCGGGACATGGAGTGTCACATTGGGCTAGGATCTCACAATGGATCCTGACCCTAGCCTGACAACAAGTTCACTAGATCTTACAACAAGGCACAAGTAGATTATAATCAAATACATAAAAGCTGAGTATGGTACATCAAAAGAGTTTACAAACTCATAGCCGAGTACAAAACAACAACATAAACCACAACTACAAAAGATCCCACATCCCACGCATCCTAATGTACAGAAGTCCTCGGCTTGTCACACCATCTGGGTCACTCTGCAGTATTTCTAACCTACAGAATACTACAACACGGTATGAAACCGTTAGCTACAGCAATGAAAAACATGAATGTAATAGCACAACCACACATCAACATATCAAACATGCAATGCCACACACATTCATTTATTATCTTTCATTACGTTATTACATTACTAATTCAACTTCTTTTGTAACACGAGGAGCCTCAAGAACCCCGTCCCTTCCAACGTAACACAAGAGTTTTGCATGGGGGTGACCTTCACTCGTCCCCTCCTGTGAGATCATCTTCAGGGCACCTCCTCCTAACCAACAGGCGGAGACCGGCGGTTACCGCCCGTTATAATACCCTCGGGCCAAATAAATGTAATGAATGGTCATCCTAGTCCGGTTTAGGTTATAAATGCACAATCATATGAACACACACAACCATCACAATCATACAATCCATAAATGCACGCTAAGTAAGTCCTATGGACTTACTTGATATACTCGTAACTTGTACCACGTCACAACTTCCCCTTGGGGAAGTAATCAATGCCTGGAATAGCAAGGCACACACAATCACATACTACAAAGGTTAGGAGACTCGTCTCACTAACCACAACCAACCTATATCTCAAATCTAAACCTCAGATCCTCAACACATTCATAAATGCCTAAGGCATATCCTCAACATAACATCTCATCATACTCGTACACATACTAATCCTTAAAGCCATAATCGATATGCATAACATCATCATGATCCTCAAATCATTCTGACACCTAGCATGCATCAAATCAGTATTCCTAAATCTCAAATTTAGTCCTAATTTAATTAATTAACCTTTAATTAATTAATTAAATTTCACCAGAATAACGTTTTGCCCGAAGGCCATTTCTAAACCCACCTATCAGATTTCATCAACAAACAACCCATAAACACCAGAATAATATAATGATCATAACGGAATTTCTAATTATCCATTTTGAAAAGCCTAAGGTCAATTTAGGCCAAATCGTAGTACGGAAAACGAATAAATTCATAACTTATTCGTTACTAACCCGATTGACGATCTGAAAAAAGATTCGGAATCACAACGACGCAGGCTACGCATGTATAACATCAAATTCACCGGAATCTGAGCGAAGGAATTGTCCTGGTGACAGATATGCTCGACCAGGTCCTTATCTGCTCGGAAATGCAGAAACTCGGTACCGATATGAAGAGAATGAAGAGAGGAATCCAAAAACTCAAAAGGAATTGAAATTGGATTAGAAACGGAGAGTAGATATGAGTTTGAAGTTTGAGAGAAATCAGAGCTTTAACGAGGAAACGTGAAAGGAAATGAATTAATAAACGATTTTCCGCTATTTATAGTGAAGTCGATAATTATCCTTTAGCGAAGTCGATAATTATCCTTTTATCGATCCAATGACGGGTTGAACCCCCTTCTCCAAACTTCTCGAAATTGGAATTATAGATCTTGAATATTGTAGGGATAATTATTCCACAATTGCCTCAGAAAACGTGTATTCCTAAGCCGTCTTTCTTAGCCGTTAAGAAACGAAATAGCGACTCTTTTGTCCGTTTTGCCTTTCCATGTTATTTCATATCTAGGACATGTCCAATGTCCTGATCATTTCTCTCAACTGCATTTTTATTAATTGGGGCTCCTAAATGCTCCAAATAATACCGGAGGGTAAAAATAATTACCCGGGGGAAATAGTGAAAATTTCACCATAAGCCCACAATTACGCAGGAACATAACGGTGAGACTTATACTCAATACTTACGCAATCTTCGCTATGTCAATTACTATCAGTAATTAAGTTAATCAACATTAATTAGAATTCGGAAATCCTAGCTATTACAATTGGTACTAGAAGTCTAAGGACTTCTAAGTGAGAGAGATGTTGATTGTGTGCCTTGTTTTGACCAGGCATTGAGTGCCTTCCTACGGGAAGTGGAGAGCGGTGGTTATCGGGTTTAGCTTTGTGATAGGTAAGTCTCCGGACTTACTTAGCTTGTATTCTTTGTATTAGCATCTATGTGTGTTTGGTGGTGTGTGTTTTATTGTTTATGTTATAACAACGAAACCGGAAATAGGATTACCGACCTTATATTATTTTGGCCCAAGTGTATGATATCGGGCGGTGACATCATCTGCCTAGCTCTTGCGAGAGTCTAGGAGGTTCTCAGGGACTAGCCCGTGCGGGTAGACAGTCGGATGCATCAGTACCATTCCTTGCCGGTAAGTAGGGACTGAGGCGAGTTTCGGGAGATTCTCGTGTCACAAAAGAAGTTGAATTAGAACGGGATATGACGATAATAAACTAGATTTGTGTGCTTTAGAGTATGATGTGTATCTATGATGATTTACTTGTGTTTGTGCCTTCCACCTTGATCCTAATGCTTCGAATATTAGCTAATGGTGTTATACCGATTGTTGTAGATTGCCTTGCAGGTTAAGAATGCGGACGAGAGATCCGGAAGAGTGGGCAACCGAGGTTCCGTACATTTTAGGAGGGGTTTGGTTAGAGTCGTGCGTTTATATTATATATTGCATATTGTATGTCGCGTATACGGCGTTGGTCTTTGGAGTTTATGTCGACGGGAGTCTTTCGTTTGTATGCTTTGGGGTTTTATATCATTTGCATAAAAATGTATTTCGGCTTTGGCCTTTATTTATGTCTTGTTGGAAGATCCGGTGAAATTGTTGCCACGCTAAGGGTCGGGACCCATTGTGAGGTCTCCGCCCGTAGCATCCTGAGTCACACGGATTCGGGGTATTACACCCATGAAGTGTGAAAGTGAATTCAAGAAGTAAAAGCTTAAGTTAGGGAGATATTTGGTTCACCAACTTTATACCTTAGGCGTTCTTTAACAAATATCCGGGTTATTTTCCCTCTTTTGTTTTCGGTTCCAACGATTTCATCCGGGATATATTTGTTCACCCCTAAACGTGCGTGCAAATAAGCTTTAATTATAAAACTAGAATCAAGCAAGCGAACCCGCAGTGTACGGATCGATATAGTTAAGCAAGAATTCCAGAGTATCGAACACAGGGATTTGGGTGGGAACAAATTCAATTGCAGATTATCAAGCGAGTAAATATGAGAGTTTTTGCAAATATTGGTAAAACAACAATCCTAAAGATCCAAGTATCCAGCTGTGGCAATCGATTCAAGATTTACTATTGATATAAAGACAGAGTTAAGATATGCAAAGGTATGCTAATGTAAGGTAATCGTACGGTGAAGTTCCAAAAACCATATATAACTCACCTACAAGACACTCTCTATACAGGTTGTTGAGGCTTCAATATAGAAAGGTTCCAAAGGCAAGAATTAATGTCAAATACCCAAACTTGTACTCCAAGGATCAAGACTAACTTAACCGATTAAGGTTGTGACACTCACAATCGAGGTAGAGGTTGTTGAGGCTTCACTACCACCTAGAAAAGGCAAGCCAAGACTAAGTTAAAGCTAATCTTTAACTTTGGATTAAAGTAAAAGCAGATTCGTAAACTTAAGGGAAATTACGGGTGGATCTTGAGATTCCACGATCGTGGAACTCAAGAACAAACCGTGATTTAGGGTTCGTCGACGATTCTCTCTAACTCTCAGGGTCTAATCCGTTTACGATCGATCTATCATTATCTAAGCCACAACTATCAACCCTTCACCTTAGAATTGTTAAGGGTTTTTAGCCAATAACCGTCATGTTGATATCAAATTCAAGAATTAAAAGATTGAAAGATGAAAACTTCCGAAAACTTTCAATAAACTTAAAACCAATCTCAAAGTCACAATCAAGAACAAATATCGTCACAAGATTCGGAATAAAACAAACAAACACAATCGTAGATAAGAAGGAAGAACGGGATGTCAATCCGCCTTCTAAATCAAACCTAAACAAGAAGAGGAATCTTCTTGCGAAAAGCCTTCCGAATCTTTGATCTTCCGTCAATCTGGAAATCTCAACAGCAATCTCCACCTAAAGTGTGAGATTAGTGCAACTCCAAGGATGAGCGCAAATTACGTCTTTTGCAAGAATCGCAAAAATCTCCAAGTCGCGGCGTAGGCGAAAGTGTAAAGCGAGGTCGCAAAAGTGCGTCTAAGCGAAGGTGACGGAATCTCTCTTCGTTCGTCTTTTTATAGGGCAAGATAAAATATCGGCCCGGCCCAATCTTCTGAAAGACCGTGGCTTAAAATGTGGCGAAAAGGATCGCCAAGATCACGGTCGTGGAAGGTTCCACGACCGTAATTTAGAGCGTGGAAATCAACACGGTTTGAACACTTGACTCCACGACCGTAATAGCTTCTAAAATACGGTCGTAGTACGGCCGTATTTTAGAGCGTGGTTTAGGGCAAGAATGTGATTCTTCCCTAGCCTCGTGCATTCCTGAAGTTGACATCCATTTTGGTCCTAAGAATGCCCTCAATCCATGGACATACTCAATCAACTCATCTTTGCTCGATTCCGTTCGGAAATGGCTCCCAATCACCTAAAATCAACATAGAACGTGTGTAGACATCCATATCGACAATATAGGCAAACTAGCTCACAAATGCAATAATGCTCAATCAAAGACTATCAATATGAATCAAATACACTTAGAAAACGTGCCTAAAGTATCACAATATTTCATGCTAACAAATAACCCCATACTTGCAACTTGCTTGTCCCTAAGCAAGGTCTTTCAAAAGCTTTTAAAAACAAGAGTTAGGATGAAATATGTGTACCTTCTCAAAGCGATACTTCTTTTGGATGAATGTGCCTTCTAAAGAATAGATCATTCTCAAACCTTGCTTCAATCGTTTATAAGACTTTCATACACTTAATCAAAGAGTAAAGAGCAAAGAAAACTCATGAATCAATTAAACTTCTATACAAGCATCATAACCTTCAAACATTATCAAAATCAATCATAAGAAACTTCAATTTAGACCACCAAGTCATATAACATTCTTTTGATCTTAAGGACTTTCAAAGAAAAGGTCTAGAATGTGGAAGGGAAGGAAACTTTTAGGGAATGTGGTGCATGAATCCGGGAAAATGGACAACTACTCTTTTCTTTTCTTCTCTTGCGGTTTCCGCACACTTTCAACTTAGAGCTTCGCTCTCTTCCTTTCATTTTTCGACTTTACTTTTGGAGTTATGGATAGAGGTGCACAAAAACCGAAGCCTAGGAGATTGGCGTTTCTCAATTTTCATGAGATGCCTCAAACCCTTAGCGCACATACCATAATCCGCTAGGAATATCGCTCAATCCGACTTTGGCAAGACACAAACACCCGGCTATGTGAATGGTGCCGAGTTACTCATCGTCATGATTGACTTCCCCAAACCTATAATTTCTTTCTATTCTTTTGATTGCAAATAATTGCTCTCATGGCCCTCCCACATCAAACATGCCTTTTTCATTCACTTCTCCAAATTCCCGGATAGGTAAAGGAGGTCAATATTTCAATGAGGAGCTAAATGATCAAAGAAAGAAGAAAGAAAATATCGAATTGCCTTAATCATCTCAACAAGAAGTATAAGAACTTATAGTGTGATTTCAATTTCAATTTCTCAACATGATTTAGGTAATATTCATCACATTATGAAACTTGCAAAAGAGGTACAATCAACACATTCAATTTCTTTTCAATTTACTAATCGTTTAAGCATGCAATTGTCATCAAACTCAATTCACAAGTAGCGATTATCATGGAAATCATCTCAATTCATTAGAAGCACAAAATTTTCAAAATTTTTCAATTTTTATGGGTTTTTCAAGTTCTTTTTCATGCAATGCAATAATGAAACGTGCAACATTATAATGAACATGCAATGATAGTCTCGATAGAAGCAAACATAGTGAGTAAGAGTTATTACAAACTTTTAGTACATCCCACCCCATACTTAGGACGAACATTGTCCCTAATGTTCAAAAGAAAGAAAGAAAAGAAAGAAAAGAAAAAGAAACTCACAAAGTGGCGGGGGAATGTCTAAATCAACGGCCATGCATCATCATCACGGTGGCGCTGGTGGAGGCGGGAATGGAGAGAAGCTGGAGTCGTAGGGCCGCCCAAACTGCTGGCGGTAGACGTCCCTCATCATGTGATCAAGATCATCCATGCGTCAGTCTCTAGCATCGGCTCGGATCTCCAATGCCCCTACTCTCTCTGAAAGGCCAGTAGCCCAATCCGGCATCTGCTCGTACCATCCCGGGGCCTGACTGTACCATGCTGGAACGTCGGATGGAGCTGGTGCTGGTGCTGCTGTGTGCTCTGTGGACCAAGGAGGGGGAACGCCATACCATGCAGAAGGTGTGGTCATCCACGTAGGTCTCTCACTCACGCTAGCGCGGCGAGAAGACGAGCCTGAAACTCTAGCTGGACGTGGAGAACGTCTAGGCGCATCGGGGGCCGCATCCGGCTGATCCGGAAACGTGCCAAACTCCTGCTCGGCTCCTCCTCCACCCTCAAACTGATCTCCCATCTCCTCCTCCTCAACAACTGGTGGTGGGACATATGGGGGAGCTGCAATCCTGTTCGCATGCATAGCAGCGAACGTCTCCTTCCAATTATAGCGTCCCACCATAATGGAGTACTCCGGTAGCCAGTCTATACCCCTACCCGTCCTGCTCTCCCAAGGCATGGCCGCATAAGGCGGACCTCTATGTGTGGGGAAGATGAGGCCTCTAGTCATGAAGGCATGAAGTCCTAGAGGTACAGCTGGTATGCGGGTGCACGCAGAGAAATCAACACCCAAGCTCCTAGCAAGGTGGGTAACTATCCCACCATATCCAATGTTGCCCTTCCTCGTGTTCTTGAGCTTGCTCATAGTAGCAGCCAAGAGGGTGGCACAGTCAGCACGGCGTCCATACAGCATGGAGTATAGCAAAAAGAGCTCATCCGTCTTGATCTTTTAGGGCGTCTCCGTCCTAGGAAAGAGACACTTCGAAAGAACGCGGTGAGCAATCTTCAAGGCTAGGTGGTACATCAACCTAGCCTTGGTATCAGCAGGTTGCCAACGGTCCTCGTTGGCGTAAATCATCGCTACCTCCTCCCAAAAGTCCTTGGCGTAAACGCCACTAGGAAATCGACCGTTGAAGGTCTCATGAAACCCGAAGAAAGTCCCGAACTCACGGATGTAAAAGTCATAGTTTCTTTCCATAAGACGGAAAGAAACGGTCCTATCTACATGGCTATGCCGAAAGGACATCACTACATCCCTCGTAATCTCCTCGTAGGCGTCTTCTCGGATAGCCGAGAAGACAACAAGTCCGGCTCTATCTAAGAGCCAAGTAAGGTCATCTATAATGTTGAGAGGAGCTAGATCCTCCAACAATAGATACCTAGGACCAATCACAACCCTCTCCTCAATCCTCTCGAATGCTGCGAGGTGATCCTCGTGTATAGTCGGTACTCTAGGGCTAGGAGGTGAGGGTGATGAAGGTGATGATGGAGGTGAAGGGGAAGAGGGTGGTGGTGCTCTAGAGGATGAGGCAGAAGAGGGATTACCCTTCCTCTTCTTGTTTTGATCATTCTTCTTCTCTTTTATCCTCCCAGAAACTCTCCTCACAAAGTCCATTTCTGTTCAAAATTACGGGCTGTTCTAGAGGTTCCACGGCCGTGGTTCTCCCAGAAACTGTGGTTTGTCTCAGTTTTTCGCAAATCTCAGTAAACAACCCTCATACTCAACAATCAATCAGCCTTAGTCTAATTTATTCCAATCTCAATCAGTTCTTCCTAAAATTTCTAACAAAAACGAACCAAATCGACAAAGATCAAGAAGAGTGGAAAAACCTATTTTTCGGATTTAAAAATCCGAATTGCGCGTTCCTTGGTGAATTTCCGCTCGATTTGTCGCTTGGATCTTGTTGGTGGTCGAATTTGCTTCAGTTTGGGAAGAATAATCGTTAAAAACGATTAAGAAACGAGGTTTTGAGAGAGGGTCGTGGATTTCGGCGTTTAGGTCGTGGAAGGGGGATTTTGTGGAGTGTTTTGGTGAAGAACGTGGTTTATATAGTCACAGGCAAAATTTTGAAAATCACGGTCTGTCGGGGTATTCCACGGCCGTGGAATTGTACGGAAACGTGGTTTTGGTGATTTTTCAATGGCTTTTGGAAATTACGGTCACTGTAGCTGTCACGACCGTGATTTAGGCCGTGGAACTCTCTGTAAAGCTCCAAAGTCCAAATTTCGTCACTTTTCTTCAACATTATCCTTCCTTTTTCCTTTTCCATCGTTCCTACATCCAAAAACACGAACATACCGGAAGAAATCGAGGCAAAATAAAGCGAAAAACGTCTAAACTAAGCTAAACTATGAATCGAAAGCAAAAAGAAAAATGCAATAGCTTGGGTTGCCTCCCAAGAAGCGCTTTGTTTAAGGTCCGTAGCTAGACCAATCTCGCACTTATTCGAGGGCGGTAGGTGCGAACTCTTCGGTTTGGAGTTCCGGCGTATACTTCTTGAGTCGTTGGCCGTTCACCTTAAAGCTTCCGCCCGTTTCACCCCATACTTCAACTGCACCATGGGGGAAAATACGCTTAATTAGAAAAGGTCCCGTCCACGAGATTTAAGCTTACCTGGAAAGAGACGGAGCCTTGAATTGAAGAGGAGAACTTGATCTCCTTCTTTGAAGTCCTTTGGAATGATATGCTTATCATGCCAACGCTTCGCTCTCTCCTTATAGATCTTAGCGTTTTCATAAGCGTTCAAGCGGAGTTTGTCCAGCTCGTTAAGGTCTAGGAGACGCTTCTCTCCCGCTTCCTTCATGCTGAAGTTCAGCCACTTGATAGCCCAAAACGCTTTGTGCTCCAACTCCACCGGCAAGTGACAAGACTTCCCATACACAAGGTTGTATGGTGTTGTTCCTATGGGAGTCTTGTACGCAGTCCGGTACGCCCATAATACATCGTCAAGCTTCAAGGACCAATCCTTCCTAGTCCTTGAAACCGTCTTCTCCAGAATTCCTTTGATCTCCCTATTTGAGATCTCAACTTGTCCACTAGTTTGTGGATGATAAGGGGTAGCGACCTTGTGAGTAACCCCATACTTAGCTAGAAGAGCTTCAAAGCGACGGGCTATAAAGTGAGAACCTCCATCACTAATGATAGTCCTTGGCGTCCCAAATCGCGGGAAGATGATTTTGTTAAAGAACTTGACCACCACCATGGCATCATTTGTGGGAGAGGCAATTGCTTCCACCCATCTAGAAACGCAATCCACCGCCAATAGTATGTATTGGTTTCCACAAGAGGATGGGAATGGTCCCATGAAATCAACTCCCCAAACGTCGAAAATCTCCACCTCTTGGATGTTGTTGAGGGACATCTCATTCCTTCTAGAGATATTGCCTGTTCTTTGACAAGCATCGCAGCAAGAAACAAAGGATTGCACATATCTAAATAAAGTAGGCCAAAAGAATCCAGATTGCAATACCTTTGCGCTAGTCTTGTTCGAACTAGCGTGTCCTCCACAAGGTAGTGAATGACAATGGCGGATGACACTTTGCATCTCATCTTCCGGCACACATCGCTGAATGATGCCATCCGGACCTCTCTTGAAGAGGAGAGGCTCGTTCCAATAGTATTCCCGGACATCCTTAAAGAACTTCTTCCTTTGTGCGTAGGATAGTCCGGGTGGTATCTCCTGACAAACCAAATAGTTAACAAAATCAGCAAACCATGGTTCGTTACCTTTGGAGATCACATCGATGCACTCTTCAATAAGGTGTAGGTGTTCGTCTGGGAAGGAGTCATCGATGGGTAAATGGTCGTCCTCTAGATGTGTTAGGCGACTCAAATGATCCGCAACAGAATTTTCTGAACCTTTCTTGTCGTGGATCTCTAGATCGAATTCTTGTAGGAAAAGAATCCATCTAAATAGCCTTGGCTTCGCATCTTTCTTCACAAGGAGGTACCGGATCGCAGCATGATATGTGTAGACAATCACCTTTGCACCTACAAGATAAGAGCGAAACTTGTCAATAGCATAGACAATGGCTAAAAACTCTTTCTCGGTAGTGGCGTAGTTGAGCTGCGCTTCATCTAGCGTCTTGCTAGCATAGTATATGGCATGGGTTCGCCCTTCCTTTCGTTGTCCAAGAACAGCTCCAATAGCTACGTCACTAGCATCGTACATAACCTCAAAGGGAAGAGTCCAATCCGGAGGTTGGATAATAGGTGCTGAAATTAGAGCTTGCCGAATTGTGTTAAACGCATCCAAACATTCGTGCGAAAACTCAAAAACTGCATCCTTCATCAATAGATTAGTGAGCGGTTTTGATATCTTAGAAAAGTCCTTAATGAAACGTCTATAAAATCCAGCATGTCCTAGGAAACTTCTTATCCCTTTCACTGAAGTTGGGGGAGGAAGTTTCTCTATCGTCTCTATCTTAGCTTTATCTACTTCTATCCCTCTACTAGAGATTAAGTGACCTAATACGATTCCTTCCTTAACCATGAATTGACACTTCTCCCAATTAAGAACTAGGTTAGTGTCTTCACACCTTTGCAAAACAAGAGAAAGGATAGAAAGACAATCGTTAAAAGAGGAACCGTATACGAAGAAGTCGTCCATGAAGACCTCCATTATTTCCTCTATGTATTCGGAGAAGATGGCCATCATACACCGTTGAAAGGTGGCTGGGGCGTTGCAAAGCCCGAACGGCATTCTCCTATAGGCGAACGTACCCCATGGGCACGTAAATGTGGTCTTCTCTTGATCATCCGGGTGTATCGGAATCTGAAATAAACCACTATAACCGTCAAGGTAGCAAAAATGTGAATGTTGTGCTAATCTTTCAAGCATTTGATCAATGAATGGCAATGGGAAGTGATCCTTCCTGGTTGCATTGTTGAGCTTGCGGTAGTCTATGCACATCCGCCATCCTGTCACGGTTCGGGTAGGAATGAGTTCGTTGTTCTTGTTGGTGATGACCGTCATTCCTCCCTTCTTCGGAACTACTTGAACTGGACTCACCCACTTACTATCGGAGATAGGGTAGATGATACCTGCATCAAGAAGCTTAAGAATTTCCTTCTTGACAACCTCCTTCATGGTCGGATTCAACCGCCTTTGAGGTTGTCTTGAAGTTCTAAAATCTTCCTCCATTTGTATCTTATGCATGCATAGGGAGGGTTTAATTCCTACTAAGTCCTCTATAGTGTAGCCTAAGGCTTTCCTATGTTTCCTAAGGACAATCATGAGCTGATTATGTTCATCTATGCTTAGTTCGGAACTAACAATAACCGGAAAGGTAGAATTAAGTCCTAGAAAAGCGTACCTTAGATGAGTAGGAAGTGGTTTTAGTTCCATCGCTTTCGGAGCTTCCAACGATCCTTGAGGAGCATCCGATGTCTCCTTAGAAGTTTCTAAGGGTATTGAGTGTGTGGGAGAAGGATCAGAAGAAGTTGAAGAAGTGTCTCGATCACCCCTTTCCACGGCCAGAATTACGGGCTCCTCATGTCCTCCACGGCCGTGGTTTAGGGCGTAGAAAGGAAATACGGTTGTCATGTCTTCTCCACGACCGTATAACTCTCTAGAGTGGGAAACGGATTTGGTTGTGAAATCCACGGCCGTGCAATATAGTGTGTGGCCGTGGATTCTCACGTTTTCTGCCTCATCGTGGAGTTTTCAAACTCCACTTCATGCATCTCTTCTTGTGCTTCTAAGGCTTCAATTGCCTTATTGCACTCTTCTTCTTCCCCTACATTTGTTAGACTCATAGTAATGACTTTTTGTAGAGGATCGTTAAAGAGAATCGCACTTACCTCCTCCCTAGACAAACCTTCTTCATCTTGGATATCGAAAATATCCTCATCAAAGACTGGTTCCTTCACTAGAGTGGAAAGAACAAACTCTACTTTCTCTTCTCCTATATCAAAAGCGAGTCTCCCATTCTTGCAATCGACTATGCAGCCGGAAGTTGCAAGAAACGGTCTTCCGAGTATGATCGGGACCGGACTATCTGCAGGAATATCAAGCACGACAAAATCAATGGGAACAAAGAATTTACCTAGCTTGACTGGGACGTCTTCTACAATACCGACGGGGCGGGTAATGGATCGATCCGCCATGTATAACGTCATCTTCACCGGTTTAGGATCGCCTAAACCGATCTTCCTGCACAATGCAAGTGGTATGATGCTCACACTTGCTCCTAAGTCACATAAAGCGTCATATGTGACATCTCCCACTCCTATGGGAATGCAAAATGACCCCGGATCCTTCAACTTTGGGGGCATTTTCTCCTTCATGGTCTTGATGAGATCCGAAGAATCCGAACTCATCTTAACCTCACCGAAGTCTTCTAGCTTCCTCTTGTTAGAGAGGAGCTCTTTCAAGAACTTGCCATAAGCCGACATACCTACAATAGCATCGATAAAGGGTATATTAATATGCAACTTGCTCATGAGTTCTATAAACTTACCAAATTGTTTATCTAGACGCGCTCTCGCTCTAGATTGAGGGAATGGTAGGGGAGGTTCGTAAGCCGGAGGAGGAACGTAGACATCTTCCTTCTCCTTCCCTTTCTCTTTGTCTTTCTCTACGGGGACTTCAATAAACTTAGGTTGCGGATCGGCGGTAGTCGCTCCGCTCCTAGTTGTGATCGCCATAACCCTTCCCTTAGGGTTGTCCTCCGTCTTTCCTGGAAGTTTCCCTTGATTCCTAGGAACTTCCTCCGCATGGTTGAACATTTGGTTTTCTAAAACCTTTTGGGCTTTATCAACCTTAGAGATTTGATCATCAACCTTAATGATGCGGTTCTCCAACCCTTGTAGCTTTCCTAAGATCGTTTCCAACATGGGATCGGACTTCTCCTTCCCCGAAGTGTTTCCTCCATTTGATGTTTGCCCCTGGCTTCTCAAAGGAGTAGAGGAAGAGGAAGGTGGAGTTAGTGAATTAGAATCGGAAGGATAAGAGTTACCGGGATTTTGTTGATTGGAGCGCCAATTGTTGTTACTTGAACCCCTACTGTTGTTCCAACTGTTGTTCCAACTGTTGTTGTTGTTGTTGTTGCCATTCCAATTGTTCCGGTTATTGTTCCGGTTATTATTGTTGTTGTTGCGGTTTGTGTTATCACCGCCATTGTTGTTGCCCAAATAGCCAACATCCTTCCCTTGTTGCTTTGGAAAGTTGGTCTTGATAGCCTCCTTCAACTCTTTGATCTCATTGTTGAGGGAGAAAATCTGATTTTGAGCTTCATGTGTGAGCTTTGCTCCTTGCTCCACACGATTTCCCTCCACTTTCCGGTGGGAGTACTTCTCTATGACCCTTGCTTGCTTCTCAATAAAGTCCCAAGCGTCATCTTCTCTCATGTCCATGAATGTTCCACATGACAGGGATTGGAGGTTGAATTGCGTTCCCGCATCCAGCCCCTTATAGTAAATCTCCAGCAAGGCAAGTTTGGATATGCCATGACGAGGGCAATCCAAGAGCAAATCCTGAAACCTTTCCCAAGATTGAAACAAACTTTCGTTAGGTCTCATGGAAAAAGCATTAATCTTACCTCTAAGTTCCGCCGTTTTAGAAGGCGGA
Organism: Fagopyrum esculentum; assembly: GCA_033239045.1. Classification (NCBI taxonomy): domain Eukaryota; kingdom Viridiplantae; phylum Streptophyta; class Magnoliopsida; order Caryophyllales; family Polygonaceae; genus Fagopyrum; species Fagopyrum esculentum. Next base: position 60,320,382 of record BSUD01000003.1, on the reverse strand, counting down.
AAGAATTTGGTGAGGAACTCCGCGGAAAGGTCTTCCCACGTATCTAGTTTCCCACTAGGAAGAGCTTGGTACCAAGACAACACTTTCCCCTTCAAGGAGAAGAAGAAAGGCTTGAGCTTATAGTTGTTGGTAGTAGCATTCTTCGGTCTCATTGTCTCCATCATACACTCAAAGTTTTGCAAGTGTTGGTGTGGAGATTCAGCGCTTGTCCCGCCAAATTGGTTTTGGTGAACAAGAGTAATAACTTGAGGGTTGAAGCTAAACCCTTGTACATCTTCAGCATCAAAATTCACGCCCAAGCGGCGTGGTTGTTGTGTTGGATCCATCCGCTGGCCAAGAGTTCTTGGCTCATCATCTACACGTTCGATCCTCGCATTCCTAGGTGGAATGCGGTGATTAGCAACTCCCCGTGGATGGAAAGGATTCACATTGATCGTGGGATCAATTTCTTCTAGCGGTGGCATGGAAGAGTCACTATCATCAGCGGATGAATGACTTCTTCTTCTAGACCTTGATGCCCTTCTTGAGGATTTCTTGCTTCCCTTATTCTTAAGGTCGCTTAGCTCTATCCTCATTTGGAACATCACATCTTTTAGATCGTTAACTTCAGATTGATGACGATCCATTTCATCCCGGCGGATGTTCTCATTCCATTGGAGTTGAGCTTCTTTCTCCGCTAACTCCGCCTGAAGATCGCGTTCGTGTTCTTCGGCCATCTTCTTTTCCTTGCGCTTTTGTCTTAAAGTTTTCTCTAGCTCTTGATCAAGAGGTAAGAGGTCTTCGGTGTTCCTAGACCTGTGCATGCACTCAAAGTAATATCAAATAACGAGAGCAAGCTCCCAAGCTTGACAGCCGGCAACCGAATTCGGCCGAAACCAAATCCCCGGCAACGGCGCCAAAAACTTGTTCGCCCCTAAATGTGCGTGCAAATAAGCTTTAATTATAAAACTAGAATCAAGCAAGCGAACCCGCAATATACGAATCGATATAGTTAAGCAAGAATTCCAGAGTATCGAACACAGGGATTTGGGTGGGAACAAATTCAATTGCAGATTATCAAGCGAGTAAATATGAGAGTTTTTGCAAATATTGGTAAAACAACAATCCTAAAGATCCAAGTATCTAGCTGTGGCAATCGATTCAAGATTTACTATTGATATAAAGACAGAGTTAAGATATGCAAAGGTATGCTAATGTAAGGTAATCGTACGGTGAAGTTCCAATAACCTTATATAACTCACCTACAAGACACTCTCTATACAGGTTGTTGAGGCTTCAATATAGAAAGGTTCCAAAGGCAAGAATTAATGTCAAATACCCAAACTTGTACTCCAAGGATCAAGACTAACTTAACCGATTAAGGTTGTGACACTCACAATCGAGGTAGAGGTTGTTGAGGCTTCACTACCACCTAGAAAAGGCAAGCCAAGACTAAGTTAAAGCTAATCTTTAACTTTGGATTAAAGTAAAAGCAGATTCGTAAACTTAAGGGAAATTACGGGTGGATCTTGAGATTCCACGGTCGTGGAACTCAAGAACAAACCGTGATTTAGGGTTCGTCGACGATTTTCTCTAACTCTCAGGGTCTAATCCGTTTACGATCGATCTATCATTATCTAAGCCACAACTATCAACCCTTCACCTTAGAATTGTTAAGGGTTTTTAGCCAATAACCGTCATGTTGATATCAAATTCAAGAATTAAAAGATTGAAAGATGAAAACTTCTGAAAACTTTCAATAAACTTAAAACCAATCTCAAAGTCACAATCAAGAACAAATATCGTCACAAGATTCGGAATAAAACAAACAAACATAATCGTAGATAAGAAGGAAGAACGGGATGTCAATCCGCCTTCTAAATCAAACCTAAACAAGAAGAGGAATCTTCTTGCGAAAAGCCTTCCGAATCTTTTATCTTCCGTCAATCCGGAAATCTCAACAGCAATCTCCACCAAAAGTGAGAGATTAGGGCAACTCCAAGGATGAGCGCAAATTACGTCTTTTGCAAGAATCGCAAAAATCTCCAAGTCGCGGCGTAGGCGAAAGTGTAAAGCGAGGTCGCAAAAGTGCGTCTAAGCGAAGGTGACGGAATCTCTCTTCGTCCGTCTTTTTATAGGGCAAGATAAAATATCGGCCCGGCCCAATCTTCTGAAAGATCGTGGCTTAAAATGTGGCGAAAAGGATCGCCAAGATCACGGTCGTGGAAGGTTCCACGACCGTAATTTAGAGCGTGGAAATCAACACGGTTTGAACACTTGATTCCACGACCGTAAAAGCTTCTGGAATGAACCACGCTTCTCCTGCAGGGTTCTACGGCCGTGGAACTGAACGTGGTTCGTAGTACGGCCGTATTTTAGAGCGTGGTTTAGGGCAAGAACGTGATTCTTCCCTAGCCTCGTGCATTCCTAAAGTTGACATCCATTTTGCTCCTAAGAATGCCCTCAATCCATGGACATACTCAATCAACTCATCTTTGCTCGATTCCGTTCGGAAATGGCTCCCAATCACCTAAAATCAACATAGAACGTGTGTAGATATGCATATCGACAATATAGGCAAACTAGCTCACAAATGCAATAATGCTCAATCAAAGACTATCAATATGAATCAAATACACTTAGAAAACGTGCCTAAAGTATCACAATATTTCATGCTAACAATATTCTATCAAATAACCCGGATATTTGGATATCCGGGGTATTTGATAACGTCACATAACCGGGTTATCTTACCTCCTAATAACACGGTCCATACGGACCGGGTTATTTGACAAATTTAAACCAACTATTTATTTTAAGAATAAATAACCCAGATATTGGGATCTGGGTTATTTGACTTTGTTACCTCCATATAACCCGGAGGTTAGGATCCGGGTTATTCAACTATGTTACCACCAAATAATCCGGACAATAAAGATACGTGTTATTTGGTATCTAATTTATTACGAGACCATTGTATAGAATATAACCCGGATTTAATGTCCGGATTCTATACTTATTTCATGTCTTCCGCTACAACACATTCTTTTACAAATTGTACCTGTCCCAAATGCAAAAAAAACGGAAGCAACCAATTCCATTCACAAACATCATTCAAAGTCATGTACTTACTAAAGTCAAAACATCATCGTTTTGTGATCACCAATATCACATCCGAGTGGAAAGTGGAACACATTCTTAAACTAAATGTCACCAAGTAAAGTTTTAAATGTTCATAATATTAAAAAGAAATATTCATCATACTAGCAATGCACATCAACTAGAAGATACCCGGTGATGAAATCTTCAGTGTTTTTGCCGGAGAGGTCATGAAGCCTTATAATAGATCAAGTTTTCAATCTCGTCATCTTCATTGATTTAAATCTTCCTATTGTCACAATAACACCAAGTTTGGGAAATTTAAAAAGTGAAAGGTATATATGCAATATAAATTATTCCCTTGTGATAACACGATATATGACGATAGTTTAGGCATCCATTTAGGTAGTTTTTCCCGTTATTCGGGCATAGTTTGGCATTAGTTCATGACATTTACGTTTAATTCATGCATATTGTCGAGGTAGACGTCTACACGAACTATTGTCGGTTTTGTAGGTATTTTGGGGAGCTTTTGGAGCTTAATCGATAGATTCGAGGATCATTCTTCGTGATGACACAATTCCGGACTCATTAAGAAGTAAGCTAGGAGCTAAGGAGAACACATGGGACCTTGTTGGTGCATGCATTGCACCAACTCGTGGCTTAACGATCCAAAGGAAGCTTAACCACCAAAACCACGGCCCAGAGGCCATTTCCACGCCCGTGGTTTTGGCCGTGGTTCTCTCTGGACAGTTGTGACAGCTGTCCCACGATCTCCATAACCGACTCTTGCCCTTGATGGAGAATATAAGTGGTCCTGTAGGCTGTTGCTAGAGGACTATCTCCCACACTCTCTCATTACACATCATTCCATTGGAGGCTACTCTTGGAGAGGAATAAAACACTCTCATTTTTTAGAAGAAGAAGAAGAACACTAGTTTTAGAGTTTTCATAGTTTTTGAGTGATTTTTGAGTGAGCTTGTTGAAAATATTTATAAGGATTTGTAAGGAACGATTTAGACCTTCTTTTGAAGGGTTGTAAGTCTTTATTAAACATATATTCAGCTTGGTTTACTTGTGTTTACTTGTTTCTCTTCTCTTTCATTTCATTTTCTTACTATAGAAGCCATGAATGTTTGCTTGTTGAGTTTGAATGTGAAAATGCTTGTTGTTGGCTAAATAGTTGTGATTCTAGGGTAATGGAATGATGGTTATGGCTTGGACTATGATAAAATAGACTTAAATGTATCTTTGGATGAATTGCTTGCTCGAACCTAACCATTGTTGAGAATCATGGCCTGTTCTTGCCTAAGCACGGCCGTGGTTTTGGATTATCAACTTGTACTTTTCTCTATTGTGCTTTTATTGATAATCTGAATGTTAGGATGTTAGATTGTTGAAATCCTAGTGTTTTTTATGCTTAATCTAGCCTAGGGTGACCTAATACTAGCAAACTAAGTGAGAGGAGAGACCTACCTGGTGATTATTGACCTTAAGTACCAATGATGACGAACTCTATGTAGTAGTGACCCTCATAAGCCGCTATTGGACTGAGTGTGCTAGGATTGATGTTTAGGATTTGCCTTCCCGAGACTTACCCGGTAAGGAGAGGTTAGACCTCTAGATAGCAATCCGGTTTGTGTAGATTTCCCAACCTTAGGCTCCTAGAGACTTACCCGGTGATAGGACCTTAGGTGCGGGATTTGTGGACCATGAGACCTACCCGATGATTGATCCCATTGGAGAAACATTATTTCCCCAACATACCATAGCTATTCCAAGGATTGATTAGAAGCTTGAATCCAATGCCATAACCGGAAGTCCTAAGCCCTAGAATCCGCTTTTCTCTCTTTGATCACATATCTCGTGTTTGTGTTGCTTGTTTGTGTTGCTAGCTAGATTTGTTAGTTTGTTTTATAATCCTACATCATTTGTAATCCTTGCTTGATCACCACAAAACCAAACCCAAAAATATCATGATTTTCATTTCTTTATTTCTTTCTCTTTTCTTAGACTAGATTTTCAATATCCATAACCTCTATTTGATTTGATTTCACCTTAGTCTTTGTGTTCGACCTCGGAAAACTATCCTTGCTACAAAACGACCCATACACTGTGGGTTCGCTAGGAGTTCGACCTCGGAATACTATCCTTGAATCATTGTTTGTGATTGTTTATAGTGTAGGTATTTCTTGTTGCTTTTGATCTTGTTTGGTTTGTGTCTTTAAGTTTTAAGGACATCTCTCATTCTTTAGGTGCATGCGAAGATCTCGTGGCAAGGATTTAGCTCCATTCGATCCCGAACCGGAGAAAACCCTTAAAGCTAGATCTAAGAGCATTAAGAAGAAGAAGGAGATGATAGCAAGAGATCTTCAAGCTGAGTTGGATGATGCCTCAAAGCAAATTAGGTTAAGGGATGAGCTCGTGGAGAATGAGAGGAGACTTGCCAATGAGAGGCAAGAAGAAACTAGGAGCGAAATTGAAGATATTAGGCAAGATCTTGTGCAAAGAGAGCTTAATCGTCAACAACCTCCACTACCACCGCAGCCGGTGGTTAATGTTCGGTTCGAGCCGATCATCATTGAGGAGCCACAAACGCTAGGGCAACGTATGGATCCAGCCCAAAGAGTGCACCGTCCGGGTGTAAACTTAGGAGATCCTGTAACCCATGACTGTGAGCTCCGCCCTCAAGTGCTAAAAATGATCCAGCACAATCAATTTGGAGGGATGGAAGGAGAGTCTCCTCATCAACACTTGATGAATTTTGAGATCTTGATGGAGACTCTAAGGCCGCCTAGATTGGAGAACAACAACCACAAGCTTAGGTCTTTTTCCTTCTCTCTTAAGGATAAGGCCTTGGCTTGGTATCAATCTATTCCACTCGGACGTGTGAGTACTTGGGAGGAGATGACAACCGAGTTCTTGACAAAGTTCTTCCCACCTTCCAAGATAACCGAGCGAAGAGGGAAGATCAATGCCTTCGTAATGAAGGATAGAGAGAGCCTATTCAAGTCTTGGGAGAGGTTCAAGGACCTCTTCCTAGATTGTCCACACCATAATATACCGAAGATAGAGCTATTGGAGATATATTTCAAGGGGCTTGATGAGGATAGCCAATTCAAGCTCCAATCGCTTTCCGAAGGAACATTCATGGAGAAGAATGTGGATGAGGCTTGGGAGTTTGTAGAGAAGCAAGCCTTGGTGATAGAGAAGTACTCCCATAGGAAGAGTGATGGGAGGAAACCGGGAGTTTATGAAGTGAGTGAAGTCACCATGAGCAACTACAAACTTGACGCAATCAACAACGAGCTTAAGTCTTTCAGGCTAGTCCTCAAGTGCAAGTGCAAGCCAACTTGGCTTCCAAGGAGGAGGACATTAACTACATGGGAAGGGGTACTTCAACAATTATCAAGGCCCTAGGAACTTCAACAACAACAGCTGGCAATACAATAATTACCGGCCTAATCACAACCATCCCGGGTTCTCTTATTCTAACCTGGATGGTGCCTTGAACCCTCCCGCTTCCACAAGCGCAGCTCCACCACCTAACGCTTCACAAGAGCCTCCATCCGGTTTTTCTCAATGTCCTAAGGATAGAACCGAGTTTGAACAATTGCTTGGAAGGTTGAGTGGACTTGAGAGCACGGTGACTTCCATTTTTGAAGCTCAAAAGGTGCTAGAAGCACAAGTGTTCCAAAAGGCGGGTGAAGCACAAAGGGATCCGGGCAAGCTTCCCGGAAGGACCAAGGACAATCCAAGAGGCCAAGTGTTGGTCATTACAACAAGGAGTGGATTGAGCATAAAAGATCCCTTACCTAAGGGGAGTGACAAGGGAAAGCAAGTAGTAGTGGAGGAAGAACCATTGCAAGAAGAAGGAGGCAAGAGCAAGGATGATGAGCCAACATATGTGGCACCACCACCATATAAGCCGCCACTACCATTCCCACAATCACGAGCAAGAGATCGCTTGGACAAACATTTCGGTAAATTCCTTGAACTTATGTCTAAATTGCATATTAACATTCCGTTCATGGATGCTATTCTAGGTATGCCGGCCTATGGAAAGTTTTTGAAGGAGATACTCTCCAACAAGAGGAAGTAGGAGGATTATGGAGAAGTGAAAATGACAAAGAGATCTTCCAAGTTGATTCAAACTATGAGGGAGGAGATGCCTCCTAAGCTAAGAGATCCGGGATCCTTTTGTGTTCCAATTGGAGTAGGAGAAGTGGAATATGAAGCCCTTTACGATCTTGGAGCAAGTGTAAGCATTATCCCACTTGCACTTTGCAACAAGGTTGGGCTAGGAGAGCCAAATCCGGTCAAGATGACCCTCTACATGGCGGACCATTTAATCACTCACCCCGTGGGAATCCTAGAGGACATACCGGTTCAGCTTGGGAAGTTCTACGTGCCAATCGATTTTGTTGTTTTGGACATCCCGGCGGACTACCCGGTTCCCATCATCTTAGGGAGGTCATTCTTAGCCACATCCGGATGCTTAGTGGATTGCAAAAATGGAATCCTCTCCTTCAACATAGGAGAAGAGAATATCAAGTTCAAGCTGTCCACAATGATGAAGGGGCCAGCCCTTGGTGAGGATGTCTTCAACATTGTCGAGCAAGAGGATTCTAGAGAAGTTGTAAGCTCGATCTTGATCAAAGACCCACTTGAGAAGGTTCTTAGCTTGAGTTTGATGGAGGAAGGAGTTGAGGATGATTGCAATGAAGAAATCAAGGCTTTGGATGCATTAGAAAAGGAGACAAGTGCTGAATTTGAAGTGCACGAAGGTGTGCTGAATCACTGTAGTAACCACGGCCAGAGGGCAAAAACCACGCTCGTGGTTTTACCCGTGTAACTCTCTATAATGTCCAGAAGTGCCAGCTCTACCCATTCCACGCCCGTGGTTGTGCCAGAGGTTGTGGTTTTGCCCGTGGTTTCTCCAGAAAGTGCCTTAGTTGTTGATCAAGCTTCAAGGAGCCTTGGAGAGTCTTCCATGGCTTTGGAATCATCTAAACCTACATTGTATGGATCGTCTCCAACCAATAAAGGTCCTCCTAAACTTGATCTTAAGCCTCTCCCCTCTCATTTAAAATATGCTTTCCTTGGTTCAAATTCTACTTATCCCGTGATTGTGAATGCATCTTTGAATGATGAGGAGCTTGATAGATTGTTGGATGAGTTGAGATTGCATAGGAGAGCTATTGGTTATAATATTGATGACTTAGTTGGCATTAAACCTTCCTTGTGCATGCATAAAATCTTGATGGAAGATTATCATAAACCTTCAATTGAACCTCAAAGAAGATTGAACCCTATAATGAAAGAGGTAGTCAAGAAGGAGATCCTTAAATTGCTAGATGCGGGAATCATTTTCCCGATTTCAGATAGTAAATGGGTTAGTCCTGTTCATGTTGTTCCTAAGAAGGGTGGTATGACCGTAGTAACTAATGAGAATAATGAACTAATCCCAACTAGGACGGTCACGGGGTGGAGAATGTGTATTGACTATAGGAAGCTTAATGCTGCCTCTAGGAAAGATCACTTCTATCTTCCCTTCATTGACCAAGAGGAAACAACATTTACATGTCCTTGGGGAACATTTGCATATAGGAGAATTCCATTTGGGTTGTGTAATGCACCCGCCACCTTTCAAAGGTGTATGATGTCTATATTTTCTGAATATATTGAGAATATTATGGAAGTGTTTATGGATGATTTCTCGGTATATGACTCTTCATTTGATGATTGCTTAGCTAACTTGTCTTTGGTGTTGAAGAGATGTGAGGAAACTAACCTTGTTTTGAATTGGGAGAAATGCCACTTCATGGTGAGTGAAGGCATTGTGTTGGGAAATTTGGTTTCCCAACGAGGCATTGAGGTTGATAGGGCAAAGATAGAAACGATAGAGAAGTTGCCACCACCTAGCTCGGTGAAGGGGGTAAGGAGTTTCTTAGGGCATGCCGGTTTTTACCGGAGTTTTATAAAAGATTTCTCTAAAATTTCTAAGCCTCTCACTAACCTACTAATGAAAGATGTTGAGTTTGTTTTCTCCAAGGATTGCCTTGAAGCGTTTTGTAGGTTGAAGAATGCCTTCATCTCCCCCCTATCATGCAACCTCCAGATTGGATCCTTCCGTTTGAGATAATGTGTGATGCAAGTGATGTGGTCGTTGGGACTGTTTTAGGACAAATGAAAGATGGGCTTACATATGCCATCTACTACGCTAGCAAGACGCTAGATGATGCCCAACTCAACTATGCCACAACCTAGAAGGAGTTGCTAGAGGTGGTGTATGCCTTTGAGAAGTTCCGGTCATATCTTGTGGGAGCCAAGGTCACTGTGTACACGGATCATGCTGCGATCCGTTACCTCCTCACAAAGAAGGATGCCAAACCTCGCATGATTCGGTGGATCCTTCTCCTCCAAGAGTTTGACTTGGAAATTGGGACAAGAAGGGTTCCGAAAATTCAGTGACAGACCATTTTAATAGGCTACCACCATTGGAGATTGAGAGAGATGACATCCCGATTGATGACTCATTGTGGGATGAGCAATTGCAAATGATGGAGGAGTGCTTACTCCAAGTGTCTAGAGGGAGTGAGCCATGGTATGCGGATATAGTGAACTACCTTGTGTGTGAAGAGGTGCCACCCGGTTTGTCATATGCCCAAAGGAAAAAGTTCTTCAATGATGTGAGGCATTAGTATTGGAGCAAGCCTCTCTTGTTCAATAAAGGACCGGAGGGAGTCTTTAGAAGGTGCATTCCGGAGGATGAGGTGGAGAGTGTAATCTGTCATTGTCACTCCTTGCCATATGTAGAACATGCTAGCTCACACAAGATGTGTGCAAAGGTATTGCAATCCGGTTTTTATTGGCCTAACTTGTTTAGGGATGTGCAGAATTTTTTAGTGGCATGTGATGCTTGCCAAAGGACGAGCAACATCTCAAGGAGGAATGAGATGCCCTTGAACAACATACAAGAGGTTGAGATGTTTGATGTTTGGGGTGTGGACTTCATGGGGCCATTCCCCTCTTCATGTGGCAACCTTTACATTCTCTTGGCGGTGGACTATGTGTCGAGATGGGTGGATGCAATCACCTTTCCCACCAATGATGCCAAAGTTGTAGTGCAGTTCTTCAACCGAGTCATCTTCCCTATGTTTGGAACACCAAGAGTGATCATAAGTGATGGAGGGAAGCATTTCACCAATAGGAACTTTGGGACACTTTTGGCTAAGTATGGGGTGACTCATAAGGTGGCAACACCTTACCATCCCCAAACTAGTGGCCAAGTGGAGATCTCTAACCGGGAGATAACAGGAATAATTGAGAAGACGGTTTCTAGGACAAGAAAGGATTGGGCTATGAAGCTTGATGATGCTTTGTGGGCTTATAGAACCGCTTTCATGACACCGATTGGCACCACTCCATACAAGCTAGTTTATGGAAAGTATTGCCACCTTTCCGGTGGAGATGGAGCATATGGCGTATTGGGCCATAAGGTGGCTGAATTTTGACCTCAAGGAAGCAGGTGAGAAGAGGTTGCTAGACATTAATACTCTTGAGGAGATCCGGTTGGATGCCTATGAAAACGCCCGGATTTACAAGGAAAGGAACAAGCGGTGGCATGACAAACGTCTCATCCCAAAGGAGTTAAGTGAAGGTGACTTAGTCCTTCTCTTCAACTCAAGGCTGCGGCTCTTCCCCGGAAAGCTCAAGTCAAGATGGACGGGTCCTTATGTGGTAAGGAAAGTCTTCCCCCATGGAGCGGTTGAGATAGGTGGGGAGCATTGTGGATATTTTAAGGTGAATGGGCATCGTTTGAAGAAGTATATCCCGGGAGCTCCGGTGGATATGATTGCCCCACTTCACCTTGAGTGAAACGCCCCCGAATTTGGTCAAGCTAATGACCTTAAAGAAGCGCTTAATGGGAGGCAACCCATTGGTACATATCTTTCCCTTTTCGTTTTCGTTTTCATTTTAGGTTTTTGTTTTTGTCTTTGTTTTGGTGTGTTTGTGTGTTTGGTGTTTGTGTGCTAGAGTCTAAGTAGCATGGAAGCCTTGCAAGGCATGAGGAAGGTGATGTTAATGATCCTGCATCAAACGTGGGTGGAGCGGACGTGGGACTTGGACGGCTAGTGGTGCTTAGCGCGGGTCCCGATACCATAATGAACATCAAGAGCTCTCTACCACCTTTGATTGATTATCCACCATCACTTCACATGAGTGAACCAAAATACCAAAGCAACACCATTTTTACATTGTGAGGACTCTCTTTCACTCTTCTTTACTTGATTTGCACATTGGGGACAATGTGTTTCTAAGTTTGGGGTGGGGTTTTCATGATCATTTGCATGATTGCATCTAGGATTGTTTATTTTTGTCACATGTTTCATTAGCTTTTGCATTGTACATACATATTTCGAAAAATCCAAAAAATCAGAAAATTTGAAAATTTTTAGTGCTTCTAAGTTTGGGTATGACCCTTATAGTTAGATTTTTTTGTGAATTGGCTATGGATGGCCTTGTGTGTTGAATGGATGTATGCATATGTGGACTCGAAATACTTATCTTGAACCCCATGTATAAATTGTGATTATGATGTTTTCCTTGATTGGATTGAGGATTGATGGTCGAACCTATATGCTAGTTCTTGCACATCATCTAGGAATGATTAAGGCAATTCATCTTTCTCTACTTCTCATCTTGATCATGTTGTTTGAGCACCTCAATTGATATAAAAATTTGACCTCTTTTGACCCATCCGGGAATAGGAGCATGCTTGTGTGTTGAGTGTGTGAAAAGCAAGTGTGGGGTGAAGTTGCTGATGAATGAATGTTGTGAATGAAGTGTTGAATTTGTTGTAAAAAGTGTAAAAAAATATAGATTTGGGGACTTTGGTTTTGATGACGAGTAACTCGGCACCATTCACATAATCGGGTGTTTGTGCCTTGCCAAAGTCGGATAAACCGAATGTCCTAACGAGCCTTGGTATGTGTGCCCGGTGTGAGGCACCTCGGAAAAATCCCGAGGACCGCTAATCACCAAGGTTTCGGCTTTTGTACACCAATGCCATTATCTCAAAAATAAGTGAAAGAAAAAAAGAAAATGAAAAGAAAAAAAAGAAAAGATGGAGAAAAATATACACTTGTGGGGAAGTTGATCAAAAATGAAATTGTGGAGTTAGTTTCTTTCCCGGATTAGCATCACATGACCTAACAAATTCCCACCTCATCACAACGTTTCTTGGCCTCTTCTTTCCTAAGTCCTTGTGACCTATTTGCATATGTGTAAGACTTAGTTATCTAGATTGGATATTCTCATGATGATCTTGACTTCTTCATTTTCACCTTTCATGCATGCTTTTGAGTTAAGTATAATTGTCTTTCCATGCCTTCATTCGTTTGATGCATGATTCCTTGTCCATTGCCATGAAACATGACTATGAAGGTGATCCAATTTTAGAAGCACAATTCCAAAAAGATTTTATTTTGTTTTTCTACATTCATAAATCATGTCATCTTTTCGCCTATAGTTGGACCTTTATCGGGGACGAGCAAATCTTAAGTATGGGGTATTTTGATAACACGATTTATGACGTTAGTTTAGGCATCCATTTAGGTAGTTTTTCCCATTATTCATGCATAGTTTGGCATTAGTTCATGACGTTTACATTTAATTCATGCATATTGTCGAGGTAGACGTCTATACGAACTATTGTCGGTTTTGTAGGTATTTTTGGGAGCTTTTGGAGCTTAATCGATACATTCGAGGATCATTCCTCGTGATGACACACTTCCGGACTCATTAAGAAGCAAGCTAGGAGCTAAGGAGAACACATGGGACCTTGTTGGTGCATGCCTTGCACCAACTCGTGGCTTAACGATCCAAAGGAAGCTGAACCACAAAAACCATGGCCCAGAGGCCATTTCCACGCCCATGGTTTTGGCCGTGGTTCTCTTTGGGAAGCTGTGACAGCTGTCCCATGATCTCCATAACCGACTCTTGCCCTTGATGGAGAATATAAGTGGTCCTGCAGGCTGTTGCTAGAGGAATCTCTGCCACACTCTCTCGTTACACATCATTTCATAGTTTTTGAGTGAGCTTGTTGAATACATTTCCAAGGATTTGTAAGGAACGATTTAGACCTTCTTTTGAAGGGTTGTAAGTCTTTCTTAAACATATATTCATCTTGGTTTACTTGTGTTTACTTGTTTCTCTTCTCTTTCATTTCATTTTCTTACTATAGAAGCCATGAATGTTTGCTTGTTGAGTTTGAATGTTAAAATGCTTGTTGTTGGCTAAATAGTTGTGATTCTAGGGTAATGGAATGATGGTTATGGCTTGGACTATGATAGAATAGACTTAAATGTATCTTTGGATGAATTGCTTGCTCAAACCTAACCACTGTTGAGAATCACGGCCTGTTCTTGCCTAACCACGGCCGTGGTTTTGGATTGTCAGCCCGTAAGTTTCTCTGTTGTGCTTGTATTGATAAATCTGAATGTTAGGATGTTAGATTGTTGAAATCCTAGTGTTTGTTAAGCTTACTCTAGCCTAGCGTGACCTAATGCTAGCGAACTAAGTGAGATGAGAGACCTACCCGGTGATTCTTGACCTTAAGTACCAATGATGACGAACTCTAGGTAGTAGTGAGCCTCATAAGCCGCTATTGGATTAAGTGTGCTAGGATTGATGTTTAGGATTTGCCTTCCCGAGATTTACCCGGTAAGGAGAGGTTAGACCTCTAAATAGCAATCCGGTTTGTGTAGATTTCCCAACCTTAGGCTCCTAGAGACTTACCCGGTGATAGGACCTTAGGTGCGGGATTAGTGGACCATGAGACCTACCCGGTGATTGATCCCATTCGAGAAACATTCTTTCCACAACATACCATAGCTAGTCCAAGGATTGATTAGAAGCTTGAGTCCAATGCAATAACCGGAAGTCCTAACCCCTAGAAACCGCTTTTCTCTCTTTGATCACATATCTCGTGTTTGTGTTGCTTGTTTGTGTTGCTAGCTAGATTTGTTAGTTTGTTTTACAATCCTGCATCATTTGTGATACTTTCTTGATCACCACAAAACCAAACCCAAAAATATCATGATTTTTATTTCTTTCTCTTTTCTTAAACTAGATTTTCACTATCCATAACCACTATTTGATTCGATTTCACCTTAGTCTTTGTGTTCGACCTCGGAATACTATCCTTGCTACAAAACGACCCATACACTGTGGGTTCGCTAGGAGTTAGGAAAATATATCGAGTTATAAATTTAAGACTTTTGTGCTACACAATCTTAGCGTAACACCTTGCATCCTGTGAAATTCAGTCAAGTGGTGCCCTTTGCGAAATAGTCTCAAGTGCAAAATATATACTAGAAGAAAAGGACATTCAATGTCTATGGACATGTCAAACATTTGTTCATGAAAACCAAAGAACAACACTCTAGGGTTGATTTCAATCTATCCAAAAAATATATTGGAGGTCGGAACACACAATCCAAATCCAAATCATATAAATAGAATTAAAGTTTTGAATTTCATACCAAAAAGATAAGTTGAAGCAAATATTTCAGCCACTCCTTACGAATTTCTTCAATTTCATCATATGAGTAAGTATCTTTTTTCCCATACTACTGTAAAGATATCAAAAATTAACTTAGATAAGCTCATTATTATAATATTTTAATGAAAAGAAAAAATAATTTTAAAATTTATTGAAACATACAATCTTTGGAACACTGTGACTTCTTCTTAATATGATCTCGGCATAAATCTCAACACATAATATCCACAATCATTCAAGTTTGGATTATGCGGACACTGCAACTCACGAAAAAACATATATTAAATTAGTGATACATATTACGTCACATGTAAATGTTTGAGCCTTATAAATGATAAAAAAAATGAGAAGATATGAGGATTAACCTTTATGGCATGCCACATAGTCTTTCTTCGAGGTTTGTTTAGTCCCAAACTAATGTATTTTAAAGTATAAACCCTACACAATAAGGTAAAAAGAAATAGTTTTAATACTATAGATGAAATTACTTATCTAGATAATAGTAGAAAAAAATTACAAATCAACTAATTGCTCTGCATCATCATTTTGTTGTCCATGCAATGAGTCAATCCAATATGCAACCCCTTTGTGAGGGTGTAAAATCAACAACACCCAATGATGCCTACACTTACACAAATACGTATATATTTATGAGAGCGTATGCGCATTCAAAAGGAATTAATAGACAAATAATAACCAAAAATTATATGGAGCAAAAAATATTCAGTTTTTTATATCGCCTTTCATGGCCCCAGCAATATAAGTAGCATGTTCTTTGATTCTCATACCACCACGACTTTTGGAAGAAATTAACATTGGACAAAGAAATCCGAATGTTTTACTTGATTGACAATGGGTCTCCGAGAGAAATCTACAATGATACAAATAATTTAAGCATGAAATAAACAAAAATAGATTGAGTTAAATCTAGTGAAAACTAACCTCATATGTATCGATATATGACACATTTCTAGCTCTTGCTTGTCTAGCCAAATCTGAATTTCATTCTTGCCAATGGAGATATCAAGATGTGATCTATTGAAAACCTCCTCGGGAATTTTGTCACGATGAGTAAAACCATCAGAAAAATCATCTAGCAACCAACGAAAGTCATCGATGAGAATCGGAACTGAACATTTATACTTTTGTTTAGGAGAAGGTTCTTTTGTTAAGGCCTCTGCCTTTTGCTTGTTGCTCAATATTTTTGCGGAGCTCTTCGATTCCTACTCAATTAAACAACATTGTCCTTTCGTCCTTATAATTTTGTAAAGCAAAACAATAGGATATTATACTTTGACTATGCACATAAGATGAAGAAATTTGACAGATTACCATGATGGGCAACACAAGATGATCGTGCCATGCAATATATCGTCCTACAACTTTTGACAGGGAAGAAACTTCTTCAGTAGGGAATGATACTTTCACCCCGCCTTGACCTTGCATAATAGTCACTATTTCGACCTTCACTTACCTTTCTTTAATGGTCGATAGTGCAAATTTATGGTGCTTGAAGAGGAATGATACACTAATTCTTTTGCTACCTCCATGTCATAGTCAGGCAGAAATTACTTGCACTGACTCCATCCCTACATTTTAGAATGCTTAGACTGAAAAAAAACTAATGTTTAGAATTAAAGAAGTAAAATATATACATATTTATTAAGGACTGAGACTTACCTCTACCTTATTTGAAGAAACACTTACATCTTGATGTCATGCAGTATCCTTAATAGTAGTGCAAGATGTTTTACCACATTCAGGAGTAGGATCAACATCTAGGGTGTAAGAGTCTTAGTCCTTAGGAGCCTTGAGTCCTTGTTGAGCCTTTGCTGGACCCTGGCAGCCGCCCTTGCAGACCCTGTTAGCCACCCCTGCGCCTCAGGAGGGCCGCCCCTGCGGCTTGCCTGATTCGCCCCTGTGGTTTTGTTCGGCTGCAGCCACCTTTGTTGACCTCTTGACCTTCCTTTTGGTTAGCTTCCTTTATAAGCTTTACCATGCTTCTAATGAAGGGTTTCTTCATCTCTCCAGCTTCTCTTCTCCTCCTCCTCTTCTTCTTCTTCTTCTTCTTCTTCTTCTTCTTCTTCTTCTTCTTCTTCTCTCTTCTTTCTTGATCTTCTTTGTTCTCTCTTTAATCTTGTGGGTGAGTTTTTGAGTGTTTGTTGTGGCTTTGGCATTGGATGATCATGAAGATGATGATGAGAGTTGTTGTTGTTGTGCTGAGGTTGTGAGGTGTGTTGGATGCTCCTAGTTGCTGCCTAGGGCTTGTTGTGGTAAAATCTCCATCCCCATCTTCTTTCCTTCTCCTTCTTTGCTTCTTTTTTCCTTTTCTAGCTTAGGATCACAAGTTGAGCTTGTGTGGATCCTTTCTGGCTTTTCTGATGTTCATACATGTATACATATGTATGTGTGTTATTGTGGTATGATGAAGAAGTGAAGAGAGTCGAGAAAGAGATTAAAGAGAAGTCGGGGCCAACATTCTGCGCAGACAGCCGCCCCTGCGCCTGAGCTTGGCTGCCCCTGCCCCTGGAGTGAGCCACCCCTGCGCCTCATTGGTGCATTCAGGACATACCTTGTTTGTATGTTTCCTTTCTTCCTTTCCTTTGGCCTTGGCTTAGATGTTGGCTAGGCTAGCTTGGTCAGGATGAGTTGTATGTTGAGGATATGCCTTAGGCATTTGTGAGCATGTTATGATCTAGATGTTTAGATTGAGGTTGTAGGTTGGCTATGGTTATGGAGACGAGTCTCCTAACCCTTGCAGTATGTGATGATATGTGCCTTGCTATTGCAGGCGTTGATTACTTCCCCAAGGGGAAGCTGTGACGTGGTATTGGATACGAGTGTTACAGGTAAGTCCATAAGACTTACTTAGCGTTCAGTGTGGGTTTGTGTGATTGTGATGGTTGTGTGTGTTCATATGATTGTGCATTTATAACCTAAACCGGATTAGGATGACCATTTATTACCTTAAATGGCCCAAGTGTATTATAACGGTCGTGACCACTTGCCACCGCCTACTAGTAGGAGGAGGTGCCCTGATGATGATCTCACAGGGGGGATGAGTGATGATCACCCCCATGCAAAACCCCTGTGCTACGTTGGATGGGACGAGGTTCTTGAGGCTTCTCGTGTTACAAAATAAGCTGAATTAGTAATGGAATAACGAAATGAAAAGAAAATAAATGAATGTGTGTGACATTTGAGATGTGGATGTGTCCTTGTGCTATTATCTTCATACTTATTCATTATTGTATCTAACGGTGTATACCGTGTTGTAGATGATCTATTGGTTAGGAAGACTACAAAGAGAGCCAGACGGGGTGACTAGCCGAGGACTTCTGTACATTAGGGTTGTGTGGGATATGGGATCTTTTATATCAGATGTTTATGGATGGTTTTTTGTACTCGGCTTGTTGTTGTAAAACCCTTTTGATGTATCTTATACAGTTTTATGTATTTGGTTTTAATCCACTTGTTCCTTGTTGTAAGATCCAGTGAACTTGTTTTCAGGCTAGGGTCAAGATCCATTGTGAGATCCTAGCCAAATGTAGCACTCTGAGTCCCGCGGATTCGTGGTGTCACATAGGGAAATAGAGATTGAGGACATTTTTGGGAGTGGTTTATCTGGACAATATTGTTTTCTCTCCTCTAACAAACCTTGATAAATTATTTTGTTTCACCAAATACCGAATCAATTTCAACCTTCATGCTTACTTTAATCCTTTTTGATGCCTTTATTATTGCAGCCTCTCCGACATTCACTGCAGATGATGAAGATCTATGGCGAGATTCATGGCCAAAGCATCCACTAACATGTACGTCATGACCGACCCCTATAACACGTCGTGCGTGATCTTTCTTTCCCAAGGTCATTGCTAGAACATCTTTGCGCCCAATACTAACAAAATCCAAGTTCATCAGATTTTCATATTAATTCAGAAATTAGTACATGCATGATTCTTGCAGATTGGCATGTCAAAAGAGCTAGTTCTGCTAATATGCTTTCCATAAGGCAAAAATAAATTATGTTTGTACTAATATCAACAATGTGTATGTATCCATGAACAATATGTTCAAAATTTAAATCACGAGTACACTTACTATTTTTCCAATCACTTCTTGTGATTTCTCAACGTAGGATCCATCTTTCTATTTCCAAGGCCTCTTTGTACAAGATTGCCAGGATACATTGGAAGAGACATCCATGTTATGTGTACGCTTCTAAATAATCAATTTAAGACAAATTTTTAAGAAACCATCAGAATTCAAATATCATAGTTGAGGGGCATCCTTGTACCCCAACTTATATGATGAAAATATTTAGTAATATAAACGAAAATATGAAACGAGAGTTCTTACAAGGTTAAAGCTTGTGTACTTACATATTTATCTTCCAATTGAGCATATCCAATCTTAGACCCCCTGTACGTCATTCATTTTTGAGAGTTCTCTATATTTTTCACTTTTAGCCTATTTTGAAAATATCAAATTCCATTAGCATTATTTGTGCTATTACCTTCATACTTATTCATTACTGTAGCTAATGGTGTATATGGATGTTGTTTTGTACTCCGGTTGTTGTTGTAAAACCCTTTTGATGTATCTTATACAGTTTTATGTATTTGGTTTTAATCTACTTATGCCTTGTTGTAAGATCCAGTGAACTTGTTGTCAAGCTAGGGTCAGGATCCATTGTGAGATCCTAGCCCAATGTAGCACTCCGAGTCCCACGGGTTCGGGGTGTTACGGAGTTGGTATCAGAACCTTAGGTTGACAACAATGGCACTTGCTATCTGCAATAAAGGTAGAGTGGATAAATAAACAAAACCCGAAAGGGGTCCGACTTTTGAAAAGGTTTTGGTTTTAAAGCGAGTACAGATGTTTTGGGATAGTATGTAAAAAAGTCGTCACCCTTCTGAGGATCTCCACTATATATATATATATATATATATATATATATATATATATACATCCTATGTGTTGATGTGTATGCATGTACTATTAAGTATTATATATATATATATCTATACATATGGCCTATATAGATCCTTATACTTTAGGTGTGCACACCCTGCAGATGGCTCGGACTAGAGTTACTGCTACTATAGGTCGAGGTAGAGGTAGACCACCTCTTTCTCCGGGAAGGATAGGACAGGGACCAGTTCCCGCTGCTGATCCACCAGTGGTGGAGGAGGCTTCTGAGGAGGTTGTTGAGAGTGTCGTTCCAGCGACGAGGAGTGGTGGGTCCAGGAGACAACAGACCCATCGAGCCCAATCTGAGGACTCAGATCGTGTCTCCATGGGAGGACCAGAGTTCAGAGAGTACCTCACACATTTTGAGGAGGCCATTAAAGCAGGCAGACGAGCCCCAGATCTACCAGCGCATGAGGGATCATCTGAGAGATCCCATTGAGCTACTTAGGTGCTATGTCGGCACGTGCTGCTGAGGTTGCTCGAGCTGTAGAGGAGACCAGAGGGCATCGACCAAATACCTGGTTGAAGGCATTTTATCAGCAAGGAGTACCACCCTTCTCAGGAGAGATTTGGTTACAGACCGAGGTATGGATCGGACACGTAGAATCAGCTTTAGAGTCTATTAGGTGTCCTGAGGACATACGAATAGAGGTGGTGCAGTCTCTATTCCGTGATCTATCACACTAGTGGTGGAGGACATTTCGAGCACGAGTCACGAGTTATGAGCAGATGAGGACTTTGTTGAGGGAGTAGTTTCGCCTTGCCTCACTGAGGAGGGAGAAGTTGCAGGACTTCATGGAGGCGGGTTTTGAGGGCGTACACATTACAGATGTTACTCGCCGCTTCCAAACTGAGTTAGCATTGCTGGGTCCAACTACAACATCAGAGGACCAGCATGTGTATCTGTTCTCCCGTCGTCTGAGGGAGAGCACACGTTCGTACATGGAAGGATTCCACTGTGATTCATTGACATATTACCAGGACCGGGCCTCTACCAATGAGAGAGAGAGAGCTAGCCAGAGGAGGACTTCTCAGACATGACGGTCTGAGAAGAGACAACACACAGGCTAGGCTGGTGCAGGAGCATCTGGATACGGGCGAGGTCAGTCTCAAGGCCGCTCGTGTGGTCCAGTGTCTGCATAGACGATTGAGAGAGGCCGGCAGTGTTACAACTGCGGGGCCTATGGGCATACAAGGGTTGAGTGCCTGAGAGCACCACTGACTTGCTTCTCGTGTGGGAAGCTAGGACATAGAGCTACGTTTTGCCGTCAGGGCAAGGTGTCATCACAGAAGGGTTCTTCCCCTATAGGTGTAGCAGGAGGTGGACAGAGACCGCCTCAATATTAGGCATAGGGACTATAGAGAGTCCTAGACATACCTGCTACTCAGGGATCAACTCCAGGACCGAGTAGAGGTAGAGGTAGAGATGCTGGTACTAGTGTTCCTGGGGAGCTCGATGCTGAGTTTTTGAGTTGAGGAGTCCTGAGGAGCTGTCAGCACCAGTTGCTACAGGTACCATTCTTTTACATAGTTTACCTGTTAAAGTTTTATTTGATACGGGTTCTACGCATTCTTTTATTTCTGCTGCATGTGTTGAGCTTTTGTGTTTACCTACCATAGAGGGGACCCCCTTTACTATAGGGTTACGTGATGGTAGTCGGGTCCGTGGTACCCGTGAGATATGTAGTTGTCCCCTTCGCTTAGGAACGCGTGTGTTCCTTGTTGACTTCTTAGTCTTGCCTTTGATGCATGAAGAAGTCATACTAGGTATGGATTGGAATGCGTAGACACCGTGCGGTGTTAGATGTGGGTAAGAGAACTATTACAGTCTCGACCGACGTAGGTCCGATAGAGGTCTTCTAGGGTTGGGACCTTGGGAAGACGGGTTCTGTTATCAGTTTCGTACGAGCAGCAAAGTTGATAGTGCAGGGATGTGATGCCTTCTGGTGTTATGCCATGAAGGAAGGAGATGGCCCAGCTTTGGAGGACATACCAATAGTTTGTGAGTTTACAAACGTGTTTGCAGAGCCGTCTAGCTTGCCACCTCAGAGGAGCGTAGACTTCGGTATAGAGTTGGAGCCTAGTACGAGACCGATCTTGAATGCCCCATATCGTATGGCACCTGTCGAGATGTTTGAGCTAAAGAAGAAACTCGTGGAGTTGGCTGAGAAGGGCTTCATACACCCTAGCGTATCACCATGGGGTGCACTTGTCCTCTTCGTGCGGAAGAAGGACGGATCGTTGAGATTGTGTATAGAGTACAAAGAGCTGAATAAGGTGACCATCAAGAACAGGTATCCACTACCTCGTATTGATGATCTACTTGATCAGCTTAAGGGAGCGACAGTTTTCTCCCGGATCGACTTGCGTTCAGGATATTACTAGTTGAGGGTGAGAGAGCAGGATTTACACATGACGGCATTTTGTACCCTTTATGGACACTACGAATTTGTAGTGATGCCATTTGGGCTGACGAATGCCCCAACAGTTTTTATGGAGTTGATAAGCAGTATTTTCATCGACTTCCTGGATCAGTTTGTGGTAGTCTTTATTGATGATATTTTGGTGTACTCTCGTAGCAGAGAGGAGCACGCTGAACTTCTGAGGACAATTTTTCAGATTTTGAGGGATAGAGAGTTGTATGCCAAGCTCTCTAAGTGCGAGTTCTAGATGTCTGAGGTTGCTTTCCTTGGACATATCGTCTCCACCAACGGGATTATGGTTGACACGGCGAAGATTGAGTCTGTTGCTGCATGGATGACACCGACGAATGTCAAGGAAGTCCGTAGCATTCATGGCCTAGCCGGTTACTACAAACACTTTGTGGAGGGATTTTCTGTGATTGCCCGTCCACTGACGAGTCTTCCGAGGAAGACTACCAGATTTGTATGGACCGATCAGTGTGCTCAGATTTTTGAGGAGGTGAAGAGGCGTTTGACTTCTGCTCCTGTCCTGGCATAGCTAGGATGTGTGTTGATGCATAGAGGCAATGTGGTTTACAGTGATGCATCCAATCTAGGCTTAGGATGTGTGTTGATGCATAGAGGCAATGTGATTGCATATGTGTCTCGATAGCTGAAGAAGTATGAGGAGAACTACCCGACTCATGATCTGGAGTTGGTAGCGGTAGTTCATGCATTGAAGATCTGGAGACATTACCTGTATGGTGCTACTTGTTAGATCTTCACAGACCATAAGAGTTTGAAGTACATTTTCACGCAGCGGGAATTGAATAACCGCCAGCGTCGATGGCTTGAGTTGATCAACGACTTTGACCTTGAGATTTTGTATCATCTTGGTAAGGCGAATGTGGTAGCTGACGCCTTGAGCAGGAAGACGCCTTGAGAGAAGGCGATTTCAAGACTAATAGTACAGCCTCAGCTTTAGAGGGATCTAACCTGGCTAGAGATGGACATCTAGTTTCCTGATGAAGATGCCTAGTGGTTTGCTTTAGAGTTTCTACCTGGTCTGTTGGATGAGATCCAACAGAAGCAGGCGACCTGCCCGACCTTGACGAGGATCAAAGAGAGGATGTCTCGTGGAGAGGCACCACAGTTCTCCATAGGAGCGGATGGAGTTATGAGGCGTCATGACCGTATCTGTGTACCCGCTAATGCAGAGTTGAGAACGGATCTTACAGGAGGCTCACTGTACACCTTACTCGGTACATCCAGGTACGAGTAAGATGTACCATGATGTGAGACGTTCATATTGGTGGGGAGGGATGAAGCCCGACGTAGCCAGATTTATGGCTCAGTGTGCGACCTGCTAGCAGGTCAAGATACAGCATTGCAGACCTAAAGGTGAGCTTCATCCACTACTAGTACCGCAGTGGAAATGGGAGGACGTCTCCATGGATTTTGTGACCGGACTGAGGACCAGTAGGAGCTTTGACGCCATTTGGGAGATTGTGGATAGGCTGACAAAGACGGCACGTTTTATTCTCAAAGAGACGTGGCAGGTAAGCAGACTGGCTGAGGAGTACACTAGACAGATAGTGAGACTCCATGGGGTACCGAGGACGATTGTCTCTGATCGAGATGTACGGTTTACTTCGAGATTCTGGCAGTAGATTCAGACTGCTTTGGGGACGAGTCTACACTTCACGACTGCGTTTCACCCCCAGACAGATGGTCAGTGAGAGAGGACCATCCAAACCTTAGAGGACATGTTGCGATCCTGTGTGTTGGATTGGGGACAGGTATGGTCTGATTACCTCCTACTCGTTGAGTTCTCATACAACAATAGTTGGCATGCAGTTGTTGGGATGGCTCCTTATGAGGCATTGTATGGATGTAGGTGTCGTACACTTTTATGTTGGAATAAGCCTAGCAGTATCAGTTGGATAGCGCTAGAGCAGATTCAGGATGATATGGCTCGAGTAGCGCTGATTAGAGAGAGGATGCTGGCTACAAAGAGTTGCCAAAAGTCGTATGTAGATAGGAGGCGTCGACCTCTAGAGTTCAGGGTAGGAGCTCATGTCTGGTTGAGAGTATCTCCGTCGCGAGGCGTCAGACTTTTTGGCATAAAGGGGAAGCTAAGTCCCCGATATGTCGGTCCTTTTGAGATACTGGATAAAGTTGGGAGGGCAACCTACAGATTAGCTTTACTCTGAGGTTAGAGGGTGTTCACCCTGTGTTTCATGTGTCTCAGCTGAGGGAGTACATACCTGATCCGAGGCACATTGTGAGTTATGATGATCTGGTGGTTGAGTCGGACCACACCTTTGTAGAGCACCCTATTGCCGTCCTAGAGCGAGGTGTGAGACGCCTGCGTTCGAAGGACATTCCTGTGATGAGAATACAGTTATCTAGACAAGGACCCGATGAGGCTACCTGGGAGACTGAGGATAGTATCCAGAGGAACTATCCAGAGTTCTACGCCGAGATAGATGCATCAGTAGGATCCACGAGTAGATCTTAGTGCCATCGTGGTGAGTATATGTTATGTTATGTGCTTATGTGATATGCTGTGTTTTCGTGCTAGCTGTGATATGTGCATATGATCTGTTAGATCTTGTTTGCTAGCCCAAGATAGGTATAGTTGGAGATGGTTCTTTTCCTCCATGCTAAGATGTGTGTGTTAGGATTAGCTGGAGATGGTTTTGTCCTCCATGCTATCTTTGATAGACATAGTGTGAGTGGAGACGGTTTCCCTCCACGTAGCAGTGTTATGTGTACGTTTTGGCTAGAGATGACTTTCCTCCATGCCAGTGTGATATGGTTAGTGTTTTGGCTAGAGATGATCTTTCTCTAGGCCTTGTTTAGAGTTGATAATGGTGTTGCTGGAGTGATAATTCCCCCATGCTGCTTTTGAGGATATAGAATGTTATAGTTTATGTTGATAACTCTGAGAGAGAGAGTTATACCTCGGCTTATGGCTCTGAGAGGATTTGAGATCTTGCAAGTTTCGAGATAAAACTTGTTTTTAGGAGGGTGAGATGTAAGAGCCTTACTTCTTAGGAGCCTTGAGTCCTTGTTGAGCCTTTGCTGGACCTTGGCAGCCTCCCCTACGGACCCTGTTAGCCGCCCCTACGCCTCAGGAGGGCCTCCTCTGCACCTTGCCTAATCCGCCCTTGCGGTTTTGTGCGGCTGTAGCCACCTTTGTTGACCTCTTGACCTTGCTTTTGGTTAGCTTCTTTTATAAGTTTTCCCATGCTTCTGATGAAGGGTTTCTTCATCTCTCTAGCTTCTCTCCTCCTCCTCACGTTCTTCTTCTTCTTCTCTCTTCTTCCTTGATCTTCTCTGTTCTCTTTTCGATCTTGTGGGTTAGTTTTTGAGTGTTTGTTGTGGCTTTGACTTTGGATGATCATGAAGATGATGATGATGAGAGTTGTTGTTGTTGTGCTGAGGTTGTGAGGTGTGTTAGATGCTCCTAGTTGCTGCCTAGGGCTTGTTGTGGTAAGATCTCCATCCCCATCTTCTTTCCTTCTCCTTCTTAGCTTCTTTCTTCCTTTTCTAGCTTAGCATCACAATCTGAGGTTGTGTGGATCCTTTCCTGGCTTTTCTGATGTTCATACATGTGTACATATGTATGTGTGTTGTTGTGGTATGATGAAGAATTGAAGAGAGTCGAGAAAGATATCGAAGATAAGTCAGGGCCAACATTCTGCACAGACAGCCGTCCCTATGCCTGAGCTTGACCGCCCCTGCGCCTACTGTGGACCGCCCCTGCGCCTGGAGTGAGCCGCCCCTGCGCCTCACTGGGTCAGCCTTGAGTTCTTTGCTTATGTTGGTGCATTCAGGACATACCTTGTTGGTATGTTTCCTTCCTTCTTTTCCTTTGGCCTTGGCTTAGATGTTGGCTAGGCTAGCTTGGTTACGATGAGTTGTATGTTGAGGATATGCCTTAGGCATTTATGAGCATGTTATGATCTAGAGGTTTAGATTGAGGTTGTAGGTTGGTTATGGTTATGGAGACGAGTCTCCTAACCCTTGCAGTATGTGATGATGTGTGCCTTGTTGTTGCAGGCGTTGATTACTTCCCCAAGGGGAAGCTGTGACGTGGTATTGGATACGAGTGTTACAAGTAAGTCCATAGGACTTACTTAGCATTCAGTGTGGGTTTGTGTGATTGTGATGGTTGTGTGTGTTCATATGATTGTGCAATTATAACCTAAAACGGATTAGGATGACCATTTATTACCTTAAATGGACCAAGTGTATTATAACGGATTGTGCCACTTGCCTCCGCCTGCTGGTAGGAGGAGGTGCCCTGAAGATGATCTCACAGGAGGGGACGAGTGATGATCACCCCCATGCAAAACCCATGTGTTACGTTGGATGGGATGAGGTTCGTGAGGCTTCTCGTGTTACAAAATAAGTTGAATTAGTATTGGAATAACGAAATGAAAAGATAATAAATGAATGTGTGTGACATTGTATGTATGAGATGTGGATGTGTGTTTGTGCTATTACCTTCATGCTTATTCATTATTGTAGCTAACGGTGTATACCGTATTGTAGATGATCTACAGGTTAGGAAGACTGCAAAGTGAGCCAGATGGGGTGACTAGCCGAGGACTTCTGTACATTAGGGTTGCGTGGGATATGGCATCTTTTGTATCAGATGTTTATGGATGGTTTTTTGTACTCGGCTTGTTGTTGTAAAACCCTTTTGATGTATCTTATACAGTTTTATGTATATGGTTTTAATCTACTTGCGCCTTGTTGTAATATCCAGTGAACTTGTTGTAGGCTAGGGTCAGGATAATGTAGCAATCCGAGTCCAGCAGATTCGGGTTGTTACATAGGAAAATAGAGATTGACGACATTTTTGGGAGTGGTTTATCTGGACAATATTGTTTTCTCTCCTCTAACAAAACCTTGATAAATTGTTTTGTTTCACCAAATACCGAATCAATTTCAACCTTCATGCTTGCTTTAATCCTTTTTGATGCCTTTATTATTGCAGCCTCTCCGACATTCACTGCATATGATGAAGATACACGACGAGATTCATGGCCAAAGCATCCACTAACATGTACATCTTGACCGACCCCTATAACACGTCGTGCGTGATCTTTCTTTCCCAAGGTCATTGCTAGAACATCTTTGCGCCCAATACTAACAAAATCTCTAGTACTTTCTTTTTCGAGATAAGCATCCTACAATTTATATAAAGAGACATAGTAGCATATATATCAGGAATTCAATTCTCTTCTTCATCCAACCAAATATTTATGAGGACTTTGTTTCCATCCAATTTGAAAACAATCCAAGTTCATCAGATTTGCACATGAATTCAGAAATTAGTACATGCATGATTCCTGCAGATTGGCATGCCAAAAGAACTAGTTCTACTAATATGCTTTCCATAAGGCAAAAATAAATTATGTTTGTACTAATATCAACAATGTGTATGTATCCATGAACAATATGTTCAAAATTTAAATCACGAGTACACTTACTATTTTTCCAATCACTTCTTGTGATTTCTCAACGTAGGGTCCATCTTTCTATTTCCAAGGCCTCTTTGTACAAGATTGCTAGGATACATTGGAAGAGACATCCATGTTATGTGTACGCTTCTAAATAATCAATTTAAGACAAATTTTTAAGAAACAATCAGAATTCACATATCATTATTGAGAGGCATCCTTGTACCCTAACTTATAAGATGAAAATATTTAGTAATATAAATGAAAATATGAAACGAGAGTTCTTACAAGGTTAAAGCTTGTGTACTTACATATTTATCTTCCAATTGAGCATATCCAATCTTAGACCCCCTTTACGTCATTCATTTTTGAGAGTTCTCTATATTTTTCACTTTTGGCCTATTTTGAAAATATCAACTTCCATTAGCATTATATTCATTGACAACAAATATTATAATGTTAAATGAACTATTGAAAAAAATATTATTTGGATTATTTGGTTGTTTATCACTTTTAGCCTATTTTGAAAATATCAAATTCTATTGTGAAAATATCAAATTCCATTAGCATTATATTGTCATTCATTTTTGAGACTTTTATAAGCCGGTTCTAGAATAACCCGGGTTTTTGGGTTAGCAAATAAACCGGACGCACAATATATTGGATTATTTGGCTATTTATCACTTTATTTAGCTAAGTGTATAACCCGCACACAAATTACATCCGGCTTATAATAATTCAACCATTCTATTTCTAAATTTATAACTCGGGTTTTAACCGTCCGGATTATATCTAAAGGTATGTAAACCCAATTTTGTAGTAGTGCCATTATTGAAGATCTTTCCATGTTTGGTGGAGAGGACAAAAAGTTTCTACAAAATATGTGATTGGTTCTAAAGTGAAGCAAAAGCTTATCCTTGAAAGACATATCAAGTGCTACAAAGTTCAAAGTGTCATGGTTCATAAAGAGATACAAACTATGAAGGAAAGTGTCAAGTGACAATACCTTGAAGGAGTTTCGAGGTACAAAGATTTGACACCCCGGATATGCCATTTTGACCTACTATTTTGGTCTACCAACATCACTTTTCCATGACCCATATCCACATTACATCATTATAAAGACCTCATGATACTTATCTTGAATATTAGTTTCATTTGAAAAGTGGTGGAGTCATAGAACGCCTTGATATATGGTAAGATCTATTATTGTTTGTTAAGTTTGAGAGTTCATTGTTATATCCCTAAACACATCTTGTAAGATTGAGAGCAAACACATTACCTATGAGCAGTTTGGATGGCTATGACTTTTTACTCATTTCTCTTACTATGATTGACGTTATGTTGACATGATTTGAGTTTTTCGATTTCCTCTTAACAGAGACACTTATTTTTTCTTACACATAACACGTATACGACATGATCTTACTCGAGGATGAGCAAGGTATAAGTATGGGGTGTTTTGATGAGTGTCAAATGTAACATTGTTTACACCTTGTTTTCATGCATATCATACACTCTTTTCCACAACATATATGCCTATTTGTATGGAAAGTTTCCACTTATTCTCTTTCGGTATCTACCTTGGCTTTTATATAATTTGGGCATTTTTGGCATGAAATGTTCCTGGATTGCATCCTCCCTAAACTCAGAGTTGAAGAGGAGATCATATGATTGAGGAACTACAATACATAGTCCGTAGAATTAGCTTTGAAATGAGAAATTCGAGATTAGAAGTGTTAGACAAGCAAACCAACCTAAGTGTACGACCATACGACCATAAGGTGGCCATTTGGGTCGACACATCGACGTCACAACCCTTTTCATAACCCATCCCAAGAGATCTGCACAAAAGAGCAAAACGCCAATGCAAACTGATGACATGAATTATATACCATTATAATCATGCATATTGTAGAGGTTTACCTCAATTTACCTTGCATTTAGAGAGAATTTGTATACCTTTTAGGCTTATTTCATTTATATTCCAAAAACAGAGGTCTACACGAGTTTTGGTTGAATTGTAGGTAAATTCGGTGGATTTGGAAGCAAAAGTGGAGCAAGGAGCATCTAAGGCTATTAAGGAAGCTTAAGAAGTCTTAGAGGAGTCACAAAGAGCAAATGAGTTGTGTAAAAGAGTCACAAAAGGGAGGAAGGAAACAAGCCAAGAGACGAGCATTCCCTGTTGAAGAAAATCGTGCCATTATCTAGGAAAATCGGACGATTTTTATACCTAAAAATCGAACGGTTTCCTTCATTATTTTGACAGCATGATTTTTCTTAGTTTTTGGCCAAAGAAATATCACGACCCAAAGCCCATCACTTGTGGGATTGAGACGTTTTTTTCCAAGCGGCCCATTAGTAACGAACTATACATGGGAACCCTAGGAACGAAAATCGAGGGCTCGCAGCAAGAAATATTTACACAATTTGGAGAGATTGAAGATTCTTGGAGAGGAGATTGAAGGGAAGTGCCAAGAAGTCAATCTATACCATTAATGTGAGATCTTTTGTTTCCCTTTCCAATTCTTGTGTTTCGTGAACACATTACTGAGTATTTTGAGAGATACTTTGATTGGATTTGAGATTTGATTACAGATTCGGAGATTATTAATTTTTTTATTCAAAGTTCGGGTTTATTTGACTTTATTCATTCAATCCTTATTTTGATTTGATTTTGAAAATGGTTGGCTAAAAACCTTGTGATTCTAGGGAGAATAGTTGATGATTGAGGCTTAGATGATGATAGACTGAACTCATTTAACCATTTGGACCCTGAGAGTTGAGATTTAAACTTTGCGACAACAGGAAAATCTACTTGTTCTTGGGAAAAATCGGACGATTTATCTATGAACAGGTCGATTTATTCTCCTGATGATCTTTAATTGATTTATTCTTTAACCAAAGTTAATCCTTGCCTTAATCCCAACCTTGCTTAACCTTTTTAACCTCTATTTAAGTGTGTTAAGAGACTTCGTCATTGATTATACATTTAATAGATTAAAATTACAAGATTTTTGTAATAGAGAGACTCAACATCATTTATTAAGGTTAAGTGTGCTTTCTACCTTTACCTTGGAGAGTCATATCCTGGGGTTTTGGGTGGTTAGTTTGAGTGTAATTCATGTCCTTAGATCTTTCTATATTGCAGCCTCAACAACCTTTATCGAGAGAGCCTTTGGATTAGACAAATAGGTTTTGGAACTTCACCGTACGATACCTACCTTTGAAACACATAACCTTGGCAACATCAACTATGTCCTTTGATCTTTAGAAGTGTCTTGAATCGAAAGCCGCAGTCGGATACTTGAATTCTTGGAATCATTTTGTCTCTTTATTAATCACAAAAGCTTTTGCACTTTGTCAGATATTTGAAATCGATTTTATTCTCACCAAATCCCTGAGTTCGACTCTGGAATTTCTTACCTTGCTACAGCTGATCCGTACACTGCGGGTTCGCTTTTGCTTAAGTTCTAGATATAAATTTAAGACTTTGACGCACACACTTTTGAGCGAACAAGTTTTTGGCGCCGTTGCCGGGGATTTGGTTTAGACCAAATTCGGTTTTCGGTTGTCTAGCTTGGGAGCTTTTTCTCTTGTGATTTGATTTGTCTACTTGAGTGATTTTGGCAGATTCTTTAAGTATATGTGAAAGACTAGATCTAACAAAGATCTAGTTCCTTTTGATCCCGAATTGGAGAAAACTTTGAGAAGAAAGTTGAAAGAGAAAAAGATGGCTGAAAACAATGAGAGAAACATCCAAGCGGAGTTGGATGAAGCTCAAGCTCAACTCAAGTTGAGTGAGAAGGCTCGTATGGAAGAATTGGAGCGTCATCAATTCCAAATAGATGAGCTCAGGGCTATTGATAGGTGATGGAATCACTATCATTTAGGATAATTTTTAGAGTCTTTTTATTGCATTAGTGTCGGTTTATGCTACTAACTCCTTGGGTCAGAAGAAGACTAAAAGAAGATAAAGAAGAGTGATAAGCACTTAGGAGTGAAGATCGTTCACGAAGCAAAGCTTTTGTTGCTTCACCGCTCCCGCGGAGCAGTGTCACCGCCCCTGCGGGTGACACCTTACTCCGGAGCGCTCCTTGCGCCTTCGCCAGCGCCATCCACGAAGACGGTCACCGCACCTGCGTCAACCTTTGACGCCCCTGCGGTGACTTGTCCTGAAGAAGCAAAGACCAGCGCCCCTGCGCCTCCCCCTACGCCTCTGCCTGCGGCCTCAACCTGGGAGCTGGAAGATGAAGAGTCAGTGTCACCGCCCTTGCGTCGACACTGGGACGCCCCGGCGGCTTGGCATCAGAAATGACAAGAAGTTGAAGAGTCGGACGTTTGAAGAGCATTAAAGATCCGCCCCTGCGTAATTGCTTGGCCGCCCCTGCGGCAATGAAGAAGATCAAGCGTTTTCGCCTACACCGCCCCTGCGGATCTGAAGGCCACCCCTGCGGTTCAACGACAAAAGCTTTACTCCGGCTGTTTACACCACCTTTATGGCATTAAAGGTGGCTGTTTTGGGCCGGCCATTTACTCCTATTTAGTGTCATGTGTAGTATAAATATTCCTTGGCTGATTGCTAGAATCATCCATCGCTATCCACTTAGAATCCAATTTTCTCATCATTTCCACTGTAATGAATTGCTAACTCACTTGCTACATTGGGTTGGTTTGAAGCTGCATTGTTACTTTGGTTATAAGTTATATTTAATATAAGTTTTCATTCAGTAATGCTTTGTGTTTCCTTGATCTTTATTGTCTAATTGCATGTTTGATTAATACTTAAGATTGATCACCTTAGGTTCTAAAGTGCATGCAAAGAAATAGGATTAATAGATTCCGGGTTCGGGTCTTTAATCTAGTAGTAAACTTTAAGTAATAACGGGTTATAATTACTTAAGGAAAAGGAACACAAATATCAAGATAAGGTTAACGGTTTTAATCTATTCTTCATATCCCTTAGTCTTTATTTGAAAGCTAACTTGTTAATTGTTCTTGTAGGTTTACGGAACACTAACCTGTTAAGTTTTGTTGATGCCGGTTGGCTCAACACATATATATGATCGAGACGGGAGATTACTTAAAATTTCTAAAAGGAACTCACCAAAGTAGCATTTGCATGCTAAGAATCAACCTAGTGTAGATTCATCCATTATTGTCACATTTGTTGCGATACTTGTTTTCATAAGTTTTGTGTGCGTCAATTCAACCAAACCCCCCCCCCCCTTTGTTACTTGTTCTTATAATCAATAATTAAATTTAATAAAAATACCTTAACTCTCTTGGGTTCGTCCCTTACTTAACCACTATACCTGTTTTCGTGCTAAGTCGGGATTATATTTTGATAAGATAAAACGACCTCTAGATTAGAGTCTTCTCAAATTTTGGCGCCGTTGCCGGGGAGTTTAGTTTTTTTATTCTATTGTTATTATTGATTATTGGTTTGAACCATTTTTATGGTTCAAACCCATGCTACTAACTCCGGCTTTGCTTCTTTTGATCCAGAAATTGAGAGGACGCACATCCGGCAACGAAGACAACAACAACTCCACCAAGAAATGGCTGATCGCACTCTTCGTCAACTCACTTAGCCCACTTTGGCTCAAAACCCTCTTGCGGTTACTATACCGGCATTAGGGGAAGGAATCAATTTCGAACTCAAGCCGGGTCTCATTCACTTGCTTCCATCTTTCCATGGATTAAGTGGTGAGGACCCCATCAAGCACCTTGGAAAGTTTCATACCGTGTGTATGAGCATGAAGCTGGCCAACATCACCGAAGAACAAATCAAGATAAGGGCATTCGGTTTCACACTCAAAGATGCCGCGGACGATTGGTATTACCACCTTTCATCCGGGAGCATCGACACTTGGGAGAATCTCCACAAGGCGTTTTTGGAGAAATACTTCCCAGCCAAGAAGGACAATAGCTTGAAGAAAGCTATAAGCAACATCGAACAAGAGGCGGACGAAAATCTTTATGAGTACTTCGAAAGGTTTGCACGCCTCCGATCCAGCTGTCCTTTCCACGGATATTCGACTCAAGATCTAGTCTTGTACTTGTCCAATGGCTTGCTCGATAATGAAAGGAAGATCGTCGATGCGGCTTGCGGAGGTAATATTCTTAACTCTACTCCTGACCTTGTTTTGGAAAAGATACAGGAACTAGCTGAAGGAACCCGGAACTTTGGAAGGACCCCGCCCAAGAGAGGAGTTCATGCTATGAATACCAGGAAGAGTGAGATCTCCACTGAGCTCGCGGAATTGAAGGAGATGGTGAAGAGACTAACACTTATGGGAACTCCACAACAGCTCAAAGCTTGTGGAGTGTGTGCTGACCCATATCATCCAACGGGCATGTGTCCACAAGTCCAGGATGATGATGCTGAGGTAAACGCGATGGGTTATGGACAATCACAGCAGCAAAGGCCTAGAAACGATCATTATGCGCCGAATTTCATGCCAAATTGGCGTGACCAACAGAATTTCCGTTTGAGGGATCAACAAAACCAACAACAGCAGCCCCGTCAAGGTAAGTATCAATCAACTGAATATATGTTGCAGGTTTTGACTAAACACTTTGCTACTCATGTCTAAACAACGGAATCCAGTATCAAGAACCTTGAAAAACAGGTTGAGCAAATGGCGGAAGCCATATCAAGGACCGAGGCTAGGTAGACAACCTAATATTTCCTGCAGATTTCTTTGTAATGGAAATGGAAAATGATTCGCATGTTGCCCCCATATTGTTAGGTAGACCATTTTTAAAAACTGCTAGGACTAAAATCGATTATGTTAGTGGTAAACTAACCATGGAGTTTGATGGTGAAGTAGTGGAATTTGACATCTATGATGCAATGAAATTTCCTAGTGATGATCACTCTTTATGTGCTATTGACATTGTTGAACCTTTTGTGCAAGATGTTTTTGATAATTTTGATGTTGATGAATTGAAAAATGTAATTGAGCATGACATTGATGGCTTCAAATTAGATTATGTACTAACATCCAGCATGAAAGAGGTCCTAGCCCAATTAGATGGGCATAAAAGGCTACCCATCTCCAATTTGGCCGTTGGGCCCACTTTACTAACCCCAAGCGAGAAGCTTGTTCCATCTATAGTGCAGGCATCGGAAATAGAATTGAAGGACCTTCTATCCAACCTCAAGTATGTTTTCCTTGGAGATAACAGTACCTTGCCGGTGATCATCTCCAACAAGTTGACTACCGGTCAAGAAGACAAGTTGGTGAGAGTGTTGAAAGAACACAAAACAACCCTTGGATGGACCATTGCGGACATCAAAGGGATAAACCCGTCAACTTGCATGCATAGGATCTTACTTGAGGAGGAAGCCAAGCCCTCTAGGCAACCTCAACGAAGGTTGATTCCGCCAATGATGGATGTGGTCAAGAAGGAGGTGTTGAAGCTCCTCCAAGCGGATATGATCTTCCCTATTTCGGACAGCACTTGGGTTAGTCCAACCCAAGTGGTTCCAAAGAAAGGAGGCATCACCTTGGTGGAGAATCAGCATGGAGAAATGGTCCCAAGTAAAACACAAACCGGATGGAGAGTTTGCATCAATTACCGCAAGCTCAACAAGGTAACACGAAAGGACCATTTTCCATTACCTTTTATTGACCAAATGTTGGAACGTCTTGCAGGTCATCCGTACTATTGTTTCCTTGATGGATATTCGGGTTATTTCTAAATAGTCATTGCATCGGAAGATCAAGAAAAGACGACGTTCACTTACTCATTTGGCACTTTTGCGTACCGCAGAATGCCATTTGGACTTTGCAACGCACCCGACACCTTCCAACGGTGCCTGATAAGTATTTTCTCCGTATACATAGAAAATTTCATTAAAGTCTTCATGGATGACTTTGCCGTCCATGGAGAAAGTTTTGATGCATGCTTAAGACATTTAAAACTTGTTCTTGAAAAATGTGTTGAAACCAATCTAGTTCTAAATTCGGAAAAATGTCATTTCATGGTAGAACAAGGAATTTTGCTTGGACATGTAATATTCTCCAAAGGGATAGAGGTAGATAAGGCAAAAGTTGATGTAATTCAAAGTTTACCTTATCCTACTAATGTTCGGGAAATCCGATCTTTTCAAAGATCTCAGCACCCTTATGTGAACTGCTAAAGAAAGACGTCACCTTCATGGTAGATAAGAGTTGCAAGAAAGCTTTCGACACTTTGAAGGCATGTCTTACCACCGCACCAATCATCCGTTCTCCGGATTGGGAGAAACCTTTTGAAATCATGTGTGACGCCAGTGATTACGCCATTGGAGCCGTCTTAGGACTGAAAGACGGACGAGCTTCACATGTGATCCATTATGCGTCTATGACGCTCAATGGAGCTCAAAGGAATTACTCTACCACCAAGAAAGAGATGTTAGCGGTGGTTTTTTCCCTTGAGAAATTCAGACAGTACCTACTTGGGGTAAAGGTAATTGTCTTCACTGACCATGCAGCTCTTAGGTACCTCATGGCGAAGAAGGAAACAAAGCCACGATTAATCCGTTTGGTGCTCCTTTTAAGCGAGTTTAACCTAGAAATACAGGACAAAAGGGAGGCTAAGAACCTGGTGGCCGATCATTTGAGCAGGCTAGTAAAGGAAGAGGAGGATCCAGGAAAAGGAATAGAGATAGGTGGAAGTTTTCCAGACGATACATTTTACACAACTCTCTGTTGTGTAACCGCCCCCGCGCCTGACATGCCCCGCCCTTGCGGCCAGCCGCCCCTGCGGCTAAATTTAGACGCCCCTGCGGAATTCTCGACAGAGGTTTGTCTCAAACTTCAGTCATTCAAACCTTGGTTTGCTGACATTGTGAATTTCATGGTCAGGAATGAGTATCCTCCAGACTTCACCAAGGCACAACGAGAGAAGGTGAAGGCTGCAGCTCGACATTACGTATGGAACGATCCATACCTTTGGAAACATTGTAGTGACCAAGTAATTCGCCGTTGCATTCCGGACAATGAGGTACAATCTATCGTAAACTTCTGTCATTCCGAAGCATGTGGGGGGCACTTTGGGGCAAACAAAACTGCAAGGAAAGTTTTGGATACCGATTTCTTTTGGCCACACATTTTTAGAGACGCTTTTTCGTTTTGCAAAGTGTGTGATCGATGCCAAAGGGTAGGAAATATTTCAAGGAGGCATGAAATGCCCCAATCCTCTCTTATATTTTGCGAAATATTTGACGTTTGGGGAATTGATTTCATGGGACCTTTTCCTACTTCATTCGGGCACACATATATTTTACTTGCGGTGGACTATGTTTCCAAGTAGGTGGAAGCAAAGGCCACCAAAACTGATAATTCAAAAGTGGTAGTAGCTTTTCTTAAGGAAAATATCTTTGCAAGACTTGAAATTCCAAAAGCCTTATTCAGTGATAGGGGTACCCGTTTCTGCAACAAGATGATCATGGCTCTCCTTAAGAAGTACCACGTCCACCAACGAGTATCAACAGCTTATCATCCACAAACAAACGGCCAAGATGAGGTATCCAACCAGGAAATAAAGACCATCCTTGAAAAGACGGTTTCTCCCGGAAGGAAGGATTGGAGTGCAAGCCTAAACGACGCGCTATGGGCATATCAGACAGCCTACAAAACTCCAACAAGGATGTCTCCATTCAGGCTCGTGTTTGGAAAAGCTTGCCACCTCCCGGTAGAGCTAGAACACAAAGCTTGGTGGGTTGTAAAGAAGTGCAACATGAACATAGAGGAAGTAGGAGAATTCCGGAAACTCCAGTTGCAAGAGTTGAAGGAGTTGAGATTAGATGCATATGACCATGCCACTGCATACAAAGAAAAAACTAAAGCATGACATGACCAAAACATTCTCCAGAAGGATTTCAAGGTAGGTAATAAGGTACTTCTCTTTCAATCGCGTTTGAAACTCTTCGCAGGTAAGCTAAGTTCAAGATGGACAGGGCCGTTCATAGTAGCCGAAGTATATCCGCATGGAGTTGTGGATCTTTATGATCCCAGAACACACAAGGTGTTCAAGGTCAACGGGAAAAGGCTAAAGCCTTACCTTGAAGGAGTAAAGAACGATCCAATTGATGAGATGGTGTTGGAGGAAGCACAATCAGAGAAGTAGAGCCCTTACGTCGAGCCAACAACGTAAAACAAAGGCGCTGCTCGGGAGGCAACCCGAAGGAATAAGAAGAGGAGCCTCTGTCAAGAAAACCGCCCCTGCGGCTCAGTGTCCCGCCCCCGCGGTGACACCCATGCCCAGCCCCGCCCCCGGCGCTGGGCCAGCGCCTGTAACATAGTAGTCACCGCCACCGTGGTAATTCCCTTACGCCCCTGCGGCGGCCACCCTTGACACACATCCTCAACGCCGCCCCGACGCTGAGCCTGTGTGACTCCTCTCCCTTCTCACCGCCCCCGCGGCGACAAGCTCCCGCCCCTACGGGTTTACCCAGAAAAGAAAAAAAATAGCACTCCCCAAAACATTTCCTACACCTACCCCACCCACCCACTCTCTATCTCCTCACCAACCACAACCACATCTCCCTCGCACTTTACCCCTCTCAAGCAGCAACGCCCCTGCGCCCCCACCAAACACTCACAAGCCACCCCTGCGACGCCCCTGCGCCACCTCCGACGACAACCAACCCCTTACGACGCTCCTGCGCCACCCTCACCAGCTCCACCTTCCTCCCTCCAAACTCTCCCACCTTACTACACTCTTCATCACCACCCACCACAAAACTCCACTCCTGCTCCACCTCCGGCGACGCCTACACCAACAAAGAAGTCACCAAAACGGCCTCAGCATCACCACCTTCATCGCTCCCCAAAAATCGCCCTCTGCACTTCTTCCGCCCCGCGCCTGCAAGCTCCTGCACCTACGCCTTGCCGCCCTTGCGCCTGCTTCAGCCGCCCCTGTGGAAAACAAAATAGAGGGTTCATCTTCTCTCCCTGTTTTTGAAAGTTCCTAATTCTTTGCTAAATCAAATACCAGAATGGAGCCACAAAGGAAATACAAGATGTCCTAAGTTGAGAAGGAGAAGTATAGGATCGTACAGGATCGAGTTGTGTACGGAACTCGGTTTTTGCACGTTCCTACATTGGAGAAGCTAGGCATGCTGGAGAGCATGCAGTCCTTACTGGCCGTTGCTGGGCTCGGAGACTTCCTACGGAATAGTGCTCCAACGTATCTTGAGCTCAGCAGACAGTTCATTTCCACCTTCACCATGGAGAAGGATGATCATGTGTGTATTGGAATCACTTTCAAGTTCAACAAGGTGAAATGCACATTTGATTACCACCGGCTACAGGAGGCTTTTGGGATGACTCTCAACCCTTCCGAGAACTGGTGGGAGCCAGTCCCGACCCCGGACCTATGTGAGTTTTGGCAAGCAGTTACCGGGTCAGAGTTCCATGCAAGGGGTGAGTACTCCAAAAAACTCACTCACCCTTGCTTGAGGCTCCTCTCCAAGATCCTCATGAGTGTCTTCTGTGGACACAAAGAGGAGAACAAGGTCGCCCTCAAGGACCTCCCTCTACTATACTCATGCCTTCCGATGAGCGAGAAGGTGATGGATTGGCCGTTTCTCTTCCTTACCGCTTTGAAGTGGATTAGGAAGAATGAGACGCGGGACATTGTTGGTGGTGGTGTGATCTCCTTGATCGCCTCACATGTGATGGACCTGTCAGAGCTAGAGGACGGGCTGGAGGCTCCCCTTTACACTAGGGGATGCTTAGGAGGTGCAAGCTCCTCCGACGGGACGGGGAGAACCTATTTTTGATCTCCCTTGCAGATGGGAGACACCTCACTTTCCTCCCTCGGCCTTTACCATTCGGGGATGATCTCTCCGAGCTCTACATTTCGGCTGATCCCTTCGTACCGAGGAGGCCGCTAGTGGCCATTGTGGAGAGGCATGCTGCGAGCTTTAGCCGGGCTCATCAGGAGGAGCACATGCCCATCCCCGACGACGAGGAGATGCCCACTGCGGCACCAGAGGAGGATCCGGCTCTTGCGAGCCTTTAGGCTCAGATGGCCGCCCTGACCACCCAGCATCAAGCATGGCAGACCGAGTACCAGCGGTCCATGCTTGAGCAACAGTAGGCGTGGCAGTCCAACTTCGCCTCCTCCATGACCACCCATTTTGACCGCTGGCAGGATGCTTTGCAGGCGGCTCATCAGCAGCAATTAGAGACTCAACAGTTGGGTTGGCAAGCTAGCTATGAGACTTCATTTAGAGAGAGTTTGGATGCTCACGAGGACCGCATCAAGAAAGCTCTACTGCCGGCAGGAGTATTTTTTCCGCCACTTTCCATACCCACCGGAGGAGGGTCCGGATGGTCCAGGTGGACCATCCCATTAGGGGTATCTTTTCTCTTCCCTTTCCCACATTTATCTTTGCTTCATTTCCACTTTGAGGGCAAAGTGATCTTCAAGTATGGGGGAGGGACACATCATTGCATGTACAGTTTCTTTTGAGTTATTTCGAGTTGTTTGGCATTGAGTCTTGTAATTTCATTTTCAATTCATAAAAAATAAAGCCAAAGAAAGTGAAAAAAGGTATAAAAAATCCTTGGAAAAACCAAAAACCCGAAAGGGCGGTTTAGGCAAAAAGAAGGTAGTCTGACCAATCTTAGGTTGGTGCAAAATTGGACTTGAGGGATGTGAGTTTAAGTGAGAACATCAAAGAAAAGAAGAAGAGTGGCAAGGTGAAAACCCGAAAGGGCGCCTTGGCAAAATGAGCGACATCGAGTGTAGGTTTCCCCTCCTGCGTTTGGAGACATAAGAAGGGGAGTCAAAAGGAGGTTGTCCGGATAGGTCACTCTTGGAGCGATAAGGATGGTAGTGGTTCTCACCTTTTCTCACATTTTCTCTCTTATCCCTTCTTTCTTTCTTGGTTTTTCTTTTGTTTTCATTGTCTTTTCTGCTTGCACATGCTTCTTGAGGCCTTTGAGTCTAGTTTGCTGTCATATATTTTACTCGGGACGAGTAATAGGTCTAAGTATGGGGGAGTTTGATAGGTGATGGAATCACTATCATTTAGGATAAGTTTTAGAGTCTTTTTATTGCATTAGTGTCGGTTTATGCTACTAACTCCTTGGTTCAGAAGAAGAAGACTAAAAGAAGATAAAGAAGGAGTCATAAGCACTTAGGTGTGAAGATCGTTCACGAAGAAAAGCTTATGTTGCTTCACCGCCCCCGCGGAGCAGTGTCACCGCCCCTGCGGGTGACACCTTACTCCGGAGCACTCCTTGCGCCTTCGCCAGCGCCAGCCACGAAGGCGGTCACCACATTTGCGTCAACCCTTGGCGCCCCTACGGTGACTTGCCCTGAAGAAGCGAAGACTAGAGCCCCTACGCCTCCCCCTGCGCCTCTGCTTCGGAGCTGGAAGATGAAGAGTCAGTGTCACCGCCCCTGCGTCGACACTGGGACGCCCCGGCGGCTTGGCATTAGAAACGACAGGAAGTTGAAGAGTCGGACGTTTGAAGAGCATTAAAGATCCTCCCCTGCGGAATTGCTTGGCCGCCCCTGCGGCCATGAAGAAGATCAAGCTTTTTTGCCTACACCTCCCCTGCGGTTCAACGACAGAAGCTTTACTCCGGCTATTTACACCACCTTTATGGCATTAAAGGTGGCTATTTTGGGCCGGCCATTTACTCCTATTTAGTGTCACGTGTAATATAAATAGTCCTTGGCTGATTGCTAGAATCATCCATCATTATCCACTTAGAATCTAATTTTCTCATCATTTCCACTGTAATGAATTGCTAACTTCCTTGCTACATTGGGTTGGTTTGAAGTTGCATTGTTACTTTGGTTGTAAGTTATCTTTAATATAAGTTTTCATTCAGTAATGCTTTGTGTTTCCTTGATCTTTATTGTCTAATTGCATGTTTGATTAACACTTAAGATTGATCACCTTAGGTTTTAAAGTGCATTGTTCGCCACTTAGCGTGCGTGCAAATAAGCTTTAAATTTATAAAACTAGAATCAAGCAAGCTAACCCGCAGTGTACAGATCGACGTAGTTAAGCAAGAATTCCAGAGTATCGAACACAGGGATTTGGGGGGTTAAATCCAGTTATAGATCGTCAAGCAAGTAAATGTATGAGCTTTGCAAATATTGGGAAAACAACAACCCTAAAGATCCGGGAATCCAGTTGTGGCAATCGATCCAAGATATACTAAAGATATAAGGACAGAGTTGAGGTTTGCAAAGGTATACGAATGTAAAGCAATGTATGGTGAAGTTCCAAGACTTTATATGACTCAACTAAAGACACTCTCTATAAAGGTTGTTGAGGCTTCAGTATAGAAAGAATCTAAAGGTAAGAATTAATATCAAATACCCAAACTTGTAATCCAAGGATCAAGACCAACTAAACCGATTAAGGTTGTGACACTCGGAATCGAGGTAGAGGTTGTTGAGGCTTCACTACCACCTAGAAAAGGCAAGCCAAGACTAAGTTAAAGCAAATCTTTAACTTTGGATTAGAGTAAAAGCAAGGTTCGTAAACTAAGGGAAATTACGAGTGGATCTTGAGATTCCACGGCCGTGGAACTCAAGAACACACCGTGATTTTGGTTCGTCGACGATTCTCTCTAACTCTCAGGGTCCAATCTGTTTACGATCGATATATCATCATCTAAGCCACAACTATCAACCCTTTACCTTAGAATTGCTAAAGAGTTTTAGCCAACAACAGTCATTATGATATCAAATTCAAGAGTTAAAAGAATGAAAGATGAAAACCTTCGAAAACCTTGAATAAATCTCAAATCAATCTCAAATCCACAAACAAGAACAATGATGTAAGTAGATTCAGAATAACACAAACAATCACAATCCTTGATAAGAACGAAGAACGGGATGTCAATCCGTCTTCTAATCAAACCTAAGGACAAAGCGCAACTTCCAAATCTTCAACTCTTCGCAAATCTCCGTTGCGAAATATCAATCTCCACACGTCCAACTTGAAACCCTAGGCACGTGCAATCAGCGTAAGCGAAGGTCTAAGCAGAGGTTTCTATGCGGAGGTGACGGAATCTCTCTCTTCCCGTCCTTTTATAGGGCAAGATAAAATATGAGTCCAGCCCATTGCGTAAAAGATCGTGGCTTTAAGTTGTTCGTTAAAAGATCGTCAGAATCACGGTTCCTTGGGATTCCACGCCCGTGGTTTAGAGCGTGTTTTAGAGCATGGAAACTCATCACGGTTTGTCACAACTTCCACGACCGTGTAACCCTCTGGAATGCTCCATGCTTGTGTTGCCAAAGTTCCACGGCCGTGGTTTAGAGC
This sequence comes from Fagopyrum esculentum, assembly GCA_033239045.1. Taxonomy (NCBI): domain Eukaryota; kingdom Viridiplantae; phylum Streptophyta; class Magnoliopsida; order Caryophyllales; family Polygonaceae; genus Fagopyrum; species Fagopyrum esculentum. The sequence continues at coordinate 60,277,590 of BSUD01000003.1, read as the reverse complement.
ATGGACTCTAATACGGTCGTATTTTAGGGCGTGGAACGTCGAATGCTCGTAATTCTCCTTTGTTTTGTGCCATTCTTCATATTAGCATCTTCCTTAGCTCCTTTGTGGTGTCCTCAATCCTTGGACATGCTCAATCCATCTCCATTCTCCCTTGATTCGTCCGGTTTTAGCTCTTAATTGCCTACAATCAACACAAAGCTTATGTAGACTTCTATATCGACAATATAGACAAACTAACTCATAATTGCTTCAATGCTTTATCAATGAACACCAATATGGATGAAATACACTTAGAAAACGTGCCTAAAATATCACAATATTTCATGCTAACAAATAACCCCACACTTGCCGCTTGCTTGTCCCCAAGCAAGGTCGTTCAAAAACTTTAAAACTCAAGTTAGGATGAAATATGGATATACTCTCAAAAGAAAAACTTCTTTTGGATGAATGTGCTTTCTAATCAACAGATCATTCTTAAATCTTGCTTCATTCGTTTATAAGACTTTCATACACATAGTCAAAGAGTAAAGAGTAAAGAAAGCTCATGAATTGATCAAACTTCCATGTAAACATCATAACCTTCAAACATTATCAAAATCAATCATAAGAAACTTCAATTTAGATCACCAAGTCATATATCATTCTCTTGATCTTAAGGACTTTCAAACAAGGTCTAGAATGCGGAAAGGGAAGGAAAACTTTAAGGAATGTGGTGCATGAATCCGGGAAAGTGGATAACTAACTCTTTTCTTTTTCTCTTGCGGTTTCCGCAACACTTTCAACTTAGAGCTTCACTCTCTTCTTTTCAATTCATTTTACGACTTTACTTTTGGAGTTATGGATAGAGGTGCACAAAAACCGAAGCCTAGGAGATTGGCGGTTCTCATTTTTGCGAGATGCCTCAAACCCTTGATGCACATACCATAATCCGCTAGGAATATCGCTCAATCCGACTTTGACAAGACACAAACACCCGGCTATGTGAATGGTGCCGAGTTACTCATCGTCATGATTGACTTCCCCAAACCTATAATTTCTTTCTATTCTTTTGAATGCAAATAATTTCTTTCATGGCCCTCCCACATTAAACATGCCAAATATCAACTCCTCCAAATTCTCGGATAGGTAAAGGAGGTCATTATTTCATTGAGGGGCTAAATGATCAAAGGAAGAAGAAAGAAAATCGAATTGCCTTAATCATCTCAAAAAGAAGCATAAGAACTTATCATGTGATTTCAACCTTGATTTCTCAACATGATTTAAGTAACATTCATCACATTATGAAACTTGCAAAAGAGGCATAATCAACTCATTCGATTTCTTTTCAATTCACTATTTGTTTAAGCATGCGATTGTCATCAAAAGTCAATTCACAAGTAGTGATTATCATAGAAATCATCTCTATCCTTAGAAGCACAAAATTTTCAAAATTTTTCAATTTTTATGGGTTTTTCAAAAGCTTTTTCATGCAATGCAATAATGAAATGTGTAACAATAGAATGAATCATGCAAGGTAGTCTCGATAAAAGCATACAAAGTGAGTAAGAGTTATTATAAACTATTAGTCACACCCTACCCCATACTTGGAACAAACACTGTCCCTAATGTTCAAAAAGAAAAAGAAGAAAAGAAAGAAAGAAAAAGAACTCACAAAATGGTGGTGGAGCGGCTAAAACGGTCGATCATCAAAGGTCCTCACTACGGTGGAGGCGGTGGTGGAAACGGGGAGAAGCCGGGATCATAGTGCCGCCCGAACTGCTGGCGGTAAACATCTCTCATCATGTGGTCAAGATCGGCGGCTCGTGCATCCCTAGCATCTACACATATCTCTAGAGCTCCGACCCTGCTGGAAAGGTCGGTAGGCCACTCTGGCAACTGCTCGTACCAACCAGGCGGTTGGCTGTATCACGCCGGTGCATCTGAAGGTGTTGGTGCAGGTGGCGGTTGTGCATGCCAAGGCGGTGGAGCTCCCATCCAATCCGGCTGAGTGCTATACCATGAAGGAGGATCCGCCATCCAAGTAGGCCTCTCGCTCAAACTAGCACGGCGAGAGGAAGAGCCAGATGCTCTAGTAGGGCGGGGAGAGCGTCTAAGAAGGTCAGGAACTGCATCCGGCTGATCCGGAAAGGTGCCAAAGTCATGATCAGCTCCTCCTCCCTCAAACAAGTCATCCCCTCTCATCTCCTCCTCTACAACTGGTGGTGGTGGAACATAGGGAGGGGCTACTAATCTGTTCGCATGCATGGCAGCGAACGTCTCCTTCCAGTTATGGCGTCCAGCCATAATGGAATATTCAGGAAGCTACTCAATGCCTCTCCCAGTCCTACTCTCCCAAGGCATAGCAGCATACGGTGGACCTCTATGTGTGGGGAAGATGATGCCTCTAGTCATGAGGCTCTGTAGTCCTAGGGGTCTAGCTGCGATGCGTGTGCATGCTAAGAAGTCTACCCATAACGTCCTAGCAAGGTGGGTCACCATCCCACCGTATCCAATGTTACCAGCCCTCTTGTTCTTTAGCTTGCTCATAGTAGCAGCTAAGAGGGTGGCGCATTCAGCTGGTCTACCGTACAGCATACAGTAAAGAAGGAAAAGCTCGCCTGTCTTGATTTTCTGAGGCGCCTCTGTCCTAGGGAAGAGACACTCAGAAAGCACTCTATGAGCAATCTTCAAGGTTAGGTGATAGATCAACCTAGCCTTGGTATCAGCTGGTTGCCAGCGGTCCTCGCTGGCGTAAATCATAGCAATCTCCTTCCAGAAATCCTTAGCGTATACGCCACTGGGGAATCGACCATTAAAGGTCTCGTGGAACCCAAAGAAGGCTCCAAACTCTCTAATGGAAAACTCATAGTTTCTTTCCATCAGTCGGAAAGAAACGGTCCTGTCAACATGACTATGCTCGAAAGAGACTACAAACTCCCTAGTAATCTCCTCATAAGCATCTTCCCGAATAGCGGAGAAGATGACTAGTCCGGCTCTATCTAGGAGATAAGTAAGGTCTCCTACAACATGTAAAGGTGCTAACTCCTCAAGGAGTAGATACCTAGGTCCTATGACCGCTCTCTTATGGATCCTCTCTAAAGCATCGAGATGATCGTCATGGATAGTAGGAATCCTAGGGGGAGGTGGTGATGGTGATGATGGAGGTGATGGAGGCTCAGCGGGTGGTGCTCTAGAAGAGGAAGAGAGGTTGCCTTTCCTTTTCTTATCCTTGTTTCTACCAGACACTCTTCTCACAAAATCCATGTTCTGTCGAAAACCACGGTCTGTTCTAGGGTTTCCACGGCCGTGGTTTCTCCAGAAACCGTGGTTCGGCACTTAATTTCGCAAAACTCAACAGAATCACACCAAACTCAGCAACAAACAGTCCTAGACTAATTTCCGTCCAATTCCAATCATTTCTCCTAAAAATTCTATCAAAATGAAGCCAAATCGACAAAGAGAGAGAGAACCAAAAACCTAGGTTTTCGGATTTTGGAATCCGAATTCCGTCTTCTCCGGTGATTTGCCGCTCGAATTGTTGCTTGGATCTTGTTGGTGATTGGATTTGCTTTAGTTTTGGCCAAAGAATCGTCAAAAACGATTAACGAATGAGGATTTGAGAGATGGGGAGTGGAATCGGCGATTTGGGGCGTGGTTTTGGGTTTTGTGGTGTGTTTTGTGAAGAAACGTGGTTTATATAGTGGCCGTAAAAAAATTTGAAAATCACGGTCTGTCGGGGGGTTCCTCGGCCGTGGAAATATATGGAACCGTGGTTTTGGTGATTTTTCCTTTCCCCTTTACTTTTCCACTGTTCCTACATCCAAAAACACGAACATACCGGAAGGCATCGAAGGCAAAACAAAGTAAAACGTCTATACTAAACTATTCTATTAATCAAAGACAAAAACGTAAATGCGATACCTTGGGTTGTCTCCCAAGAAGCGCTTTGTTTAAGGTCCGTAGCTAGACCAAATTCGCACTTATTCGAGTGCGGTGGGCGCGAACTTTTCAGCTTGGAGTTCCGATGTATACTTCTTGAGTCGTTGACCGTTCACCTTAAAGCTTCCGCCCGTTTCACCCCATACTTCAACTGCACCATGGGGGAAAATACGTTTGATTAGAAAGGGTCCGGTCCAACGAGATTTAAGCTTACTTGGAAAGAGACGAAGCCTTGAATTGAAGAGGAGAACTTGATCTCCTTCTTTGAGGTCCTTTGGAATGATATGCTTATCATGCCAACGCTTTGCTCTTTCTTTGTTGATCTTGGCGTTTTCGTAGGCGTTCAAGCGAAGTTCTTCAAGCTCATTAAGGTCCAAGAGACGCTTCTCTCCCGCTTCCTTCATGCTGAAGTTCAACCATTTGATTGCCCAAAACGCCTTGTGCTCCAACTCTACTGGTAAATGGCAAGACTTCCCATACACAAGGTTGTATGGTGTAGTTCCGATGGGAGTCTTATATGCAGTCCGGTACACCCACAATGCATCATCTAGCTTCAAGGACCAATCCTTCCTTGTCCTTGAAACCGTCTTCTCTAGGATTCCTTTGATCTCCCGGTTTGAGATAACCACTTGTCCACTAGTTTGTGGATGATAAGGGGTGGCGATCTAGTGAGTCACCTCATACTTAGCTAAGAGAGATTCAAAACGGCGGGCAATGAAGTGAGAGCCTCCATCACTAATGATAGTCCGTGGCGTCCCAAATCGCGGGAAAATGGTCTTGTTACAGAACTTAACCACTACCATGGCATCATTGGTGGGAGAGGCAATTGTTTCAACCTATCTTGAAACATAATCAACCGCTAGAAGTATGTATTGGTTTCCACAAGATGATGGGAAAGGTCCCATGAAGTCTACTCCCCAAACGTCAAAGATCTCCACCTCTTGGATGTTGTTGAGAGGCATCTCATTCCTCCTAGATATATTTCCTGTTCTTTGACAAGCATCGCAGCAGGAAACAAAGGTTTGCACATCTTTAAATAGAGTAGGCCAAAAGAATCCAAATTGTAATACCTTAACGCTAGTCTTGTTTGAACTAGCGTGTCCTCCACAAGGTAGTGAATGACAATGGCGGATGATACTTTGCATCTCATCTTCCGGCACACATCGCCGAATAATGCCATCCGGACCTCTCTTAAAGAGGAGAGGTTCATTCCAAAAGTATTCCCGAACATCCTTAAAGAACTTCTTTCTTTGTGCGTAGGATAATCTGGGTGGTAATTCCTGACAAACCAAATAGTTAACAAAATCAGCAAACCATGGTTCGTTACCTTTGGTGATCACATCGATGCACTCCTCTATGATATGTAAATGCTCGTCCGGAAAGGAGTCATCTATAGGTAGGTGGTCGTCCTCTAGATGTGTTAGACAACTCAAATGATCCGCAACAGAATTTTCCGAACCCTTCTTGTCGCGGATCTCTAGATCAAATTCTTGTAGGAGAAGAATCCATCTAATTAGCCTTGGCTTCGCATCCTTCTTTGCAATGAGATATCAGATCGCAACATGATCCGTGTATACAATCACCTTTGCACCTACAAGATAAGAGCGAAATTTGTCAATTGCATATACAATAGCTAAGAATTCTTTTTCGGTAGTGGCGTAGTTGAGCTGCACTTCATCTAGCGTCTTGCTAGCGTAGTAGATAGCGTGGGTTCGCCCTTCCTTTCTTTGTCCAAGGACAGCTCCTATAGCTACGTCACTTGCATCACACATAACCTCAAAGGGAAGATTCCAATCCGGAGGTTGGATAATTGGGGCTGAAGTTAGAGCTTCCCGAATCATATTAAACGCATCTAAGCATTTCTGCGAAAAATCAAAAACTGCATCCTTCATCAATAGATTAGTTAGCGGCTTTGATATCTTAGAGAAATCCTTTATGAAACGCCTATAAAATCCAGTATGTCCTAGAAAACTTCTTATCCCTTTCACCGAAGTTGGAGGAGGAAGCTTTTCTGTTGTCTCTATTTTAGCTTTATCCACCTCAATCCCTCTACTAGAGATTAAGTGTCCTAATACAATACCTTCTTTCACCATGAATTGACACTTCTCCCAATTAAGAACTAGGTTAGTGTCTTCACACCTTTGTAACACAAGAGCAAGGTTAGAAAGACAATTGTCAAAAGAGGAACCATAAACGGAGAAGTCATCCATAAAAACCTCCATGATTTCCTCTATATATTCCGAGAAGATGGCCATCATGCACCTTTGAAAGGTGGTTGGGGCGTTGCAAAGCCCGAACGGCATCCTCCTATAGGCGAACGTACCCCACGGGCACGTGAATGTGGTCTTCTCTTGATCATCCGGGTGTATCGGAATCTGAAAGAAACCACTATAACCGTCAAGATAGCAAAAGTGTGAATGTTGTGCTAACCTTTCAAGCATTTGATCGATGAAGGGTAGTGGGAAGTGATCATTCCTCGTCGCGTTGTTTAGCTTGCGGTAGTCTATACACATCCGCCATCCTGTTACGGTTCGTGTAGGAATGAGTTCGTTGTTTTTGTTGGTGATGACCGTCATTCCTCTCTTCTTTGGAACCACTTGTACGGGACTCACCCACTTGCTATCGGAGATAGGATAGATGATACCTGCATCAAGTATCTTAAGAATTTCCTTCTTCACAACCTCCTTCATGCTCGGATTCAACCGCCTTTGACGTTGTCGCAAAGTTCTAAAGTCCTCTTCCATTAAGATCTTATGCATGCATAGGGAAGGTTTGATTCCAACTAAATCCTCTATAGTATATCCTAAGGATTTCCTATGTTTCTTAAGGACAACCATAAGCTTACTATGTTCATCTATGCTTAAGTCGGAACTAATAATTACCGGAAAGGTAGAATTAGGTCCAAGAAATGCGTAGTAACTTAGATGTGTAGGAAGTGGTTTCAATTCCATCACTATCGGAGTTTCCAATGGCTCTTGAGGAGCATCTGATGCTTCCTTAGAAGTGTCTAAGGATGTAGAAGGTGTTGGGGAAGAATCAAGAGAAGTTGTAGAAGAGACACAAATTTCTTCGAACTCACCCAAAATTACGGCATCCCTGCCTTCTCCACGGGCGTGATTTTGGGCGTGGAAAGTAAATACGGTGGCTCTGTTTCCTCCACGGCCGTGTAAGTCTCTGGAGTGCTCCACACTTTTGTTGGTAAAATCCACGGCCGTGGAATAGGCCGTTTGACCGTGGATCCGTACGTTTTCTGCTTCATCGTGGAGTTTCTCAAACTCTTCGTCACATACTTCTTCTTGTGCTTCTAAGGCTTCAATTGCCTCATTGCACTCCTCTTCTTCCCCTATATCTATTAGGCTCATAGAAATAACTTTTTGTAAAGGATATTTGATGAGAATAACACTTACCTCCTCTCTAGATAACCCTTCGTCATGGATATTGAATATATCCTCATCAAAGGTTGGTTCCTTCACTAGGATGGAAAGGACGAACTCTACCTTCTCTTCTCCTATGTCAAAGGTGAGTCTTGCATTCTTGCAATCGACTATGCAGCCGGATGTTGCAAGAAACGGTCTTCCGAGTATGATCGGGACCGGACTATCTGCAGGATTGTCAAGCACAACAAAATCTATAGGAACATAGAATTTACCTAGCTTGACCGGAACGTCTTCAACTGTACCGACGGGACGATTTATGGATAGGTCCGCCATGTACAACGTCATCTTTACCGGTTTAGGGTCGCCTAAACCGATCTTATTACATAAGGCAAGTGGGATGATGCTCACACTTGCTCCCAAATCACATAATGCATCATATGTGACATCTCCCACTCCTATGGGAATACAAAATGACCCCGAATCCTTTAGCTTTGGGGGCATCTTCTCTTTCATGGTTTTGATGAGATCCGATGAATCTGAACTCATCTTAACCTCTCCAAAATCATCTAGCTTTCTCTTGTTAGAGAGGATCTCCTTTAGGAACTTACCATAAGCCGGCATACCTACAATTGCATCAATGAAAGGTATATTAATATGCAGTTTGCTCATGAGTTCAATAAACTTACCGAATTGCTTGTCTAGACGCGCTCTTGCTCTAGATTGCAGGAACGGTAGGGGAGGTTTGTAAGATGGAGGAGGAACGTAGACATCTTCCTTCTCCTTCCCCTTTTCTTTCCCTTTCTCATTGGGGACTTCTACAAACTTAGGCTGCGGGTCGGTAGTTGTTACTCTGCTCCTAGTTGTGATTGCCATCACCCTTCCTTTTGGGTTGTCCTCCGTCTTTCCTGGAAGTTTCCCTTGATTCCTAGGAACTTCCTCCGCATGACTAAACATTTGGTTTTCTAAAACCTTTTGGGCTTTATCAACCTTAGTTATGTGATCATCAACCTTGATGATGCGAGTCTCCAACCCTTGAAGCTTGCCCAAAATTGTCTCCAACATGGGATCGGGCTTCTCTTTCCCCGAAGTACTTCCACCATTAGATATTTGCCCCTGGCTTTTCAAAGGAGTGAAAGAAGAGGAAGGTGGAGTTAGTGAATTTGAATTTCCTGAATTGGAATAAGAATTACCGGAATTTTGTTGGTTGGGGCGCCAATTGTTGTTGTTTGAACCCCTATTGTTGTTCCAATTGTTGTTTCGGTTGTTGTTGTTGTTCCAATTGTTCCGGTTGTTGTTCCGGTTGTTGCGGTTTGTATTCTCATTCCCGTTGTGGTTATTGTTGTTGCCTAAATAACCCACATCTTGCTCCTTTTGCTTCGGAAAGTTGGTTTTGATGGCTTCGTTCAACTCTTTAATCTCCGTATTGAGAGAAAAGATTTGAGTTTGAGATGCTTGTGATAGCTTTTCTCCTTGATCTACATGATTCGCCTCCACTTTCTGATGAGAATACTTCTCAATAACTCGTGCTTGCTTCTCAATGAAGTCCCAAGCGTCATCTTCCCTCATGTCCATGAATGTACCACATGAAAGGGATTGGAGCTTGAATTGTGTCTCCACATCCAGCCCCTTATAGTATATCTCCAATAGTGCAAGCTTGGATATGCCATGATGAGGCAATCCAATAGCAAATCCTGAAATCTTTCCCAAGATTGAAACAAACTTTCGTTAGATCTCATAGAAAATGCATTAATCTTACCTCTTAACTCCGCCATTTTGGATGGCGGAAAGAACTTAGTGAGGAATTCCGAAGAAAGATCCTCCCATGTTTCAAGCTTCCCACTTGGAAGAGCTTGATACCAAGACAATGTTTTCCCCTTCAAGGAGAAGAAGAAAGGCTTGAGTTTGTAGTTGTTGGTAGTTGCATTATTTGGCTTCATTGTCTCCATCATGATCTCAAAATTTTGTAGATGTTGGTGTGGAGATTCAGCGCTTGTTCCCCCAAATTGATTTTGGCGGACAATGGTAATAACTTGAGGGTTGAAGTTAAACCCTTGTGCATCATCAGCATCAAAGTTCACACCTAAACGGCGTGGTTGCTGCGTTGGATCCATCCTTTGGCCAAGAGTTCTTGGCTCCTCATCCACATGTTCGACTCTCGCACCTCTAGGTGGAACACGGCGATTGGCAGCTGGCCGTGGAAAGAATGGATTCACGTTGATCGTTGGATCAATTTCCTCTAGTGGTGGCATGGAGGAGTCGCTATCCTCATTGGATGAGTTGGCTCTAACCGATCTTCCCGGTCTCCTTCTTCTCTTTTTCTCCTTGAGGTTGTTTATTTCCAACCTCATCTGGAACATCATGTCCGATAGATCATCAACCTTCATTTGATGACGATCCGTTTCTTCCCTACGAGTCTTCTCACTCCATTGGAGTTGAGCTTCCTTTTCCGCTAACTCCCCTTGGTAATCACGTTCTCTTGCTTCAGCCATTTTTCTTTCCTTAAGCTTTCTCCTCAAAGTCCTCTCAAGCTCTTGATCAAGAGGTAAGAGGTCTTCGTTGTTCCTAGACCTGCGCATACACTCGAAGAGATATCAAACAACAAGGGAAAAGCTCCCAAGCTTGACAACCGATAACCGAATTCGGCCTAGACCAAATCCACGGCAACGGCGCCAAAAACTTGTTTGCCACTTAGCGTGCGTGGAAATAAGCTTTAAATTTATAAAACTAGAATCAAGCAAGCGAATCCGCAGTGTACGGATCGACGTAGTTAAGCAAGAATTCCAGAGTATCGAACACAGGGATTTGGGGGGTTAAATCCAGTTATAGATCGTCAAGCAAGTAAATGTATGAGCTTTGCAAATATTGGGAAAACAACAACCCTAAAGATCCAGGAATCCAGTTGTGGCAATCGATTCAAGATATACTAAAGATATAAGGACAGAGTTGAGGTTTGCAAAGGTATACAAATGTAAAGCAATGTACGGTGAAGTTTCAAGACTTTATATGACTCAACTAAAGACACTCTCTATAAAGGTTGTTGAGGCTTCACTATAGAAAGAATCTAAAGGTAAGAATTAATATCAAATACCCAAACTTGTAATCCAAGGATCAAGACCAACTAAACCGATTAAGGTTGTGACACTCGGAATCGAGGTAGAGGTTGTTGAGGCTTCACTACCACCTAGAAAAGGCAAGCCAAGACTAAGTTAAAGCAAATCTTTAACTTTGGATTAGAGTAAAGCAAGGTTCATAAACTAAGGAAAATTACGGGTGGATCTTGAGATTCCACGGCCGTGGAACTCAAGAACACACCGTGATTTTGGTTCGTCGACGATTCTCTCTAACTCTCAGGGTCCAATCTGTTTACGATCGATCTATCATCATCTAAGCCACAACTATCAACCCTTCACCTTAGAATTGCTAAAGAGTTTTAGCCAACAACAGTCATTATGATATCAAATTCAAGATTTAAAAGAATGAAAGATGAAAACCTTCGAAAACCTTGAATAAATCTCAAATCAATCTCAAATCCACAAACAAGAACAATGATGTAAGTAGATTCAGAATAACACAAACAATCACAATCCTTGATAAGAACGAAGAACGGGATGTCAATCCGTCTTCTAATCAAACCTAAGGACAAAGCGCAACTTCCAAATCTTCAACTCTTAGCAAATCTCCGTTGCGAAATATCAATCTCCACACGTCCAACTTGAAACCCTAGGCACGTGCAATCAGCGTAAGCGAAGGTCTAAGCAGAGGTTTCTATGCGGAGGTGACGGAATCTCTCTATTCCCGTCCTTTTATAGGGAAAGATAAAATATGAGTCCAGCCCATTGCGTAAAAGATCGTGGCTTTAAGTTGTACGTTAAAAGATCGTCAGAATCACGGTTCCTTGGGATTCCACGCCCATGGTTTAGAGTGTGGTTTAGAGCGTGGAAACTCATCACGGTTTGTCACAACTTCCACGACCGTGTAACCCTTTGGAATGCTCCACGCTGGTGTTGCCAAAGTTCCACGGCCGTGGTTTATAGCGTGGACTCTAATACGGCCGTATTTTAGGGCGTGGAACGTCGAATGCTCGTAATTCTCCTTTGTTTTGTGCCATTCTTCATCTTAGCATCTTCCTTAGCTCCTTTTTGGTGTCCTCAATCCTTGGACATGCTCAATCCATCTCCATTCTCCCTTGATTCGTCCGGTTTTAGCTCTTAATTGCCTATAATCAACACAAAGCTTATGTAGACCTCTATATCGACAATATAGACAAACTAACTCATAATTGCTTCAATGCTTTATCAATGAACACCAATATGGATGAAATACACTTAGAAAACGTGCCTAAAATATCACAATATTTCATGCTAATATGCATGCAAAGAAATAGGATTAATAGATTCCGTGTTCGGGTCTTTAATCTAGTACTAAACTTTAAGTAATAACGGGTTGTAATTGCATGTTTGATTAACACTTAAGGGAATAGGAATGACTACCGGAAGAACAACAATAGGAACTCCAACAACAACCATTGGAGATCCAACCAATAAAATCCAGGTAATCCCTATTCACATGCTGAAAATGCTTTAACACCTCCATCTTTTTCTACTCCTTTGAAAAGTCAGGGTCAAACATCGAATGGCTCGGGCAAGCCGGAGATGGACAAGCATGAAGCCATGATGGAGACAATCCTAGGAAAGCTCCAAGGATTAGAAAATCACATCACTTCGGTTACAGGGCACAAAAAGCCTTAGAAAACCAAGTGTTCAACAAAGCCGCAGAAGTCCCGAGAGATCAAGGGAAGCTTCCCGGAAAGACGGTGGACAGCCCAAAGGGAAGGGTGCTGGCGATTACTACTAGAAGTGGTGTAACAACCACCGATCCACAACCCAAAGTAGTTGAGACCTCCGCTGAAAAAGGGAAGGAAAAGGAAAAAGAGAAGGAAGATGTCTATGTTCCTCCTCCCGCTTATAAACCACCTCTACCATTTCCTCAATCTAGAGCGAGAGCGCGTCTAGATAAACACTTCGGTAAGTTTATTGATCTTATGAGTAAGTTGCATATTAATATACCTTTTATGGATGCAATTTTAGGTATGCTAGCTTATGGGAAGTTCCTAAAGGAGATCCTCTCTAACAAGAGGAAATTAGAAGATATTGGTGAAGTCAAGATGAGCACGGAGTCATCCGAACTCATCAAGACCATGACGGAGAACATGCCACCTAAGCTGCGTGATCCAGGATCGTTTTGCATACCCATCACCCTAGGAGAGGTCACCTATGATGCACTTTGCGACCTTGGAGCAAGCGTAAGCATCATACCACTTGCTTTGTGCAAGGTTGTTGGTCTAGGAGAACCTAGACCGGTGAAGATGACACTTTACATGGCCAATCGTTCCATCACTAGGCCTGTTGGGATAATAGAAGACATTTCTGTGAAACTCGGTAACTTCTACATCCCTATAGATTTTGTCGATCTTGATATCCCTGCGGATTATCCAGTTCTCATCATTCTTGGGAGACCATTCCTTGCAACTTCCGATTGCATGGTAAATTACAAGAATGGACAACTATCCTTCAATATATGGGAAGAGAAAGTGGAATTTGTACTCTCCTCCTTAATCAAAGAGCCAGCTTTGAGAGAAGATGTTTTTAACATTTTCGATGAAGAAGAGTCTAGAGAAGTGGTGAGTTCAATCTTGATGAAGGATCCACTTCAAAAGGTTCTTAGCATGAGTATCATGAAGGAAGGAGTGGAGCTTGATTGTGATGATGAAGTAAAAGCATTGAAAGATGCAGAGGAAGAGCCAGAGGCAGGATTTGAAGAGCTAATAATAACCCCGGAATTTGTGAAAAAAATTGACCTACTCAAAGAAAATCACACGATTTCTGAAGAGGCAAGTTGATTTTTGACAGCAGGAAGAAAAATCGTCCCAAAAATTGGATGATTTTCTAAAGAGGGTGTCGATTTATCGGTGAATTCTCTGGTTTCTACGAGCTCAACTGCAGTTGTTCTTAACTCCAATAGCACACTTCCCTCACCTTCAGAGGCTTCTCCCATGACATTAGATGATCATGAATCCTCAATCAAGGCACCTCCTTCATTGGAATTGAAACCACTCTCTACACACTTAAGGTATGCATTCCTTGGGCCTAACTCTACATATCCTGTTATAGTTAGTGCAAATCTGAATGATGAGGAACTTGAGAAGCTTATGAATGTTCTAAGACAACATAGGAAAGCATTAGGTTATACTATTGATGACTTGGTAGGCATTAAACCTTCTCTATGTATGCATAAAATCTTAATGGAAGAGGATTATAAACCTTCACGTCAACCTCAAATACGGTTAAATCCGATCATGAAAGAGGTCGTGAAGAAAGAAATCCTTAAGCTACTTGATGCAGGTATCATCTTCCCTATCTCCGATATCAAGTGGGTGAGTCCCGTGCAGGTGGTACCAAAGAAAGGAGGCATTACCGTTGTTGCAAATAAGAACAAGGAGCTTATTCCCATAAGGACAGTTACGGGATGGAGAATGTGCATCGACTACCGTAAACTGAATGTGGCCACCAGGAAGGACCATTTTCCCCTTCCTTTTATTGATCAAATGTTGGAAAGGTTAGCCCAACACTCTTACTTTTGCTATCTAGATGGATATAGCGGTTTCTTTCAGATTCCCATTTCACCCGGATGATCAAGAGAAGACGACTTTCACGTGCCCTTGGGGTATGTTTGCTTATAGAAGGATGCCATTTGGCTTATGCAACGCTCCAGCCACCTTTCAAAGGTGTATGATGGCAATCTTTTCGGAGTATGTAGAGAACATCATGGAAGTATTCATGGACGAATTTTCGGTAATTGGTTCTTCCTTCGATAACTCTCTCTCTAACCTTTCCCTAGTCCTTAAGAGATGTGAAGACACTAACTTAGTTTTAAACTGGGAAAAGTGTTTTTTTTATGGTCACCGAAGGAATTGTGCTAGGCCATTTAATTTCGAATAGAGGAATAGAGGTTGATAGAGCCAAGATTGAAACTATAGAGAAGCTACCTCCTCCATCCTCGGTGAAAGGAGTTAGAAGCTTTTTAGGACATGCAGGCTTCTATAGGAGATTCATAAATGATTTTTCTAAGATTTCAAAACCCTTAACTAATCTTTTGATGAAGGACATAACCTTCGAGTTTCCGAAAGAACGCTTGGATGCTTTTTGTAGGATCAAAGAAGCTTTGATTTCAGCACCCATCATCCAACCACCCGATTGGACTCTTCCTTTCGAGATCATGTGCAACGCAAGTGACGTCGCTATAGGAGTTATACTTAGACAGAAGAAAGATGGTCGTACACACGCTATCTAATATGCTAGCAAGACGCTAGACAAAGCTCAATTAAATTATGCTACTACGGAGAAAGAGCTTCTAGCGTAGTTTACGCTTTTGAGAAATTTCGTTCCTATCTTGTAGGTGTGAAAGTGATAGTCTACACGGATCATTCAACGATCCGTTACTTGTTCACAAAGAAGGATGTGAAGCCTAGGCTTCTAAGATGGATCTTGATCTTACAAGAGTTCGATCTAGAGATGCGTGACAAGAAGGGCTCGGAAAATTCAGTTGCTGACCACCTTAGTCGTCTTCCACACCTCACCAATGAGGCGGATGAGCTCCCTATCGACGACTCATTCCCTGACGAACAGCTCCTCGAGATTCAAGAATGTCTTCAGCAAATCTCGAAAGGTAATGATCCATGGTTTGCTGACATTGTAAATTACCTTGTTTGTTAGGAAATTCCTCCCGGACTTTTGTATGCTCAAAGAAAGAAGTTCTTTAAGGACGTCCGGCATGTCTATTGGAACGAACCTCTTCTCTTCAAGAGAGGTCCCGATGGCATATATAGGAGATGCATTCCAAAGGATGAGGTGAAAAGTGTCATCCGCCATTGTCATTCTTTACCTTGTGGAGGACATGCTAGTTCCCACAAGACATGTGCTAAGGTACTCCGATCCGGTTTCTTTTGGCCTACCTTATTCAAAGATGTGCAGAACTATGTTGTTGCTTGTGATGCTTGTCAAAGGACATGTAATATTTCAAGGAGGACTGAGATGCCCCTCAAAAACATACAAGAAGTAGAGATATTCGGCGTATGGGGAGTGGACTTTATGGGACCATTCCCATCCTCTTGTGGAAACCAATACGTACTTCTAGCCGTAGATTATGTCTCAAGATGGGTAGAAGCAATCGCTTCTCCTACTAATGATGTAATGGTTGTGGTGAAGTTCTTTAATAGAACGATCTTCCCAAGGTTCGGGACTCCCCGAACTATCATTAGTGATGGAGGAACGCACTTCACATCCCGTCGATTTGAGACTCTATTGGCTAAGTATGGGGTGACCCATAAGATAGCCACACCATACCATCCGCAAACCAGCGGACAAGTTGAGATATCCAATAGAGAGATTAAGGGAATTCTAGAGAAGATTGTCTCTAGAACACGAAAGGACTGGTCAATGAAGCTAGATGATGCGTTATGGGAGTACAAGACCACATTCAAGACACCTATAGGTACAACTCCATATAACCTTGTTTATGGAAAATCTTGTCATCTCCTGTAGAGCTAGAACATAAAACATATTGGGCCGTCAAGTGGCTCAACTTCAACATGAAAGAAGCCGGAGAGAAGTGCCTATTGGACATCAACGAGCTAGAAGAGATACGGCTGAATGTGTATGAGAACGCAAAGATTTACAAGGAAAGAACGAAGCGGTGGCATGATAAGCATATCATTCCAAAGAATTTGAAGGAAGGAGCTCAAGTTCTTCTATTCAACTCAAGGCTTTGACTCTTCCCAGGTAAGCTTAAATCCCATTGGACAGGACCTTACGTAATTAAGCGTGTTTTCCCCATGGTGCAGTTGAAGTATGGGGTGAACAAAGCGGAAGTTTCAAGGTCAATGGCCAACGGTCGAAGAAGTACATACCGGAAGTTCCGGTTGAGGAGATAGCTCCTATCCTTCTCCATTGAACATCAAAACAAACAACGTCCAGCTAAAGACGATAAATCAAGCGCTTATTGGGAGGCAACCCATGGTAGTATAGTTATTTTCTTTTCTTTTCATCTTAGAGTAGTCTAGTTTAGTTGCTTGCTTTCTTTAGTTTTGTTTTTGTTTGTTCCTCGATGCACTCTTGGTTTGTTTGTGTCAAAAATCGCAGGAACTAGGTCCAACTTTGGGAAATCAATGAAGAAAGGGAACACAAAATGGTTCAAATGCAATCTTCAAAGAAAAGAAGGAAGGAAATCGACCTACCCAGATTAAATCGAACGATCCAGGAATAGAGCAAGACGATTTTTGGCAACAGGGGGAAAAATCGTCCCAAAAATCGACCCTCCCATAAAAAATCGTCCGATTTTCTTTGCAAAACCTCCGGCTTATATAAAGCCTTCTCCACTCGATTCTTTCATTCCACACTTCTCCATTCTCGATTTCCCTTCGTCCCAAAGAGCCAAAAATCGCCTAGCCTCCCATCTCCCCATTTCTTAATCGTTTTGAACGATTCTTGAGTCTAAACTGAAGTACTTTCGACAAGGAACAAGGATCTAGCAACAACAAGTTTGGCAAACTGCTCACTCATCCGGAATTCAGGTTTTTCAATTCGAAACCTGTGTTTTTCGCTCGATTTTGATTATTGCTTTGAAGTTGTTGTATTGCTGAAATTGATAGAGGGGTCTGCTTAGAAATACCTCTAGGAGACTGTATGAGGTGATAGTTTGATCAAAGTTTTAGAGAATTGTAAATTGTGTTGAAATCGACAAAAACATCGACCCTCCCAAAAAAATCATCCGATTTTTAGGAAGAACAAGGCGATTTTCTTTAGCAGAATGAAGATTTCGAAGAGAATCACTAGGAATGCGAGGAAGAAGAAGGGATCTTCTTCCAAAGCACCTCCCCCGCCACCACCACCCTCCCAAGCTAAACCAAAACTCCCTCCTCCCCTTTCCAAGCATAAGATGAGATACGAGCGTCTCTTAGACCGTCCCTTTACCCCACCTCGAAACATTGTCCTAGATGACTTAGATGCTTTGTTTGTTCGAGAGGATGTGGATATGATGGTAGATAGAGTGGGACTGAGCCAGTTTGCTTTGATTAGGGAGGATGCCTACACCGAGATCACGCTAGAATTCTTAAGTACATTTGAGCATGATCCTAGAGAGAGGACGGTCTCTTTCCGTCTCATGAACTAAAACCATGCTATGTCCATTGATGATTTCGGAGATTTGTTTGGGTTTCCCTATACTTCTGTAGACACATTCGCAAGAGGGGTGAGTGCTAGTGCCTTTCGGGAAACCATTTCAGTTGGAGAGTATGGAGGAGATAAATGGAGACCCGGGAACTCCAAGGAGACAAGTATGTACAACCTTTCCTTTAAGGTAGTTCATAGGATCCTTAGTGAGAGTTTGTTTGCACGGACGGAGACTCCACAGAAGCTCAAGCCGATGAGCTCTTCCTCCTATATTGTATGACTAGTAGTACCATCCCCGACATCACCTCCATACTTGCTGACTATCTTGGGAAGATAGACAAAAAAGCGAAGGGTGAACTATGTGCTGGAGTCCTTGTCACTCACATGGCGAAGGCATTAGAGCTAGATTTTTCGGATTGCACTTTAGCTGAGAGTGCCCAACCTCTAGGTTTACAAAGATTGGTAGCGAGACATGTCTTGATTCCTCGAGGTAGAGGAACTCTGCATGTGCCCATGCCGTGGGCAAAGGATCCCTCAAAGAAGCAGTCTGAGATAGTATGGAAGTCCGAATACACTATTCGGAATAAGAGGAACTGGATGGAGACATTTGTACTTATGCTTGAGGAGGTAGCTCCTCCTTCTGGTTATTATGATGATGCAGGTGACATAGAGGAAGAGGATGACCATGATGATGGAGCGTACCAAGGGAACATGCTGGAGTTTGAGAGTGATACCTATATCGGACATGGTACAGATGCCATGGATACCGATACTCATGGTGCTGGACCTAGCCGGACTAGTCGAGGTACCGAGAAGACGGAGGATGAGATGCAGCCACACCGTCATTATTTTGCACATACTCCTAGCCACGGTCGAGGATGTGGGCGCGGACATAGACTCCCCCGACACTTTGGAGACTTGGTTTCTAGCTTCCAAGGTCTACGCACCGACTACCAGGATCTCGCTCAGATTATCAGGCCCTCCACACCGACTACAACGCCCTGAACACTTAGTTCATGGTGTACCGCAGGGAGACGGATGGTAGACACTCCTCCTACGATGGCCAGATGAGGGACATGTACTATCATCAGTTTGGCCACTTCTATGATCCTAGCGCCCTGAGATATCCATATCCAGCACCACCACCGCCACCGACTGAGGATTGAGTTTCCACTCCATTTTACATTGTAAGTAATTTTTCTCCATCTTATGCTTGATTTTTCACATTGGGGACAATGTGAAGGTTAAGTATGGGGTGGGGGTACTTACAATCTTTTTTACTTTTTTTTCGCACTTTATGTACTTTGTGTCGTACTTGACGAATTGGGTTGTAATTACTCTTGCACTACTTGCTTTCAACCATGACATTCGCATTTTCATGCTTTCATTCAAAATTATGAGTTTTTCAAAAAATTTTGTGCTTCTTATGATGGAAATGACCTCTATGATGAGAATTGTGATGTGGAAAAGGCAATAAGATAACTTAGTTATGTTGAGATTTTAATTATAGCATGAATGAGCTTGCTTTTCTTACTTGAATGCATGAATACTTCATATGATCTTGATGTCTTGATAAGAGAAAGAAATAATGATCGAAGCTATATTATAAGTTCTTTTGCATCATATAGGAATGACCAAGGCAATTCACTTCTTTTCTAGTTCATATCATGTTCATGCTAGCTCCTCAATGAAATATTTGGCCTCCTTTTTACCATCCGGGAATTAGGATAAGTAATTGTAAAAGGCATGCTTGATGTGGGAGGGCCACTATGAATGTGTTAAGTGAAAGTTTAGCAAATTATAGGTTTGGGGACGTTGAACATGATGATGAGTAACTCGGCACCATTCACATAGCCAGGTGTTTGTGTCTTGCCAAAGTCCGATTGAACGACAAGTCCTAACGGGATATGGTATGTGCATTAAGGGTTTGAGGCATCTCAGAAATTGAGAAACGCCGATCTCCTAGGCTTCGGTTATTGTGCACCGCTGTCCATACTCTCAAAAAGTAAAGTACAAAGAAAGCGAAATTTTACATGCAAAGCATGTGTGGTGAAGTTTAGTTCTTGAAAGTATTGTGATGTTCCTCTTTCCCGGATTAGCATCACATTTCCTTAAAATATTTCCCACCCTTGACACGTTTCATCGACCCTTTTCTTTGATTGGAAGACCTTGAGACTTTTATGCATATGTTTAAGACTTCATGGCTTAGATTTGTTTGACTTTGATTGTCTCTACATCTTTATCATGTCCTTTATTTGTGTCTTTGAGAAGGAAAAGATAGTTAATTCATATTGTGATTATTATTGATACATGCTTTGTCTTCCTATGTCTTGAAACTTCACTTTGAGGGTGATCCAATAAGAAGAAGCAGTTGCTAAACAAAAGGTTTTTGAGTTTTTCATATATATAATCCATGACATCTTGTATTCTAGGTTTAAATCTTGCTTGGAGACAAGCAAGGGGCAAGTATGGGGTGTTTTGATGACATGAATTATATACCATTATAATCATGCATATTGTAGAGGTTTACCTCAATTTACCTTGCATTTAGAGAGAATTTGTATACCTTTTAGGCTTATTTCATTTATATTCCGAAAATAGAGGTCTACACGAGTTTTGGTTGAATTGTAGGTAAATTCAGTGGATATGGAAGCAAAAGTGGAGCAAGGAACATCTAAGGCTATTAAGGAAGCTTAAGGAGTCTTAGAGGAGTCACAAAGAGCAAAGGAGTTGTGTAAAAGAGTCACAAAAAGGAGGACGGAAACAAGCCAAGAGATGAGCATTCTCTGTTGAAGAAAATTGTGCCATTATCTAGAAAAATCGGACGATTTTTATACCTAAAAATCGAACGGTTTCCTTCATTATTTTGACATCACGATTTTTCTTAGCTTTCGGCCAAAGAAATATCACGACCCAAATCCCATCACTTGTGGGCTTGAGACGTGTTTTTCCAAGCGGCCCATTAGCAAGGAACTATACATTGGAACCCTTGGAACGAAAATCGAGGGCTCGTAGCAAGAAATATTTACACAATTTGGAGAGATTGAAGATTCTTGGAGAGGAGATTGAAGGGAAGTGCCAAGAAGTTAATCTTTACCATTATTGTGAGATCTTTTGTTTCCCTTTCCAATTTTTGTGGTTTGTGAACACATTACTGAGTGTTTTGAGAGATACTTTGATTGGATTTGAGATTTGATTACAGATTCGGAGATTATTAAGTTTTTATTCAAAGTTCGGGTTTATTTGACTTTATTCATTCAATCCTTATTTTGATTTGATTTTGAAAATGGTTGGCTAAAAACCTTGTGATTCTAGGGAGAATAGTTGATGATTGAGGCTTAGATGATGATAGACTGAACTCATTGAACCATTTGGACCCTGAGAGTTGAGATTTAGACTTTGCGACAACAGGAAAATCGCCTTGTTCTTGGGAAAAATCGGACGATTTATCTATGAACAGGTCGATTTATTCCTCTGACGATCTTAAATTGATTTATTCTTCAACCAAAGTTAATCCTTGCCTAAATCCCAACCATGCTTAACCTTTTTAACCTCTATTTAAGTGTGTGAAGAGACTTCATCATTCATTCTACATTTAATAGATTAAAATTACAAGATTTGGGTCATGGAGAGACTCAACATCCTATATTAAGGTTTAAATGTGCTTTCTACCTTTACCTTAGAGAGTCATATCTTGGGGTTTTGGGTTGTTAGTTTGAGTGTAATTCTTGTCCTTAGATCTTTCTATATTGCAGCCTCAACAACCTTTATAGAGAGAGCCTTTGGATTAGACAAATAGGTTTTGGAACTTCACCGTATGATACCTACCTTTGAAACACATAACCTTGGCAACATCAACTCTGTCCTTTGATCTTTAGAAGTGTCTTGAATCGAAAGCCGCAGTCGGATACTCGAATCCTTGGAATCATTTTGTCTCTTTATTAATCACAAAAGCTTTTGCACTTTGTCAGATATTTGAAATCGATTTTATTCTCACCAAATCCCTGAGTTCGACTCTGGAATTTATTACCTTGCTACAGCTGATCCGTACACTGCGGGTTCACTTTTGCTTAAGTTCTAGATATAAATTTTAGACTTTGACGCACACACTTTTGAGCGAACACAAACGGTGTTCATACAACCGTAGGGTGGCCATATAACAGCCGTTGGGTTGACCGTTTTAACGTCCCAACAAGAAGTTTCTAAAACTCGGATTTTATCTTTGGCAAGCATTTATTTTGTGTGAATCATAGACTTCAATTTCTCCCCTGTATAAGCATATGTTAGCCTTAGGGTTAGATACATCATTTTCTTCTTAATTTATTTGTCTTCTAATTCCTTCTCGTTCTAGCCGTCAAGATAGTTGTTAGTTTGCTTTGAAGGTTTGTCGTGCTGAAACCAAATAATTGTGAGTTTTTGTCTTTTCTAATTCAATATATTGTTTTTTTTTATATATTCTATCAGGCCTAGCTAAATTTCCTCTTGATCTAAGGAATGGATGATCCCTATCATGGTTTGATTTATTACTTGCACATATCTTTATGAATTGAGATATTAATAATGCTTCCTTTCAAATCGATTTACTCCTACCTTTTAATTACCTTATAAAGAAGTGGTATTTCAATTGGTTTAGATAAAACAAGTGAAGGGCCAAAGTGAAGTTTGTTTTATTGGATTTATTAAAAAGAGATTGATTTGGAGAATACTAGTCTATCAAAGCTTCTAGGATTTTTAGTCATCGTAGAAAATTCCGGTCTATGTACCTTTGCAATTCTGAAGGGCCACAATGTGAATGATATATATATATACATGAACTCATTATTGTAGGGATTCATATTTTCTTAAATCACCTTCCACCATTATTTGCTACCATCATATTTGCATTTGCCTAGTACTATTGCCTACCTTATTGCTTTGCTTGCACTTAAAACAAAAAATTATTAATGTTATCCAAATCAGAAACAATCCTTGTGAATTCGATACCCAATTACACTACATTTGATCTCATATCCTTGCGTGGGGAGGGTGTTTGTGCTTCGGTAAAACTTCCACGATCAATTCTTATCCCCAAAACCAAGTGATTAATTATAGATAGTCTTGTATTGATGATATACTTAAATATGTAGTAATTATTTCTTTTTCGTTGAAATGATTGTCTATGTATATACGGCATATGCCAAACAAAGGTGTAGGAGGAAAATGGCAAGTGAGATTAATGGGAAGAAGAGGAAGCTAAGTGAAGCGCAAGTGAAAATGCTAAAGATGAGCTTTGAGTTTGAGCATAAACTCGAAACAGATCGTAAGGATAAGCTAGCGGGTCATCTTGGACTGGATCCCACAAGTGGTTGTTGTAACGTCCGGAATTTTTATTTCGGTTAGTGAGCGAATTATCGACCTTCCCGCACGCGCGGCTCAATCTTTCAGCATGCACAAGGTGCTGAGTGACGGGTTTTATCCCGAAAATCTTGTTCCGACCCCTCTTTATCGCATCCTGTTCAAACCCCTCATTTCCTAGTGTGAGGTGACAAGGAGGTCAGCTGGCCCCTTATTCCCCTCCTACCTTTTTAGCCTAGTCATCTCTCTCCTCTCACTCTTCATTCACGTTGGTTCTTTCTCCCTTCTTCCCTTCTCTTGAGCTCTCATTC
This sequence comes from Fagopyrum esculentum, assembly GCA_033239045.1. Classification (NCBI taxonomy): domain Eukaryota; kingdom Viridiplantae; phylum Streptophyta; class Magnoliopsida; order Caryophyllales; family Polygonaceae; genus Fagopyrum; species Fagopyrum esculentum. The sequence continues at coordinate 60,254,424 of BSUD01000003.1, read as the reverse complement.
CTCTTCTTCATTTGGCTCTCCTTGAGTGTGGTCAGCAGTGAAGAGCTCCATGATTCTATTTGGTAAGTCTCTTCTGCTCCCTAGCTTCTTCTTCCTTGGTGCATAACTTCCTCTTCTTGTCTTCTTCTCCATTTCCCTGGATGAAGCTTTGGAAGTGAGTTCTTCTTGATCTTGGCATGCATGTGTTTTAAGCTCGATTTAGTCGTGAGGGAGAGCCTTGATACAATGGATGATGTTTGGAGAAGATCCAGCAATAGAAGGAGGCCGTTGGAGCCCAAGATCCACAGTCAAAGACAAAGAAGACGACCCTCTGTTGTTCGACCGCGGGGACAAATCTTCAGAGCCGCAGGGGCGGCAACCATACTGAGCCACAGGGGCGGCCCTTTGGCCCGCAGTGGCGGCTGCCTTGGGCTGAAGGGGCGGCCACTGGCTCAGCTAGCATGCCCTTGTAGTATTCTTCTCCTTTTTGCGGTTGCTCTTCCTTCTTCCGCGCCCGTGTCCTTGCTTGGTGAGTACCATTCCTCGAGCATGTGTTCATGGTTGATATTAGGGAGTGTTTATGTTAGTATCATGCTAGGTTAGACCTAGGATAGTGGTGAATGCCATGTAGTGGCTTTTGAGACCTTAGGCGAGTGTGTTGAGCATGTTGTACCTCATAGGCTTTTACATTGTTCTTCGCTATTGAGTTTGATCATATGAGAGTTAGTAAGTTGTTGAGAGATCTCCTCATGCGTTGAGTGGGATGTGAGTGTTATAGATTCTAGGATGTGGTCCTAGAGCGAGAGTCAAATGATCTTGCGTAGATCAATTGTGTAGAGACCTTAGACTTCTAGAGTAAAGCGAGTTTTGATACATATCTTGTTGTGAGCAAGTTGTAGGCTTCTTCCCAAGGGAAGAAAGAGTGTTTTGTGAGTTAGCGTTAGGGAACGAGGTAAGTTACCGGAACTACTTAGCTCGTATTCTTTGTATTAGTTTCGATGCGTGTTTGGTGGTGTGTGTTTTCGTATTATTGATGTTATAACAACGAAACCAGAAAAAGGACGACCTTTATATATTGATATTTGGCCCCAGTGTATGATAACGGGCGGTGCCAACATTTGCTAGCTCTTGCGCAGAGCTAGGGGTTCTTGGTGACTAGCCCGGGAAGGTAGACGGCCAGATACATCACTGTCATTCCTTGACGGTGAGTAGGAACCGAGGCGAGATCATGCGGTGATTCTTGTGTCACAAACGAAAGTTGAATTAGAACGGGATAGGACTTGATAATAAAAAGATAATGAATCGGACTTGGGTATTTTGGAGCATGTTGCGCGTTTATGATTATTTATGTGTGTGTGTGTGTCATCACCTTATTTCTAATGCTTCGAATATTAGCTAACGGTTTATACCGACGTTGTAGTTGCCTTGTAGGTTAGGAATGCGCCCGAGAGATACGGAAGTGGGCAGGCGGGTTTCCGTACATTTTAGGAGGGGTTTTGGGTTGGAGTCAGGTTTGGAGTTTCGTATATTGTATCATTGTATGCCGTGTGTATGGCGATTGGTCTTTGTAGTTGTTTTTCGGATGAAGTCCGTTGCTTGTTTTCTTTCGGGTTCCTTTCATCGCATAAAAATGTATTTCGGTTTTGGCCTTTATTTGTGCCTTGTTGTAAGATCCGGTGAAGTTGTTGTCAGGCTAAGGGACGGGACCCATTGTGAGGTCTTTGCCCGTAGCATCCCGAGTCCCGCGGATTTGGGGTGTTACAATATGGTATCAGAGCCCTAGGTTGAAAACAATGGCACTCACAATCTTCTAAATGCCGAATAGAGAGAAAGAGAACCTCAAGGGTTCTAAGTTTAAAATGATTTTTCGTTTTCAAAATTCACGAGCATAGTCAGTTGGGGTAGAATGTACGGACCACCACTTCTTCCGTGGATCTCGGCAGCTTAGTTTATTGGATTTTGATGCGTATATGTGTGTTTATATAGACATATGTATAGAATATGTGGATTGTAGTTGCATGATGGACGTGATTAATATGTATAGTTATATATGTCGACTATAGTATATGCTTTGGACCTTGTTGTGTTGTAATAGATTTATGGATGTGTTATATTGTAGTAATATCGACATAGGACTTATAGTTAGGACAACGAAAAGATATCATCACCTTTAAGACGACGTTGTTGGCTTGTGATAGCATTCATATGGGGAGGAGTACGCTCAAGTATCGAGCTGAGTGTTTCGTGTTGACGAACACCGTGGTGTTTCTTGGATTCCTTTAAAAAGATGTCGAAGAGGAGGACTAGGGATGACATAAACGAAGGACGGACAAGTGGAAGAAAAACTCGGGACAAATTAAGAAGAATCGAGATGGAGACCATACAAGCAAAAGGAGTAACACGAGGATGTAGAAGTGGTTACAAAGAAGTCACGATTGGAAAGACAACAAGACCAATAGAGATAACGTACTTAAGTTCTTCAAGAAGGTGGACAACTAAAGATGCGAATCGAGGAGGAGATGAGTGCATTCTAACAAAGCTAAAGGCTGTATTCCATTACGAGAAGTGAAGCTTTCCTTAGACGCTCCTAAACCTTGGAGTCAAGATGAGAAGAGTGAAAGAACCATGTGCAAAAGATTTAAGATACCGTAAGTTAAGCTTAAGAGGTACTAAGAAGTGAAGTATCAACTGTACGAGAGCTATGAGAAGAATGGCATGGTGGGATTCACGTGGGGTTGACCGGTTGCCGTTATAATAGTAAGGCTAAGAAACTCCAAGAAGAAAGAAGTGTGAGTGGACGTGATCCCGAGGAGAGGAGTGACACAACTAGGAGCTTTAGTTATGAAAAGATGTAAGACGACAATCAAGGGAAGCGCAAGCAGCTGTTGAGTAACGTTAGAGATTTTGAGTAGACACGCTTACAAGGTATCTTAAGGCACGATTAAGTCTATGAAGGAGAGTAATACGGATCACGAGGCCGAGAAAAGTATGGTTACTTTATGGAAGAGGAAGGAAGCACGGAACAAGGAAAGAGCTAACAAAGTGAGATAGAGTACCCCAAGGAGGGTAGCCTTCTTGAAATATGGTAACATGGAAAGTATAGCAGGATGATAAGTTGGTGACCTTGGAGAAGGTCAACTATAAGCTGACCAGTGACAACAAAGACCGCATAAAGTGTGGGTTGCCTATTGAGGAATGGTAGACGGGAGGTATAACCACGAGCGGAGAATATAAAGGGACGGTAACAAGAGCTTGGAGTTTCTAGATGGTTCAGTGACGATAGTAAGGAAGTACATCAATAGAAGCGTGACTGTCTAGAACAATATTACGTGGAGGATAAAAGCAAGTGGTTGTAATAGACCTCCCAGGGAGGAATTGTAACGACCCTTTTTGCGACCTTATTATGTCTCAAGATTGGCATATGGAGGAATGACGTGGATTGGAACCTTAAAAATTTTAAGCATGATACAATGATCTAGTGGAACAAGAAGAAGGAAAGGTTTCATGGTGGTGGCACGTAAAAGGGAGTTTGTGGAGGATGCATGGTACGGAACAGAAGGTATGTTGCCACGAGAAAGATATGAGTCAAGTTCGTAGACTCACCAAAAGGAGCCATGGTGGTTATGGTGTGAATCGGAAGATTGAGGATATAGTAACGTTATAAGCTTTAAGCTTAAGGTGATGGTACTTGGGAACTTACGAGTTGGAGGTTTTAGTGGTTTTAAAAGGGGAGTTCTTCTAGTATTCCCCACAAGGAATTCAAGTATGAGTCTTGAGGAAAGACACGAGTCGAAAAGTTCAACTTTGACTATCGAGAATTGCGTAATGCTACCGAGGAGGATAAGTACCCTCGCCCCGTAGTGGACGACCCGATGAACTAGTCGCAAGTGGTTATAATGTTTGATTAGATCGATTTGCATTCGAGATGTCACCAAGTTGGGTTGAGAAAGGAAAAGGACCTGAGTGAGACGACATTTCGGACCAGTATGGTCACTACAAGTTGTAGTGAAGCTTGGTGGACTCACAAGTGCGAATGTTGAATTTGTGTATATAGAAGTGATTCCATCGGGTTTCTAAATCGAGTTGCGATAATGGCATTCAAGTTGTGGTTTCAGGTGGTTCCAAGGTGGACCCTAAGCTTATGCTAAATGTTACAATTAGTCAGCGATGTTGTTTGAGATGGACCGTAATCTAATGTTAAGTACTGACAGTAATTGGTGCTTGAGTCGCGCAAATGATTCTTATGTTCAGATTTGACGACGCTTTGTTGTACTCTCCGAATTGGGAGGAACAAGCTTGACAAGGGACAAAGATAACACAGGTTACGCAGGATGATCAGATTTATCTAACGGGAATGGACATTCGAGGAGACCTTCTAAGAGACGTAGTGGTGTTGAGAATATTAGTCAATCAAACGAGAATGAGGTAGCAGTTTCGGTAATGCCTCCAAGGTATATGGAAGAAGTATGCAGTATAAATTGGTGGGCTATAACCGCCGAGTTGCGGGATGATTCGACTCCTTCATCCTTTCTGGGGAAGACGATTAGATTGTGGAATCCGAGACGTGTACGGGGAGCTTGAATAGAAGCGGAAGAGGTGAGTGACCCCTAGTCCGTTTTCTTTGGCTCAGAAATTGATGTCGAGGAACTATATGGCATTGTGAATACAACCAAGTGGGGCTTGGGATACATTTGAGGTAACGAAGGAAGTTTTGCCTGCGTGTTTAGACGATTGTGGCACATAAGGAAAATGGACCATTGAAGGGTCGAGAGTAAGGCGCTTTTGCACACACATTTATGATGAAGTCGGTACCTTGTTATGAAGAGACATGCTAGTCTGATACGGACCTCCTAGGTTCGGATAGGAGACTAGTCGAGTTAAGAGTATCACGGACGCAAGGCGTCATACATGTTGGTCATTAGAAGGGAGTTGAAGTCCCAATATATCGGACCTTTTTGGAGAAATTGGTGCAAGTTTGGAAGTGGTTTACCAGTTGGCATGGCCACCGGAAGTGAGGGACGTTCACCAGGTTTCATGTGTAATGGTCGTGGGAGTACATATATGACTCGAGATATAATGCTAGTGGTGTTGATCTAGTGTTAGAAGAGGAGCCAATGAGGCTACCGGGAAGACGTGGGATATTATCTTGGGATGAGTTTCTGATGATCTAATTACATCGAGATGGCCGATGAGTTAGGTTTATGTGCATGTATGAGTTTATGTGTTTCGTGCCCCGAGAAGGAATGTGTCATGTGTTTGGTTAGATCTTGTCTTGGTATGCCATAGGCGGTACGTGTGAGTGTGTATGTAGGCCTTGAGAGGTTTTGACGCGGTTATACGAGGTTGTGATGGTCGTCGAGTAGAGAGTTGGCCGCTTATAGTGTTGAGTGGTTGCCATAGTAGTTATGCCGCGAGTGTTGTGTATAGAAAGTTTCGAGACGAAACTTGTTTTCAGGAGGATTAGTTGTAACGCCCGGAATTTTTATTCCGGTTACTGAGCGAGTTATCGACCTTCCCGCAGGCACGGCTAAATCTTTCCGCAAGCACGAGGTGTTGAGTGGCGGGTTTTATCCCGAAATCTCGTTCCAACCCCTCATTATCACATCCTTACCGTTCGGACCCCTCGTTCCCTAGTGTGAGGTGACAAGGAGGTCAACTAACCTCTTGTTCCCCTCCTACCTTTTTAGCCTAGTCATCTCTCTCTCTCCTCTCACTTTTCATTCACGTTGATTGTTTCCCCCTTCTTCCCTTCTCTTGAGCTCTGTTTCCTATTCTTCCTTTGGCTCTCCTTGAGTGTTGCCAGCAGTGGAGAGCTCCATGATTACGTTTGGTAAGTCTTTTCTTCTCCCTCCCTTCTTCTTCCTTGTTGCATAGCTTCCTCTTCTTCTCTTCTTCTCCATTGCCATGAATGAAGCTTTGGAAGTGAGTTCTTCTTGATCTTTGCATGCATGTGTTTTAAGCTCGATTTAGTCGTGAGGGAGAGCCTTGATATAGTGGATGATGTTTGGAGAAGATCCAACAATAGAAGGAGACGATTGGAGCTCAAGATCCACAGTCAAAGACGAAGAAGACGACCCTTTGTTGTTCGACCGCGGGGACGAATCTTCAGAGCCGCAGGGGCGGCAACCACATTGAGCCACAGGGGCGGCCAATAGGATCCGTAGGGGCGGCTTCCCTAGGCCGCATGGGCGGCCACTAACTCAGCCAACACGCCCTTGCGGTCTTCTTCTCCTTTTCGCAGCTGCTCTTTCTTCTTCCGCGCCCGTGTCCTTGCTTGGTGAGTACCCTCCCTCGAGCATGTGTTCATGGTTGATCTTAGGGAGTGTTTATGTTAGTATCATGCTAGGTTGGACCTAGGATTGTGGTGAATGCCATGTAGTGGCTTTCAGACCTTAGGCGAATGTGTTGAGCATTTTGAAACTCATAGGCTTTTACATTGTTCTTGGCTGTTGAGTTTGATCATATGACAGTTAGTAGGCCTTTGAGAGATCTCCTCATGCGTTGAGTGAGATGAGAGTGTTATAGGTTTTAGGATACGGTCCTAGAATAAGAGTCAAATGATCTTGCGTAGATCATTTGTGGAGAGGTCTTAGACTTCTAGAGTTGAGCGAGTTTTGATACATATCTTGTTGTGAGCAGGTTGTGGTCTTCTTCCCAAGGGAAGCAAGAGTGTTTTGTGAGTTAGTGTTGGGGAACGAGGTAAGTCTCCGGACTTACTTAGCTCGTATTCTTTGTATTAATTTCGATGCGTGTGTTGGTGGTGTGTGTTTTAGTATTGTTTATGTTATAACAACGAAACCGGAAATAGGATGACCTTTATATATTGATATTTGGCCCCAGTGTATGATAACGGGCGGTGTCAACACTTCCTAGCTCTTACGCAGAGCTAGGGGGTTCTGGTGACTAGCCCGGACAGGTAGACGGCCAGATACATCAGTGTCATTCCTTGACGGTGAGTAGGAACCGAGGCGAGATCATACGGTGATTCTCGTGTCACAAACAAAAGTTGAATTACAACTGGATATGACTTAATAATAAAAAGATAATGAACTAGACTTGTGTGTTTTCGAGCATGTTGCGTGTTTATGATTATTTATGTGTGTGTGTGTGCCATCACCTTGTTTCTAATACTTCGAATATTAGCTAACGGTTTATGCCGACGTTGTAGTTGCCTTGCAAGTTAGGAATGCGGCCGAGAGATCCGGAAGAGTTGGCAGCCGGGGTTCCGTACATTGTAGGAGGGGTTTTGGGTTGGAGTCATGTTTAGCGTTTTCTATATTGTATCATTGTATACCGTGTGTATGGCGATTGGTCTTTATTGTTGTTTTTTGGCTGAAGTCCGTTGTTTGTTTTCTTTAGGGTTCCTTTCATTGCATAAAAAGGTATTTCGGTTTTGGCCTTTATTTGTGCCTTGTTATAAGATCCGTTGAAGTTGTTGTCGGGCTAAGGATCGGGACCCATTGTGAAGTCTCTACCAGTAGCATCCCGAGTCCCGCGGATTTGGAGTGTTAGAGTTGTTTGATTTCAGAACGAATGGATCATTTGCAATTCTGAAGAACGAACGAAGAAAAGTGGTAGCTTGTTGTTTCATCTCTTATGTATGGAATTGTGATCAAGTTTTTCATCTCTTTCCAAGGGTATGTGTTGAATCGAAAATCACGATAAGAGATTAATACCTATTAACCTTGGTGATATGAGGTTATTTTTTACTCATTTTTAATCCCATTTAACCTATTCTATAATCTTCCTCTATAATCTCCATCTTCAACCAAATACATGCAAAAATTTAATCCCCCAATTTAATCTAAAATAGCCACTATTAATCTCCTACCAATCACAACCTAACTGTTGGTGAGTTTCGTTGATTTTCCATGAAGTTGGGTAGCATAGCTTGTATTCATTGGGGATGGAAAACCTTTCCAACTGCATGGAAATGTCATTTTGCATGAGTGAATCATGGTTATCGAACAATTATATTGGAGGTTGTTGCAATTAATGATCTTTGGTTTTGCATACATTTTATGATATATCATATACATGCATGGAAACGTCACTTTATGGCTAAAGGACATCAATTCAATATCGGATACTATCTTAGTGATGGTATCTACCCACCTTTGACAACATTTGTTCAATCAATTAAGCTCTGATAAGTGTTGAAGAAAAAATATTTGCTCAAAGAAGGAACTATCCACTTGATAACATACTTACTCCATTAACACTAGAGTTCGTACTAATGCTATTTATCTCTCTTGTGGAACCTAAAAACATTATTGAATTCGAAGCATTAAAGCAACTAACAATAAAACAAAAAAAAAATTCTATCACGATTGTATTTGATCTTTTATCCTGGGTATGAACCGTGATAATAGGTTCCAGGATAATAGGTTGTTTGGGAAGGAACTGTGATAAAAAGGTGTTATTTATCATAGTTCCAGAACCGGTATAAAAGGGCTTGAACCGATTTCCTTTTTAATGTTCTTGAATTGACACTTCATTTATCACGTTAACCATGATAAAATATCTTTATCACGGTTTTAACCATGATAAAAAGGTGTTATTTATCAATGTTTTCATGTTTCACTATCATAAGGGTGACTTTATACATGCTAATATACATAACCCTAAACATCATATCAAAAAATCAAGGCCATCAAAGGTATACAACTCATACAAATCTGCATCACAAAACTGCATCACAAGCAGTTTTCTCAACACTTAAAAATAATTCAGCACATCATATAAAACTACATGAGGACCCAACTTTGGAGAACCTTATCTCTTAAACTATAAGTCAGATGCCTCTCAAATTTTAGAATGATCTACTATGTAATACCGACTTTAAAGTATCCGAAATTTAGAAACAAAGGAGGAGTCTAGCTTACCCAAATCTGGACTCGAAGTTGACTTCTAGTAACTTCTGAAAACTCGGAAAAACCTCTACTCTTCTAGCTATCTTCCGAGGAGGCTCTAGAAGGTTTCACGACACAAAAAGGGGTTCCCGTCCGAGTAAAAACAAGGAGGGTAATGCGGTGAGGTGGAGTGAGGGCCTTACCTGACATTCAAGACCCGACACGCTCACGTGCATGAGAACGAAGGAGGAGGGGTCGTCACTGTCGTAGAGGCGCACCGCGGTATGGAGGACATGCACCGGAGGCTAGTGTCGCACTTGCGGCTAGGGCAAGGCGCTCAGCAGGTCCTTCTGTTGTCGTTGACGCTTTGCGGTTGCGTGGATGGAGGGGGAGGAACTCGTATTGGTGTTGTTGTCACCTGCATGCCATGAGGAAGGTTGGCTCGTGTTCCTGATCTCGACAGACGAGGGAGGGTTGTTGATCCAACGTGAGAGAGGAGCTCACAAGGATGTGGTTCCAGCTAGTGGAACAAAGGATGAGAAGTTAACCACATGGTTGTTGGCTCGGAGATGAAGACGATGACGACCACCACCAACTATTGTCGAGGAGGAGGTCGTCGTTGCTCTTGTTGTTTTACATGGAAGGTTTCCGTTTTGAGGGAGAGAAGGGTAGACGTTCTTAGAAGAGATATAACGATTATGGAATATTTTATGCGAGTCGATTCCTCACATAAAAAATAAAAAGATCGAAGAAACAAGAACTCAGTGTCGATAAAATAAAGCACCGAAAAAAGTCTCAAACGGTCAAGTACCGGTTTGTTTCTGAAATAACCGGGAACAAATATTTTCGGGTATTACACATGAGATGGCATACCAATCATGAAGTCGAATATGGAATCATAAGTCACCCTTATGATAGTGAAACATGAAAACATTTTGATAGTGAATATACTGAATTTGCATCAAAATCTTACAATGTTCGGTTAGCACTATGCACAGATGATTTTAACCCATTAAGGCAATCGGAAAAACCTTATTCTTTTTGCCCGTCATTGTAGCCCCGTACAATCTTCCGCCGTGGATGTGCTTAAAAAATTCCATATATGTTCTTGCGCTCCTTATACTTGGTCCACATAATCCATATAAGCTAATAGTATATTTGCAACCATTGATCGAGAAATTGAAGTTGTTGTGGAGTCAAGGGGTACCGACATTTGATATCTCCCGTAGTGAAACAATTCTTGTGCAAGCTGCCTTATTATGGACAGTTAATGTTTTTCCAGCATATGGACGACGTCGGGTTGGAGTACGGTCGGGCCGATGGCTTGTCCACACTGTATGGATTTCCCGATGGTGATGGAAGCTCCTCATTCAACTACTCCAGGATAACAAGAGTATTCACAAGTGGACTAAACAAAGTACATTTTTGGTAACTTCCATATTAGAAAACACTTTTGACCGTCATAATCTTGATGTCATGCACGTAGAGAAAAATGTTTTCGATAATATTTTTAACACGGTCATGGATATCTGTGACAATTTAAAGGATATGTTAAATGCGAGGAAAGATTTGAAATTGTATTGTGATAAGCTTGAATTACAAATTAATGCGGATCACAAAGGCCCAAAACCGATATCATTTTATACCTTAGTGAGAGCCAAATAAAATAATTTTGTGAGTGGATACAACCCTTAAAATTTCCCATGGTTATGCTTCCAATCTTGGACGGTGTGTGCAAACAGATAGCTACAAGCTAATTGGAAGGACCCTAATCAACTACTCTTGTGAAGGTTGTACAACACAATTGAAATGAATGGAATATACTTGTATCACGTCGATTTAGTATATACTTTTGGATGGACCCTAAGGCCTAATCAAGTAGAAAATATCAGAGTACGAGTATATTCAACTTAGGTCAGAATTAGTTATATATATGGTGGGTTTTATTTCCTTCACACCGTGTTCTACCAAAATACCCATATAAATATACATGTATCATAATTGATAAGGTCAAAGAGAACAATAGTGTCTACAATAAATGTATTGTATATCCTAGGAAGCTAGTCTATAATCTATGATAGCATGAATTATAGTCTATATTTTGGGGTTTGTTTGGACGTTTTATCTTTCATAATCTGCATGTTTGTATGTACATTATGTGATTTTACTACCATTTCATCTACCTTTGCGAGAATCGAGGTCTACACCTAGTTTCGTTGTAATTGCAGGTAATATGGTACGTTTTGCATCAAAAAGGAGCAAAAGGAGTCAAGAGTCATTTGGAGCTACATTCAGGAAGCACAACCATGGATTAAAGATTTACTTTGGACCAGTTTTGAGAGATTCTACACTCAGTTATGATCACCTCGGTTGCCCAGAGATTCATCTCGACCGAGGCGATCCAGAGACGCCGACTCGACCGAGGCGAACACCTAGGACGCGGCGAGAATATTTTATTCTTGGCTGAGATCTTTTAAAATTGGAAAGTGATCTTATATTTTTGGGCTGAGCTTCTAGAAGGAAGGAGATATGCAGAATCATATATTTTACCTATTTTTATGGGAATATATCTTCTTAAGATTTCTTATCTTTGGAGGGTTATTTTTCCTATAAAAAGGGTTGGATTTTCCACAATTCGAGAAGCCCGCTTACACCGAAATACAGGCTGCATACACCCGCTATCAGCGCAGCAGCCGCATCCTACTCCAATTTGGGAGATTCGAAGAACCTTTTTGAAGGTTGAAGGAAGATTTGAAGACTATAGCTTTATAGCTTTTTGGAGGGTTTTGTAAGATTGTCTTCAATTCCTTTCCTTGATTGTCTTGTCTAGTTGGATTATTATCCAAGGAACGATTTTTGTGTGATATTTGATTCAGTTATTGAAGTGTTTTCATTAAATTCTTCTTTGTTCAAATATTCACCTTCTTCCCATATATTTAATACTTTCATTATGATGATGAGTGGCTAATTTCCTTGTGTGATTCTAGGGTGATTGGCTGAAGGTTGTGGGAAAAACAATGATAGAATGATCTTAATCACAGTAGGATCCTGAAAGTTCGAGTCTTTAACCTTAACCCTAAGCATCTCGTTCAGTCGATGAACATCTCGGCCGGGGTGGAAACTGGCTGACCGAGGTGGCTTATCCGATCCTTAACTGAGAGTTAATGTGTTAGAGTTTGCCAAATCCTATTCTTATTATACCTTTCTGGTTCAAAGCAAGCTTAGGATGAGACTTACCCGGTAATTCCTTAGTTTGTATACCAACGATCATAAGTTTAGGTAATAAAGGCTTGCCCTTTATTGGGGTTTGAGTGTGCTTCCATCCCATCTTTGTGAGTTAGCCTGAGACTTACCCGGTAAAGGTTGATTCTATTCCCTTAGATGGTGTGTTAGTTTGAGGTTATAGTTCTTTATCTTAATTCCTTGAGACTTACCCGGTAATAGGAGTTACGGTTTGGGATTAGTGTGTAGTGAGACTTACCCGGTGATCTACTCCACTTTAGAAACACCTTCCCCATGCAAAAATCTCAGCTTTGTCCGCTTATCTATAGATCTTGAGTTGGAACCACAACTAGATGCTTTAATCCCTAGAATTGCATGTTTGCTTTATTTGACATCTTATTCATCTTTGATTGTATTACTTGCTCTTGTGGTTAGCATCAACACTAGCATACCGTATTGGACTTTGTTTCACTAAGTCCCTGTGATCGACCCCTGGAATTTTCTTGCTTTTACTACGATTGACCCGTACACTGCGGGTTCGCATCCTTGTTTTAAGCTTAAGTCTAGGGTTATAAATTTAAAGCTTGCACACACCGTTTGGAGCGAACAAGTTTTTGGCGCCGTTGCCGGGGACTTGGTCTAGACCGAGCCGGTACGGTTTGCTTTCGGGGCGCTTGCCCCTGTTGCTACTAACTACTCTTTCTATGAGTTTTTGTAGTTTTCAGGATTTCTGATGGCTATGTTTGATCCAGTCTGGATAGCAAGGCAAAGTGCTAGGGCGGACCATTATGAATACTTGGAGGAGAAGTACTCCTTCTATTGGTTCAACAATGAATGGGAAAGAGAAGAGGCCATTCAGCGTGAACTTGCGATGTGGGATGAACTGAATGTCCCTAAAAAGACTTATGAGCAACCTCTTGAAGACTCTCTCGAATCTAGGTTGGAGAAGTTAATGAAGAAGGTGACGGAGCTCAAGGAAAGCGCCCTATCCTATGCTAAGCCGGAAGAGGAGCATAAGGAAGTGTTGCACGTTTCGAGCATACCTCCAGTCAAACCAGAAGTTTCTCCTGAAGCTTTTGAGGGAGAAGATGTGGAAGATCTCGATCTGGCTGTTGAGACCTCGGTCGAGGTGGAAGTGACCTCGGTCGAGATGAAAGAAGAACCTGCCGAACCGGAAAAGGCAGATGCAAAAGACTTTGGCCAAATTACTGAGATTGTGGTCAAGGTGGAAGAAAGACCATCTGAACTGAGAGAGATTTCGTGTGTGGATTATCAACCCAGCATGAAACTTGTCTCAAACCTTGGAGAACTTTGCAAGGTACATTCTCCTACTTCATTTGAATTCCCTATTAATATTTCTGAATTTTTCAGGAAAGCACCGGAGAGTTGGAGGTCTCTTCCGAAAGAACCTCCTAAGATCAAGATGAAATCTCTCTTGAAATTGTTGGAGGAAGATGCTCCTTGGATTATAAGGAGTGAAGTTAACAAGCGCTTCACCGCTAAGGCAACGAAGTGTTATTTGTTCAAGTATGGGGTCCCTCGCATGCTCAGGACCCTGTACCATCCCCAAGCTATAGATGGGGAAGCTGCTATGATTCTCGAGAAACTATTTTTTCGATCAAGGAAAGGATGGGACGCAAGGCTAGATTATGTCCCATTGAAGTGCAGGAAGTCTAGAAGGATTCCGGTGAGAATCAAACCGTACAAGCTTGTACGTGGGAGATCTTACCATTTGCCGGTGAAATTAGGAACCGGAACCTTTTTGGAAGATTCTTATGATGGATGTGATGAGCATTCCACGACGTTCGAAGTGCATTAAGTAATCACATGCCGTAGGGTCCAGCTAGCGACCTTAAACCAAGCGCTTCTTGGGAGGCAACCCAAGGTATTGCTTTCTTCTCCCTTTTCTAGTTTAGTTTAGATAGTTGCTTTGTTTTTGTTTTCCTCTAGACAACAACCAGGTATTCCAAAAGGAAGGATCACAATTCAGGAGCTACAGTGGAAGAACAAAATTTCGAGAAGTTGAGGAAACGAGCTTTACTGAGATACATCTCGGGTACTGTCAGAACACCTCGACCGAGATGTACTTCCCAACCAAGATGGTCTTATCTGGGAGCTGTTTCTTACTTCTTCATGCAGTTTAGCTATGTTCGGTGAGTATCCTGTCCTTAGACTTATTTTGACCCACTGGGACAGAGTGTCCCAAGTATGGGGTATTTATGTAATATTTGATATTTTATGCTTCAGTTGCTTCTACATGTTTATCTGAGATTACATGCATATTTACAGGTTATTTGATTGAGAAAAACGTCGAAACTGAAAAAAAAAAAGGTTTTTTTAAAAAAAAAATTTTGACCTCGACCGCGGAGATTCTGGCCAAACGAGGCATTTCACCTCGGTTGAACCAAGAACATCTCGACCGAGGTGCGTAACAGAAAGTTTTCGAAAACGATTTTGTGCTACTTATCTGGATATGATCTCAGTGAAGATTTTGTTTACCTACTGGTTTTAATTTCTTTGTGTGTTTGAAAGGTTTTATAATATGTTTAAGTTGCTAAATGCTTTGTTTGAAATTATTAGCATGTTTAATACTTTGTTTTATCCAAATTATGTTGAATTTGAAGGTTGACACCGCAGGATAAGTTCTCTCACTTTCTTCTTGGAAAGACCAAGGCAATTCATTCTCTTCTTCTTCTTCTTCTTGATCATGCTTAGCCCCTCATATACATTTTGCCTCCCTTTACCTATCCGGGAATTTGGAAGCAAGCGAAGTGGTGAAAGCAAGTCAAAAGTTGAGAAGTGGCTGAAAGTGAAAGTGTTAGAAAGCAATAATAGGTTTGGGGAAGTCAATCATGAAGATGAGTAACTCGGCACCATTCACATAGCCGGGTGTTTGTGTCTTGCCAAAGTCGGATTGAGCGATATTCCTAACGGGTCATGGTATGTGCATCAAGGGTTTGACGCATCTCAAGAAATTGATGATTGCGGATTTCCTAGGCTTCGGTTATTGTGCACCTCTGTCCATGCATCCCAAAAAGTAAAGTAAAAGAGAAAAAAGTGTGAAATAAGCAAAGCTTATTGGTGGAAGATGTTGCAAGTCAAAGTGAAAGTGAAGTTCATCCTTTTCCCGGATTCTAGCACCACATTACCTTACATTCATCCCTACCCTACACGTTTCTTGACCTTTTCTTTTGGGAAGCCCTTGAGACCTTGAGCTTGTTGATAGACTTAGCGGTTTAAATCGGATTATACATGATTAATTTTGATAATTATGATTTATTATGCATTCTATGATTTTATGCAAAGATGAACAACTTTCCTATATTTATAAAATGTTTTGATCATATTGAGTTTTTAATTTCCAGGAAGTATTCTCTTAGAGTGATCTATGATAGTTGCACACCATAAAATGTTTTTGAAAGACTTTTCATTGATTTTCTTGACTTATAATCCATTCTATCTTGATTTCTATATGAGGAACTTGCTTAGGGACAAGCAAGGGCTAAGTATGGGGTATTTTGATAGCATGAATTATAGTCTATATTTTGGGGTTTGTTTGGACGTTTTATCTTTCATAATCTGCATGTTTGTATGTACATTATGTGATTTTACTACCATTTCATCTACCTTTGCGAGAATCGAGGTCTACACCTAGTTTCGTTGTAATTGCAGGTAATATGGTACGTTTTGCATCAAAAAGGAGCAAAAGGAGTCAAGAGTCATTTGGAGCTACATTCAGGAAGCACAACCATGGATTAAAGATTTACTTTGGACCAGTTTTGAGAGATTCTACACTCAGTTATGATCACCTCGGTTGCCCAGAGATTCATCTCGACCGAGGCGATCCAGAGACGCCGACTCGACCGAGGCGAACACCTAGGACGCGGCGAGAATATTTTATTCTTGGCTGAGATCTTTTAAAATTGGAAAGTGATCTTATATTTTTGGGCTGAGCTTCTAGAAGGAAGGAGATATGCAGAATCATATATTTTACCTATTTTTATGGGAATATATCTTCTTAAGATTTCTTATCTTTGGAGGGTTATTTTTCCTATAAAAAGGGTTGGATTTTCCACAAATCCGATCATGCTTAGATGCTTAGAGGCTGCATACACCGCATACATCCGCTTACAGTTAGAACATCACGCTATCAGCGCAGCAGCCGCATCCTACTCCAATTTGGGAGATTCGAAGAACCTTTTTGAAGGTTGAAGGAAGATTTGAAGACTATAGCTTTATAGCTTTTTGGAGGGTTTTGTAAGATTGTCTTCAATTCCTTTCCTTGATTGTCTTGTCTAGTTGGATTATTATCCAAGGAACGATTTTTGTGTGATATTTGATTCAGTTATTGAAGTGTTTTCATTAAATTCTTCTTTGTTCAAATATTCACCTTCTTCCCATATATTTAATACTTTCATTATGATGATGAGTGGCTAATTTCCTTGTGTGATTCTAGGGTGATTGGCTGAAGGTTGTGGGAAAAACAATGATAGAATGATCTTAATCACAGTAGGATCCTGAAAGTTCGAGTCTTTAACCTTAACCCTAAGCATCTCGTTCAGTCGATGAACATCTCGGCCGGGGTGGAAACTGGCTGACCGAGGTGGCTTATCCGATCCTTAACTGAGAGTTAATGTGTTAGAGTTTGCCAAATCCTATTCTTATTATACCTTTCTGGTTCAAAGCAAGCTTAGGATGAGACTTACCCGGTAATTCCTTAGTTTGTATACCAACGATCATAAGTTTAGGTAATAAAGGCTTGCCCTTTATTGGGGTTTGAGTGTGCTTCCATCCCATCTTTGTGAGTTAGCCT
>BSUD01000003.1:60227065-60237548 GCA_033239045.1 Fagopyrum esculentum | reverse complement strand
CCATGGATTAAAGATTTACTTTGGACCAGTTTTGAGAGATTCTACACTCAGTTATGATCACCTCGGTTGCCCAGAGATTCATCTCGACCGAGGCGATCCAGAGACGCCGACTCGACCGAGGCGAACACCTAGGACGCGGCGAGAATATTTTATTCTTGGCTGAGATCTTTTAAAATTGGAAAGTGATCTTATATTTTTGGGCTGAGCTTCTAGAAGGAAGGAGATATGCAGAATCATATATTTTACCTATTTTTATGGGAATATATCTTCTTAAGATTTCTTATCTTTGGAGGGTTATTTTTCCTATAAAAAGGGTTGGATTTTCCACAAATCCGATCATGCTTAGATGCTTAGAGGCTGCATACACCGCATACATCCGCTTACAGTTAGAACATCACGCTATCAGCGCAGCAGCCGCATCCTACTCCAATTTGGGAGATTCGAAGAACCTTTTTGAAGGTTGAAGGAAGATTTGAAGACTATAGCTTTATAGCTTTTTGGAGGGTTTTGTAAGATTGTCTTCAATTCCTTTCCTTGATTGTCTTGTCTAGTTGGATTATTATCCAAGGAACGATTTTTGTGTGATATTTGATTCAGTTATTGAAGTGTTTTCATTAAATTCTTCTTTGTTCAAATATTCACCTTCTTCCCATATATTTAATACTTTCATTATGATGATGAGTGGCTAATTTCCTTGTGTGATTCTAGGGTGATTGGCTGAAGGTTGTGGGAAAAACAATGATAGAATGATCTTAATCACAGTAGGATCCTGAAAGTTCGAGTCTTTAACCTTAACCCTAAGCATCTCGTTCAGTCGATGAACATCTCGGCCGGGGTGGAAACTGGCTGACCGAGGTGGCTTATCCGATCCTTAACTGAGAGTTAATGTGTTAGAGTTTGCCAAATCCTATTCTTATTATACCTTTCTGGTTCAAAGCAAGCTTAGGATGAGACTTACCCGGTAATTCCTTAGTTTGTATACCAACGATCATAAGTTTAGGTAATAAAGGCTTGCCCTTTATTGGGGTTTGAGTGTGCTTCCATCCCATCTTTGTGAGTTAGCCTGAGACTTACCCGGTAAAGGTTGATTCTATTCCCTTAGATGGTGTGTTAGTTTGAGGTTATAGTTCTTTATCTTAATTCCTTGAGACTTACCCGGTAATAGGAGTTACGGTTTGGGATTAGTGTGTAGTGAGACTTACCCGGTGATCTACTCCACTTTAGAAACACCTTCCCCATGCAAAAATCTCAGCTTTGTCCGCTTATCTATAGATCTTGAGTTGGAACCACAACTAGATGCTTTAATCCCTAGAATTGCATGTTTGCTTTATTTGACATCTTATTCATCTTTGATTGTATTACTTGCTCTTGTGGTTAGCATCAACACTAGCATACCGTATTGGACTTTGTTTCACTAAGTCCCTGTGATCGACCCCTGGAATTTTCTTGCTTTTACTACGATTGACCCGTACACTGCGGGTTCGCATCCTTGTTTTAAGCTTAAGTCTAGGGTTATAAATTTAAAGCTTGCACACACCGTTTGGAGCGAACAAGTTTTTGGCGCCGTTGCCGGGGACTTGGTCTAGACCGAGCCGGTACGGTTTGCTTTCGGGGCGCTTGCCCCTGTTGCTACTAACTACTCTTTCTATGAGTTTTGTAGTTTTCAGGATTTCTGATGGCTATGTTTGATCCAGCCTGGATAGCAAGACAAAGTGCTAGGGCAGATCATTATGAATACTTGGAGGAAAAGTACTCCTTCTATTGGTTCAACAATGAATGGGAAAGAGAAGAGGCCATTCAACACGAACTTGCAATGTGGGATGAACTTAATGTCCCTAAAAAGACTTATGAGCAACCTCTTGAAGATTCTCTCGAATCTAGGTTGGAGAAGTTAATGAAGAAGGTGACGGAGCTCAAGGAAAGCACCCTATCCTATGCTAAGCCGGAAGAGGAGCATGAGGAAGTGTTGCACGTTTCGAGCATACCTCCAGTCAAACCAGAAGTTTCTCCTGAAGCTTCTGAGGGAGAAGATGTGGAAGATCTCGATCTGACTGTTGAGACCTCGGTCGAGGTAGAAGAGACCTCGGTCGAGATGATGGAAGAATCTGCAGAACCGGAAGAGGCAGATGCAGAAGACTTTAGCCAAATTACTGAGATTATGGTCAAGGTGGAAGAAAGACCAGCAGAACTAAGAGAGATTTTGTGGGTGGATTATCAACCCAACACGAAACTTGTCTCAAGCTTTGGAGAACTTTACAAGGTACATTCTCTTACTCCATTCGAATTCCCTATTAAAATTTCTGAATTTTTCAGGAAAGCACCGGAGAGTTGGAGGTCTCTTCCGAAAGAACCTCCTAAGATCAAGATGAAATCTCTCTTGAAATTGTTGGAGGAAGATGCTCCTTGGATTATAAGGAGTGAAGTTAACAAGCGCTTCACCGCTAAGGCAACGAAGTGTTATTTGTTCAAGTATGGGGTCCCTCGCATGCTCAGGACCCTGTACCATCCCCAAGCTATAGATGGGGAAGCTGCTATGATTCTCGAGAAACTATTTTCTCGATCAAGGAAAGGATGGGACGCAAGGCTAGATTATGTCCCATTGAAGTGCAGGAAGGCTAGAAGGATTCCGGTGAGAATCAAACCGTACAAGCTTGTACGTGGGAGATCTTACCATTTGCCGGTGAAATTAGGAACCAGAACCTTTTTGGAAGAATTTTATGATGGATGTGATGAGCACTCCATGGTGTTCAAGGTACATTGAGTAATTCTATGGAGAAGGGTCCAGCTAGCGACCTTAAACCAAGCGCTTCTTGGGAGGCAACCCAAGGTATTGCTTTCTTCTCCCCTTTCTAGTTTAGTTTAGATAGTTGCTTTGTTTTTGTTTTCCTCTAGACAACAACCAGGTATTCCAAAAGGAAGGATCACAGTTCAGGAGCTACACTAGAAGAACGAAGTTTCGAGAAGTTGAGGAAACGAGCTTTACTGAGATACATCTCGGGGACTGTCAGAACACCTCGACCGAGATGTACTTCGCCAACCGAGATGGTCTTATCTGGGAGCTGTTTCTTACTTCTTCATGCAGTTTAGCTATGTTCGGTGCGTATCCTGTCCTTAGACTTATTTCGACCCACTGGGACAGTGTGTCCCAAGTGTGGGGTGTTTATGTATTATTTGATATTTTATGCTTCAGTTGCTTCTACATGTTTATCTGATATTACATGCATACATACAGGTTATTTGATTAAGAAAAACGTCGAAAAAAAAATGGTTTTTTAAAAAAATTTTTTGACCTCGACCGAGTCAGTATTGGCCAAACGAGGCATTTCACCTCGGTTGAACCAAGAACATCTCGACCGAGGTGGCGTAACTGAGAGTTTTCGAAAACGATTTTTGTGTTACTTATCTGGATATGATCTCAGTGAAGATCTTGTTTACTGACTGGTTTTAAATTCTTTATATGTTTGAAATGTTTTATGATATGTTTAAGTTGCTAAATGCTTTGTTTGAAATTATTAGCATGTTTAATACTTTGTTTTATCCAAATTATGTTGAATTTGAAGGTTGACACCGCAGGATAAGTTCTCTCACTTTCTTCTTGGAAAGACCAAGGCAATTCATTCTCTTCTTCTTCTTCTTCTTGATCATGCTTAGCCCCTCATATACATTTTGCCTCCCTTTACCTATCCGGGAATTTGGAAGCAAGCGAAGTGGTGAAAGCAAGTCAAAAGTTGAGAAGTGGCTGAAAGTGAAAGTGTTAGAAAGCAATAATAGGTTTGGGGAAGTCAATCATGAAGATGAGTAACTCGGCACCATTCACATAGCCGGGTGTTTGTGTCTTGCCAAAGTCGGATTGAGCGATATTCCTAACGGGTCATGGTATGTGCATCAAGGGTTTGACGCATCTCAAGAAATTGATGATTGCGGATTTCCTAGGCTTCGGTTATTGTGCACCTCTATCCATGCATCCCAAAAAGTAAAGTAAAAGAGAAAAAAGTGTGAAATAAGCAAAGCTTATTGGTGGAAGATGTTGCAAGTCAAAGTGAAAGTGAAGTTCATCCTTTTCCCGGATTCTAGCACCACATTACCTTACATTCATCCCTACCCTACACGTTTCTTGACCTTTTCTTTTGGGAAGCCCTTGAGACCTTGAGCTTGTTGATTGACTTAGCGGTTTAAATCGGATTATACATGATTAATTTTGATAATTATGATTTATTATGCATTCTATGATTTTATGCAAAGATGAACAACTTTCCTATATTTATAAAATGTTTTGATCACATTGCGTTTTTAATTTCCAGGAAGTACTCTCTTAGAGTGATCTATGATAGTTGCACACCATAAAAATGTTTTTGAAAGACTTTTCATTGATTTTCTTGACTTATAATCCATTCTATCTTGATTTCTATATGAGGAACTTGCTTAGGGACAAGCAAGGGCTAAGTATGGGGTATTTTGATAGCATGAATTATAGTCTATATTTTGGGGTTTGTTTAGACGTTTTATCTTTCATAATCTGCATGTTTGTATGTACATTATGTGATTTTACTACCATTTCATCTACCTTTGCGAGAATCGAGGTCTACACCTAGTTTCGTTGTAATTGCAGGTAATATGGTACGTTTTGCATCAAAAAGGAGCAAAAGGAGTCAAGAGTCATTTGGAGCTACATTCAGGAAGCACAACCATGGATTAAAGATTTACTTTGGACCAGTTTTGAGAGATTCTACACTCAGTTATGATCACCTCGGTTGCCCAGAGATTCATCTCGACCGAGGCGATCCAGAGACGCCGACTCGACCGAGGCGAACACCTAGGACGCGGCGAGAATATTTTATTCTTGGCTGAGATCTTTTAAAATTGGAAAGTGATCTTATATTTTTGGGCTGAGCTTCTAGAAGGAAGGAGATATGCAGAATCATATATTTTACCTATTTTTATGGGAATATATCTTCTTAAGATTTATTATCTTTGGAGGTTTATTTTTCCTATAAAAAGGGTTGGATTTCCACAATTCGATAAGCCCGCTTACACCGAAATACAGGCTGCATACACCCGCTATCAGCGCAGCAACCGCATCCTACTCCAATTTGGGAGAGAGTTGAAGAAACCTTTTTGAAGGTTGAAGGAAGATTGAAGACTATAGCTTTATAGCTTTTTGGAGGGTTTTGTAAGATTGTCTTCAATTCCTTTCCTTGTTGTCTTGTCTTGTTGGATCATTATCCAAGGAACGATTTTTGTGTGATATTTGATTCAGTTATTGAAGTGTTTTCATTAAATTCTTCTTTGTTCAAATATTCACCTTCTTCCCATATATTTAATACTTTCATTATGATGATGAGTGGCTAATTTCTCCTGAAGCTTTTGAGGTAGAAGATGTGGAAGATCTCGATCTGGCTGTTGAGACCTCGGTCGAGGTGGAAGTGACCTCGGTCGAGATGAAAGAAGAACCTGCCGAACCGGAAAAGGCAGATGCAAAAGACTTTGGCCAAATTACTGAGATTGTGGTCAAGGTGGAAGAAAGACCATCTGAACTGAGAGAGATTTCGTGTGTGGATTATCAACCCAGCATGAAACTTGTCTCAAACCTTGGAGAACTTTGCAAGGTACATTCTCCTACTTCATTTGAATTCCCTATTAATATTTCTGAATTTTTCAGGAAAGCACCGGAGAGTTGGAGGTCTCTTCCGAAAGAACCTCCTAAGATCAAGATGAAATCTCTCTTGAAATTGTTGGAGGAAGATGCTCCTTGGATTATAAGGAGTGAAGTTAACAAGCGCTTCACCGCTAAGGCAACGAAGTGTTATTTGTTCAAGTATGGGGTCCCTCGCATGCTCAGGACCCTGTACCATCCCCAAGCTATAGATGGGGAAGCTGCTATGATTCTCGAGAAACTATTTTTTCGATCAAGGAAAGGATGGGACGCAAGGCTAGATTATGTCCCATTGAAGTGCAGGAAGTCTAGAAGGATTCCGGTGAGAATCAAACCGTACAAGCTTGTACGTGGGAGATCTTACCATTTGCCGGTGAAATTAGGAACCGGAACCTTTTTGGAAGATTCTTATGATGGATGTGATGAGCATTCCACGACGTTCGAAGTGCATTAAGTAATCACATGCCGTAGGGTCCAGCTAGCGACCTTAAACCAAGCGCTTCTTGGGAGGCAACCCAAGGTATTGCTTTCTTCTCCCTTTTCTAGTTTAGTTTAGATAGTTGCTTTGTTTTTGTTTTCCTCTAGACAACAACCAGGTATTCCAAAAGGAAGGATCACAATTCAGGAGCTACAGTGGAAGAACAAAATTTCGAGAAGTTGAGGAAACGAGCTTTACTGAGATACATCTCGGGTACTGTCAGAACACCTCGACCGAGATGTACTTCCCAACCAAGATGGTCTTATCTGGGAGCTGTTTCTTACTTCTTCATGCAGTTTAGCTATGTTCGGTGAGTATCCTGTCCTTAGACTTATTTTGACCCACTGGGACAGAGTGTCCCAAGTATGGGGTATTTGTTGTACTTATTTGATTGTTGGATTTGATGTACTTATTCGATGACTTCGATGATTACTTTATCGGATATTTCATGTTTGTGCTTCACTTCTGCATTTATATGTTTATCTGAGATTACATGCATATTTACAGGTTATTTGATTGAGAAAAACGTCGAAACTGAAAAAAAAAATGGTTTTTTTTTTAAAAAAAATTGTTGACCTCGACCGCGGAGATTCTGGCCAAACGAGGCATTTCACCTCGGTTGAACCAAGAACATCTCGACCGAGGTGCGTAACAGAAAGTTTTCGAAAACGATTTTGTGCTACTTATCTGGATATGATCTCAGTGAAGATTTTGTTTACCTACTGGTTTTAATTTCTTTGTGTGTTTGAAAGGTTTTATAATATGTTTAAGTTGCTAAATGCTTTGTTTGAAATTATTAGCATGTTTAATACTTTGTTTTATCCAAATTATGTTGAATTTGAAGGTTGACACCGCAGGATAAGTTCTCTCACTTTCTTCTTGGAAAGACCAAGGCAATTCATTCTCTTCTTCTTCTTCTTCTTGATCATGCTTAGCCCCTCATATACATTTTGCCTCCCTTTACCTATCCGGGAATTTGGAAGCAAGCGAAGTGGTGAAAGCAAGTCAAAAGTTGAGAAGTGGCTGAAAGTGAAAGTGTTAGAAAGCAATAATAGGTTTGGGGAAGTCAATCATGAAGATGAGTAACTCGGCACCATTCACATAGCCGGGTGTTTGTGTCTTGCCAAAGTCGGATTGAGCGATATTCCTAACGGGTCATGGTATGTGCATCAAGGGTTTGACGCATCTCGAGAAATTGATGATTGCGGATTTCCTAGGCTTCGGTTATTGTGCACCTCTGTCCATGCATCCCAAAAAGTAAAGTAAAAGAGAAAAAAGTGTGAAATAAGCAAAGCTTATTGGTGGAAGATGTTGCAAGTCAAAGTGAAAGTGAAGTTCATCCTTTTCCCGGATTCTAGCACCACATTACCTTACGTTCATCCCTACCCTACACGTTTCTTGACCTTTTCTTTTGGGAAGCCCTTGAGACCTTGAGCTTGTTGATAGACTTAGCGGTTTAAATCGGATTATACATGATTAATTTTGATAATTATGATTTATTATGCATTCTATGATTTTATGCAAAGATGAACAACTTTCCTATATTTATAAAATGTTTTGATCATATTGAGTTTTTAATTTCCAGGAAGTACTCTCTTAGAGTGATCTATGATAGTTGCACACCATAAAATGTTTTTGAAAGACTTTTTCATTGATTTTCATGACTTATAATCCATTCTATCTTGATTTCTATATGAGGAACTTGCTTAGGGACAAGCAAGGGCTAAGTATGGGGTATTTTGATAGCATGAATTATAGTCTATATTTTGGGGTTTGTTTGGACGTTTTATCTTTCATAATCTGCATGTTTGTATGTACATTATGTGATTTTACTACCATTTCATCTACCTTTGCGAGAATCGAGGTCTACACCTAGTTTCGTTGTAATTGCAGGTAATATGGTACGTTTTGCATCAAAAAGGAGCAAAAGGAGTCAAGAGTCATTTGGAGCTACATTCAGGAAGCACAACCATGGATTAAAGATTTACTTTGGACCAGTTTTGAGAGATTCTACACTCAGTTATGATCACCTCGGTTGCCCAGAGATTCATCTCGACCGAGGCGATCCAGAGACGCCGACTCGACCGAGGCGAACACCTAGGACGCGGCGAGAATATTTTATTCTTGGCTGAGATCTTTTAAAATTGGAAAGTGATCTTATATTTTTGGGCTGAGCTTCTAGAAGGAAGGAGATATGCAGAATCATATATTTTACCTATTTTTATGGGAATATATCTTCTTAAGATTTCTTATCTTTGGAGGTTTATTTTTCCTATAAAAAGGGTTGGATTTTCCACAAATCCGATCATGCTTAGATGCTTAGATGCTTAGATGCTTAGAGGCTGCATACACCGCATACGATCTCGATTACAGCATAGAACATCACGCTACGCAGCAGCCGCATCCTACTCCAATTTGGGAGATTCGAAGAACCTTTTTGAAGGTTGAAGGAAGATTTGAAGACTATAGCTTTATAGCTTTTTGGAGGGTTTTGTAAGATTGTCTTCAATTCCTTTCCTTGATTGTCTTGTCTAGTTGGATTATTATCCAAGGAACGATTTTTGTGTGATATTTGATTCAGTTATTGAAGTGTTTTCATTAAATTCTTCTTTGTTCAAATATTCACCTTCTTCCCATTTATTTAATACTTTCATTATGATGATGAGTGGCTAATTTCCTTGTGTGATTCTAGGGTGATTGGCTGAAGGTTGTGGGAAAAACAATGATAGAATAATCTTAATCACAGTAGGATCCTGAAAGTTCGAGTCTTTAACCTTAACCCTAAGCATCTCGTTCAGTCGATGAACATCTCGGCCGGGGTGGAAACTGGCTGACCGAGGTGGCTTATCCGATCCTTAACTGAGAGTTAATGTGTTAGAGTTTGCCAAATCCTATTCTTATTATACCTTTCTGGTTCAAAGCAAGCTTAGGATGAGACTTACCCGGTAATTCCTTAGTTTGTATACCAACGATCATAAGTTTAGGTAATAAAGGCTTGCCCTTTATTGGGGTTTGAGTGTGCTTCCATCCCATCTTTGTGAGTTAGCCTGAGACTTACCCGGTAAAGGTTGATTCTATTCCCTTAGATGGTGTGTTAGTTTGAGGTTATAGTTCTTTATCTTAATTCCTTGAGACTTACCCGGTAATAGGAGTTACGGTTTGGGATTAGTGTGTAGTGAGACTTACCCGGTGATCTACTCCACTTTAGAAACACCTTCCCCATGCAAAAATCTCAGCTTTGTCCGCTTATCTATAGATCTTGAGTTGGAACCACAACTAGATGCTTTAATCCCTAGAATTGCATGTTTGCTTTATTTGACATCTTATTCATCTTTGATTGTATTACTTGCTCTTGTGGTTAGCATCAACACTAGCATACCGTATTGGACTTTGTTTCACTAAGTCCCTGTGATCGACCCCTGGAATTTTCTTGCTTTTACTACGATTGACCCGTACACTGCGGGTTCGCATCCTTGTTTTAAGCTTAAGTCTAGGGTTATAAATTTAAAGCTTGCACACACCGTTTGGAGCGAACAAGTTTTTGGCGCCGTTGCCGGGGACTTGGTCTAGACCGAGCCGGTACGGTTTGCTTTCGGGGCGCTTGCCCCTGTTGCTACTAACTACTCTTTCTATGAGTTTTTGTAGTTTTCAGGATTTCTGATGGCTATGTTTGATCCAGTCTGGATAGCAAGGCAAAGTGCTAGGGCGGACCATTATGAATACTTGGAGGAGAAGTACTCCTTCTATTGGTTCAACAATGAATGGGAAAGAGAAGAGGCCATTCAGCGTGAACTTGCGATGTGGGATGAACTGAATGTCCCTAAAAAGACTTATGAGCAACCTCTTGAAGACTCTCTCGAATCTAGGTTGGAGAAGTTAATGAAGAAGGTGACGGAGCTCAAGGAAAGCGCCCTATCCTATGCTAAGCCGGAAGAGGAGCATAAGGAAGTGTTGCACGTTTCGAGCATACCTCCAGTCAAACCAGAAGTTTCTCCTGAAGCTTTTGAGGGAGAAGATGTGGAAGATCTCGATCTGGCTGTTGAGACCTCGGTCGAGGTGGAAGTGACCTCGGTCGAGATGAAAGAAGAACCTGCCGAACCGGAAAAGGCAGATGCAAAAGACTTTGGCCAAATTACTGAGATTGTGGTCAAGGTGGAAGAAAGACCATCTGAACTGAGAGAGATTTCGTGTGTGGATTATCAACCCAGCATGAAACTTGTCTCAAACCTTGGAGAACTTTGCAAGGTACATTCTCCTACTTCATTTGAATTCCCTATTAATATTTCTGAATTTTTCAGGAAAGCACCGGAGAGTTGGAGGTCTCTTCCGAAAGAACCTCCTAAGATCAAGAT
>BSUD01000003.1:60216716-60227055 GCA_033239045.1 Fagopyrum esculentum | reverse complement strand
TACCCGGTAAAGGTTGATTCTATTCCCTTAGATGGTGTGTTAGTTTGAGGTTATAGTTCTTTATCTTAATTCCTTGAGACTTACCCGGTAATAGGAGTTACGGTTTGGGATTAGTGTGTAGTGAGACTTACCCGGTGATCTACTCCACTTTAGAAACACCTTCCCCATGCAAAAATCTCAGCTTTGTCCGCTTATCTATAGATCTTGAGTTGGAACCACAACTAGATGCTTTAATCCCTAGAATTGCATGTTTGCTTTATTTGACATCTTATTCATCTTTGATTGTATTACTTGCTCTTGTGGTCAGCATCAACACTAGCATACCGTATTGGACTTTGTTTCACTAAGTCCCTGTGATCGACCCCTGGAATTTTCTTGCTTTTACTACGATTGACCCGTACACTGCGGGTTCGCATCCTTGTTTTAAGCTTAAGTCTAGGGTTATAAATTTAAAGCTTGCACACACCGTTTGGAGCGAACAAGTTTTTGGCGCCGTTGCCGGGGACAGTTCTGGCCAAACGAGGCATTTCACCTCGGTTGAACCAAGAACATCTCGACCGAGGTGCGTAACAGAAAGTTTTCGAAAACGATTTTGTGCTACTTATCTGGATATGATCTCAGTGAAGATTTTGTTTACCTACTGGTTTTAATTTCTTTGTGTGTTTGAAAGGTTTTATAATATGTTTAAGTTGCTAAATGCTTTGTTTGAAATTATTAGCATGTTTAATACTTTGTTTTATCCAAATTATGTTGAATTTGAAGGTTGACACCGCAGGATAAGTTCTCTCACTTTCTTCTTGGAAAGACCAAGGCAATTCATTCTCTTCTTCTTCTTCTTCTTGATCATGCTTAGCCCCTCATATACATTTTGCCTCCCTTTACCTATCCGGGAATTTGGAAGCAAGCGAAGTGGTGAAAGCAAGTCAAAAGTTGAGAAGTGGCTGAAAGTGAAAGTGTTAGAAAGCAATAATAGGTTTGGGGAAGTCAATCATGAAGATGAGTAACTCGGCACCATTCACATAGCCGGGTGTTTGTGTCTTGCCAAAGTCGGATTGAGCGATATTCCTAACGGGTCATGGTATGTGCATCAAGGGTTTGACGCATCTCAAGAAATTGATGATTGCGGATTTCCTAGGCTTCGGTTATTGTGCACCTCTGTCCATGCATCCCAAAAAGTAAAGTAAAAGAGAAAAAAGTGTGAAATAAGCAAAGCTTATTGGTGGAAGATGTTGCAAGTCAAAGTGAAAGTGAAGTTCATCCTTTTCCCGGATTCTAGCACCACATTACCTTACATTCATCCCTACCCTACACGTTTCTTGACCTTTTCTTTTGGGAAGCCCTTGAGACCTTGAGCTTGTTGATAGACTTAGCGGTTTAAATCGGATTATACATGATTAATTTTGATAATTATGATTTATTATGCATTCTATGATTTTATGCAAAGATGAACAACTTTCCTATATTTATAAAATGTTTTGATCATATTGAGTTTTTAATTTCCAGGAAGTATTCTCTTAGAGTGATCTATGATAGTTGCACACCATAAAATGTTTTTGAAAGACTTTTCATTGATTTTCTTGACTTATAATCCATTCTATCTTGATTTCTATATGAGGAACTTGCTTAGGGACAAGCAAGGGCTAAGTATGGGGTATTTTGATAGCATGAATTATAGTCTATATTTTGGGGTTTGTTTGGACGTTTTATCTTTCATAATCTGCATGTTTGTATGTACATTATGTGATTTTACTACCATTTCATCTACCTTTGCGAGAATCGAGGTCTACACCTAGTTTCGTTGTAATTGCAGGTAATATGGTACGTTTTGCATCAAAAAGGAGCAAAAGGAGTCAAGAGTCATTTGGAGCTACATTCAGGAAGCACAACCATGGATTAAAGATTTACTTTGGACCAGTTTTGAGAGATTCTACACTCAGTTATGATCACCTCGGTTGCCCAGAGATTCATCTCGACCGAGGCGATCCAGAGACGCCGACTCGACCGAGGCGAACACCTAGGACGCGGCGAGAATATTTTATTCTTGGCTGAGATCTTTTAAAATTGGAAAGTGATCTTATATTTTTGGGCTGAGCTTCTAGAAGGAAGGAGATATGCAGAATCATATATTTTACCTATTTTTATGGGAATATATCTTCTTAAGATTTCTTATCTTTGGAGGGTTATTTTTCCTATAAAAAGGGTTGGATTTTCCACAAATCCGAGATCCGCTTACAGTTAGAACATCACGCTATCAGCGCAGCAGCCGCATCCTACTCCAATTTGGGAGATTCGAAGAACCTTTTTGAAGGTTGAAGGAAGATTTGAAGACTATAGCTTTATAGCTTTTTGGAGGGTTTTGTAAGATTGTCTTCAATTCCTTTCCTTGATTGTCTTGTCTAGTTGGATTATTATCCAAGGAACGATTTTTGTGTGATATTTGATTCAGTTATTGAAGTGTTTTCATTAAATTCTTCTTTGTTCAAATATTCACCTTCTTCCCATATATTTAATACTTTCATTATGATGATGAGTGGCTAATTTCCTTGTGTGATTCTAGGGTGATTGGCTGAAGGTTGTGGGAAAAACAATGATAGAATGATCTTAATCACAGTAGGATCCTGAAAGTTCGAGTCTTTAACCTTAACCCTAAGCATCTCGTTCAGTCGATGAACATCTCGGCCGGGGTGGAAACTGGCTGACCGAGGTGGCTTATCCGATCCTTAACTGAGAGTTAATGTGTTAGAGTTTGCCAAATCCTATTCTTATTATACCTTTCTGGTTCAAAGCAAGCTTAGGATGAGACTTACCCGGTAATTCCTTAGTTTGTATACCAACGATCATAAGTTTAGGTAATAAAGGCTTGCCCTTTATTGGGGTTTGAGTGTGCTTCCATCCCATCTTTGTGAGTTAGCCTGAGACTTACCCGGTAAAGGTTGATTCTATTCCCTTAGATGGTGTGTTAGTTTGAGGTTATAGTTCTTTATCTTAATTCCTTGAGACTTACCCGGTAATAGGAGTTACGGTTTGGGATTAGTGTGTAGTGAGACTTACCCGGTGATCTACTCCACTTTAGAAACACCTTCCCCATGCAAAAATCTCAGCTTTGTCCGCTTATCTATAGATCTTGAGTTGGAACCACAACTAGATGCTTTAATCCCTAGAATTGCATGTTTGCTTTATTTGACATCTTATTCATCTTTGATTGTATTACTTGCTCTTGTGGTTAGCATCAACACTAGCATACCGTATTGGACTTTGTTTCACTAAGTCCCTGTGATCGACCCCTGGAATTTTCTTGCTTTTACTACGATTGACCCGTACACTGCGGGTTCGCATCCTTGTTTTAAGCTTAAGTCTAGGGTTATAAATTTAAAGCTTGCACACACCGTTTGGAGCGAACAATCTATATAAAAGAGCAATCCCAAACACCAACTAATTTAGATATTGCTTTTAGATTATCGACATGTCTTAGTAGGATTAGAAAATAGAGAGTTTTTAGAATTTGTATGAATACCAATATTAATTTGACCATCCAAGAGGAAGAAGCAACTAACAAAATGAACACGGTATAAAGTCATCTCTATAAATGTAAAAATAAGTGTCAAAACTCAAAGCAAACATATAGACATCTAACTTAGGCATTCCGTCCATATTTAACCATCCCAACCACTTCATATGAATAAAGAAGTAATTTACTGATTCCATTGGACAAGGAATTAACCCCCTATACGAACAAACTAATGACGATAATATATGTAACACCCCAATTTTTTGGAACTCGGGGGGCTACGGGTTAGGACCTCACAATGGGTCCCGGCCTTAGTTTGACAATAACTTTACCGGGTCTTACAACAAGGCACAAATATAAAACAAAAACTGAATAAGATAATTGTCATATCATGATCCAAAATCAAACGAAGGACTCAGTCGAATACTACAACAGTACGAATGCCAAAATGTAAAATAAGAATTTAAATAATAAAACCCATATCTTGTCCTATAATGTACGGGAACCCGGCTGACCACTCCGTCTAGATCACTCGGCAACCACCTTATCCTGCAAAGCCTCTACAACGACGGATAAACAAGTTAGCTAACAACCTACATATTAGAAGAACTATAATAGCACATACACATATCCTTTCGGGAATAAAACACTCAACATGCTCACACAGAAATCCATTTATTATCTAGAATTACGTCAAACACTTACTAATTCAACTTGTTTTTGACACGAGGATCTCCCGAACCTCGCCTCTGTCCCGTATACCAACAAGACTGGATCCGTTGCACCTCACCGTGTGCGTGCCTAGTTTGGTTTGAGAACTTTTCATACTCATGCTAGAGTTGGGCAGTGATGTCACCGCCCGTTATACATACACTTGGGTCATATGATAATAAGGGTCGTCCTACTCAACTTATAATTATTAAACACCCAATGCACACACCTCTATCATAGTTCATGCTAACACGCATAATCTAGCTTACCTGAATCGAGTCACAAATATTGTTAACGCTACTACCCAATTCCGCAAGAGTCAAGTCTCAAACGCCTACTTGTTATAAGAAAATTTGGATTAAAACATATCCAAAAGTATTATAATTTCTCAACTTCTAAGTTAACAAGGATCATCTAAGAAACGGAATCAAACTAGCCATATAGGTATAAAATGATCATTTTACCCCTAAGTCCAAAAAACCCTAAGAAGTCTAGAAAATCTCAAAAACATCCTCTAAAACCTCAAAGACATAAAGACTCACTCTAAAAGAAAAGATATATCAAGTTTGAACGATTCCCAACTTTCAAACTTCAAAACAAAGCTAATAAGGGTCATACTTTGACTTAAACTAAAAAGCTCTTGTAAAATTTTAAAAACCCCGAGAAAAAGTATCTACACATACTAGGATATGTCAACTCTAAACTAGAACAATAAAACTCCAAAAGTATTAAACCATAAAGTCTACACAGAAATCTAAAGTTGTCTTAGAGACACAAAAATTTCCTATACTTAGCCAAAATTTTCAAACTCTACAAAAATTCATAACTACTCCACTTGGAAACGTCATAAATCCAAATCTGTATTCTTACCAATTTTTTATACATCTAACTGTCCATAACTATCTATAGCATATCAGAAATTGAACTGTGAAAGATCATTTTAAAGTATCCAAACTTAGCCTTGAAGTTGAATATTTAGCTAAACTAACTAAAAACACAAAAATCACAATGCAACAGGTCTGGGGTTCGAGCCTACACGTCTCAGGTTTAATTCTCCTCAAGTAGTGACTTCTTGTCCAAAATCAAATAGGCTGCAAATCTATGCTTCGAGTCCTGCGAAGGCCAACTATACATTATTTTTCTTCCTCCTGGTTATATTGTAACGAAAGAATGGCACGTTTTTGCTTACCCGATAGCCCTGCAGATGGTTAGGATGAAGGACCCAAACTCCCTCTTACCCTTTGTTGGATCTTCAAGACTGCTCCCCTTGGCTCTCTGTTGAACATGTGCGAAGGGAAAGGGATGTAAAACAGGTCAGCTGTATTGGGAAGATAATGAAGAGAGGGGGGAGAAGAAGGGCAGGTACATGTTGCGTGTGGAGGAGAAGAGGAAGATGCTTGATGTTCTTCTGAGTTGTGACTGCAAGGGAGACGACGAGTGCCAGATGCGGCTTGTCGTCGATGAAGGTCCTCCAGTCGTCGTCGTCGTCGTCAATGCAGGAGGAGGAGAGGGATGGCACGACTGCACAGAATGAAGACATGAAAAGCGGGTCATCTAGCCATGTCCCTATATACGACTAAGGAGATGGAAGAAGATGGAAGGCTCACCTCGATGCTCACCGTTGACGATGGGGACAGACGAGGAAGGGTGGCTCCAGTGGATAGGATTTGTGTGCAAAGGTTGTCTCCGCTGCTGCTTCCATGTTTGATGAAGGAGGAGAGTTGGTGTCGACGGCTAGGTCAATGCAGAAGGTAAGAGTGTAATCTCTTTGACTGGTTAAGGGAGGTGTGAGTTGCTGCTATCTTTCCTATACGCAGAAGGAAGCAGATCATGGAGCATGTCCCGACTGGCGTGAAGAAAGGGAGGGAATCGGAATGAGTAAGAGAAGTTTTGAAGATTGCCTGATTATCCGCTGCAAGAATCGTTCTCAAAAGGAAGGTGAGAAGATCACACGGATGCCCTTGCCACGCTGATAAAGAAATGCTGGAAATTCATGTCACTGGCCCCGTCTTCTAACGTGTAGCAGCGAAGTGTACGTTGCTGAGGAAGATCTCAAGGGCTTTGGCCTTGTCAAATGGATTGGATGGTCTTGTCTAATGGGCCCGGATGGCCTTGTCAAATGGTCATCTACTCTTAAGTGTTCCAAGAGGATATAGGTTAAAATGTTAATTTAAGTGAGTAAGTCACATAAAATGATACAATTTCTTTTTTTTTGCAAAAATTAGGTCATGTATTCTTGTTACAAAAGTGTAGTTATACGTTATATCTTTTGAATTATGGACACCGTGTCACTATTATATTTTCCTTATACTAATTGTGAAACTGTATATAATGCTTTTTTGAGACAATCATGACAATTCCATAATCAAACGATATTGGAGAGTTAGGTGTAGCAGACATATTACAACTGTGATATGTGATGCTCTGAGCAAGAGAGTCAGACTCAAATTTATTGAAAGTGAGCATTGATCACAAATATTGATAGACACGAAAAGTGCCGAATACCGAATAAATATATGAGGTAAATTAGAAAAAAATATATATAGCATCTAAGGGTGATCATGAATTGTCATCGTATGCGGGTGACTGTAAATCTGTCTTCAAGTATGTTGAAGAGTTTGTAAGTTTTTCTACTAATTTAAAATTTATAGATTAATACTCATTTATTTTGAACTGATATATTTTTAATGAAACTTATGTAGAAGGGGAGAGAAATAACCTAAGTAGAGGTAGTACGAACAACTTAATATAAAAAAGTAATTGTAATTGATTTTTATATAGTTTAAATTTATATTAAATTAATTATTGTTTTGTTAATGCACTTGTATGATTATAATTATATATATATATATATGCTTTGTTTACCATGCATGCATCTATGTTTGTGATTTTGTTTATAAAATTATTAATATATATCCGTTGGAATTTTTTTTTATGCATATAATATTTCATATAATAATGATATACATTTTTAGGAATGTTATAATGAAAAGTGCAATCCTTTTGATTGAATCGCAACAAGAACTGTGTGAAAAAGATAAAGATATGATATGGATTCAATCCGTTGTTGTTGAGAATAAAGAAAGAGTTTTTGGACTAGGATCGCTTTATTCCAAGCATTATTATGTCCTCAATCCTACAACTA
The DNA here is from genome assembly GCA_033239045.1 of Fagopyrum esculentum. Lineage (NCBI taxonomy): Eukaryota > Viridiplantae > Streptophyta > Magnoliopsida > Caryophyllales > Polygonaceae > Fagopyrum > Fagopyrum esculentum. The sequence continues at coordinate 60,219,691 of BSUD01000003.1, read as the reverse complement.
CTTTTTCATTGCCTCCAAATTGTGGCACATCGTCTCCAATCCGCCATTCTTCTCTTTTGACCAATCGTTTATCGCCTCTTGTTCAAGGTCCTCCTCCTCCACAAGTGCATCGTCCGTCTCATTCGATTCATGTTCATCTATACCGCTTCCAACTCCTTTACAATTGCCTTATACCCAAGATTTGTCTATGACCAAGGTAGAACGAGTAGAAGCATTAACTGTGGCTAAAATGAAGAAACATAAAGGTTATGAAGCTATACGAAGGAGGGAGATGCAAATATATAACAATTTGCACCCAAGTGTCTCATCCCACATGTCATTCCAATCCTCATTTTGTTTTCTCTCACAAATAATCCAATTGGTCATAGACATATTCCAAGTTGATGTCTCCATTTGCCTCCATGTTTGAATGAGTTCAAGAAGTGATAACAATGGTGTTTAAGGGTAACACTGACAACGGTGGTGGATATATTAGGTAGTGTTAGATTTTTGGGATATGTTAGGTAGTGTTAGATTATTTTTTTTAAAGTTGGAAGCATTATGTGTTATATTACTTTTATTAGATATTTTGCTATTTTGAAGTGTTTGTTACACGTGTGATTCTTTAATTGGAATTCATATTTAGTATTTTAAGTTATTTGAAAATTTTATGTTTTCAACATTGTTTATCTATATTTATTTTATGTTATAAAAAATAATATATATTTAATGGTAATTAAATTTCACAAGTCAATCAATAACAACGTGATCCACTAAAATATACGTTCATGAAATAAATATTTTATTTTCATAACAAGAATTTTCGTTACCTATTTAATAAATGTAAATTCCGTGTTATTAAGTTTATTAGTATTTTTTATTTAACTGCTTAGCATAATAGGATAAATATATTCACAATCATTAAATTAAGTATCAAATTTTCAAATATAAAATGTAGTTGTTTAACGAAAAATTATTTAATTATATAACTAATTGTTCAAGTGACGTTGAATTGTTAGAAATTAAACTCTAAGTAAGGAGTCTCAGTTTGCTTTTGTTACTGAAGAATTAGTTCCACTCATACATTTCACTTCATTGTTTTGCATTTACCTTGGACAACGAAGTAGTTGAGAGTAAATTTGATGTCAGATAGTCCTGGAAGTAGTTGAGTTCACCCTTATAAGTTGAGATGAGCGCGTTTCCCATTCTCTTATCACACAAAATAAAAATGGCATCAATCTCCCTACTAATCACTCTCCCCTCCCGCGGAATCTCGGTCAAGGCGGCGCAACGACCACCGTTGATCCGTTCATCAGTCATCCATCAAGCGGAGGTGATCAAATCTCTGGAGGGATGGGCCAGGGATCGCATGCTACCTTACCTGAAGCCAGTAGAGGAGTCATGGCAGCCGCAGGAGTTCCTGCCGGACCCGACTCGACCGTTTAACGAGTTCACCGAGGAAGTGCGGGCCCTAAGAGAGCGTAGCGCCCAGCTCTCCGATGACTATCTAGTCGTCTTGGTGGGAGACATGATCACCGAGGATGCAGTGCCCACTTATCAGTCCTTGTTCAACCTTCACCACGGCTTCCAACCCGATTCTGCTGCCGACCCCAGCCCGTGGACCACTTGGACCCGCCGCTGGACCGCCGAAGAGAATCGACACGGTGATCTTCTCCGCTCCTACTTGTATTTGTCCGGTCGGGTTGATATGGTCATGGTGGAGCGCACTCTTCACCACTTGATTGGTTCCGGCATGGTACACCCTTTACACTTGGTTAATAAATAAAATATTCTTTTCTAACAACTTTTCATATAAAAAAATAAAAATAATGTGGTGACATGCAGGAATCTAAAACGGACAAGTACCCGTACTACTTCGTAGTATACACATCCTTCCAAGAGCGGGCGACGGCGATCTCCCACGGCAACACTGCTCGGCTGGCGAAGCAGCAGGGTGACGACCTGCTAGCACGAATATGCGGGAGTATAGCGGCTGATGAGAAGCGGCACGAGAGGGCCTACACGGCGGTGGTAGGAAAGCTCCTTGAGGTGGACCCCACGGGTGCCATGTTGGCCATCGGCGATATGATGAAGAGGAACATTACGATGCCAGCTCACCTCATGACGGACGGCCATGACCCACATCTCTTTCATCACTTCTCCGCCGTGGCACAGAGGCTGGGGGTTTATACGACGTCTGACTATGCGGACATATTAGAGCATTTGATTCAGACGTGGAGGCTGGAGAGTGTTGAAGGGTTGACGCCCGAGGGAAGGGCGGCCCAGGAGTACGTGTGTCGGTTGCCCCCAAGAATTAGAAGCTTGCACGACCGGGCTCAACACCGGGCTCAAAAGCTTGGCCCCACTGGGTTTAGGTTCAGTTGGATCTTCAACAAGGAGGTGTCGCTTTCATAACCATGTATACCTTGTTAGCAAATAAATTGCAATGTATCATTTTCATTTTATATATGTACTCTAGAAGTTCATTTTATATATGTACTCTAGAAAATCGATATGGTGTGTAACAAGCAGGGCCAAATATGATTGGGGTAACGGAGATTGTATCCCTGCTTTCCAGCAAGAATATGTTTTGGATGGAGGGAAGGTGGTGTATTAAGTTTGAATTTCGGAAGCAGGAAAATGAATCTTTTTTTGTTTTTATGAATTTTATTTAATATAATATATAGATAAAAAGATTAAGGAAAGTTTATTATTGCATTACCTCTTAATTAATACAATCAATACAATATAATTTTTAATATTTTAGTTTATCAACCATTAATTAATTTTATTTGATATTTAATTTATAATCACAACTATAAAATGAATATTTAAAAAAAGCCTTCTTGTTATATATTCTCATTTTAAGAATATATATATATATATATATATATATATATATATATATATATATATATATATATATATATATATATATATATATATATATATATATATATATAGAGTATAGATCCTATGAGAACACCCCTAACGTG
>BSUD01000003.1:60172928-60216557 GCA_033239045.1 Fagopyrum esculentum | reverse complement strand
TATATATATATATATATATATATATATATATATATATATATATATATATATATATATATATATATATATATATATATATATATATATATATATATATAGAGTATAGATCCTATGAGAACACCCCTAACGTGAGAACATGAGAACAGATTCGTAATTATTATTAGTTTTGTTACGAAGGTGTCATATCGTTTAATCTATTATTCGTAGTTATTGTTGGTTGAGTGGATTATTCGTAGTTATTGTTGGATTCCTAATTATTATTATTCGTAATTATTATTAATTATGATATCTACTCTAAATCTCAACCCTTAATACTCACCATCCAACGGTGTACGAATGTTCTCATGTTCTCACGTTAGGGGTGTTCTCATGGGAACCACACCCTATATATATATATATATATATATATATATATATATATATATATATATATATAGGGTCCAGTTCCGGTGAGGAGGATCCTTGCAGATAGGAATGAGGAGAGCCGGGTGGTGACATGTGGCATGCCACGTCACCTTTTTTTGTCCAGATTTTCTTTTTGTAAATAAAAATTGGTGTTCATATGTTTATAAATATGTGTTCATTGTTAAAAGAGTCATTGTTCATATTTTATCAATAAATGTTCATTTTTTTCCAACATTAATTGTTCATTTTTGTATTTTTTTAAAACATTTTTTTGGATTTTTTTATTGAAAATTATACTATTCTTTCAAATCATGTTAATAAAATATGATGCTCATTTTTTACAAGTATGTATTCATTTTTTTTACAGTTATGGTGTTTATAATATGATGTTTATTTTTTTGAAAATTATACTTTTCTTTAAAATCGTGTTTATAATATTCAGAGATCGATTACATAAAAAATTGTGAAATCAAAGAGAATACAAGACGATTCAAGTTTTGTTTATTCGAATTTCTACTCTCATTGTTTATATTTCCATTCTTAAGGTTTAGGTTTCATTATAATTGATGTTTGTGTTCGAAATCAAATTTATTTGAATCATTTTGTGTTTGATAAGTTTGAGAAATTACATGTATATACATATGTTGAGTTGGTCTAATAGCTCCAATTGAATAATCTGTATGCTCCTTTTAGTGTGCACGCAAACTGTTCGACAAAATGCCTTATAGAAAAATAGTTTATAATATTCACAAGAATAATGACATAAAAAGTATGAACACTGACGAATAAAAACATGAACAATGATGTATAAAAGTATGAACATCAATGACTTATCTATAACTTTGACACATACATAACATATTATGATCATCTTTTAACGTTTTGTGATGAGTTTTTTATTTTTATTTTTTGTGGTTATATACTGTAAATGAACATCTATGCATTATAAAATGAACACAAAAAAATAAATGGACATGACACTTTGATGAATAAAAATACTATGAACACCGATGTATAAAAACATGAACAATGACAAATAAAAGTATGAACACCGATAACTATTTTGAACGTAAGGGTATTTTTCCAGATTTCAAGTCAATTTACAAAAATGTCATTAATGATGAGCGTGTGAGCCCTTGATTTAAATCCATTCAATGGCTTACAGCCCTCCTAATTCCTATCTACAAGCTCTCTCATCACTTGAACTAAAATCTATATATATATATATATATATATATATGGAGATTAAGTGATATTATTATTAAACTGAATTTTAATTAATTTAATGTAATAAGTACAATATAATTTGAAATAAAATAATTCATCATTCATAATTATGATTTACTGTCTAATTTATTTGATAATTTATATATAAAATAAACTATTTATATATAAAATTAATTTAACTATCCTCCAAATAAAATACATATGCTACAAAAGTTATAATTTATAATACGAAAATTTTAGTATACTTTGTTTTATTTAATTTATAAATTTTAGTGTTTAATTTTCAACTTAGAAAATGTCTAAAAAATTATTTTTTTCCTAAAAATTTTTTATGGCTCCTATATAGTTCTGCAGAAAGTAAATTCAGCATGAATAATTGATCCAGAAATTTCCAGAATCAGCCTTAAAGATTTTGATGGCAAACAATGAGACGAGCCATGTGATGACCCACATCTCTTTCCCGAATCCACCTCAAATACTAAATGACAAACCTAACTGCATAGAGAGAAGAGATCTCTAACTTGGTACTGTCAAAGACTTGAACGTACATTTACAGCTAACAAGCTCATTAGACACCAAATTTCATACTTTGTAGTTGGTAAAAGCATGTATATTTGAAGTTATAGCTCAACTTTAAATTTGAAACCTTGACCGTTAGCCACTCTAAGCATTTCGACTAAAGAAGAATGTATAGGCTCGGCAAACAAATATCCAGGTTAACTTGGGATGAGTTAATTTTCTATAATTTGCAAATAAGATTAAGTCTTTCATAAGAAAGCTTAAAAATAGATCGTATCTTCTTAGAAGATAGATATTATTTTTTTAGTTTTACAAGGAAATATTATATTTCTATAAGATAGATCTTATGTAGTTATATTTCCTTAAGGTTTGTTCTTATATTCTCCTAGATGGATCATAGGCTTTCGGGATTTTTGCAACCCCACACTATCCGTCTTCCCATGTAACCTTAGCCGGCCATACCCCTATAAAAACGGAGGTCGTGCCTCATTACTTATCTTCTTGAATATTAAACACTTTTGACAAACATATTGTGTTATCCCCTACGGTGTCTATCGTCGTCTTCCTAAAGTGAAGAGCAAACCTAAGTATGAGATGTCTTGCTCACACCTCGCTTGAACTTCTTTGAGTATGTTCTACTTTTCAACGGCATAACAGGATGCTTCAACTAGCTACAAGCAAACCTTCAGGTGATCTAGGGTTCTTTGAACGCCTATTGTGTTTGGGGTAACGGGAAAGATCCTACAGGACTTCGCTGGTTGTGTATTATGTGTGAATATGACACAGTGTGCTTTCAAGTAGCTTTTTAGGGTTCAACATTGATCTATCCAACTATCGATCCATCCCACCATCGAATCATCTTCTTTCCATATCTCTTTTATTTTGTTTTTGTCTTTCTTCTACCATTATCGTTATGGTTAGTTTTCTACCATTCTCGTTATTTATTGCTTTCAATATCAATTGCGATTACTTCTAATTGATTTGAGTAGCCTTAAAATCAATTTTAAAACAAAAAGTATCTCTTTCACCCTCGGAGTCTCACCGAAGAAACCCCAGGATATCCGCATTGACCACCTTGCCCCCAACTCTCCTCCACCACCGCCAACATCACCCTTCTTTTCCTGTTGCGCCACCACATCGCCTCTGCAGCGCCGCAACCTCAGTCACCGTTGTCTCTAGTCACCGGCCGAAGCCCTCAACAGCCACCGGCAGCCAGAAACCGGTTTCCATCCACCGGTCGATTCAGTTCAAATTGTTTTACAAAAATTGAATAAGTTCATACTTGAAGCCGCATCGGATTTGGATCAACAATCGAAGTCGCAACCGGTTCACCCTCAACAAACCAACCACATACCGCAGCCGGTTCGATCAAACCCGGTTCACCGACTCGGTATTGTTGAGTTCTTTTCCTCTCGGTTTTTTAGACGTATAAAAAAATTACGACTTAGTTTTTTTTAAAAAAAAATAGGGAGTCAGAGTCCAAAAAAAAAACTTATTTGTGTTGTTCTTGTTACATCTCGAGATTCACAGGTTCAGGTGGAAGACTGTGGGCTATCTCGGATTATCGGATGTGAATTCCGCATATTTCCTAGTCATCTCCCTCATTTTATGATTTTGATCTTATTTTTGGCTACATTAAGTCTTTTATAAGTTCTTGTTTTTTATTGAGAAGGTAGGCAAGAGTGGTTTTGCTTGCTGCTATAAGCACCACACCAAAAGTTTTTCCCATTGAGATCAAGGTTCATCGCTATTTAGTTATGTAGCATCTGAACGCAATAACTTGTGGTTTGTTGGAAAGCTTTGTTTTTGTGAAAAGCAGGAAAGCCTCACAAACCGGCTAAGATAAGTGTGGTGCAAGTACAAACAGCAGAAAGAGAGAAAAGCTGGCAACGGGTAGTCTAGGTTATTATAACTCGTTTGCTTGTTGTGAATTTTTCTTCTACAATAAGAAAGAACATTGAAGATAGGGACACATTGACAGGCATCACCGACACCGTATAGTCCCTCTAAAGACAAATGGATCATCTCATAACAAAATTTGGTCATATAGAAAACCCATGTACCAAATCAGCTGGCACTGCCACCACCTCCAATTAGAGAAGATAACGAGGCCCAAAGAGCTCTAACATGGGCCCATCAACCCTTTCTAACGCAACCCCGTAGAAATGTCCAACGAATTCTTGACTTTGAGGAGGAAGTTGATGAGGTTCCAAGAGAACAAGGCCAAGAAACAAAAATGTTCTCCAAGGCCAAACTTAAGATTTCTCCATTTGAGGGAAAATGTGACGCCGACATCTACTTAGCTTAGGAGGCTAAAGTAGAACAAATTTGGAGTTGTCACATGTCCTTGAAGGATGAAAGGTACAATACTACAATATGGTGCACTCAAATTCACTAACTATCCTTTAATTTGGTGGACTAACCTTGTGAAGGAGAAAAGACAAAGTTTAGACATGGACATCATCACATGGGATCACATGAATGCCGTCATCAGATGACGATTCAACCCCATCATGGGAGAAAACATCAAAAAAGGTTAGAGATCAACCTCAAACAAGGATCAATGAGCGTTGAAGAAGCATACAATGTCATGGTGATATCATGAATTATTGTCTATATTTTGGATATGGTTTTGACGTTTTCTCATCATTATTCTGCATGCATGAATGTATATTATTGGAGATTATGTCATTATTCGTTTACTTTACAAGAACCTAGGTCTACACCACGTATGATTGTAATTGTAGGGAATAAGACATATTTTGGATAAAAAATGGAGCATTGAAGTCTAAGGAAGCTATGAAGCAACATTATGGAGCATTAGGAAAGACAAGAAGAAAGGCACGAACTATATTGGAAGGATGAAAAAAGGATTCAATTGAAGAAACAAAGGCATGCACGTATTTCACCACTGATCTCTGACCGATACAGAGATGCACCTCGACCAAGATGGCCTACTGGGCCTGGATCGAAGTCGACGGCCCACAACCCAAGGGAAATAAAATATTATTGGACCTAAAGTTCTTCTATAAGAATGAGAGGTGAATGTGAAGAAAGAGGCTGGATCTTGGAGATCACGTACGAACAGAAAGACGGTTGTTGGAAGGAAAAGGTCTAAGGAAGGATTACTTAGGATTCAACTAAGGAAGAAGAGATTGTGAGATTTTCTTAGGAAGTTGTTAGTGGGTTGTTATCATACTCTTTGGAACACGATATTGATACGATTGCTGGTTTGTTTGCTTTGATAATTGAGACACCTTTGTTGATTGCTTTATTCTCTTTTCTTGATATTCTTGATATATATTTGATTGTTTGATACTGTTGATTGTTGGCTAAAAAAGCTCTTGCGATTGTAGGGTGATTAGTTGAAGGTTGTGGTATAGACGATAAAAGAATGAACCTTTATCGTGAGTGGACCCTAAAGCTTGAGTTAACCCTCAACCGAAACCCATCTCGGGCTGTTCTTGGAGTCATCTCGACCGACATCGATAAGAGCTGCACGAGATTGCTTGCCGCTTTGCCGATCTTGAGTTTAGGTTATAGTTTGTCAAATCCTATCCTTGTTACACCTTTCCTGGTTTATATTCAATTCTAGGAAGAGACTTACCCGGTGATTCCTTTGCTTGTTTACCGATGATAATGAGTGTTAGGTAACAAAGGTTTATCCTTTGTTAGGTTTGAGTGTTTCATTCTACCTTTGAAAGTTAACCTGAGACTTACCCGGTGATGGCTAGTTTTGTACCCTTAGGTGAGTGTGTTGGTTTGAGTGCTTCTACCTTTCCTTAGTTCCTTGAGACTTACCCGGTGATAGGAGCTTTTGTTTGGGAAAGTGGATAGTGAGACTTACCCGGTGATCCATCCCCATCGTAGAAATACCTTCCCTTTGCAACCCTCACCTTTGTCCACGTTTATCCTTTAGAAATCTTGAGTCGAAACCACAACTGGATACCTTGATCTCTAGAATTTGCGTTCACTAATCATATTACATGTTTTTGTCTTTGTTTTTTTTATCATAGTTATTGCATGCTTGCTGAGTTAGACTGCTTTGTTGAATTTGTTCTCACCAAATCCCTGAGACCGACTCCGGAATATAAGCCCTTACTACGATAGATCCGTACACTGTGGGTTCACTTATCGTTAGGTATATATTTAGGATATAAACTTAATACTTCTTTGCACACACCCCTTTTGGAGGGAACAAGTTTTTGGCGCCGTTCCCGGGGATTTGGTCAAGACCAAATTTAGTGCACGGTTGTCTAGCTTGGAAGCTTCTTGCTTTGCTACTGATCATTCTACTTGAGTGTTCTTGTAGAACCTTTCTTTAGGTATATGCGACGAACTCGAGCTGGTAAAGAAATCGTTCCTTACGATCCTGAACCAGAAAAGACATACAAGAAGAGGTTAAGAGAAGCTAAAATGGCTGCTGCAAATAACGAAGAGGAAAGAAATTACAAAGCTGAGTTGTAAGATGCTTTGGACCAACTAAAGCTACGAGATGATGCTCTAATTAGAGAGCGAACTGAAGCTCGTTGTTCGCTCCAAACGTTGTGTGCAAGCTTTAAATTTATAACCCTAGACTTAAGCTTTAAACAAGGATGCGAACCCGCAGTGTACGGGTCAATCGTAATAAAAGCAAGAAAATTCCAGGGGTCGATCACAGGGACTCGGTGAAACAGAGTCAATACGGTATGCTAATGTCAATGCTAACCACAAGAGCAATTTAACACAATCAAAGATGAATAAGAAGTCAATAAAGCAAACATGCAATTCTAGGGATTAAGGCATCAAGTTGTGGTTCCAACTCAAGATCTATAGATAAGCGGACAAAGCTGAGATTTTTGCATGGGGAAGGTGTTACTAAAGTGGAGTAGATCACCGGGTAAGTCTCACTACACACTAATCCTAAACCGTAACTCCTATTACCGGGTAAGTCTCAAGGAATCAAGATAAAGAACTATAACCTCAAACTAACACACCATCTAAGGGAATAGAATCAACCTTTACCGGGTAAGTCTCAGGCTAACTCACAAAGATGGGATGGAAGCACACTCAAACCCCAATAAAGGATAAACCTTTATTACCTACACTTATGATCGTTGGTAAACAAACTAAGGAATTACCGGGTAAGTCTCATCCTAAGCTTGCATTGAACTAGGAAGGTGTAATAAGAATAGGATTTAGCAAACTCTAACACTTAACTTTCTGTTTTAGGTCGGATAAGTCACCTCGGTCAGAAGAATTCCACCCCGGCCGAGATGTTCATCAACCGAACGAGATGCTTAGGGTTAAGGTTAAAGACTCGAACTTTCAGGATCCTACTGGAATCTAAGATTATTCTATCATTGTTTTTCCCACAACCTTCAGCCAATCACCCTAGAATCACACAAGGAAATTAGCCACTCATCATCATAATGAAAGTATTAAAATATATGGGAAGAAGGTGAATATTTGAACAAAGAAGAATTTAATGAAAAGACTTCAATAACTGAATCAAATATCACAACAAAGCGTTCCTTGGATAATAATCCAAAAAGACAAGACAACAATTGAGGGAATTGAAGACAATCTTACAAAACCCTTCAAAAAGCTATAAAAGCTATGATCTTCAATCTTCCTTCAACCTTCAAAAAGGTTCTTCGAAAACTCCCAAATTGGAGTATGCTGCGGCTGCTGCGTATCTTTGATGTATGCAGCCTGTTCTTCGGTGTAAGCGGGGTGATAGCGGATCGTATGCAGCCTCCTTGATTTGTGGAAATCAAACCCTTTTTATAGGAAAATAAACCTCCAAAGATAATAAATCTTAAGAAGATATTATCCCATAAATATAGGTAAAATATATATTCTGCATATCTCCTTCCTTCCAGGAGCCAAGCCCAAAAATATAAGATCACTTTCCAAATTTAAAAGATCTCTTCCAAGAATAAAATATTTTCGCCGCGTCCTAGGTGTTCGCCTCGGTCGAGTCGACGTCTCTGGATCACCTCGGTCGAGGTGAATCAATGGTCAACCGAGGTGACTCACAACTGAATGTGAAATCTCTCGAATCTGCTCCAAAGTGAATCTTTAATCCATGGCTATGCTCCCTGGATGTAGCTCCAAATGACTCATGACTCCTTTTACTCCTTTTTGATGCAAAACGTACCATATTACCTGCAATTACAACAAAACTAGGTGTAGACCTCGATTCTCGCAAAGGTAGATGAAATGGTAGTAAAACCACATAATATACATACAAACATGCAGATTATGAAAGATAAAACGTCCAAACAAACCCCAAAATATAGACTATAATTCATGCTATCAAAATACCCCATACTTAGCTCTTGCTTGTCCCCAAGCAAGTTCCTCATATAAAAGACAAGATAGAATGGATTATAAGTCATGAAAATCAATGAAAAGTCTTTCAAAAACATTTTATGGTGTGCAACTATCATAGATCACTCTAAGAGAATACTTCCTGGAATTAAAAACTTAATATGATCAAAACATTTTATAAATATAAGAAAGTTGTTCATCTTTGCATAAAATCATAGAATGCATAATAAATCATAATTATCAAAATTAATCATGTATAATCTACTTTAAACCGCTAAGTCAATCAACAAGCTCAAGGTCTCAAGGGCTTCCCAAAAGAAAAGGTCAAGAAACGTGTAGGGTAGGGATGTATGTAAGGTAATGTGGTGCTAGAATCCGGGAAAAGGATGAACTTCACTTTCACTTTGACTTTGCAACATCTTCCACCAATAAGCTTTGCTTATCTCACACTTTTTCTTTTTACTTTACTTTTTGGGATGCATGGACAGAGGTGCACAATAACCGAAGCCTAGGAAATCTGCAATCATCAATTTCTCGAGATGCATCAAACCCTTGATGCACATACCATGACCCGTTAGGAATATCGCTCAATCCGACTTTGGCAAGACACAAACACCCAGCTATGTGAATGGTGCCGAGTTACTCATCTTCATGATTGACTTCCCCAAACCTATTATTGCTTTCTAACATTTTCACTTCCAACCACTTCTCAACTTTAACTCCACTTGCTTTCACCACTTCGCTTGCTTCCAAATTCCCGGATAGGTAAAGGGAGGCAAAATGTATATGAGGGGCTAAGCATGATCAAGAAGAAGAAGAAGAAGAGAATGAATTGCCTTGGTCTTTCTAAGAAGAAAGTGAGAGAACTTAACCTGTGGTGTCAACCTTCAAATTCAACATAATTTGGATAAAAATAAAGTATTAAACATGCTAATAATTTTAAACAAAGCATTTAGCAACTTAAACATATTATAAAACCTTTCAAACACATAAAGAATTTAAAACCAGTAGGTAAACAGAATCTTCACTGAGATCATATCCAGATAAATAGCACAAAATCGTTTTCGAAAACTTTCTGTTACGCACCTCGGTCGAGATGTTCTTGGTTCAACCGAGGTGAAATGCCTCGTTTGGCCAAGACTGACTCGGTCGAGGTCAAAATTTTTTTTTTTAAAACCAATTTTTTTCCGGTTTTGATGTTTTTCTCAATCAAATAACCTGTAGGTATGCATGTAATATCAGATAATCATATAAATGCAGAAGTGAAGCATAAATAAAATATCCGATGAAATAGAATGTCATACATCAAAAGTAGTCAAATAACGTCAAGTAGTCAAATAAGTACAAACACCCCATACTTGGGACACACTGTCCCAGTGGGTCAGAATAAGTCTAAGGACAGGATACTCACCGAACATAGCTAAACTGCATGAAGAAGTAAGAAACAGCTCCCAGATAAGACCATCTCGGTTGGCGAAGCACATATCGGTCGAGGTGTTCTGACAGTACCCGAGATGTATCTCAGTAAAGCTCGTTTCCTCAACTTCTCGAAATTTTGTTCTTCCAGTGTAGCTCCTGAACTGTGATCCTTCCTTTTGGAATACCTGGTTGTTGTCTAGAGGAAAACAAAAACAAAGCAACTATCTAAACTAAACTAGAAAAGGGAGAAGAAAGCAATACCTTGGGTTGCCTCCCAAGAAGCGCTTGGTTTAAGGTCGCTAGCTGGACCCTTCTCCATAGAATTACTCAATGTACCTTGAACACCATGGAGTGCTCATCACATCCATCATAAAATTCTTCCAAAAAGGTTCCGGTTCCTAATTTCACCGGCAAATGGTAAGATCTCCTACGTACAAGCTTGTACGGTTTGATTCTCATCGGAATCCTTCTAGCCTTCCTGCACTTCAATGGGACATAATCTAGCCTTGCGTCCCATCCTTTCCTTGATCGAGAAAATAGTTTCTCGAGAATCATAGCAGCTTCCCCATCTATAGCTTGGGGATGGTACAGGGTCCTGAGCATGCGAGGGACCCCATACTTGAACAAATAACACTTCGTTGCCTTAGCGGTGAAGCGCTTGTTAACTTCAATCCTTATAATCCAAGGAGCATCTTCCTCCAACAATTTCAAGAGAGATTTCATCTTGATCTTAGGAGGTTCTTTCGGAAGAGACCTCCAACTCTCCGGTGCTTTCCTGAAAAATTCAGAAATTTTAATAGGGAATTCGAATGGAGTAAGAGAATGTACCTTGTAAAGTTCTCCAAAGCTTGAGACAAGTTTCGTGTTGGGTTGATAATCCACCCACGAAATCTCTCTTAGTTCTACTGGTCTTTCTTCCACCTTGACCACAATCTCAGTAATTTGGCCAAGGTTCTCTGCATCTTCCACTTCTGGTTTTGCAGATTCTTCTTCCATCTCGGTCGAGATCTCTTCCATCTCGGCCGAGGTCTCAACAGTCGGATCGAGATCCTCCACATCCTCCTCTCCCTTGATAGCATGAATTATTGTCTATATTTTGGGGTTTGTTTAGACGTTTTATCTTCAATAATCTGCATGTTTGTATGTATATTATGTGATTATATTACCATTTCATCTACCTTTGCGGGAATCGAGGTCTACACCTAGTTTTGTTGTAATCGTAGGTAAAATGACACGTTTTGCATCAAAAAGGAGCAAAAGGAGCTATGGAGTCATTGGAGCTACATTGAGGAACATAAGGAACCATCCAGGAAGCATAGCCATGGATTAAAGATTTACTTTGGACCAGTTTTGAGAGATTTCACATTCAGTTGTGACTCACCTCGGTTGACCACAGATTCATCTCGACCGAGGTGATCCAGAGAAGCCGACTCGACCGAGGCGAATACCTAGGACGCGGCGAGAATATTTTATTCTTGGCTGAGATCTTTTATCTTTGGAAAGTGATCTTATATTTTTGGGCTTTGGCTCCTGGAAGGAAGAAGATCATATATTTTACCTATTTTTATGGGAAGAAATCTTTCTAAGATATCTTATCTTTGGAGAGTTATTTTCCTATAAAAAGGGTTGAATTTCCACAAATCCAACATCCTGCATACAGCCGGAACATCCCGCTTAGCACGTTATACGCAGCAGCAGCCATACTCCAGTTGGGAGTTTTGAAGAACCTTTTTGAAGGTTGAAGGAAGATTGAAGATCATAGCTTTTATAGCTTTTGGAGGGTTTTGTAAGATTGTCTTTAATTCCCTTCCTTGTTGTCTTGTCTTGTTGGATTTATATCCAAGGAACGCTTTTGTTGTGATATTTGATTCAGTTATTGAAGTCTTTTCATTAAATTCTTCTTGTTCAAATATTCACCTTCTTCCCATATATTTGATTAATACTTTCATAATGATGATGAGTGGCTAATTTCCTTGTGTGATTCTAGGGTGATTGGCTGAAGGTTGTGGGAAAAACAATGATAGAATAATCTTAGATTCCAGTAGGATCCTGAAAGTTCGAGTCTTTAACCTTAACCCTAAGCATCTCGTTCGGTTGATGAACATCTCGGCCGGGGTGGAATTCTTCTGACCGAGGTGACTTATCCGACCTAAAACAGAAAGTTAAGTGTTAGAGTTTGCTGAATCCTATTCTTATTACACCTTCCTGGTTCAATGCAAGCTTAGGATGAGACTTACCCGGTAATTCCTTAGTTTGTGTACCAACGATCATAAGTATAGGTAATAAAGGTTTATCCTTTATTGGGGTTTGAGTGTGCTTCCATCCCATCTTTGTGAGTTAGCCTGAGACTTACCCGGTAAAGGTTGATTCTATTCCCTTAGATGGTGTGTTAGTTTGAGGTTATAGTTCTTTATCTTGATTCCTTGAGACTTACCCGGTAATAGGAGTTACGGTTTAGGATTAGTGTGTAGTGAGACTTACCCGGTGATCTACTCCACTTTAGTAACACCTTCCCCATGCAAAAATCTCAGCTTTGTCCGCTTATCTATAGATCTTGAGTTGGAACCACAACTAGATGCTTTAATCCCTAGAATTGCATGTTTGCTTTATTGACTTCTTATTCATCTTTGATTGTGTTAAATTGCTCTTGTGGTTAGCATTGACATTAGCATACCGTATTGACTCTGTTTCACCGAGTCCCTGTGATCGACCCCTGGAATTTTCTTGCTTTTACTACGATTGACCCGTACACTGCGGGTTCGCATCCTTGTTTTAAGCTTAAGTCTAGGGTTATAAATTTAAAGCTTGCACACACCGTTTGGAGCGAACAAGTTTTTGGCGCCGTTGCCGGGGACTTGGTCTAGACCGAGCCGGTACGGTTTGCTCTTGGGGCGCTTGCCCCGTTTCATCTAACCACTCTACTTGAGTGACGATTTTTGCAGGTTCTTTCTTAGGTATATGCGAAGAACCCGCGCTGGGAAGGAAATCGTTCCTTACGATCCCGAACCAGAAAAGACATACAAGCGACGCTTAAGAGAAGCGAAGATGGCCCAACAAGACGATCGCGATCTTGCGGCCCAATTAAAAGAGACGCAAGAGCTGCTACGTCTCAGTAAGGAAGAACTCAGGCAAGAGAAAGAAGAGAATCGCACCAAGACTGCAGCAATCGAAGCTGAGATTGCAGTCATACGAGACCAGATTCTACTTCGACCGAGGGAAGATCCTCCTGTTGGTCCTCGACCGATGCAGAATCCAGTAGATGACCCGCGACCGAGGCAGGTTCCAGTAGCTGACGCCCCAGTCGAGGTACTTCCACCTCGGATGCCAGTCCGAGATGTTCTTGTTCGCTCCAAACGGTGTGTGCAAGCTTTAAATTTATAACCATAGGGGTCAGTCGTAGTAAAAGCAAGAAAATTCCAGGGGTCGATCACAGGGACTCGGTGAAACAGAGTCAATACGGTATGCTAATGTCAATGCTAACCACAAGAGCAATTTAACACAATCAAAGATGAATAAGAAGTCAATAAAGCAAACATGCAATTCTAGGGATTAAGGCATCAAGTTGTGGTTCCAACTCAAGATCTATAGATAAGCGGACAAAGCTGAGATTTTTACATGGGGAAGGTGTTACTAAAGTGGAGTAGATCACCGGGTAAGTCTCACTACACACTAATCCTAAACCGTAACTCCTATTACCGGGTAAGTCTCAAGGAATCAAGATAAAGAACTATAACCTCAAACTAACACACCATCTAAGGGAATAGAATCAACCTTTACCGGGTAAGTCTCAGGCTAACTCACAAAGATGGGATGGAAGCACACTCAAACCCCAATAAAGGATAAACCTTTATTACCTACACTTATGATCGTTGGTAAACAAACTAAGGAATTACCGGGTAAGTCTCATCCTAAGCTTGCATTGAACTAGGAAGGTGTAATAAGAATAGGATTTAGCAAACTCTAACACTTAACTTTCTGTTTTAGGTCGGATAAGTCACCTCGGTCAGAAGAATTCCACCCCGGCCGAGATGTTCATCAACCGAACGAGATGCTTAGGGTTAAGGTTAAAGACTCGAACTTTCAGGATCCTACTGGAATCTAAGATTATTCTATCATTGTTTTTCCCACAACCTTCAGCCAATCACCCTAGAATCACACAAGGAAATTAGCCACTCATCATCATAATGAAAGTATTAAAATATATGGGAAGAAGGTGAATATTTGAACAAAGAAGAATTTAATGAAAAGACTTCAATAACTGAATCAAATATCACAACAAAGCGTTCCTTGGATAATAATCCAAAAAGACAAGACAACAATTGAGGGAATTGAAGACAATCTTACAAAACCCTTCAAAAAGCTATAAAAGCTATGATCTTCAATCTTCCTTCAACCTTCAAAAAGGTTCTTCGAAAACTCCCAAATTGGAGAATGCTGCGGCTGCTGCGTGATGTATGCAGGATCTTCAACTGTAAGCGGATCGTATGCAGCCTCCTTGATTTGTGGAAATCAAACCCTTTTTATAGGAAAATAAACCTCCAAAGATAATAAATCTTAAGAAGATATTATCCCATAAATATAGGTAAAATATATATTCTGCATATCTCCTTCCTTCCAGGAGCCAAGCCCAAAAATATAAGATCACTTTCCAAATTTAAAAGATCTCTTCCAAGAATAAAATATTCTCGCCGCGTCCTAGGTGTTCGCCTCAGTCGAGTCGGCGTCTCTGGATCGCCTCGGTCGAGATGAATCAATGGTCAACCGAGGTGAGTTACAACTGAATGTGAAATCTCTCAAATCTGGTCCAAAGTGAATCTTTAATCCATGGCTATGCTCCCTGGATGTAGCTCCAAATGACTCATGACTCCTTTTGCTCCTTTTTGATGCAAAACGTACCATATTACCTGCAATTACAACGAAACTAGGTGTAGACCTCGATTCTCGCAAAGGTAGATGAAATGGTAGTAAAATCACATAATATACATACAAACATGCAGATTATGAAAGATAAAACGTCCAAACAAACCCCAAAATATAGACTATAATTCATGCTATCAAAATACCCCATACTTAGCCCTTGCTTGTCCCCAAGCAAGTTCCTCATATAAAAGACAAGATAGAATGGATTATAAGTCAAGAAAATCAATGAAAAGTCTTTCAAAAACATTTTATGGTGTGCAACTATCATAGATCACTCTAAGAGAATACTTCCTGGAATTAAAAACTTAATATGATCAAAACATTTTATAAATATAAGAAAGTTGTTCATCTTTGCATAAAATCATAGAATGCATAATAAATCATAATTATCAAAATTAATCATGTATAATCCAGTTTAAACCGCTAAGTCAATCAACAAGCTCAAGGTCTCAAGGGCTTCCCAAAAGAAAAGGTCAAGAAACGTGTAGGGTAGGGATGTATGTAAGGTAATGTGGTGCTAGAATCCGGGAAAAGGATGAACTTCACTTTCACTTTGACTTGCAACATCTTCCACCAATAAGCTTTGCTTATCTCACACTTTTTCTTTTTACTTTACTTTTTGGGATGCATGGACAGAGGTGCACAATAACCGAAGCCTAGGAAATCTGCAATCATCAATTTCTCGAGATGCATCAAACCCTTGATGCACATACCATGACCCGTTAGGAATATCGCTCAATCCGACTTTGGCAAGACACAAACACCCAGCTATGTGAATGGTGCCGAGTTACTCATCTTCATGATTGACTTCCCCAAACCTATTATTGCTTTCTAACATTTTCACTTCCAACCACTTCTCAACTTTAACTCCACTTGCTTTCACCACTTCGCTTGCTTCCAAATTCCCGGATAGGTAAAGGGAGGCAAAATGTATATGAGGGGCTAAGCATGATCAAGAAGAAGAAGAAGAAGAGAATGAATTGCCTTGGTCTTTCTAAGAAGAAAGTGAGAGAACTTAACCTGTGGTGTCAACCTTCAAATTCAACATAATTTGGATAAAAATAAAGTATTAAACATGCTAATAATTTTAAACAAAGCATTTAGCAACTTAAACATATTATAAAACCTTTCAAACACATAAAGAATTTAAAACCAGTAGGTAAACAGAATCTTCACTGAGATCATATCCAGATAAATAGCACAAAATCGTTTTCGAAAACTTTCTGTTACGCACCTCGGTCGAGATGTTCTTGGTTCAACCGAGGTGAAATGCCTCGTTTGGCCAAGACTGACTCGGTCGAGGTCAAAATTTTTTTTTTTTTATTTTTTTAAAACCATTTTTTTTCCGGTTTTGATGTTTTTCTCAATCAAATAACCTGTAGGTATGCATGTAATATCAGATAATCATATAAATGCAGAAGTGAAGCATAAATAAAATATCCGATGAAATAGAATGTCATACATCAAAAGTAGTCAAATAACGTCAAGTAGTCAAATAAGTACAAACACCCCATACTTGGGACACACTGTCCCAGTGGGTCAGAATAAGTCTAAGGACAGGATACTCACCGAACATAGCTAAACTGCATGAAGAAGTAAGAAACAGCTCCCAGATAAGACCATCTCGGTTGGCGAAGCACATATCGGTCGAGGTGTTCTGACAGTACCCGAGATGTATCTCAGTAAAGCTCGTTTCCTCAACTTCTCGAAATTTTGTTCTTCCAGTGTAGCTCCTGAACTGTGATCCTTCCTTTTGGAATACCTGGTTTCTGTCTAGGACGCCAAAAACAAAACAAAGCAAAGCAAAAGCAACTATCTAAACTAAGCTAGAAAAGGGAAAAGAAAGCAATACCTTGGGTTGCCTCCCAAGAAGCGCTTGGTTTAAGGTCGCTAGCTGGACCCTTCTCCATAGAATTACTCAATGTACCTTGAACACCATGGAGTGCTCATCACATCCATCATAAAATTCTTCCAAAAAGGTTCCGGTTCCTAATTTCACCGGCAAATGGTAAGATCTCCTACGTACAAGCTTGTACGGTTTGATTCTCATCGGAATCTTTCTAGCCTTCCTGCACTTCAATGGGACATAATCTAGCCTTGCGTCCCATCCTTTCCTTGATCGAGAAAATAGTTTCTCGAGAATCATAGCAGCTTCCCCATCTATAGCTTGGGGATGGTACAGGGTCCTGAGCATGCGAGGGACCCCATACTTGAACAAATAACACTTCGTTGCCTTAGCGGTGAAGCGCTTGTTAACTTCACTCCTTATAATCCAAGGAGCATCTTCCTCCAACAATTTCAAGAGAGATTTCATCTTGATCTTAGGAGGTTCTTTCGGAAGAGACCTCCAACTCTCCGGTGCTTTCCTGAAAAATTCAGAAATTTTAATAGGGAATTCGAATGGAGTAAGAGAATGTACCTTGTAAAGTTCTCCAAAGCTTGAGACAAGTTTCGTGTTGGGTTGATAATCCACCCACAAAATCTCTCTTAGTTCTGCTGGTCTTTCTTCCACCTTGACCACAATCTCAGTAATTTGGCCAAGGTTCTCTGCATCTTCCACTTCTGGTTTTGCAGATTCTTCTTCCATCTCGGTCGAGATCTCTTCCATCTCGGCCGAGGTCTCAACAGTCGGATCGAGATCCTCCACATCCTCCTCTTCCATAAAAACTTCAGGAGAAGCTTCCGGTCCGACCAGAGGAATGCTTGGAAAGTGTAACACTTCCTTATGCTCCTCTTCCGGCTTAGCATAGGATATGGTGCTTTCCTTAAGCTCCTCCACCTTCTTCATCAACTTCTCCAATCTTGATTCGAGAGAGTCTTCGAAAGGTTGCTCATAAATGTTTTTAGGGACATTCTTCTCATCCCATATCGCAAGTTCATGTTGAATGGCCTCTTCTCTTTCCCATTCATTGTTGAACCAATAGAAGGAGTACTTCTCCTCCAAGTATTCATAATGGTCCGCCCTAGCACTTTGTCTTGCTATCCAGGCTGGATCAAATGTAGTCATCGGAAATCCTGAAAACTACAAAACTCATAGAAAGAGTAGTTAGTAGCAACAGGGGCAAGTGCCCCGAAAGCAAACCGTACCGGCTCGGTCTAGACCAGAAGGTTTCCCCGGCAACGGCGCCAAAAACTTGTTCGCTCCAAACGGTGTGTGCAAGCTTTAAATTTATAACCCTAGACTTAAGCTTTAAACAAGGATGCGAACCCGCAGTGTACGGGTCAATCGTAGTAAAAGCAAGAAAATTCCAGGGGTCGATCACAGGGACTCGGTGAAACAGAGTCAATACGGTATGCTAATGTCAATGCTAACCACAAGAGCAATTTAACACAATCAAAGATGAATAAGAAGTCAATAAAGCAAACATGCAATTCTAGGGATTAAGGCATCAAGTTGTGGTTCCAACTCAAGATCTATAGATAAGCGGACAAAGCTGAGATTTTTGCATGGGGAAGGTGTTACTAAAGTGGAGTAGATCACCGGGTAAGTCTCACTACACACTAATCCTAAACCGTAACTCCTATTACCGGGTAAGTCTCAAGGAATCAAGATAAAGAACTATAACCTCAAACTAACACACCATCTAAGGGAATAGAATCAACCTTTACCGGGTAAGTCTCAGGCTAACTCACAAAGATGGGATGGAAGCACACTCAAACCCCAATAAAGGATAAACCTTTATTACCTACACTTATGATCGTTGGTAAACAAACTAAGGAATTACCGGGTAAGTCTCATCCTAAGCTTGCATTGAACCAGGAAGGTGTAATAAGAATAGGATTTAGCAAACTCTAACACTTAACTTTCTGTTTTAGGTCGGATAAGTCACCTCGGTCAGAAGAATTCCACCCCGGCCGAGATGTTCATCAACCGAACGAGATGCTTAGGGTTAAGGTTAAAGACTCGAACTTTCAGGATCCTACTGGAATCTAAGATTATTCTATCATTGTTTTTCCCACAACCTTCAGCCAATCACCCTAGAATCACACAAGGAAATTAGCCACTCATCATCATAATGAAAGTATTAAAATATATGGGAAGAAGGTGAATATTTGAACAAAGAAGAATTTAATGAAAAGACTTCAATAACTGAATCAAATATCACAACAAAGCGTTCCTTGGATAATAATCCAAAAAGACAAGACAACAATTGAGGGAATTGAAGACAATCTTACAAAACCCTTCAAAAAGCTATAAAAGCTATGATCTTCAATCTTCCTTCAACCTTCAAAAAGGTTCTTCGAAAACTCCCAATCTGGAGTATGCTGCTGCTGCTGCGTATCTTTGATGTATGCAGCCTGATCTTCGGTGTAACGGGGTGTAAGCGGATCGTATGCAGCCTCCTTGATTTGTGGAAATCAAACCCTTTTTATAGGAAAATAAACCTCCAAAGATAATAAATCTTAAGAAGATATTATCCCATAAATATAGGTAAAATATATATTCTGCATATCTCCTTCCTTCCAGGAGCCAAGCCCAAAAATATAAGATCACTTTCCAAATTTAAAAGATCTCTTCCAAGAATAAAATATTTTCGCCGCGTCCTAGGTGTTCGCCTCGGTCGAGTCGACGTCTCTGGATCACCTCGGTCGAGGTGAATCAATGGTCAACCGAGGTGACTCACAACTGAATGTGAAATCTCTCGAATCTGCTCCAAAGTGAATCTTTAATCCATGGCTATGCTCCCTGGATGTAGCTCCAAATGACTCATGACTCCTTTTACTCCTTTTTGATGCAAAACGTACCATATTACCTGCAATTACAACAAAACTAGGTGTAGACCTCGATTCTCGCAAAGGTAGATGAAATGGTAGTAAAACCACATAATATACATACAAACATGCAGATTATGAAAGATAAAACGTCCAAACAAACCCCAAAATATAGACTATAATTCATGCTATCAAAATACCCCATACTTAGCTCTTGCTTGTCCCCAAGCAAGTTCCTCATATAAAAGACAAGATAGAATGGATTATAAGTCATGAAAATCAATGAAAAGTCTTTCAAAAACATTTTATGGTGTGCAACTATCATAGATCACTCTAAGAGAATACTTCCTGGAATTAAAAACTTAATATGATCAAAACATTTTATAAATATAAGAAAGTTGTTCATCTTTGCATAAAATCATAGAATGCATAATAAATCATAATTATCAAAATTAATCATGTATAATCTACTTTAAACCGCTAAGTCAATCAACAAGCTCAAGGTCTCAAGGGCTTCCCAAAAGAAAAGGTCAAGAAACGTGTAGGGTAGGGATGTATGTAAGGTAATGTGGTGCTAGAATCCGGGAAAAGGATGAACTTCACTTTCACTTTGACTTTGCAACATCTTCCACCAATAAGCTTTGCTTATCTCACACTTTTTCTTTTTACTTTACTTTTTGGGATGCATGGACAGAGGTGCACAATAACCGAAGCCTAGGAAATCTGCAATCATCAATTTCTCGAGATGCATCAAACCCTTGATGCACATACCATGACCCGTTAGGAATATCGCTCAATCCGACTTTGGCAAGACACAAACACCCAGCTATGTGAATGGTGCCGAGTTACTCATCTTCATGATTGACTTCCCCAAACCTATTATTGCTTTCTAACATTTTCACTTCCAACCACTTCTCAACTTTAACTCGACTTGCTTTCACCACTTCGCTTGCTTCCAAATTCCCGGATAGGTAAAGGGAGGCAAAATGTATATGAGGGGCTAAGCATGATCAAGAAGAAGAAGAAGAAGAGAATGAATTGCCTTGGTCTTTCTAAGAAGAAAGTGAGAGAACTTAACCTGTGGTGTCAACCTTCAAATTCAACATAATTTGGATAAAAATAAAGTATTAAACATGCTAATAATTTTAAACAAAGCATTTAGCAACTTAAACATATTATAAAACCTTTCAAACACATAAAGAATTTAAAACCAGTAGGTAAACAGAATCTTCACTGAGATCATATCCAGATAAATAGCACAAAATCGTTTTCGAAAACTTTCTGTTACGCACCTCGGTCGAGATGTTCTTGGTTCAACCGAGGTGAAATGCCTCGTTTGGCCAAGACTGACTCGGTCGAGGTCAAAATTTTTTTTTAAAACCATTTTTTTTCCGGTTTTGATGTTTTTCTCAATCAAATAACCTGTAGGTATGCATGTAGTCTCAGATAATCATATAAATGCAGAAGTGAAGCATAAATAAAATATCTGATAAAGCGTGAGTCATACATCAAAGTCATCAAATAAGTACATCAAATACCCCATACTTGGGACACACTGTCCCAGTGGGTCAGAATAAGTCTAAGGACAGGATACTCACCGAACATAGCTAAACTGCATGAAGAAGTAAGAAACAGCTCCCAGATAAGACCATCTCGGTTGGCGAAGCACATATCGGTCGAGGTGTTCTGACAGTACCCGAGATGTATCTCAGTAAAGCTCGTTTCCTCAACTTCTCGAAATTTTGTTCTTCCAGTGTAGCTCCTGAACTGTGATCCTTCCTTTTGGAATACCTGGTTGTTGTCTAGAGGAAAACAAAAACAAAGCAACTATCTAAACTAAACTAGAAAAGGGAGAAGAAAGCAATACCTTGGGTTGCCTCCCAAGAAGCGCTTGGTTTAAGGTCGCTAGCTGGACCCTTCTCCATAGAATTACTCAATGTACCTTGAACACCATGGAGTGCTCATCACATCCATCATAAAATTCTTCCAAAAAGGTTCCGGTTCCTAATTTCACCGGCAAATGGTAAGATCTCCTACGTACAAGCTTGTACGGTTTGATTCTCATCGGAATCCTTCTAGCCTTCCTGCACTTCAATGGGACATAATCTAGCCTTGCGTCCCATCCTTTCCTTGATCGAGAAAATAGTTTCTCGAGAATCATAGCAGCTTCCCCATCTATAGCTTGGGGATGGTACAGGGTCCTGAGCATGCGAGGGACCCCATACTTGAACAAATAACACTTCGTTGCCTTAGCGGTGAAGCGCTTGTTAACTTCAATCCTTATAATCCAAGGAGCATCTTCCTCCAACAATTTCAAGAGAGATTTCATCTTGATCTTAGGAGGTTCTTTCGGAAGAGACCTCCAACTCTCCGGTGCTTTCCTGAAAAATTCAGAAATTTTAATAGGGAATTCGAATGGAGTAAGAGAATGTACCTTGTAAAGTTCTCCAAAGCTTGAGACAAGTTTCGTGTTGGGTTGATAATCCACCCACGAAATCTCTCTTAGTTCTACTGGTCTTTCTTCCACCTTGACCACAATCTCAGTAATTTGGCCAAGGTTCTCTGCATCTTCCACTTCTGGTTTTGCAGATTCTTCTTCCATCTCGGTCGAGATCTCTTCCATCTCGGCCGAGGTCTCAACAGTCGGATCGAGATCCTCCACATCCTCCTCTTCCATAAAAACTTCAGGAGAAGCTTCCGGTCCGACCAGAGGAATGCTTGGAAAGTGTAACACTTCCTTATGCTCCTCTTCCGGCTTAGCATAGGATATGGTGCTTTCTTTGAGCTCCTCCACCTTCTTCATCAACTTCTCCAATCTTGATTCGAGAGAGTCTTCGAAAGGTTGCTCATAAATGTTTTTAGGGACATTCTTCTCATCCCATATCGCAAGTTCATGTTGAATGGCCTCTTCTCTTTCCCATTCATTGTTGAACCAATAGAAGGAGTACTTCTCCTCCAAGTATTCATAATGGTCCGCCCTAGCACTTTGTCTTGCTATCCAG
The DNA here is from genome assembly GCA_033239045.1 of Fagopyrum esculentum. Classification (NCBI taxonomy): domain Eukaryota; kingdom Viridiplantae; phylum Streptophyta; class Magnoliopsida; order Caryophyllales; family Polygonaceae; genus Fagopyrum; species Fagopyrum esculentum. Next base: position 60,194,037 of record BSUD01000003.1, on the reverse strand, counting down.
GCTGGATCAAATGTAGTCATCGGAAATCCTGAAAACTACAAAACTCATAGAAAGAGTAGTTAGTAGCAACAGGGGCAATAGCCCCGAAAGCAAACCGAAACCGGCTCGGTCTAGACCAAGTCCCCGGCAACGGCGCCAAAAACTTGTTCGCTCCAAACGGTGTGTGCAAGCTTTAAATTTATAACCATAGACTTAAGCTTAAAACAAGGATGCGAACCCGCAGTGTACGGGTCAGTCGTAGTAAAAGCAAGAAAATTCCAGGGGTCGATCACAGGGACTCGGTGAAACAGAGTCAATACGGTATGCTAATGTCAATGCTAACCACAAGAGCAATTTAACACAATCAAAGATGAATAAGAAGTCAATAAAGCAAACATGCAATTCTAGGGATTAAGGCATCAAGTTGTGGTTCCAACTCAAGATCTATAGATAAGCGGACAAAGCTGAGATTTTTACATGGGGAAGGTGTTACTAAAGTGGAGTAGATCACCGGGTAAGTCTCACTACACACTAATCCTAAACCGTAACTCCTATTACCGGGTAAGTCTCAAGGAATCAAGATAAAGAACTATAACCTCAAACTAACACACCATCTAAGGGAATAGAATCAACCTTTACCGGGTAAGTCTCAGGCTAACTCACAAAGATGGGATGGAAGCACACTCAAACCCCAATAAAGGATAAACCTTTATTACCTACACTTATGATCGTTGGTAAACAAACTAAGGAATTACCGGGTAAGTCTCATCCTAAGCTTGCATTGAACTAGGAAGGTGTAATAAGAATAGGATTTAGCAAACTCTAACACTTAACTTTCTGTTTTAGGTCGGATAAGTCACCTCGGTCAGAAGAATTCCACCCCGGCCGAGATGTTCATCAACCGAACGAGATGCTTAGGGTTAAGGTTAAAGACTCGAACTTTCAGGATCCTACTGGAATCTAAGATTATTCTATCATTGTTTTTCCCACAACCTTCAGCCAATCACCCTAGAATCACACAAGGAAATTAGCCACTCATCATCATAATGAAAGTATTAAAATATATGGGAAGAAGGTGAATATTTGAACAAAGAAGAATTTAATGAAAAGACTTCAATAACTGAATCAAATATCACAACAAAGCGTTCCTTGGATAATAATCCAAAAAGACAAGACAACAATTGAGGGAATTGAAGACAATCTTACAAAACCCTTCAAAAAGCTATAAAAGCTATGATCTTCAATCTTCCTTCAACCTTCAAAAAGGTTCTTCGAAAACTCCCAAATTGGAGAATGCTGCGGCTGCTGCGTATCTTTGATGTATGCAGCCTGTTCTTCGGTGTAAGCGGGGTGATAGCGGATCGTATGCAGCCTCCTTGATTTGTGGAAATCAAACCCTTTTTATAGGAAAATAAACCTCCAAAGATAATAAATCTTAAGAAGATATTATCCCATAAATATAGGTAAAATATATATTCTGCATATCTCCTTCCTTCCAGGAGCCAAGCCCAAAAATATAAGATCACTTTCCAAATTTAAAAGATCTCTTCCAAGAATAAAATATTCTCGCCGCGTCCTAGGTGTTCGCCTCGGTCGAGTCGACGTCTCTGGATCACCTCGGTCGAGGTGAATCAATGGTCAACCGAGGTGACTCACAACTGAATGTGAAATCTCTCGAATCTGCTCCAAAGTGAATCTTTAATCCATGGCTATGCTCCCTAGATGTAGCTCCAAATGACTCATGACTCCTTTTACTCCTTTTTGATGCAAAACGTACCATATTACCTGCAATTACAACAAAACTAGGTGTAGACCTCGATTCTCGCAAAGGTAGATGAAATGGTAGTAAAACCACATAATATACATACAAACATGCAGATTATGAAAGATAAAACGTCCAAACAAACCCCAAAATATAGACTATAATTCATGCTATCACTCGTGCTAGAGAAGAGCAACTTCAAGCCGACATGGCCGAATTAAGAGAATTTATTCGACAAATTAATGAAGAAAGAGAGAGAAACTCTAGAGTAGCAAATCCAAGGAGGTAGCAACCATGCAAACCGGAATGAACGAAGCAACCACCATCAAGAACGAAATGTGAATAGTTGTGCCCATGGGAACCCGGATTGTATTCAAGCATATCGACATGATGGCGGCGAAGCCAAGTTAAATGAAGTAAGTTAGCCTTTGTGCTTTCAAAGTTGTTGTTTGCTTTAAAACAAAACCCGAATTTTGGTGAGATGCATAGTTTTCAAACATCTAGGTGAGATGCTTAGGTGGTTCTAAGGTGAGAGGCCGAGGAACGAAGCTTCGAACCCCAAAGTGAGATTTCGAGGGTAGTTCGTTCGAGTTGAGGGATTCCCAAAGTGAGAGGCCGAGGGAATTTGCTGTTCATATCCAAAAACACAAAATCCAAAAAAGGTTAGTTCCAATTCCAATCCGAGTATGAACTTGTGCCGGTGGATCCTCGCGTTCGAATCGAGTTCGATCACATCAAGTGGTATCAGAGCCCAACGGTGCGAGTTCCTCAAGCTTTCGGGGATGACGATCATCAACGACAATGTAAACGGTGGTAATCGAATCAACCAATGTTTGGATAGGATTGAAGCCCAACTAGCTGAGATATTGAGAAGGTTTCCTCTCCTTCCCTTGAACCCTCATGACAAAATCCAAGGAGGTAGCAAACATGCAAACCGGGATGCACAAATCAACCACCGTCGAGAACGAAATGTTAATAGTCGTGCCCATGGAAACCCGGATTGTATTCAAGCATCTCGACATGATGGAGGCGAAGTCGAGAGAAGTAGTTACCATGGTCATACATCCCACAATCACTTTCCCAACGATGGCATGACGGATTCGAGGACGAATCCTTTTCAAGGGAAAGGGGATGATGTGATCCCCAACGGGGAAGAAATCATCGTCAATATGCCGGAACCAATCGTTTTGCCACCAACCGTCCAAGTCAAAACTCAGCCGGCATCTATCGAAATTAATAGTTATGTGTTGGAGGTCATGCCTAAACCTGAGCCAAAAACTATTGAAATCAAACTGAAAATGCTTGCTTCGAGCATGCCTAATGCAAGCACAATTTCACTCTCTTCGGCTAAGCTGTCAAGTTTGCGCACTCTCAGTAAAACGCCTCTAACTGAGGCAATTCTTGGAATTAAAATACCCATGGGTACTACTTTGAAAGGTATTTTCAATATCTACAACTTTCCAGTTTATACAAAAGTCGAGATTCCATGAGGAAGAGGGTGAAAATGACCCTACATTGAAGCAACTACGGTACTTTTATGGATTGTTGGGCAAAATAACGCATGGAGGCATGAAAAATGGTTATACAAAACATATGCATGTCCAACCAATACAAATTTCATGCAGCATACCATCCTCATATTATTCATATATTATGCATGAATTTATGTATTAATCATGTGAAGGTAAACATGTCAACATTCAATCAAACATTGAAGGCATCTTCACACACATACATTGAATGGAGGCCAAGTTAGTTCAATGGTCTTCTCCTCCTTCAATATGGACGTCCAAGACTTGATTAGACCATCCTTGATGTGTTGTCCAAGTGAAGAGAATAGGATCCAAGAGTCATCTTTGAATAAAGGCCAAATGTGGCTGACCATTTCTGTGTTTGAATTTCCTAGAAAAACTCTTGAATTTCTTGCATTTCCTTTTGATAAATCTTTGATATTTCTAGCACTTAATTAGGGAGTTTCTAGGCTGAGTTTTGTGGCTATATAAAGCCTTGTATCCTCCCATTGTAAGATAAGTCAAGTTAAATGAAGTAAGTTAGCCTTTGTGCTTTCAAAGTTGTTGTTTGCTTTAAAATAAAACCCGAATTCTAGGTGAGATGCTTAGTTTTCAAACATCTAGGTGAGATGCTTAGGTGGTTCTAAGGTGAGAGGCCGAGGAACGAAGGTTCGAACCCCAAAGTGAGATTCCGAGGGTAGTTCGTTCGAGTTGAGGGATTCCCAAAGTGAGAGGCCGAGGGAATTTGCTGTTCATATCCAAAAACACAAAAATCCAAAAAAGGTTAGTTCCAATTCCAATCTGAGTGTGAACTTGTGCCGGTGGATCCTTGTGTTAAAATCTTGTTCGATCACATCAAGTGGTATCAGAGCCCAACGATGCGAGTTCCTCAAGCTTCCGGGGATGACGATCATCAACGACAATGCAAACGGTGGTAATCGAATCAACCAACGTTTGGATAGGATTGAAGCCCAACTAGCTAAGATATTGAGAAGGTTTCCTCTCCTTCACTTGAACCCTCATGACAAAATCCAAGGAGGTAGCAACCATGCAAACCGGAATGCACAAATCAACCACCATCGAGAACGAAATGTTAATAGTCGTGCCCATGGGAACCCGGATTGTATTCAAGCATCTCGACATGATGGAGGCGAAGTCGAGAGAAGTAGTTACCATGGTAATACATCCCACAATCAATTTCCCAATGATGGCATGAGGGATTCGAGGACGAATCCTTTTCAAGGGAAAGGGGATGATGTGATCCCCACAGGGGAAGAAATCATCGTCATCAAGCCGGAACCAATCGTTTTGCCACCAACCGTCCAAGTCAAAAGTCAGCCGGAACTTATCAAAATCAATAGTTATGTGTTGGAGGTCATGCCTAAAACTGAGCCAAAACCTATTGAAATCAAACCGAAAAAGCTTGCTCCGTGCATGCCCAATGCAAGCCAATTTTCACTCTCTCCGGCTAAGGTGTTAGGTTTGTGCACTCTCAGTAAATCGCCTATAATTGAGGCAATACTTAGAATTAAAATACCATGAGTACTACTTTGAAAGGTATTTTCAATATCTACAACTTTCTAGTTTACTCAAAGTCGAGATTCCAAGAGGAAGAGGGTGAAAATGACCCTACATTGCAGCAAGTACGATACTTGTGTGGACTTTTGACCAAGATCACATGGAGGCATGAAAGATGGTTATACAAAACATATGCACGTCCACCCAATACGTATTTCATGCATCATATCATCCTCATATTATTCATATATTATGCGTGAATTTATGTATTATTTGTGTAAAAGTAGGTGGAGAAAAGTAGGTGGAAAAGTAGGTGGTTGAAAGTCCCTATATTTGCCCTTTGTTTGATGCCACAACTCTTAAACTTGTAAGCCTTTAATGTTGGGAGTAGGTGTTGAATTTTCAGCCTATATAAGGCCTCTCCCACAAACCTTTTTAATGACGAAATAGAGTTGAGTTCTTCAATCACAAGTTGTGTTTTCACTTTGAGTAAAACAAACCTAGAGACTAAGGTGAGAGGCCAAAGTTTCGAAACCCACAAGGTGAGAGACCGAGTGGTGTCCTTACGGTGAGAGGCTAGGAGGACAAAGGAGATCCAATTTCCAAAGTGAGATTCCGAGGAAAGAAGATCTCGAGCCAAGGAGATCCAAGGTGCGAGGCTGGACGACCCTTGCTTGGCATATCCCATCAATCAAAAAAATCAAAAAAAAAAGAAGTGTACGGAAGGAACAACACCGGTGGACCCTCGCGTTCAAACAACGAAGAGCGCATCATAACCCACCGGCACCCGTTGTCGTGCCATCACCACTTGCACCTCACCCTCCAGTGAGAGTTGAGATAGTTGACCCGTTTGTGGGAATTTAACAAACACTTGGTCAACGGATGGATCCCGTTCAGCAAACGCGCCGTTCGGACGTTATGATTGATCCAACTGAGCGTGACTATGAGTTTCGACCTCAAGTTATTACTATGATCCGCCAAAGTTAGTTTGAAGGAATGGAGAGGGAATCTCCACATCAATATTTGCAGAACTACGAAATTGTCATGGAGAATTTGAAACTTTCAAGAGCTGATAATGTCAACTATAAGTTACATCCTTTCTACTTTTCTTTGAAAGATAGAGCACTTGCGTGGTATCAATCACTTTTATCCGGACGGGCTAACACATGTGAAAACTCCACCTCGATTATATATATATATATATATATATATATATATATATATATATATATATATATATATATATATATATATATATATATATATATATATATATATATATATATATATATATATATATATATATATATATATATATATATATATATATATATATATATATATATATATATATATATATATATATATATATATATATATATATATATGCATATGGGATGATGGAAGACATAACACAAATGAGCGGTTTTATACTAACAAATATCGATTTTATTTCTAGTTTGCTTGGTTTGGTTTTTGTGTTTGTCAAAATTTATGCAGGCCTTGGAAAGCATTTCAAGGGATGAATGAAGACCTTGAAAATCAATACAAGGGACAAGCGCAGAGATTGGAAAGTATTTCAAAGGTTCAACACGTAGGCCTTGAAAACCATTTCAAGGGATCAAAGCCAAATCCGGAAAACGGGATTCAAAAGATAGGATGGCTGGAAGGAATTTGAATTTCAAGATACAATCTCAACAACAATATCTACCACGGATCAAGAGAAGATCTTCCAAGAAGATATCAAGAGATTTTGATCAACAAGAAGATATCAAGAAGATTCGGTTCAACCAAAAAGATTTTGCAAAAGATCTTAAACCAAATTAATGCAAGATCTCTTCCCAACTGATATTAAAAAGATCTCGAAGATCTTCAGCCAAAGATTCTTAACAAACCTACAAGATCTCAATGCTTAAACGACAAGATCTTCAATAGTGTGATTCAAGAGAAGATTACGGTGAAGAAGATTCAACGTGCACCAAGGAGATGAAGAAGATAAGGAAAATCTATAACGGCTATCTCATCTCAACCAAGAAGCATTTTCTATGGAGAAGAAGAAACATCTACAACGTTTATCTTCCCAACGGCTAGAAGACTTCTCCATCAAAGACTATAAATGAAGATGTCGATTGAAGAGAAGAAGATAGAAGCTTACATGGAAACATCTAAGTCTTCAAGCGATCCAAAGCAATCTTCATTTTCGATCCAAATGTTTTTCTTCCTTTTAGTTTACAAAAGATTTATTCTGTAGAGAGAAAAACATGAGAGCTTCATTGGAATATCTAAAGAGTGTTATACTCGAGTGTGTGTTACTTTGTGAAGTAACTAGGCTATTATAGCTAGGTTAAGAGTTGAAACTAGATCGTAGCATTGGCTACCGTGAGAGGAGAAGTGGATTTCTTCTAGGTTGTATCTAGGACTCATTTGAAGCTAATAATAGATAGTTAGATCCTACGGGTAAACCCTAGGACAAAGAATAGGCTATTAGAGCCGAACTTCGTAAACATATCATCGTGTCGATCTTTTAAATTTTCGCACCGTATCTTTCTTTTTTGTGACTAACGTTGTTTTGCAGGATTGCTAAGTCGAGGCCCTTAAAATCATTTTCAAAGCCCTTGAAATCAAGTTGTGTCACAAAGAGCTCAGATCGACATCAAGGCCTTTGAAATCAATTTCAAAGCCTTGAGATTTTTTGCGAAAAGTGCTCATACTTTATTCAACCCCCCTTATGGAGTATTTATATCCTTTATATTCACCTAACGGTTCTTCAACATGTGAGGAGATGACTGCGGATTTCCTCACAAAATTCTTTCCGCCATAAAAAACAGCGGAGTTAAGAGGTAAAATCAATGCCTCTGTGATGAGGAATGATGAAAGTGTTTTTAAGTCATGGGAAAGGTTCAAAGACCTTTTGTTGGATTGCCCTCACCATGGGATTCCCAAGATTGATTTGCTAGTGATTTACTTCAAGGGTTTGGATGAGGAAACTCAATTCAAACTACAATCTCTATCTGTTGGAAGTTTTATGGATAAGCCCGTTGATGAGGCTTGGGTCTTTGTTGAAAAACAAGCTCTTACTATTGAGAAGTACTCCCATCGAAGTGTTGAGAGTGTAAGTCAAAGAACCGGAACACAATAGCTAAACCTCATTTCTAGTAGTGTTGCTCTACTCACCACCCTTAACAATGAGGTTAAGAATTTGAAAGAACTCTTGAAGACGCAAACATAACACCCCAAGGAGCAAGATGTTGGGTATGTTGGGAGAGGAAATTACCAAGGGAATAGGAACAACAACTACATCAACAACCGGAACTACAACAGTTGGAGATCCGATAAAAATAATTACAGTAATCCTTACTCCCATGATGATAATGCTCTAACACCACCTTCTTCCTCTACCCTATTGAAAAGTCATGAACCATCTTCAAGCCAACCACCAAAAGATAAGCTGGAAGCGATGATGGAAACTTTGATGGGAAAGATGAGTGGATTGGAAAGTTCGGTTAATTCGATTTCTAAGCCACAAAAAGCCTTGGAAAATCAAGTATTTAGCAAGGCCGGAGAATTTCTTAGAGATCAAGGAAAGCTTCCTGGACGTACACAGAATAACCCAAATGGCCAAGTGATGGCGATTACCACAAGGAGTGGTGTGAAGACAACCGATCCAATACCTCGATCAAACGATGTTGTGAAACAACATCTCGACCGAGGTGACATTGGGGTCAACCGAGGAGAAAGCAACATGAGGTCACCCCGGAATGAATCTCGACCGAAACACGTCTGGGTCAATCGAGGTGAAGGAGAAAGAAGAAGTTTACGTACCTGTCAAGCTTATAAACCACCATTGCCATTCCCGCAGTCTAGAGCGAGAGCACGTCTAGACAAGCACTTCGGTAAGTGTCTAGAACTTAAGAGTAAACTCCATATTAACATACTGAAAACTCCACCTTGTTTATAAAAGTCTTCCATCAAGGGGGAGATTGAAAACTCCACCTTGATTATAAAGGTTTTACAGGTGCTGCTGATGGAAGACTTAAACACAAATGAAATAGTTTGATACACTAACCAATGAATTATTATATTTCGAGATGCTTGGTTGGTTTGGTTTTAGTGCAGGTTTTATCAAAGCATTCAAAGGCCTTGAAATGGATTTCAAGGGCACAAAGAAGACAAGGATGCTCAACGAAAGGATCTCAAAAGCCTTGAAGTAGATTCCAAAGAAACAAGGAAGACAAGGCTGGACAATGAAAAGATTTCAAATCACAAAGAAGATCTTTTTCGAGAGATTTGAGAAGATATGATGATTTGAGAAGATTTGATGAGGAGAAGATGTCAACCGACCAACAAAGAAGATCTTACACAAATCCTTAACCGAAAAGCACGAAGATTCTCTTATGTGGATTTAAGGTTTTTACAACAATGAACGAGAAGATTAAGAAGCCAAGAGATCAAAGTGTTCTCAGGAGATAAAGATCTACAACGTCTATCTCATCTCAACCAAGAAGCGGTCTTCATGGAGAAGAAGAATTATCTTTGAACGGTCATATCTCCAACGGCTATAAGACCTCTCCATAGAAGATTATAAATGAAGATGGCAATCGAAGAACAAGGTAGCAATCCTGCACAAAAATATCTATAGTCTTCAAGCGAATCAAAGTAATCTTCATTTTCGAAACATAGTTTTTCTTTCTCTCCTTTTAAAAGGCTTTATCCCCTAGAGAGAGATAAAACTCGAGAGCTCAATTGGCATATCTAAAGAGTGTTATACTCGAGTGTGTTACTCTGCGAAGTAACTAGGCTATTATAGCAAAATAAAGAGTTGGAGCTCGATCGTAGCATTTGTAATAACTAGGATTTCCGAATTCTAATTAATGTTGATTAACTTAATCAGTGATAGTAATTGACATACAACTCGCAAAGATTGCGTAAGTGTTGAGTATAAGTCCCACAGTTATGTTCCTGGCGTAATTTTGGGTTTATGGTGAAATTTTCACTTTTTCCCCCGGGTAATTATTTTTACCCTCCGGTATTATTTGGAGCATTTGGGAGCTACAATTAATAAAAATGCAATTGAGAGAAATGATTAGGATATCGGACATGTCCTAGATATGAAATAACATGGAAAGACAAAACGGACAAAAGAGTCGTTATTTCGTTTCTTAACGGCTAATAAAGACGGGTTAGGAATACACGTTTTTCGAGGCAATTGTGGAATAGTTATCCCTACAATATTCATGATCTATTATTCCAATTTCGAGAAGTTTGGAGAAGGGGGTTCAACCCGCCATTGGATCGATAATAGGATAATTATCGACTTCGCAAAAGGATAATTATCGACGTCACTATAAAAAGCGGAAAATTGTTTATTAATTCATTTCCTTTCACGTTTCCTCGTAAAAGCTCTAATTCCTCTCAAACTTCAAACTCATATCTACTCTCCGTTTCCAATCCGATTTCAATTCCGTTTGAGTTTTTGGATTCCTCTCTTCATTCTCTTCATATCGGTACCGAGTTTCTGCATTTCCGAGCAGATGAAGACCTTGTCGAGCATATAAGTCACCAGGACAGTTCCGTCGCTCAGATTCCGGTGAATTTGATGTTGTACATGTGTAGCCTGCGTCGTTGTGATTCCGAATCTTCTTTCAGATCGTCAATCGGGTTAGTAACGAATAAGTTATGAATTTATTCGTTTTCCGTACTGCGATTTGGCCTAAATCGACCTGAGGCTTTTCAAAATGGATAATTAGAAATTCCATTATGATCATTATATTATTCTGGTTTTTATGGGTTGTTTGTTGATGAAATCTGATGATAGGTGGGTATAGAAATGGCCTGCGGGCAAAACATTATTCTGGTGAAATTTAATTAATTAATTAAAGGTTAATTAATTAAATTAGGATTAAATTTGAGATTTAGGAATACTGATTAAATGCATGCTAAGTGTCAGAATGATTTGAGGATCATGATGATGTTATGGATATCGGTTATGGCTTTAAGGATTAGTATGTGTACGAGTATGATGAGATGTTATGTTGAGGATATGACTTAGGCATTTATGAATGTGTTGAGGATCTGAGGTTTAGATTTGAGATATAGGTTGGTTGTGGTTAGTGAGACGAGTCTCCTAACCTTTGCAGTATGTGATTGCGTGCCTTGCTATTGCAGGCGTTGATTACTTCCCCAAGGGGAACCTGTGACGTGGTACAGGTTACGAGTATATCAGGTAAGTCCATAGGACTTACTTAGCGTGCAGTTGTGGATTGTATGATTGTGATGGTTGTGTGTGTTCATATGATTGTGCATTTATAACCTAAACCGGACTAGGATGACCATTCATTACATTTATTTGGCCCAAGTGTATTATAACGGGCGGTAACCGCTGGTCTCCGCCTGTTGGTTAGGAGGAGGTGCCCTGAAGATGATCTCACAAGAGGGGACGAGTGAAGGTCACCCCCATGCAAAACTCCTGTGTTACGTTGGATGGGATGGGGTTCTTGAGGCTCCTCGTGTTACAAAAGAAGTTGAATTAGTAATGGAATAACGTAATGAAAGATAATAAATGAATGTGTGTGGCATTGCATGTTTGAGATGTTGATGTGTGGTTGTGCTATTACCTTCATGCTTTTCATTGTTGTAGCTAACGGTTTCATACCGTGTTGTAGTGTTCTGTAGGTTAGGAATACTGCAGAGTGATCCAGATGGTGTGATAAGCAGAGGACTTCTGTACATTAGGATGCGTGGGATGTGGGATCTTTTGTGGTTGTGGTTTATGTTGTTGTTTTGTTCTCGGCTATGAGTTTGTAAACTCTTTTGATGTATCATACTCAGCTTTTATGTATTTGATTTTAATCTACATGTGCCTTGTTGTAAGATCCAGTGAACTTGTTGTCAGGCTAGGGTCAGGATCCATTGTGAGATCCTAGCCCAATGTGACACTCCAAGTCCCGCGGATTTGGGGTGTTACAACATTGGCTACAGTGAGAGAAGAAGGGGATTTCTTCTAGTTTGTATCTAGGACTCTTTGAAGCTGATAATAGATAGTTAGATCCTAAGGCTATACTCTGGGAGGGAGAGTCGGGTATTTAGAGCACAACTTCGTAAACATATCCTTGTGTCAATCTTTTACATTCCGTACTATATCTTGTTCATTGTGACTAACTTTGTTTTGCAGGAGTTCAAAATCAAGGCCCTTGAAAGTTGTTTCAAAGCCCTTGAAATCAAAGTTTCACAAAGAACTGAGATCGACATCAAGGCCCTTGAAATTGGTTTCAAGGCCTTGAGATTGGTTCTGCAAAAAGTTCCCATACTCTATTCAACCCCCCTTCTAGAGTATCTTTATCCTTTATATTCACCTAACGGTTCTTCACATACCTTTCATTGATGGAACTCTAGGTATGCCCGCATATGGGAAGTTCTTAAAGGAGATCCTCTTTAACAAGAGGAAACTAGAGGATTTTGGTGAGGTGAAGATGTCTTCTAGATCATCGGAACTCATACAGATCATGAGGGAGAAAATGCCACCCAAGTTGCAAGATCCGGGATCGTTTTGCATCTCCATTGGAGTTAAAGAAGTCACATACGATGCACTATGTGATCTAGGAGCAATTGTGAGCATCATTCCACTTGCAATGTGTGAGAAGGTCGGTTTAAGAGAGCCTAAACCAGTAAAGATGATGTTGTACATGGCAAATCGATCCATCACCTACCCGTTGGCGTATTCGAAGACATCCCTGTAAGCTTGGTAAGTTTTACATTCCTATAGATTTTGTGGTATTGGACATTCTTGCAGATTATCCAGTCCCAATCTTCCTTAGGAGACCGTTTCTTGCAACCTCCGGTTGCATTGTGGATTGCAAGAATGCCAAACTGTGTTTCAACATCGGAGAAGAACGTGTTGCCAGCTTTAATGAAAGGACAAGGTCTTGAGGAGGACATTTACAACATCTATGATGAAGAGGAATCACGAGAATTGGTTAGATGCATCCTTATTAAAGATCCTCTTGAAAGAGTTTTAAGTTTTAGTATGATGGAGAAAGGTGTAGATGTTTCTTGTGATGCAGATATAAAAAGCTTGGAAACTTTGGAGGAAGATCCAAAGGCATTTATTGAGGAATTTGGAGAGGAGACGACAAACTGTCTTGACATCGGGCAAGCCACCTCGACCGAGGTGACTTTTGGAGTGACTGAGGTGAAAGCAACAAGGAGTCACCTCGGACCAGACCTCGGTCGAGACACTTCTGAGGCAAACGAGATCACTGATTCTTCGAAACCTCCTCGTTCCATGACTTCAAGTGATGCAAGCACTAGGCTTGTCCCCTCTGAAGCTTCCGAAGCCTCACAAGATGATACAAGAAGTACGGAACTACCACCTAAGGAACCTCCTATCTTGGAGCTTAAACTCTTCCACAACACTTGAGGTACGTATTTATTGAACCAACCTCCACTTTTTTGGTCATAGTTAGTGCTAACCTTACTGAGGTTGAGTTATCCAAATTGATGCATAAGTTGAGAAAACATAGGAAAGCTATTGGATATACTATCGATGATCTAGTTGGAATTAAACCATCTTTTTGCATGCATAAAATACTAATGGAAGATAATCATAAGCCTTCATGAGAACCGCAAAGACGGTTAAATCCGATCATGAAAGAGGTTGCAAAGAAGGAAGTGCTTAAGGTACTTGATGCAAGAATTATCTTCCCTATATTGGATAGTAAGTGGGTGAGTCCGGTACATGTGGTGCCAAAGAAAGGAGGAATGACCGTTGTAACCAACAAGAACAATGAGTTGATCCCAATAAGGACCGTGACCGGCTGGAGGATGTGCATTGACTATAAAAAAAAGTTGAATGTGGCAACAAGGAAGGATTACTTCCCTCTCCCATTCATTGATCAAATGCTTGAAAGGTTAGCATAATACTCCCATTTTTGCTATTTGGATGGTTATAGTGGGTTCTTTCAGATTCCTACCCACCCGGATGATCAAAAGAAGACCACCTTCACGTGCCCATAGGGAACGTTTATTTACCGGAGGATGCCATTTGGATTACGTAACGCTCCAACTACTTTCCAGCGTTGTATGATGGCTATTTTCTCCGAGTATATCGAGGAGATCATGGAGGTATTCATGGATGATTTTTTTGTCTATGGTTCTTCCTTTGATAATTGCTTAGCTAGTGTTACAACGTTGTGAAGACTCTAATCTCGTTCTGAATTGGAAGAAGTTTCATTTCATGGTTAGTGAGGGCATTGAGTTAGGTCACCTTGTCTCAAACCGAGGTATTTCGATCAAGCTAAGATCGAGACTATAGAGAAACTTCCTCTACCTTGTTATGTTAAAGGTGTGTGGAGTTTTCTAGGAAATGCAGGTTTTTACAGGAGGTTCATCAAAGAAGTTTCTAAGATCTCTAAACCACTAACCAATTTGTTGAATAAAGATGTGGTTTTCGAGTCTTCACAAGAAGGTCTAGATGCTTTCCAGGTTAAAGGAAGCACTGATACCCACTCCTATCATTCAACCTCCTGACTGGGATTTCCCTTTTGAGATTATGTGTGATGCAAGTGATGTGGCGGTAGGAGCATTTCTTGGACAGAAGAAAGATGGCCAGACCTACGCTATCTATTATGCTAGCAAGACGCTCGATGAGGCTCAACTGAATTACGCCACCACCAAAAAGGAGCTCTTGGAGGTCGTTTATGCTTTTGAGAAATTTCTTTCTTACCATTAGGAGCAAAATCATCGTGTACACCGACCTCACAGCCATTCGGTACTTGCTTACTAAAAAGGATGCAAAGCCGCATCTTATCCGTTGGATTCTCCTCCTTCAAGAGTTTGACTTGTAGATTCGCAATAAGAAGGGATCCGAAAATTCTGTGGTGGATCACCTCATCCGACTACCTCTTATTGCTTTGGAGGGAGATGAGATGCCCATCAACGATTCCTTTCCCGATGAGCAACTACATTGGATGGAGAATTGGCTTCACCAAATTTTGGAAGGTAACGAACCTTGGTATGCTGATATTGTCAATTATCTTGTTTGTCAAGAAGTACCTCCCGGACTATCATACGCTTAAAGGAAGAAACTATTTAAAAATGTGTGTCACTACTTTTGGAATGAACCTCTACTCTTTAAGAGAGGTCTAGATGGATGCTACGGAGGTGCATCCTAGAAGATGTGACAGAGAGTGTTATGAGGCACTATCATTCATTACCATGTGGAGGACATGCTAGCGCTTACAAAACATGCGCTAAGGTATTACTTTCTTGTTTCTTTTGGCCTTCATTATTTAAGGATGTGCAAACGTTTGTTGATTTTTGTGATGCGTGCCAAAGAACAAGAAATTTATCTAGACGGAACGAGATGCCACTCAGTAATATTCAGGAGGTCGAGATCTTCGATGTTTGGGGAGTTGATTTTATGGGACCATTCCCATCTTCTGGAGGGAATCTCTACATTCTATTGGCAGTTGACTATGTGTCAAGATGGGTAGAAGCCATTGCTTCTCCCACCAATGACGCCACGGTGGTTGTGAAGTTCTTCAACCGGACCATATTCCCACGCTTTGGGACACCTCGAATCATCATAAGTGATGGAGGAACGCACTTTACATCCCAGAAGTTCAAGGCACTTCTATTGAAGTATGGGATAACCCAAAAGGAAGCAATTTCCTATCACCCTCAAAGTGTGGACATGTTGAAATCTCAAATAGAGAAATCGAAGGAATTTTGGAAAAGACCGTCTCTAGGACAAGGAAAGATTGGTCCATGAAGTTGGAAGACGCTCTATGGGCATATAGGACAACCTTCAAGACTCCCATAGGAACCACACCTTATAACTTGGTTTATGGGAAGTCTTGTCACCTTCCGGTGGAGCTAGAACATAAGGTGTATTGGGCAATAAAATGGTTAAATTTTGATATTAAAGAGGAGAGAACGAAGAAGTGGCATGACAAGCATATTATTCCAAAGGAGTTCAAAGAAGGAGATCTCGTTCTTCTCTTCAACTCCCGCCTTTGCCTCTTTCCTAGTATGTTGAAATCTAGATGGACTGGACCTTATACTGTGAAGCATGTTTTTTCTCATGGTGCATTTGAAGTCTGGGGTGAACGTAGCGGAAACTTTAAGGTGAACGGTCATCGGCTGAAGAAGTAAACACCGTAAATCCGGCTGAGGAGATTGCACCACTGCATCTCGTATGATTAAGGAAAGGTTGGGGCCAACTAGCGACCTTAAATCAAGCGCTTCTTGGGAGACAACCCAAGGTATTGCTTTCTTTCTTGCTTTCTAGTATAGTTTAGTGTAGTTTGTGCGTTTTGTGTGTCCATGATAACAGGAATTAGGTACCACTCAAGGGAAACAACAAAGGGGAAGCATATGGGCAGAGTTACAGTTCGAGAAACTAGGGAAAGAACGGAAACTAGAAGCCATCTCGATAGCCGTCAGTTCATCTCGACCGAGACACATCTGAGTCAACCGAGATGAAAGCAACATGGAGTCACCTTGGTTAACCACCTCGGATGCTGACAACCATCTCGACCGAGATGTAGTTAAACTTTCTGATGGGTATAAAAGGAGAAGAACACTCTCTCTCCTCACTTTTCCCTCTCTCCCGACGTCGTCTTGACCGAAACGATGCCTAATCTCTCAAAACTCCGTTTCTTGCTTGTTTTCAATGATTTTCGGCTCCAAATCCATAGGGAAAGCACGATATAGACTTCTCTAGCATCAATCAGGACTTCAATCCACCACATTCTATAGAAAATTGGGTAATCTCGTTCGGAAACCCCTTTTCTTGATTTCAGTTGATTTCGTTCGATTCTAGAGATTGTTGCTTGCTTGTTGTGTTGGAAATAACTAGAGAACCCCCTAAGAAGCAATTGGTAGTGATTTTGGGGGCAAACAGTTACAACTTCCGGACATAGTTGATGAGGCTAGACAGCCTTCACCCCCACCTCCGCAACTACCAATTATTCTCCCTAACCTCAAGGAAAAATATGACCGCATTTGCTCCCGTCCGGTCATAGCACCTCGTTACATCGACATCGACGATTTTTCTTGCTTGCACATATTTGATTATTTGAGGAGGATGATCTCCACTGTAGGGTTGGATACGTTTGTCTCAATCCGAGCACCGACTTATGAGTTCCTAAGCTCAATCATTTATGTACCGGATGAAAATTATGTCAAATTCCGCTTGATGAACAAGACCTACAAATACACTATGGAGGAATTTGGAGGTATATTTGGTTTCTCCCCTTCCACAACTACCGATTTCCCTTCCCGCAACCATGTTAGAGCTTTTTGGACCCGTATTGCTCACATTACCACTAGCTCCGAGAATTGGCAACCGGGAGATTCGAAAGAGAATTGCATCTTTCATGTTTCCTTTTAAGTTCGCTCACAAGATCATGAGTAAGATGTTACTAGCTCGCACCGAGACACCACATGAAATCCGGCAAGGTGAGCTTTTCACTCTTTGGTGTATGACTGTAGATGAGATCCCGGATTTCACCGCCATGCTGGCTGATAATCTACCCCGGATTAGAAGCAAGAAAAAGGGAGATATTTGTGTAGGTGGATTGGTGACACACATTGCCAACATCATCGGCATTGACCTTTCCGCTTGTACTTTGGCCGCTGAGGCCAAACCATTAGGGTTGCTGGAGTTCATCACTCGTAGGATCTTGGTTCCTCGAGGGCACGGTCCACCATACGTGGCCATGCCTCGGGAAGCTAAAGCTCCAAGAGGTATCATATGGTCCGCCGAGTTCACGGTCTCCGACCCGTGCAACTGGAATAATATATGGGATCCACTAGTAAAGGAGGCGGAGAGACTTGTTGAGATGGGTACAAATGATGAGGAGGATGAGGGTAGAGCTCCTATGGACACCGGGACGGACACTACTGGTCCAAGTGCTCCGGTGATTGAGCTCATGGATGATGAGGCGACGAATGATGATCAGCCGCGACAGATGCCACCACAGCAGTTCCCGTAGCAGCAGGTACGCCATCAGTGCCGCCGCCGCCGCGACCCCGAGGCCCATAAGATGATCAATGACCTTACTCGTCAGATGGAGGAGTCCTTTAGTGATCTACACACTAATTTTGATAGGCGTCTCGATGCTCAGACTAGTGAGATAGGCGCTATGAGGCGCGAGATGGAGAACAGTCACCACTATCAACGCCGGATGATGGAGTTGCAATTCCAGCATCTGATGGGCTATCCCTTCGACCCTTCCTTGTACCCGTTCCATCCACCTCCTCCTCCAGATGCATGATGATTCCACGGAGTTACTACCTTTATTTCTCTTTTTATTTTGTGGTTCTACACTAGACTATGTGAGTACTATTTTCTCTAGACTTCTTTTACCCTTCGGGACTATGTGTCCTAAGATTGTTGTGCTTTGTGATACTTGGGTCTGTAATAACTGATATTCTGCACCTTATGACTTTACGCTTTCTATGCTTTATGGTTGTATGGTACATTACATGTATTGCATCAAGATTTTTGATCGAAAAAATATACAAACTTGTTTGAAAATTTTTTTTGTCTCAACCGAAATGCTTATGGACAAACGAGATGACCACAACAGGAGCTTACCTCGGTCTAGCATCTCTGTTGTCCGTACACATCTCGACCAAAATGGGTTTCGAAAACATGAAATTTTCAGAAACTTTTTGTGCTTCCAAACTGGATATGATCCCAATGATGATGTTTGTTTGCTGAATAGTTTTTTTATGATCTTTATGTGTTTTGAAATAATTTATGATATATTCCTACCAAAAAAAAAATTTATGATATATTAATGGGTTTTAATGCCTTGTTTGAAATTTGAGCATGGTTAGTAAGTTGTTTTGTCCAAATCATGTTGAATTTGAAGGCTGAAACTGCGTTATAAGTTCTCTCACATTCTTATTGGAATGATTAAGGCAATTCGTATTCTTTCTTCCTCTTCTTGATCATGCTTATAACCACTCATTGATATATTTTGGCCTTCCTTTACCTATCCGGGAATTGGGAAGCAAGAAAGTGAAAAAGCAAGTGAAAGTGGGTGTTGAAAGTGGAGAAGTGTTAGAAAACAATAGGTTTTGGGACGTTAGCCATGAGGATGAGTAACTCGGCACCATTCACATAACCGGGTGTTTGTGTCTTTCCAAAGTCCGATTGAATGACAGTCCTAACGGGTCATGGTATGTGCATCAAGGTTTGAGGTATCTCGAGAAATTGAGATTAGCTGATCTCCAAAGCTTCGGTTATTGTGCACCTCTGTCCATGTTCTCAAAAAGTGAAAAGAATAAATATGGAGAAAAGAAGTGAGAAAATCTTATTGATGGAGTTGAGTTCAAAGTTGTGAAGTTCTTATCCTTTTCCTAGATCAAACACCACAATATCCTTTATACATTCTGTACCTAACGTTTCTTGACCTTTGATTGAAAGCCCTTGAGACCTTGAGCATGTTGTTTGACTCTGTGATTAAAACTTGATTATCAATGATTGATTTTGATGAGTATGATTTGCTACACATTCACAGATCTCATGTGAAGTATGATTAGCTTTCCTATATCTATAACTTGTTTTGCTCATATATTGATTCTTACTAGATATGAAGCATTCTCTAAGGGTGATCTATGAGTTAGAGCACACAACCAAAAGTTTTTGAAGAGTTTTTCATTGATATTAACTGATTATAATTCATTCAGATCTTGTATCTAAGATTTGAATCTTGGTTGGGGACAAGCAAGAGGCAAGTATGGGGTATTTTGATAGCATAAATTATTGTTTGTATTTTGGATATGGTTTTGATGTTTTCTCATCATTATTCTACATGCATGGATGTATATTCTTGGAGATTATGTCATTATTCGTTTACTTTACAAGAACCTAGGTCTACACCACGTTTGATTGTAATAGTAGGGAATAAGGCGTATTTTGGATAAAAAATGGAGCATTGAAGTCTAAGGAAGCTATGATAGGTGATGGAATCACTATCAATTAGGGTAGTTTTTAGAGTCTTTTTATTGAATTAGTGTCAGTTTATGCTACTAACTCCTTGGTCCAGAAGAAGAAGATCAAAAGAAGCTAAAGAAAGGAGTTATAAGCACTTAGGAGTGGAGATCGATCACGAAGCAAAGCTTCTGTTGGCTCACCGCCCCGCGGATCCTTGCAGCCGCCCCAGCAGGTGACGCCTTACTTCGGAGCGCTCCCTGCGCTTTCACCAGCGCCAACTATGAAACGTGTCACCGCCCCTGTGCCACTCCTTGACGCCCATGCGGTGTTCTCCACTGACAAAACGAAGACCAGCTCCCCTGCGCCTTCCACTACGGTACTGCCTGCGCCTCAACAAGGGAGCTGGAAGACGAAGAGGATGTGTCATCGCCCCTGCGTCGACATAGGGACGCCCCGGCGGCTTGGCATCTGAAACGTCAAGAAGGCGAAAGGTCATATGCTGAAGATCATTGAAGATCCGCCCCAACGGAATTGTCTAGCCGCCCCAACGGCTTTAAAGAAGATCGATCGATTCTGCCTAAACCGCCCCTGCGGTTCCTGAAGGCCGCCCCTGCGGTTTAACGCCAGAACCTTTACTCCGACTGTTTACACCACCTTTATGGCATTTAAGGTGGCTGTTTTGGGCCGGCCATTTACTCCTATTTAGTGTCTTTTGTAGTATAAATAGTCCTTGATTGATTGCTAGAATCATCCATCTTATCATTTAGTTAGTAAACAAATTATCCACTTAGATTGTCTTGCTTCCTGCTAATGAGTTGCTAACTCCCTTGCTACATTGGGTTGGTTTGAAGCTGCATTGTTACCTTGGTTGTAAGTTCTTTATAATCTAAGTTTTCATTCAGTAATACTTTGTGTTTCCTTGATCTCCATTGTCTAAATTTCATGTTTACTATTGCTTGAGATATATCACCTTAGGTTCTAAAGTGCATGTAAACAACTAGGATTAATAGGTTTCGGGTTCGGGTCTTTAATCTAGTAGCAACTTTAAGTAATAGCGGGTTGTGATTACTTAAGGAAAAGGAACACAAATATAAAGATAAGTTTAACGGTTTTAATCTTCTATTTATATCCCTTTGTCTTTATTTGAAAGCTAACTTGTTATTTGTTCTTGTAGGTTTACGGAACTTTAACCTGTTAAGTTGTGTTGATGCCGGTTGGCTCAATACATATATATGATCGAGACGGGAGATTACTTGAAAACTTGTAAGAGGAACTCACCAAAGTAGCAATTGCATGCTTAGAATCAACCTAGTGTAGATTCATCCATTATTGTCTTACTTGTCGCATTAATCGTTTTCTTAAGTTTTTGTGCATCAATTCAACCAACCCCCC
>BSUD01000003.1:60097962-60162533 GCA_033239045.1 Fagopyrum esculentum | reverse complement strand
CCCCCCCCCCCCCCTTTGTGTCACTTGTCACTATAATCGATAATTGCATCTAAAACATCTTAACTCTCTTGGGTTCGACCTTACTTAATCACTATACTTGTTCTTAGTGCTAAGTCAGGATTTACTTTTTATTGGGTATAAACGACCATAGAAATACCTTCGGTCAAGCTACATTATGGAGCATTAGGAAAGACAAGAAGAAAGGCAGGAACTATATTGGAAGGATGAAGGAAGGATTCAGTTGAAGAAACGAAGGCATGCACATTGTTCACCACTGATCTCGGGCTGATACATACATGCACCTCGACCGAGATGGCCTACTGGGCCTGGATCGAAGTCGATGGCTCACGGCCCAAGGGAAATAAAATATTATTTCACCAAAAGTTCTTCTATAAAAATGGAAGTTGAATGTGAAGAAAGAGGCTGGATCTTGGAGATCATGTACGAACGGAAAGACGGTTGTTGGAAGGAAAAGGTCTAAGGAAGGATTGCTTAGGATTCAAGGAAAAAGATATTGTGAGATTTTCTTGAGAAGTTGTTAGTGAGTTGTTATCATACGCTTTGGAACACGTTATTGATACGATTGTTGGTTTGTTTGCTTTGATAATTGAGACACCTTTGTTGATTCCTTTATTCTCTATTCTTGATATTCTTGATATATATTTCATTGTGAAATCTCCATCTTGATTATATATTTGTATAGGTGATGGTGGAAGACTTAAACACAAATAAAGTGGTTTTATATACTAACAGTTTTTTGATTATATATCGAGTTGCTTGGTTTGATTTGATGGTGTGTTCAGAATGTGTGCAGGTCTTGAAATCGGATGCAAGGACAGACAAGGAGTTTAGAGACCTTTGGAGGCCTTGAAATCGGATGCAAGGACAGACAAGGAGTTTCGAGTGATTAAAGATGGAGGCCTTGAAAGCCATTTCAAGGGATCAGAAGCCAAGACCCGCCAAGGCTCTTGAATCTCTCATCAGAACAAAGCACGTTGAAAGGAATTCAAATTCAACAAGCTAAATCTACCAAGCGGCAAAGAAGATCTTCTAAAAAGATATTCCCAACAAGAAGATATGCTCAAAAAAGATCTCAACCGACCAAGGAAGATTTGATTCAAAACAGGATATTTCAATGATCCTTAACCGAAAGCACAAAGATCTTCTCTCAAACGGAATTTAATATCTTCACAACAAATACGAGAAGATTATGGAGAAGAGAGATCAACGCGCTTCAAAGAGATGAAGACGATAGAACATCTAAAATGTCTACCTCATCTCAACCAAGAAGCTGCATTCATGGAGAAGAAGAATCATCTTCAACGGTCATCTTACCAACGGCTAAAAGACCTCTCCATAATAGTCTATATATGAAGATGTCGACTGAAGAACAAGACACAAGCTTACACGGAAACATCTAAAGTCTTCAAGCGATCCAAAACATCTTCATTCGATCAAACCGTTTTTTCTTTCTCTCCTTTTCTTAAAGCGTTATCTCATAGATATAGATAAAACTCAAGAGCTCCATTATAATATCTAAAGAGTGTTATATTAGAGTGTGTGTTACTCTGCGAAGTAACTAGGCTATTATAGCAAGGTTAAGAGTTGGAGCTAGATCGTAGCGTTGGCTACAGTGAGAGAAGAAGGGGATTTTTTCTAGTTTGTATCGAACACTTTTTGAAACTGATAATAGATAGTTAGATCCTACGGCTATACCATGGGATGGAGAGTAGGCTATTTAGAGCTGAACATCGTAAATATATCCTCGTGTCGGTCTTTTACATTCCGCACTTTATCTGCTTTATTGTGACTAACTTTGTTTTGCAGGTGAACAAAGTCAAGGCCCTTTAAATTAGTTTCAAAGCCCTTGAAATCAAAGTGTGTCACAAAGAGCTGAGATCGACATCAAGGCCTTTGAAATAAGTTTCAATGCCTTGAGATAGGCTTTTGTGAAAAGTTCCCATACTCTATTCAACCCCCCATTTATAGTATCTTTTATTCTTTATATTCACCTAACGGTTCTTCAATTGGTATCAGAGCTAGACTCACGTATATTGACTTAACCATCAGTGAGACTAATCATGAATCATGTAGGTGATGGAGGATTTGCTTAAGAAAGATCCTCATCTCGACCACCACCTTTTTGTGGCAACAACTTTGCCCATTAGAGAGCACTCATGCGTATGCTCATTATTGATCAAGACATGGAACTATGGATCATCATTCAGAATGGCCCTAAAGTCCCAACTACGATAGTTGAAGGTGTCCAAGTCCCAAAGAAGGAAGCTGACATCTCACAAGCTGACTTGGACAGTGTGTCAAAGAACTACAAAGGTATGAATTTACTCTACTGCGGATTAGATGCAAATGAGTTCAATCGCATCTCATCATGCAAGAGTGCAAAGGAAATGTGGGACAAACTTGTTGTTACATACGAAGGAACAAGTCAAGTCAAGGAAACAAAGATTAGCATCTTCCTTAGACAATATGAGCTATTCAAGATGAATCCAAATGAACCAGTTAAAGAAATGTTGACAAGATTCACTGAGATCGTGAACAACCTCGACTCACTAGGAAAGGTCTTCACAAATGAAGAAAAAGTTAGGAAGGCTCTAAGGAGCTTACCTAAAGCTAAGTGGGGACCAAAGATGACTGCCATCGAAAAAGCTCAAAATCTCTCAACTCTTCCTCTTGATGACCTCCTTGGAAAACTCATTACACAGAAAATGGTTCTTGGTGAAGAAGATGGAGAGCTCCCATATAGCACTAAGAATCGGGCATTAAGATCGAAAAAGGATGAGTTACCATCTAAAGAGGAAGACAGTGTCCTTGGAAAACTCATTACACACAAATTGGTTCTTGGTGAAGAAGATGGAGAGCTCACATCTAGCACTAAGAATTTGGCATTAAGATCGAGAAAGGTTGAGTTACCATCTGAAGAGGAAGACAGTGTTTACGATGATGAAGAAGATGCAATTGCCATGATCTCTAAGGGTTTCGCGAGAATTCTCAAAATAAAGAAACAGTCCGCAAACAATAGAGAATATCAACGAACATCAAAACCTCGAGGTAGGTTTTCTAACTCTAACAAGAAAACTAAAGTGCTGACTTGTTTTGAATGTGGTGAAACAAATCATCTTGTTAAGGAATGTCCACAAAAGAAGAGGACCAACTTCAAGAAAAATGATCGAAAGAAGAAAGATATGGTAGCTTCATGGAGTGATTCAGATTCCTCAAATGAATCAGAAGACGAAAAAGAACAAGCAAACCTATGTCTTATGGCCGATCATGAAGAACATTCAAACCTCTACGTTGATAATGTGGTAAGTACTATCATGTCCCAACCTGAATCGGACCTAACACAATTCCTTAAAGGCATTATTATATGTGACAAAGAACATAGAATAAGGATAAATTCTCTAAAAGAAAAGCTTCTTCAACAAGAAAAACAACTAAGTGAGATGTCTTTGGAGATTGAAAATCTTAACACAAAGAAGGTAGACCTTGATGACGGTATCAAGGCCTTGAAATCGGAAAATGTGATTCTCAAGGACAACATCTTCTCTCTTCATCGAAACTATATCGATCTAGAGAAAGAGAAAGTTGATCTAACTTTGATGTGTCAAGACCAGAAGACTGCACTTGTTAAATTCACTAGTTCAAAAGCTAATCTTGAAAGAATGATGGGTGAACAATAGTCCTCACTTAACAAAAATGGTATAGGTTATCATAGGAGCTTTCCTAGAAAACCAACTTCCACTTTTGTCAAAGCCAAAGGATGTATTCATATGCCCACATGTTTCTACTGTTATAAAAAGGGTCATGTAAAATCTACATGTCCGTATAGAAGAAATGATCCTTACATTATTAGAAACACTTATCCTCTATTTTTAAGGAAACTGGTCAAACAAATTTGGGTTCCTAAAGGCACTAGACCACCAATCACGATCGAGCCTGAATATGGACCAAAATATGCCATTTGGTCGACCCAGAAAGGTTGATGTTTGCTCTTTTGCAGGATATCACCAAGGTAAAGGAGCATAAATGTATATTATATAGTGGTTGCTCAAGACACATGAGTGGAAAAACTTCACTTTTCTAAGATTTAAAGAAGCAATAATTTGGAACCATTACGCTTGGTTATAAAGGAAAGTGTGACATTATTGGCATTGGTAAAATATTTTATAATTCATCTAACTTTATTGATGATGTATATCTTGTTTACGGTTTGAAGTATAATCTGCTTAGCATCTCTCAAATATGTGATAAAGGCAACAATGTAATGTTTTATTCAGAAAAATGTGAAGTTCAAGACAAAACGACGGGTGACATTGTGCTTACTGCTCCTAGATGTAACAATGTTTATTCTATGGGTACTAACCAAGTTTCAGGAACTAAGCTAAAATGTCTCAAGGCCTTGACTGATGATCCAAGGCTTTGGCATAGAAGACTTGGTCACGTAAGTATGCATACAATGCAGAAGCTACTTTCAAAAGATTTGGTATGTGGCTTGCCAAACCTAAAATTCAAGGTAGATGAACTATGTAAAGCTTGTACACAAGGTAAACAAACAAGAGGTACATTCAAACCTAAGAAAGTTGTAAGTTCTTCTCGACCATTGATCTTTTACATATGGATCTTTGTGGACCTATGCGTGTCAAATCTCTCAAAGGCAAGCAGCACATCCTTGTTACTGTGGATGATTTTTCTCGTTTCACATGGATTTCTTTTTTACGTGAAAAATATGAAGCATTTTTCGACTTTTCAAAATTGTGTAAGGAGTTGCAAACTTTGGAAAACCTACCAATCGTTTCTATAAGAAGTCATCATGGTAGAGAATTTGATCAACTAAAGTTTGATTTGTTTTGTGCAAAATATGATATTTCACATACCTTTTCATCTCCTAGAACTCTTCAACATAATGGAGTTGTGGAACGTAAGAGCCGCCCCCTTGAAGATATGTCTAGGACTATACTTTTAGAATATAGTTTGCCAAAAAGTTTTTGGGCAGAAGAAGTAAACACTGCTAGTTACATCTTAAATAGATGTTTAAATCGGCCCATTTAGAAAAAGACTCCTTATGAACAATTTAAGGGTAGAAAACCTAATATTTCATATTTCAAACTCTTTGGACGTACATGCTTTGTTCATAACAATGACAAAGATAATCTTGGGAAACTTGATGCACGTAGTGATGAAGCTATATTCATTGGATATGCTTCAAATAACAAAGCTTATCCTGTCTATAACAGACGTACCAAAATGGCCGAGGAAAGTATTCATGTCATATTTGATGAAAGCAATGATGGTACTTTAAGTGAAAGTTTTGTAGATCTTAATCTGAATCAACGAGAACATCACAATTCTGCTGAAGAAGAAGATCCTAATGATCAAGAAAACAATATGCAAGAAAAGATTCAAGATACCGGAGAAAACCCTCAAGACCTTGAAACACATCTTCAAGACCTTGAAACAAAAAATTGTGATGTCAGAACTCCTTGTCAAAGCCTTGAAACCAAACTTTAAGGCCTTGAGATTGGATCCAAGGGCAATACACCAACGGTACCCAAATCTAGTCAAGCATATGAGCCTCAATCTTCAGAATCTGTTCCATCATACAAACGAAGGAAGTTTCAACATTCTTCAAACCATCCACAAGAGAATGTGATCTCAGATCCAAACGCAGGAGTTCAAACTCGATCTAAAATAAACATCCTATGTGCGTTCTCTGCGTTCGTGTCTCTTATTGAGCCAAAGAATTATGTTCAAGCTCTTCAAGAACCCGATTGGATCATTGCTATGCCAAACGAACTAAATGAGTTTGAGAGAAACAAGGTTTGGACCCTTACTACAAGACCAAAGCATCAATCCGTAAATGGCACAAAATGGGTTTTTCGAAACAAGTTGGATGATAGCGGTAAAGTCATTCGAAATAAAGCACGACTTGTAGCACAAGGCTATAACCAAGAATAAGGTATTGATTATGAGGAGACTTTTGCTCCTGTTGCCAGGTTAAAAGCCATACGTATGCTACTTGCATTTGCATCTTTCATGAGTATAAAGTTATTTCAAATGGATGTAAAATGTGCTTTCTTGAACGGCTTCTTAGAAGAAGAAGTCTACGTTGCTCAACCTCCTGGTTTGAAAATGATGAATTTTCTAATCATGTATTTAAACTGGACAAAGCTCTTTATGGTCTTAAGCAAGACCCTCGAGCTTGGTATGAAAGATTGTCCAAGTATCTCCTTGAAAACAAGTTCAAAAGAGGTTTGATTGATAAAACTTTATTTATCAAAACCAGATGCAACGATATATTAGTAGTACAAATCTATGTTGATGATATATTATTCGGTGCTACTAATGATTCCCTATGTAAGGAATTTTCAGATATCATGTGCAAGGAATTTGAAATGAGCTTATTGGTTGAGCTAAATTTCTTTCTTGGACTTCAAGTTACACAAGCAAAGAAATGAATTTTTCTCAATCAAAGCAAGTATACCAAAGACTTGCTTAAGAAGTATAAGATGGATCAATCTAAGGTCGCAAAGACTCCTATGAGTTCGACACTATTGCTTGACCATGACAAAGATGGCAAAAGTGTAGTACAAAAGGAGTATCGAGGTATGATCGGTTCATTGTTGTATTTAACCGCTAGTCGACCTGATATTATGTTTAGTGTGTGCATGTGTGCAAGATTTCAAGCTGATCCTAAAGAGTCACACTTGATAGTTCTGAAAAGAATTTTTCGGTATCTCAATGGCACTAAGGATCTAGGGTTATGGTACCCAGGTCAAAGCTCGTTTCACCTCGTTGGCTATTCAGATGCAGATTTTGTAGGTTATAAGGTCGATAGGAAGAGCACTTTCTGGATGTTGCCAATTATTAGGGTCATCTCTAATCAGTTGGCACTCCAAGAAGCAAAACTCCGTTGCCCTATCCACAACTGAAGCCGAATATATAGCTATAGGAGCCTGTTGTGCACAAATTCTATGGATAGCTCAACAACTTCGTGATCTTGGCTTTGATTTCAAAGGTATTCCGACAAAATGTGATGATACTAGTGCTATTTCAATTAATAAAAATCCTGTGCAACATTCAAGGACTAAGCATATCGATGTAAGACATCACTTTATACGTGATCATGTTGAGAAAGGTGATGTTTCGATCTCTTTTATATCAACTAACTTGCAACTTGCAGATATCTTTACCAAGCCCCTACATGAAGATCAATTCAATTTTATTATATTAGAGCTTGGAATTTTGAACAAGGAAGCATTAACGTAGGGGGAGTAATTTTTTTTTTATTTTCTCCTTCGTATGGCCTTGAAAGGCAATTCAAGGGCCTTGAAACGTGATTCAAGGGTAAATTAAAAACTACGGATCTATTAGGGATTAATATCTTTTAGATATTTTAATTCTTAAATTGTTTTTTAATGATTTCAAAATCTTTTATTTCGGGTTCAAAGTTTTTAAAAAGAATTGTTAAGATTTTATCGGAAACAATTTTCGTCTTTCAAGAGCTTGATCTTCTCGGATCTTGTTTTGATTGTTTTCATTATTTTAAAATGCTAAAATCTCCTATCTTTTTCATTTTTCATCTTTACAAAAACCCTCTTCAAAAACCCCTTGTTTTCTCTCCCAATAACATCTATGGCTTCCACAAGTAAGAAATCTGCTCCTCAGGCCTCATCTACCAAAAAGAAATCTATTCAGATCTCCTCTACTACAAAAGAAGAAAAACTTTCCGAGGATTTGGAAATTTCCCAAACAACCGGTCTTCCCACATCTTGGTCCATCAACTTTCAAGCCTCGGGATCTTGGCTTGATGGTTTTCACAATCGACCTCTCTGTATATGTGATCTAGTGGATATTGCATTTCTCGAAACACTTCAGATCCCTTGCATAAACAGGGTCAAGAGCTCGACAGTCTGAAAAATCTTAAACCCTAGAGATATTGCTTTTCCAAGAATCAAAAGGATGTACTATGTCAATCTCATCACAAAATGGGACAAAGGAGTTATCACCTTTGAATCATCTGTAGAAGGTACCCCAATTTTTCTCACTTCTTCTGTTTTGAGTGAGATTTTAGGAATTTCTACAGATATTTCTTTTACTCATCCCTCACGATCAGAAAGTATTTCGACTCGCTAAGGAGAATTTTCTACTTCCCAATTCAACCTCACGCCAGCTTACTCATATTTCTTTAACCCTAGATGCTAAAATTGTTTTACCATTCTGGTTCGGTGTGTTGTTCCTCATGAAAACTCAAGAGAGCTTCTGACTAATCAATCATTTGAACTAATTCATCTGATTATGTCTGGGTTAGACATTGATGTACCTAATCTCATCCTCAACCATATGATACACTCTGTTAACTCTAAGCGAGCCATCCCTTTGCCTTATGGAAATCTGTTGCCTAAGATCTTTGACTATTTCACAATTGATACATCCTCTGAAGATCGACAACCAATTCCTGGCAAGATTGATGAGTCCTGCTTAGAACGACTAGGAATTGAGAAGACTCTTGTAGGAGCATGGACTTTAAAAGGAAGAGGAGCTATTCCACTGCCAACTCAAGAAGCTCCAACATCTTCTTCTCCTACTCCTGAAATCAGGTTAGATAGATGTGAAAAAGAACTGGCCTGTCTGAATCGTGAACTGTCTAATTTCCAATTTGACACTAAGAGAAGACCGGATGCAAATCATGAACTACTACCTACCATGAATGGTAAGGTCAATGAAATGTGTCTTATGAATGCTCTTACTTTGACCACCATGGGAAGGATCCTACCTATGACTGAAGATGTAGCTCAACACACTCAAGAGAAAGTGGAAAATGTTCTAATGAATTGCAAACGTCATGTACAGAATAACTTTATGCTGTATCCAACTTATGTTGAGTCAACTATTCTGCTAGTGATCGAATATGAGGTGGTTAAGAAACGAAGAGCTGAAGAAAAGAGACGACGCTTAGCTGTTGAAATGAATGATTGGAGCCACAAAAAATCTTCATCCAAGGGAAAAATGAGGTTTTACAAGGAGGATTCAAATTGAGCTGATGATTGTGGGAACTTGATTTGTTTTGTGGTTTTTGTGAAATAATTTTCGGGGTTGTAATCTTACAAACTTCCTTGCTTTAACTATTTTTCTCCCTTGTTGAAAGACAAAGAGGGAGAAATAAATGATCCGACATTTCCACATTTCTGCATTCTGCATTTTAAGATAGTTTGATATTCATATATGCATCGCTAACTATACAATGCAGGTACGATATATTTGTGTTGTCTTCCATCAAGGGGGAGATTGAGAACTTCACCTTGATTATATATTTGTATAGGTGATGATGGAAGACTTAAACACAAATAAAATGGTTTTATATACTAACAGTTTTTTGATTATATATCGAGTTGCTTGGTTTGGTTTGGTGGTGTGTTTAGAATGTGTGCAGGTCTTGAAACCGGATGCAAGGACATACAAGGAGTTGAGAGACCTTTGGAGGCCTTGAAATCGGATGCAAGGACAAACAAGGAGTTTAGAGTGATTAAAGACGGAGGCCTTGAAAGCCATTTCAAGGGATCAGAAGCCAATACCCGTCAAGGCTCTTGAATCTCTAATTAAAACAAAGCACATTGAAAGGAATTCAAATTCAACAACCTACATCTTCCAAGCGGCAAAAAAAATCTTCTAAAAAGATTTGTCCAACAAGAAGATATGCTCAAAGAAGAACTCAACCGACCAAGGAAGATTTGATTCAAGATAGGATCTTTCAACGATCCACAACCGAAAGCACAAAGATCTTCTCTCAAATGGAATTTAATAACTTCACAACAAATACGAGAAGATTATGGACAAGAGAGATCAACGTGCTTCAAAGAGATGAAGACGATAGAAGATCTAAAACGTCTACCTCATCTCAACCAAGAAGAGGCTTTCATGGAGAAGAAGAATCATCTTCAACGGTCATCTTCCCAATGGCTAGAAGACCTCTCCATAGAAGTCTATAAATGATGACGTCGATTGAAGAACAAAACACAAGCTTACATGGATACATCTAAAGTCTTCAAGCGATCCAAAACATCTTCATTCGATCCGTTTTTCTTTCTCTCCTTTTCTTAAAGCGTTTTCCCATAGAGAGATATAAAACTCGAGAGCTCCATTGGAATATCTAAAGAGTGTTATGCTAGAGTTTGTGTTACTCTACGAAGTAACTAGCCTATTATAGCAAGGTGAAGATTTTGAGCTAGATCGTAGCGTTTGTTACAATGAGAGAAGAAGGGGATTTCTTCTAGTTTATATCTAGGACTATTTGAAGCTGATAATAGATAGTTAGATCCTACGGCTATACCCTGGGACGGAGAGTAGATTATTTAGAGTCGAACTTCGTAAACATATCCTCGTGTAGATCTTTTACATTCCGCACTTTATTGCTTTATTGTGACTAACTTTGTTTTTCAAGTGAACAAATTCAAGGCCTTTGAAATAAGTTTCAAAGCCTTGAGATAGGCTTTTGTAAAAAGTTCTCATACTCTATTCAACCCCCCTTCTAGAGTATCATTTATCCTTTATATTCACCTAACGGTGCTTCAGATTGTTTGATGATGCTGATTGTTGGCCTATGAAATAAGTTACCGATCTTTGTTTCACCATAGTCCCTGTGATCGACCCATGGAATTCTTGCTTTTATTGCAATTGATCCGTACATTGCGGGTTCGCATATTGTTCAAGCATACTTCTTGGGTTATAAATATTAAATCTTGCACACACCTTTTGGAGCGAACATTGTAGTAACGTAGTCAGTTCTGATTATGTCCAGAAGCTAAAACTCGCTACTAGTAACCATCCACGACCTTACAAGCTTGGGTGGATGAATGATTGTGGGGAGCAAAAAATCAGGAGGCATGCTAATATCTCATTTAAGATAAGAGTTTATGAAGACACCATTCTATGTGAAATTGCTCCTATCCAAGCCTGTCATATTCTACTAGGGAGGCCATGACAATATGATAGAGAAGTGGAACACAAGGGGCAAACCAACAATCATTGATTTATCTTCAAAGGGAAAATACTTGTGCTAAAACCCATGACGCCCGATAAGGTAGCAAAATACTATCAGAATGAGAAGAACGAGAAAGCTGCAGAGGAGACCGACAAACATGGACTCATGGCGATACAAAGGATGATTAATGGGGAACCATGGTTTATAATGATCTAGATAAAAGACCACCCGCCAAGAAAGCTAATTACACAAGAGCCAATTGTCCAATCTTCAAGTTTGTCGTCAAGGAGTTCTTGACATTCATGCAAGACATGGGAATGCTAAGTGCTCTAAGTGAGCATATGCGGCTAATATGATGTCTACTAGGATATTCCTTGGCCTCATGTGGCTACTTATGGTCAAACCTTGTCCACTCGGTTTAGATACGAGGGGTATCCTTATAGTTCTCTATTTATTAGCAACATTAAAATACTAACCCCTATTGCAGGCAATATAGAGCACCGACTGAAGGAAGAATTCTCATAAATCCGAGATGAGATATTTAAACTACAACACACTGAATTTATAACCTATGCTAATGGAATGTGTATAGTTTTCTTCCAATCAGATGCACTACCTCAAGAACTAGACCCAAACAAGGAAATTCAGTAAGGCTAAATCCTTTCAAAGGAGAAGGGGATGATCCAGGAGCATCTTCATGAACATCCAAATGATCATCCGTAAAATCAGCTCAACAGCTAGAAGAACCCAACATGAGAACAACTATAGAGCTGATTGACGCAGAGGCATGTGCAGGATTATCCACATGACTAGAACGTAGTTCAGAAGGAGCCTTAAGACCTTTAAAGAAGAGGATGCTGCCTTAGAAGAGAGACAACATGTTCAAGTGGAATTCAAGTAGAAGGAGGAAGGGTCTACATGCCATCCGGACAAAGAGAAGGATGAAGTATCATAGAACTCATCAAACAAGAAGGTCACAAATGTATCAAAGCATGAGAATACACTCGCTAACAGCAAGGCGCTAAAGATCTTACATGAAGATCCCTTACTCTTCAACATTGCAAGGTCGGACCCCACATACAAGATCATTCCAACACTTAAGACCCACCGCATACTTAACATACACATTGTCCTCAATGTTAAATAAAAATAAAGAAAAGAAAAGAAACAAAGAAAACTCACTAATGGTGGTGGAGTAGCTCGAAAAGCCATCGTCAATCACTGTCAAGGAGGTGGTGGGTTTGGAAAGAAGTCCGAACTGAAGGGTCGCCCAAACTGCTGGCGGTAGACATCACAGAGGATCCTCGCGTTCTCTTGCCTCTCCACATCATGGTCCTGTTGGCGGATCTCTAAGTCTTCCACTCTCCTAGAAAGGTCACTCGCCCATGCCGGCTGCTGTCCATACCATGCGGGAGGCTGCTGCAACCACTCCGGCTGCTGCTGCTGAGGAGGCGTCAGTGCAACTGGTGGCTGATCATACCAAGAAGGTGGAGCTCCCATCCAAGATGGTTGTTGTCCATACAAAGAAGGTGGGACATCCATCCATGTCGGCCGCTCACAAACACTATCTCGGCGTGAGGAAGAAGAACTGGAAGGCCTCGACTGGTGGGGGGATCTCCTAGGTGGCTCCGGGAAGTCAGTTGGCTGCTCCGGGAATGATCAAAAGTCCTGCTCATCCCCTCTTGCATCTATATAGTCTCCTCCTCCCATCTCCTCATCATCTGTAGCTGCATTTGGAACCTCATCGGGAACATAAGGAGGAGCTACTAACTTGTTAGCATGGATGGGAACAAAGGTCACCTTCCAGTTATGGCGGCCAAGCATAAGAGAGTATTCCGGGAGGCATGGAATGCCTCTACCACCTCTTTCCTCCCAAGGCATGGCTGTGGTAGGTGGACCACGGTGGCGAGGAAAGATAAGTCCTCTAGTCATGAGCCCATTGAGACCCAAAGGCCTCGCAGCTATCCTCCTACAAGCGGAATAATCAAGATCCAGCTGGTTGGCAATATGTGTCACCATACCTCCATGTCCTATGTTCCCGGATGATTTGTTCTTCACTTTACTAAGGGTGGACGCAAGAAAAGTGGCACAATCCACGGGATGACCGGAAATCATGCTATAGAGAATGAAGAGCTCACCAGCTTTGATATTTTGGGGTTTCTCGGTTCTAGGGAAAAGGCATTCTGATAGGATCCTATGAGCTATCTTGATGGCTAAATGGTAGATAAGTTTGGCCTTAGAATAGGCCCGTTTCTAGCGGTCCTCTGAAGCATATATCATGGCTATCTCTCTCCAAAAATCTTTAGCTCTCACTTCTCTAGGAAACCTTCCATTGAACATTTCTTGAAACCAAATCATGGTTCCAAACTAGGGTTTGGATTTGAAAAAATCCAAAATCCTTCTCAAATGTTGATTGTTTGCTCAGTTTATTGATGGGATCTTGTGTAGGATTCGATTTGCTCCACTTTTGGTTGAAGAATCGTTCGAATCGGTTTCCGGATGAGGGATTGCGAGAAGGGGTAATTTCCGGTGTTAGAGCGTGGTTTGGGGCATGGTTTGGGAAGAAGAGTGAGTTTTTGTGAAGGAGAGGGAAATATATAGTGGCCGTAAAAATTTGGAAAACCACGGCCAGTCGGGGTGTTCCACGGCCGTGGTTTTGTACGGACAACCGTGGAACTCTCTAATCTGTGCCAAAAATTCCAAGTTTCGTCATTTTTTTCGGCTTTTCTTCTCTTCTATTCCTTGTTCCTTATTCTTGACATTCAAAAACACGAACATACCGGAAGGCATCGAGAGGAAACAAACAAAAACAACTAAACTAAACTAATCTAAGAAACAAAGAAACAACAAAAACGACAATGCGATACCTTGGGTTGCCTCCCAAGAAGCGCTTTGTTTTGGGTCTGTAGCTAGACCGTTCCTATGTTCAAATGAGGACAATCGGAGCGATTTCCTCAGCTTGTAGCTCCGGTGAGTACTTCTTGAGTCGTTGGCCGTTCACCTTAAAACTTCCGCACTTCTCATCCCATACTTCAACTGCACCATGGGGAAAGACACTTTTAAACACATAAGGTCCTATCCAACAAGATTTAAGCTTACCTGGAAAGAGTTGAAGTTTTAGAATTGAAGAGGAAAACTTGATCTCCTTCTTTGAGGTCTTTCGGAATGATATGCTTATCATGCCAACGTTTTGCCCTTTCTTTGTAGATCTTGGTGTTCTCATAGGCGTTCAAGAGGAGTTCTTCTAGCTCGTTAAGGTCTAAGAGGCGCTTCTCGCCCGCTTCTTTCATGCTGAAGTTCAACCACTTCACATCCCGATATGCCTTGTGTTCAAGCTCTACCGGGTGATGACAAGACTTCCCGTACACAAGGTTGTATGGTGTTGTGCCAATGGGAGTCTTGTATGCTGTCATATACGCCCATAATGCGTCATCTAGCTTCAAAGACCAATCCTTCCTTATTTTGGACACCGTCTTCTCAAGGATACCTTTGATCTCTCTATTTGAAATCTCCACTTGTCCACTTGTTTGCGGATGGTAGGGGGCGGCGATCTTGTGAGTCACCCCATACTTAGCTAGTAGAGCTTCGAATCGTCGGGCTATGAAGTGTGAACCTCCGTCACTGATGATGGTTTGTGGTGTCCAAAACCTTGGGAAAATAGTTCTATAAAGATATTGACAACTACCATAGCATCTTTAGTTGGAGAGGCAATAGATTCAACCCATCTCGAATCATAATCTACAACGAGAAGTATGTATTGGTTTCCGCAAGATGATGGGAATGGTACCATGAAATCAACTCCCCAAACGTCAAAGATTTCCATCTCTTGAATGTTGTTGAGAGGCATCTCGTTTCTCCTAGAGATATTTCATGTTTTTTGACAAGCATCGCAACAAGAAACAAAAGTTTTCACATCCTTAAATAAAGTAGGCCAAAAGAATCCGGATTGCAATACCTTAGCGTTAGTTTTATGGGAACTAGCGTGTCCTCCACAAGGAAGTGAATGGCGATGACGAATGACACTTTGCATTTCGTCTTCCGGCACACATCTCCTAATGATGCCGTCGGGACCTCTCTTGAAGAGTAATTTACAAAATCAGCAAACCAATGTTCGTTACCTCTAGAAATCTTATCGATGCATTCTTCCATTATGTGTAAGTGTTCT
This sequence comes from Fagopyrum esculentum, assembly GCA_033239045.1. Lineage (NCBI taxonomy): Eukaryota > Viridiplantae > Streptophyta > Magnoliopsida > Caryophyllales > Polygonaceae > Fagopyrum > Fagopyrum esculentum. The sequence continues at coordinate 60,147,372 of BSUD01000003.1, read as the reverse complement.
TCCAGGACAGATTCATTGATGGGTAGGTCGTCGCCTTCGGTGTGTGGTAGACGACTTAGGTGATCCGCAACAGAATTTTTGGAACCCTTCTTGTCGCGAATCTCTAGATCGAACTCTTGAAGAAGAAGAATCCATCTAATCAGCCTTGGCTTCGCATCTTTCTTGGCGAGCAAATACCGTATAGCTGAATGGTCCGTGTATACAATCCCTTTCGCTCCTAAAAGATAAGAACGAAAATTTTCAAAAGCATATACAACGGATACAAATTTTTTTCAGTTGTGGCGTAGTTGAGCTGCGCTTCATCTAGCGTCTTGCTAGCATAGTAGATGGCATGAGTGCGGCCTTCTTTTGTCCAAGCACCGCTCTAACAGCTACGTCACTCGCATCACACATAACCTCGAATGGAAGATTCCAATCCGGAGGTTGGATTATCGGGGCTGAGATCAGAGCTTCTCGAATATTATAGAAGGGATCTAAACATTCCTGCGAAAAATCAAAAACAACATCCTTCATCCATAGATTAGTTAGTGGTATTGATATTTTCGAGAAATCTTTGATGAATCTCCTATAAAACCATGCATGTCCTAGGAAACTTCTTATCCCCTTCATTGAAGATGGAGGAGGAAGCTTCTCTATCGTCTCTATCTTAGCCTTGTCTACTTCGATCCCTCTATTAGAGATCAAATGTCCTAGCACAATGCCTTCCTTAACCATGAATTGACACTTTTCCCAATTTAGAACAAAGTTAGTGTCTTCACATCTTTGCAAAACAAGAGAAAGGTTAGCAAGACAATTGTCAAGTGAGGAACCATAAACTGAAAAATCGTCCATAAAAACTTCCATGATTTCCTCAATATATTCTGAGAAGATGGCCAAGATACACCTTTGAAAGGTGGTTGGAGCGTTACAAAGTCCGAATGGCATTCTCCTATAACCAAACGTACCCCATGGGCACGTGAATGTGGTCTTCTCTTGATCGTCCGGGTGAATCGGAATCTAAAAGAAACCACTATAACCGTCAAGATAACAAAAGTAGGAATGTTGTGCTAACCTTTCAAGCATTTGATCTATGAATGGTAGCGGAAAGTGATCCTTCCTAGTTGCATTGTTCAGATTGCGGTAGTCAATGCACATCCTCCAACCCGTCACGGTTCTTGTTGGAATGAGTTCGTTGTTCTTGTTGGTCACAACGGTCATTCCTCCCTTCTTTGGAACGACTTGAACGGGACTCACCCACTTGCTAACGGAGATAGGATAGATGATACCTGCGTCAAGTAACTTAAGGATTTCTTTGTTCATGACCTCTTTCATGACCGGGTTTAACCGTCTTCGAGGTTGTCGTGAAGGCTTGTAATCCTCCTCCATTAGAATCTTGTGCATACATAAGGATGGTTTAATTCCTAAAAGATCCTCTATGGTATAGCCTAAAGCTTTCCTATTTTTCCTCAAAACATCCATAAGTTTCTCATGTTCATCTTCCTTTAAATCGGAACTAACAATAATGGGAAAGGTAGAATTAGTTCCAAGAAATGCATACCGAAGATGTGAGGGAAGCGTTTTCAATTCCAAAGCTATTGATGCTTTTGATGTATCTTGAGGTGTGCTAGATGCTTCCTTAGAAGTCTCTAAGGGTGTGGGAGTAGTGGAAGAAGACTCAAGAGTGGTTGTAGAAAGGACGGAACTGTTCTCAGTATGATCCAAAACCACGGCAAACCTGTAACTTCCACGGCCGTGGTTTAGGGCGTGGAAGTCTCTGATGTTCTCAAAATAACACTCTACGGGTGGAATTGGTGGAACCACGGCCGTGGAATAGCACGACTGGCCGTGGTTTCTTCGGTTTTCCGAGTCATCATAAAATTTCTCAAACTCTTCATCTTGTACCTCTTTTAGCTCCCCCAAAGCTTCAATCTCAGCATTGCAATCCTCTTCTTCCCCCTTTTCCATGATGCTCATGGTTATGACCTTTTGTAATGGATCTTTAAACAAGATCGAACTTACTTCCTCGCTAGATGCCTCTTCGTCATTGATGTTGAACATATCCTCTCCAAGTGCAGGCTCTTTCACCAAAGTTTAGAGAACAAATCCAACCTTCTCTTCTCCTATATCGAAGGCTAGTCTAGCGTTCTTGCAATCCACCATACAACCGGAGGTTGCAAGAAATGGTCTCCCGAGTATTATCGGGACCGGACAATCAGCAGGAATGTCAAGCACAACAAAATCTATACGAAATATATAACTTACCGAGCTTGAATGAGACGTCTTCAATGATACCTACGGGTCGAGTTATGGATCGATCTGCCGTGTACAACGTCATCTTCACCGGTTTAGGTTCACCTAAACCGATCTTCCTACACAAAGCAAGCGGGATGATGCTTACGCTTGCTCCTAAGTCACAAAGGGCATCGTATGTGACTTCACCAATTCCTATTGGAATACAAAATGACTCCGGATCTCTCAACTTTGGGGGCATCTTCTCCGTCATTGTTTTGATGAGCTCCGAAGATTCTAAACTCATCTTGACTTCTCCAAAGTCTTCCAGCTTCCTCTTGTTAGAGAGGATTTCTTTTAAGAACTTCCCGTAAGCGGGCATACCTACATTTGCATCAATAAAAGGTATGTTAATATGCAGTTTGCTCATTAGATCAATGAACTTACCGAATTGCTTGTCTAGACGTGCGTTTGCTCTAGATTGCAGGAATGGTAGAGGAGGTTTGTAAGATGGAGGAGGAACATAGACATCTTCGTTCTCCTTCTCTTTCTCTTTCTCAGCGGGGACTTCTACAAACTTGGGCTGCGGGTCGGTGGTTGTTACACCACTCCTAGTAGTGATCGCCATCACCCTTCCTTTCGGGTTGTCCTCCGTCTTTCCAGGAAGCTTCCCTTGATCTCTAGAAACTTCTCCGGCCTTACTGAACACTTGATTTTCTTAGGCTTTTTGTGCCTTATCAACCGAAGTGATGTGATTCTCTAGTCCTTGGAGCTTTCCTAAGATTATCTCCATCATAGCATCCCTTGATCTCTAGAAACTTCTCCGGCTTGCCCGAGCCATTCGATGTTTGACCCTAGCTTTTCAAAGGAGTAGAAGAAGAAGATGGAGGTGTTAGAGAATTTTCATTTTATGAATAGGAATTACCGGAGTTTTGGTGGTTGGATCTCCAATTGTTGTTGTTGGAGTTCCTGTTGTTGTTGTTCCAGTTATTGTTCCGGTAGTTGTTCCTATTGCCATGGTTATTATCCCTCCCTAAGTAGCCAACATCTTGCTCCTTCGTCTTTTGAAGGCCAGCTCTTATGACTTCCTTCAACTCCTTGATCTCATTGTTGAGGGAAAATATTTGAGTTTGTGCAGCTTGAGTCAACTTTTCTCTTGGATCTCCCTGGTTCCGATTACTAGGATCCACCTTCTGATGGGAATACTTCTCAATCACTTGGGCTTGCTTCTCTATGAAGTCCCAAGTGTCATCTTCTCTCATATCCATAAATGTACCACAAGAAAGAGATTGGAGTTTGAATTGTGTCTCCATATCCAATCCCTTATAGTAGATCTCCAACAATTCCAACTTTGAAATGCCATGGTGTGGGCAATCCAATAGAAGATCCTGAAACCTTTCCCAAGATTGAAACAAACTTTACTTAGGTTTCATAGAAAAAGCATTAATCTTACCTCTCAATTCCGCCGTCTTGGATGGCGAAAATAACTTGGTGATATATTCCGAAGTCAAATCCTCCCATGTGTTTAGTCTTCTAGCCGGAAGAGCTTGGTACCAAGACAACGTCTTGTCCTTCAAAGAGAATAAGAACGGATTTATCTTGTAATTGTGGTTGACAGCTATCTTCGGCTTCAATATCTCCATAAGAATCTCGAAATTATGTAAGTATTGGTGTGATTCAGCATTCGTTCCACAAAATTGACTTTGGCGAACCATGGTAATAACTTGCGGGCTAAACCCGAAATCCTGGACGTCTTCACCTCCAAAATTCACACCTATACGGCGTGGTTGCTGAATTGGATCCATCCGTTGTCCAAGGGTTCGTGGTTCATCTCCTCCATCAACGGCTCTCACATCTCCAGCGGGAATGCGAGGATCAACATGTGGTCTAGGATTGTCACGAACTCGATGGATTATTGGTGCAATATCCTCTAGTTCCGGCATGTCAGCATCGTCGGATGATTCAACAATATATTTCTTAGCTTTCTTCTTCTTCTTCTTAGCATCAGTCTTCTCTAGTTTCATGTCTAGAATCATTGCTCGAAGCTCATCTATCTGAAACTGATTGCGTTCCTTTTCCTCCAAGCGAGCCTTCTCGCTCAAAAGGAGTTGAGTTCGAGTTTCATCCATCTCCTCTTGGATGTTCCTCTCATTATTTTCGGCCATCTTTTTCTCCTTTAACTTCTTCCTCAAAGTTTTTTCAAGTTCGGGATCAAAAGGAACAAGATCTTTGGTAGATCTAGTCCTTCGCATATACCTAAAGAATCTGCAAAAATCACTCAAAAAAGACTAATCAAATCACAAGAGCAAAAGCTCCCAAGCTCGACAACCGAGAGCCGAATTTGGTCTAGACCAAATCCCCGGCAACGGCGCCAAAAACTTGTTCGACTCAAAGTGTGCGTCACAAAGTCTTAAATTTATATCTAGAACTTATGCAAAAGTAAACCCGCAAGTGTACGGATCAACGTAGTAAGGCCAGAAATTCCGGAGTCGAACTCATGGATTTGGTGATAATAAAATCAGTTCACAAGTTGTCAAGAAAGTAAAATATAAAAGCTTTGCCAATATTGGGAAAACAACAATCCTAAAGATCCAAGTATCCAATTGTGGCAATCGATTCAAGATATTCTATAGATGTAAGGACAGAGTCGGGATTTGCAAAGGTATATCTAATGTAAGGTTATGAACGATGAAGTTCCAAAACCCTATATGTCTCACCTGTAACACCCCAATTCTAAGAACTCGGGGAGCTACTGATTAGGACCTCACAATGGGTGCCAACCTTAGTTTGACAACAATTTTACTAGGATCTTACAACAAGGCACAAAAGTATTAAAACCATTTGAAAACTTTAAACAATATATACATGAAAAATATGTATCAGCCTTACAAATCAAAGGTACTAAAACGACGCATATGAAGTATATAAGATAACCTCGTCCCCAACTAAATGAGTACGTGGACCCGGCTGACCATTCCCTCTGGATCTCTCTACAACTGTCTTAACCTGCAAGGCATCTACAAGCGGTATAAAACCGTTAGTTAACATTTTATGCATAAGTATAAAGGTAAAAGCACAATCACACATCATACACAATCAGCATGCAACACTCAATCCTTTTATTATCTTTAATAAGGTGATAGGTCATTACTAATGATACTTATTTTGTGACACGAGGGATTCCCAAACCTTGCCCATGTCCCCGTTTACCAACGCGGAATGGTACTAATGCATCTGACCGTCTACCGGACTGGGTTGGTCGCAGGGAACCTCCTAGACTCTCGCAAGAGCAAGGCAAATGATGTCACGACCCGTTATCATACACTTGGGTCAATTACGTAAATAATAAAGTCGGCCTAATCCGATTTCGTTGTTTATTATAACTAACAAACACCACTCATACACATTACACTCATACAAGAAGCCAGCTAAGTAAGTCCGTGGAGTTACCTGAATCAGATCTCGACTTTCTAATTCGCAAATCGATCTGTACAATAGGAATTCAGTGGCCTGCCAAAGGAGGCAAGTGTGTCAGCACACTTTCTAGGTGATTAGAAGTCTAAGACTTTTAAGATAGTAGGTCTTAATATAACGGAATTGATTACAATATTAATTTATGGTAAAATGACTATTTTACCCTTGGTCTCGAAACTTCCAAAAATTACCTAATTCATGCCTAAACTCTTATTTGAGACTAAAGAGTCATATTCTAACTCCTAAAGATGAGTTTGGTTACAAACTGACAATTTACCCATTTCCTTATTTTCGGAAAGATCGTTAAGGTCCAACTTCGGCTTCAAATATAAAATTCAAATAATTTTATAAAAATTCCGAAATGATTCCCTAGATCATCTATGATATCTCATCTACTCTTAGGAGCAAGAATTTCTTAAAACTGTTCAACCATCACTTCTACAAAAATTTCTAAAGTTGATTACAACACTTAACAAACAACACACTGTCTTAACTTTGAAAAAATCATAACTCCTAAACTACTCGATGGATTTATCCCAAATTTTGATATGTTCTACTATAAAATCTTATCTATAATATATCCAAAATTCAGCCGCAAAGAAGATCAAAATCCTATTTAGAACTATCTCACAAAACCGAATTTCAGCACAACAGAAAAATTGCTTACGACTCAATCTGGACATATGGGCGGGCATGCGTGAAGACTGGAAGGAGGCTACAGATCCGGATGAATCAACGTAACTGAAGATCTTCAAGATCTTGTACGTTACAATTTGGAAGGAGAGAAGCGTTCCTCCCGCTGGCTTCCTAACAGGCGTGAGGGTTGGGCTTCACTGCTGGGCGACTTGAAGCTGTAAGGCTAGAGTGAAGCAATCTCGTTACAGGAAGGAGGCTGCTGAACTGGGTTGGCGTTCCTGGGCTGTCTTGAAGAGTTCATCAGCAGTAGGTAGGGTGTGGGCTGTCAACAGCTTGTCTGGGCCTTGTCAACTGCTTGTCTGGGCCTTGTCAACTGTTTGTCTCGGCCTTGTCAACTGCTGGTCTGGGCCTTGTCAACTGCTTGTCTGGTCTGGGCCTTGTCAACTGCTTGTTTGGGCCTGGTCAACTGCTTGTCTCGGCCTTGTCAGCAGCTTGTCTCGGCCTTGTCAACTGCTTGTAGGAATTTGTCATGACCTCGTCTCAGCTTTGTCATGGTATCGTCAAAAGTCGTCGTTACGAACTAATTACAAGAACTAGGGTTTTGCAAGATTAGGGTTTGCTACTAATAAAATCTTATCATTTTATGTGAAATGATATTACATAAAATGATAAAATTTTGAGATATAGTGTCCAACTACTTAGACAGCTAAAGATCAAAAGATCGAAATCCGGTTTGCTACGGAATTAAACGGAATAATAAGTCCGGATATTACATTAGTACCCCCTTAAAATATGTTTTGTCCCGAAACTTAGAACAAGGTATTTAATCAAACGACTTCCAAAATTAACTTTTATATCCTAATATCACTAAATTTTAATTTCATTTTCTAAACTCTTGTAACCCTATCAAAGCGTAACGAAAAATCCGGTCGTTACATCAGATCCCCCTCAAAATAAGTTTCGTCCCGAAACTTAGGGTAAGACAATCCTAATCAGCCTTTCAGGCACCAAATGGGTGTGTTTGATCGCTATACAAAAGTCTCGTCGTTTCCACATTTAAGTATCCCGCACATCACGGTTACCAAAAGAACACATCAGTAACTAAACACTCAATCATGAAATAAACAAGCAGTCAAACAATATCACACATACAAGGTCAAACCCTAACTCGTCACTCTCGAGGTTACAACTATCGCTACATAGGTCTTTGAAAGGTTACGTCTCTTACTATCCCCCATATCTTAGGTAGCCTTATCAACTTTTCATAAAACCACTGAATCTGAAATCTTTTCACGTACTTAGATCACAAGCGTTTGCTACCACGTTGTAGAGTGGTTACCGGATATCTCACCGGTATCATCCGGCTCAATTGTCTGATCCTCTAATCTGAAGACCTAACTCGTGTCTGGTATGTATGACTCCAACTGAAATTCTCAACTTAGTTCCCCAAATTTAGTCACCGTGGAAAACTTAAGCAGCACTCTCCAATAGGGTGAAGAATATTAGTCCATCAGTCACTTTTAAACTGCTTTGAAACTTCTCATGGTTGCCTTACACAACTCACTTCTAGATCCTTTGATGACCCTACGGAAACTAATCTATTCAACTTTCTTCCCTTCGTTATGACCACTTGCTTCCGGCCTTCTGAAAAGGTTCTGACTACCCACTCAGGCCAAAGGTCTTTGACATCCACCAACACTTACCAAGTGCCCAATGCTCTTCGTATCACGACCCACATGGCCTTGTCTTTTAATATTACTCAGTCATCATGTTCCTCAGGTACTGATTTGTCACCCTTACCCTTTTCAGGTCTAATACTCAAGACAACTAAAAATCAAATCTAGTGGTCATCCTCTTTGTTCACTTGGCTTTATTATATTATTTATATATCTCTAATATATCGTTTGCTCAAACTTAGGCTTCTCACACATTTTCTAACATCTTAAATGAAATAGAATAAGTCCGAAATGACGGTATTAGACACAAAGTGATCTCATATCACCGGTATTTGTTAATAACTACTCAATAAATGTTAACATATCATCAGCAGTGCGCTCTTTTATCCACCATTGTTACCAGCCCGATAGTATCCCCCTAACTCAAAACGCAACTAGGCTCTGTTCCGACATAACATTACACATAAAATCTACTCCGAGATTATGCTTTCTTTAAGCACTGTTACTAGGTTGCAAGTATGCTCCTGTCGCTTCTCTTTCTTATGTATCTTCGACTCAAGATGGTAGTTACTCACTTGGGGCTTTCTAGTGCAGGACATGCACACTTTTATTACATCATTAATTCTTTCCTAATCCAACCGGGAAAACTCACTCTAGAGTATTCTATTAGTATAGAATTCCAAAACTACTTGTCTGGCAACATGTAACAAAGCCATCACTTTTCACTCGGATCCATAATAGGGTACCAGTCTTTTTCTATTACCTCTACATGCACATAAGTTTCCGTACAATATTTCCAGTCATTCACATAGCCTGTCTCACGTTTCTTCCAACTAGAATGCATTTCCCCAACTATCACCATCTTAAACTCGACACCACATCCATCAGTACCCTTGAGCTTCTTGCTTTGTGGGTTAGGACCCACCACGCTTCCGCTACGCTACTCTGATTATCTAGTTGTCACTCATTAATCCTGAGGACCTTTTCTGAAAGTATAAAATGCTTGACCCCAAAACTCTTTCTTTCAATTACACCATGAGTCTTATACGGATGAAGTACCAAGTACCTTCTTTACTTGCCTTAAGAAAATAAAACAACGATTCAAAAACAACTTATTCCGCTTACTTTCTTAATTCTTCTACCACGGATCCAAACTCCCTGACTTGACCGGAGTTTGATCTTAACTAGCCAAGAAGTAACCCTTAAAACGTTTCTCTTTATACCTTTAATTCATCCAAGAAGGCTGTCGTTGCCTACTTAAGGAAATCCTCTAAGGTGTCGGTAAAGCTACTCCATAGATCCACCGTCACAAATATCTCTTCTTAACGGCACATAACTCGTAAATACCAAACAATACTTGCACGTCCTTGATCGACATCGGTCAGTCTATAATTGACTTATCTCAATTTCACACCTCTACTGGTATTAGACTTTTGGTGCACGTCACCTACTAGATTAATCCTTTTATCCTTCTTTAGTTCGTCTTATCTTTCACTCTTTTGCTTCCTTTGGGACAACTCTCTTTCAAAAGTCGTCCTAACACTCCACGATAGATGGTAAGCGTCTTGTAGTTCCGATGACTTTTAATTACCTTCCAATTGTAGTCCGTTTACAAGGACCGTTTGTGTTGATGACCTATGTTCTGTTATAATTGTGGGTTACCTTGGACTCTTGAGTCCACCACACGATTCTCACAAGCACATGTTTCTTAATCGGCGTTGTTTATAATATTTCCTTCCAAATCTCTATTGACTATGTTACAGGGCTTCGATCCTTTCGATACTAGCGTTGTGATTTGATAGCATGAATTATAGTCTATATTTTGGGGTTTGTTTGGACGTTTTATCTTTCATAATCTGCATGATTGCATGAATATTATGTGATTATATTACCATTTCATCTACCTTTGCGAGAATCGAGGTCTACACCTAGTTTTGTTGTAATTGTAGGTAAAATGGCACGTTTTGCATCGAAAAGGAGCTATGGAGTCATCGGAGCTACAATGAGGAACATAAGGAACCATCCAGGAAGCATAGCCATGGATTAAAGATTCACTTTGGACCAGTTTTGAGAGATTTCACATTCAGTTGTGACTCACCTCGGTTGACCAGAGATTCATCTCGACCGAGGTGACCCAGAGACGCCGACTCGACCGAGGCGAACACCTAGGACGCGGCGAGAATATTTTATTCTTGGCTGAGATCTTTTATCTTTGGAAAGTGATCTTATATTTTTGGGCTTGGCTCCTGGAAGGAAGAAGATCTTATATTTTACCTATTTTTATGGGAAGAGATCTTTCTAAGATATCTTATCTTTGGAGGGTTATTCTCCTATAAAAAGGGTTGGATTTCCCACAAATCCAGGATCCGCTATCATCCCGCTTAGCACGTTATACACCATTGAAGGCTGCGAGATCCAGCATACACCGCTGCGGCATACTCTAGTTGGGAGATTTGAAGAACCTTTTTTGAAGGTTGAAGGAAGATTGAAGATCATAGCTTTTATAGCTTTTTGAAGGGTTTTGTAAGAATTTTCTTTAAATCCCTTCCTTGTTATCTTCTCTTGTTGGATATACATCCTAGGAACGCTTTTGTTGTGATATTTGATTCAGTTATTGAAGTCTTTTCATTGAATTCTTCTTGTTCAAATATTCACCTTCTTCCCATATATTTGATTAATACTTTCATAATGATGATGAGTGGCTAATTTCCTTGTGTGATTCTAGGGTGATTGGCTGAAGGTTGTGGAAAAAAACAATGATAGAATAATTTTAGATTCCATTAGGACCCTGAAAGTTCGAGTCTTTAACCTTAACCCTAAGCATCTCGCTCAGTCGATGAACATCTTGGCCGGGGTGGAATTTGGCTGACCGAGGTGACTTATCTGATCCTAAACTGAGAGTTAAGTGTTAGAGTTTGCCAAATCCTATTCTTATTAAACCTTTCCTGGTTTAATGCAAGCTTAGGATGAGACTTACCCGGTAATTCCTTAGTCTGTGTACCAACGATCATAAGTGTAGGTAATAAAGGTTTATCCTTTATTGGGGTTTGAGTGTGCTTCCATCCCATCTTTGTGAGTTAGCCTGAGACTTACCCGGTAAAGGTTGATTCTATTCCGTTAGATGGTGTGTTAGTTTGAGGTTATAGTTCTTTATCTTGATTCCTTGAGACTTACCCGGTAATAGGACTTACGATTTAGGATTAGGGAGTAGTGAGACTTACCCGGTGATCTATTCCACTTTAGTAACACCTTCCCCATGCAAAAACCTCAGCTTTATCCGCTTATCTTTAGATCTTGAGTTGGAACCACAACTAGACGCTTTAATTCCTAGAATTGCATGTTTGCTTTATTGACTTCTTATTCATCTTTGATTGTGTTGATTGCTCTTTGTGGTTAGTATTTACGAAGCTTACCGTTATCGACTTTGTTTCACCGAGTCCCTGTGATCGACCCCTGGAATTCCTTGCTTTTACTACGATTGACCCGTACACTGCGGGTTCGCATCCTTGTTTTAAGCTTAAGTCTAGGGTTATAAATTTAAAGCTTGCACACACCGTTTGGAGCGAACATGATTCCTCTTAGAATTCTTATCTTTAAAGAAGACAAAACGTCTCCAGGCTTGTGAAGTCTACCTTTGGCTCTTACATTAAGTTGTAAGTCTCCATTCCGTGTTAATTGTGATCTGTCAAAATTTCCTTAGCTAGTTGGTTAACAGTTGCTCACAACAATTCTTTTATACTTCTTTAGTTCGTTCTACCTTCCACTCTTCCGCTTCTTATGGCTAACTCCATTTCTCTAGTCCAATTGTGTCATTCATCTGACATAAATAGTCGTTTCAAGTTTTCCACGATAGCTTGCAAGTGTCTTTGAAATTCTTATGGCCGTAATGATCATCCACTTGCAGTTCCGTTTGCATGGACCATCTGTGTTGATGGCTTAGGTCCCGTGATAATTCGGGTTACCCTGGATTCTCGAGTCCAGCAAGGACGTTCTCCCATACCCCTTTCTTCACTGGTGTTGGTGGTAATATCAACTTCTTATATCTTTGAGGAGGTCAAAACCTCTCCACGCTTGTGGGGTCTGCCTTTTCGCTTATACACTCAATTGTAGGTCTTCATTCCGTGCACCTTAGATTCTCACACCCGGATTGACACTCTGTCTCTTCTGGTTTCTCATTCCCATAATGGTCTATGGGCATCCGCCTCGATTGTAAAGTCCTTGATTCCGCAAACTTGGTTGTACTCAATTCTACTTATCTCGTTCCAATATTGTTATCTCTACTCTGCACTCTTGTAGTCTCTTGCATGGTTCTTATAATTCATCTCTCGGCTTCATACAACCATGTCCCTTGTATGACCTTCTATTCCTTCTAACTAAACTACCTCAGGGATTTCTTCTTCATCTGATTGAGCATGCGGTAAAAATTATCTTCACAACTTTACTTCCTTGCTCACTTGTTCTTTGGAAAATTTGTAAGGATCACCAAGCAGCCTACCCGAGTACAATACTCAATTCAAGGTCCGATTCCATTGCCTCGTTTTGGAGACTCTTCAAGTCCGCTACTGATTCATCAGGAGGCGATAATCACTTCGTGATATCACGACTAAAGGATATAAATTATCCTTTAGGATACTAACAAGCTAAGCATACACATGTATATAACATATAATAGTAAACCTCGTAAAAAGTCTATATACTCACTCCTATTGATCCAAGTTGGAGAGAGCCACGGAGAGCGATGGTGGTCCGACGTACTACTAACCCAACAACCCGACTATGCGTGTGTGTAAAAACAGAAATCCGTTTTGAAAATTTTAGACCCCTTGCTCACTTGTTCTTTGGATAATTTGTAAGGATCACCAAGCAGCCTACCCGAGTACAATACTCAATTCAAGGTCCGATTCCATTGCCTCGTTTTGGAGACTCTTCAAGTCCGCTACTAATTCATCAAGAGGCGATAATCGCTTCGTGATATAACGACTAAAGGATATAAAATATCCTTTAGGATACTAACAAGCTAAGCATACACATGTATATAACATATAATAGTAAACCTCATAAAAAGTCTATATACTCACTCCTATCGATCCAAGTTGGAGAGAGCCACGGAGAGCGATGGTAGTCCGACGTACTACTAACCCAACAACCCGACTATGTGTGTGTGTAAAAACAGAAATCCGTTTTGAAAATTTTAGACCCCTTTTGGGTTCTAGTTATTCTATACATTTGGTCTTTCAGAAGATTTCAAGTGCCATTGTTGCCAACCCAGAGCTCTGATACCACATTGTAACACCCCAATTCTAAGAACTCGGGGAGCTACTGGTTAGGACCTCACAATGAGTCCCGACCTTAGTTTGACAACAATTTTACTAGGATCTTACAACAAGGCACAAAAGTATTAAAAACATTTGAAAACTTTAAACAATATATACATGAAAAATATGTATCAGCCTTACAAATCAAAGGTACTAAAACGACGCATATGAAGTATATAAGACAACCTCGTCCCCAACTAAATGAGTACGTGGACCCGGTTGACCATTCCCTCCGGATCTCTCTACAACTGTCTTAACCTGCAAGGCATCTACAAGCGGTATAAAACCGTTAGCTAACATTCTATGCATAAGTATAAAGGTAAAAGCACAATCACACATCATACACAATCAACATGCAACACTCAATCCTTTTATTATCTTTAATTAGGTGATAGGTCATTACTAATGATACTTATTTTGTGACACAAGGGATTCCCAAACCTCGCCCTTGTCCCCGTTTACCAACGCGGAATGGTACTAATTCATCTGACCGTCTACCGGACTGGGCTGGTCATAGGGAACCTCCTAGACTCTCGCAAGAGCTAGGCATATGATGTCATGACCCGTTATCATACACTTGGGTCAATTACGTAAATAATAAAGTCGGCCTAATCCAGTTTCGTTGTTTATCATAACTAACAAACACCACTCATACACATTACACTCATACAAGAAGCCAACTAAGTAAGTCTGTGGACTTACCTGAATCAGATCTCGACTTTCTAATTCGCAAATCGATCTGTACAGTAGGAATTTAGTGTCCTGTCAAAGGAGGCAAGTGTGTCAGCACACTTTCTAGGTGATTAGAAGTCTAAGACTTCTAAGATAGTAGGTCTTAATAGAACGGAATTGATTACAATATTAATTTATGGTAAAATGACTATTTTACCCTTGGTCTCGAAACTTCCAAAAATTCCCTAATTCATGCCTAAACTCTTATTTGAGACTAAAGAGTCATATTCTAACTCCTAAAGATGAGTTTGGTTACAAACTGACAATTTACCCATTTCCTTATTTTCGGAAAGATCGTTAAGGTCCAACTTCGGCTTCAAATATAAAATTCGAATAATCTTATAAAAATTCCGAAATAATTCCTTAGATCATATATGATATCTCATCTACTCCTAGGAGCAAGAATTTCTTAAAACTGTTCAACCATCACTTCTACAAAAATTTCTAAACATTTAACAAACAGCACACTGTCTTAACTTTGAAAAAATCATAACTCGTAAACTACTCGCTGGATTTATCCCAAATTTTGATATGTTCTACTATAAAATCTTATCTATAATATATCCAAAATTCAGCCACAAAGGAGATCAAAATCCTATTTAAAACTTTCTCACAAAACCGAATTTCAGCACAACAGAAAAACTGCTTACGACTCAATCTTTGAAAAATCATAAATCCCAAACCACTCGCTGGATTCCTCTCAAATTTTAATATGTTCTACAACAATATGTCAACCATATCATATCCAAAATTCAATCCCAACGGAGATCAAGAGCTTATTCAAAACCATCTCACAAAACAGCATCACTTGCTGTTATCCCCAACACTCTGCACATATATAAAAACTGCATGAGGCGTCAACTTTGGAACACAATAACTCTCAAACCGTAACTCCGATTCTTCCCAAATTTTAGTATGTTATACTATGTACTACTGTCTATGACATATCTGAAAAACCAGCCAAAATGGAGGAGTATAACTTACTCAAATCTTGACCCGAAGTTGACTGTTTTTCACTTCCGAAAACTCAGAAAAATGCATGAATCTGTACAGCTCTCCTATTTTTGTTCAGAGTAGGTTTAAAGACGAAAACTGGTCCATGTTAGGCAAGGAAAGGTGGACTAAAGTATAGTGTAGCAAGGGGTACAAGCCTTACCCGATTCTGAGACTCGAAGGCACGGGAAACACAACACCAAGGCTGCTGCGGATCGGATCTGGGCTGCTCGGTATCCAAGGGCTGCTGGATCGACAGAAGAGATGCAGCCCGCTGGTGCTGCGTTTGAGGTCGCCAGAAGGAGGAGCTGCCGGCTGGGTGTGCAGAGGAGGAGAGGAGTGCCGGCTGGCTTTGTTGCGAGCCCAAGCGTGCAGGAAGTAATCCACCGGTTGCTTTACGTGAGGAGCAATGAGAGGGAGAGAAAGTTGCTGAACTTACCCAGCGTCTGTGTGCAGAAGGATACAACAGGCAAATCCGTGTAGGGAAGAAGAGAATGAATCTGGACATATGGGCGGGCATGCGTGAAGACTGGAAGGAGGCTACAGATCCGGATGAATTAACGTAACTGAAGATCTTGAAGATCCTGGACGTTACATTTTGGAAGGAGAGAAGCGTTCCTCCCGCTGGCTTCCTAACAGGCGTGAGGGCTGGGCTTCACTACTGGGCTACTTGAAGCTGTAGGGTTGGAGTGAAGCAATCTCGTTACAGGAAGGAGGCTGCTGAACTTGGCTGGCGTTCCTGGGCTGTCTTGAAGAGTTCATCAGCAGTAGGTAGGGTGTGGGTTGTCAACAGCTTGTCTGGGCCTTTTCAACTGCTTGTCTGGGCCTTGTCAACTGTTTGTCTCGGCCTTGTCAACTGCTTGTCTGGGCCTTGTCAACTGCTTGTCTGGTCTGGGCCTTGTCAACTGCTTGTCTGGGCCTGGTCAACTGCTTGTCTCGGCCTTGTCAGCAGCTTGTCTCGGCCTTGTCAACTGCTTGTAGGAATTTGTCATGACCTCGTCTCACCTTTACCATGGTCTCGTCAAAAGTCGTCATTACGAACTAATTATAAGAACTAGGGTTTTGCAAGATTAGGGTTTGCTACTAATGAAATCTTATCATTTTATGTGAAATGATATTACATAAAATGATAAAATTTTGAGATATAGTGTCCAACTACTTAGACAGCTAAGGATCAAAAGACCAAAATCCGGTTTGCTACGAAATTAAACGGAATAAAAATTCCGGATATTACATCACCCAAGGACTCTCTCTATAAAGGTTGTTGAGGCTACTGTATAGAAACGATCAAAGGATAATAATTACTCTCAAATACCCATGCCCAAACCCAAAGAATCAAAGATAAGCTAAAACGGTTAAGGTTGTGACACTCGAAACCAAAATAGAGGATGTTGAGTCTCACTACTACCTAGGAACGGCAAGTCAAGGCTAGGTTAAGGCAAATCTTTAACTTTGGATCAAAGCAAAAACAAAGGTCGTACGACAGAGGAAACCACGGTCGGATCTTGAAGAACCACAACAGTTGTTTTCAAGAACAGACCGTGGAAAAGGTTGTCGACGAGGTTTCTCGCACTCTCAAGGTCCAATCTGTTTACGATCAATCTATCATTATCTAAGCCACAACTATCAACCCTTCACCTTAGATTTGGTAAAGGGTTTTAACCAATAACCATCATCATTGAATCAAATATCAAGTTTAAAAGAGAAAAAGGTAAAATCCTCGAAAACTCAATAATGGTCGAATAATCAATCTCAAATGCAAACAACCAATGTATGTGTTTAATGAACGCAGAAAAAAGGAACAGAAATCCTCACAACAATCTCAAGGAACAATGAAGAACGGGATGTCAATCCGTCTCCAAATGTAAACCTTAAGATAATCTCTAAGTACACAATCTCCAAATCGCGTCCTTCTCGGAATCTTCCCAAGCAATGATCCAAAATCTCTCTCTTCGGGGTATAAGCAGCCGTCAATGCAAGCTTCCCCTTTTTCTCCCTCCTTCAGCCTTCTTATAGGGAAAAATAGGGTTACGAGAAAGCCCGAGAACTATTGCTTACGTGGCAAATATGACACGTGGCAACGTCATGGTAATCACGGTCTAGTGTATCATTCCACGGCCGTGGTTTAGGGTGTGGAATCCTTTGTTGCTCTTCGATATCACTTTCCACAAACTTTAATGCATAACCACGGTCGTGGTTTAGGTCGTGGAAACTCAAAAGCCTTTGTGAAAGCCTTTGTTTCGTAAAGTTCTCTAATCATGCTCCTTCCTTAGCTTCTCCAATGCATCTCCTTGACATCTATCATGATCAAATACTCCTATCCCTTCACATATGCTCCAATTCAAGCCTTTATTCACCTATAAAATAACAAAGCTTGTGTAGATCTCTATATCGACAAAATAGGTGAATGTGCTCATAAATGCTTCAAACTCCAAGTACACATCTAAAAAAGAAAAACAATCAAAACAAGTGCCTAAAATATAGTCATATTTCATGGTATCACAGTCCCAAATATACATATACATACATATATACATCTAACAAAGCCTAGGAAGGCTGCCACAAAATCAAATTTTGTGGAACCTAAGCTAGAAAGGAAGAAGAGAAGAAAGGAAGAAAGAAAGATGAAAGGAAGAAAGACCTCACCAGCTGAGCCCTAATTGAAGGATACTTCTCACCACAACCTCAAGGCTGGCTTATCAAAGGCACAACGACCATATCAATCAATATCCTCATCATTCAAGCATCACACTCTCTTCAAAGCTCTTGCAGGATCAAGGAAAAACAAGAAGAAGTTTATCATAACAGAAAAATCCACCTTGATTGAAATGGTTTACAGGTGTTGATGATGGAAGACTTCACACAAATATAGTTGTTGGATCTCTAACAATGTACTTGATTATATTTCTAGATATTTGGTTTGAATTCAGTGCAGGTTGTATATCTACATGTCAAGGGCCTTGAAGTTGGATTCAAGAACAAGTTCAAAAAGACGAAGATCAAGGACCTTGGAATCTAAAGTGCACGGAACAAGGATTCAAATAAATTGAAGATCTTCGTTGAAGATTCTGTAACAAGAAGATCTTATCAACCAAAGACTTTGTCAACTGAAGGAAGATCTCAACTGAAGGATAGAAAATCATTTTGAGAAGATTTTCTAAACAACAAAAAAACGGCAAAAATATCTTCTCTCTCTTATCCAATAGAAGACGAGAAGATCATGAGTAAAAGACTCAATGTGTTCGTAGGGATCGAAGACGTGCAACGTCTACCTTACGATCTTCATGGAAAAGAAGGTTGATCTTCAAACGGTCATCTCTACAACGGCTAGAAGATCTTTCCATAGAAGATATAAATGAAGATGATGGTCGAAGAAGAAGATACACAAGCTTACACCGGAAAACATCTTTGCATCCTCAAGCAACCTAATCATCTTTATTTGTTGTTTTCTTTCTCACACTCACGTAAAAGTTTTATCCCCTTAGAGAGAGAGAAAAAACAAGAGCTCCATTGGTAGATCTAAAAAGTGTGATACTAGAGTGTGTTACTCTGCGAAGTAACTAGGCTATTATAGCTAGGTTAAGAGGTTGAGCTAGATCGTAGCATTGGCTACAAGTGAGAGAAGAAGGGGATTTCTTCTAGTTTGTATCTAGGACTCTTTGAAGCTGATAATAGATAGTTAGATCCTACGGATATACCCTGGGACGGAGAGTAGGCTATTTAAAGCCGAACTTCGTAAACATATCCTCGTGTCAATCTTTTCAATTCCGCACCATATAAGCTTTACTGTGACTAACTTTGTTTTGCAAGAGCAAGAAGTCAAGGCCCTTAAAATTGAGTTTCAAAGCCCTTGAAATCGAAGTTTCACAAGTAACACAGATTGACATCAAGGCCCTTGAAAGGAGTTTCA
This sequence comes from Fagopyrum esculentum, assembly GCA_033239045.1. Taxonomy (NCBI): domain Eukaryota; kingdom Viridiplantae; phylum Streptophyta; class Magnoliopsida; order Caryophyllales; family Polygonaceae; genus Fagopyrum; species Fagopyrum esculentum. Next base: position 60,128,428 of record BSUD01000003.1, on the reverse strand, counting down.
AGGCCTTGAGATTTGATTTGCAAAAAGTTCCCATGCTCTATTCAACCCTCCTTCTAGAGTATTCTCTATATTATTTATATCTCCTAATGGTTCTTCAATTGATATCAGAGCTAGACTCACATTTATTGATTTAACCATCAGTGAGACTAATCATGAATCTTGTAGGTGATGGTGGATTTGCTATTGGAAGATCCTCATCTTGACCACCACTCTTCTGTGGCAACAACTTCGCTCATTGGAGATCACTAATGCGTATGTTCCTGATTGACCAGGATATGGAGCTTTGGAGCATTATTCAAGATGGAACAAAAGTTCCAATGACAACGGTTGAAGGCGTCCAGTCCCAAAGAAGGAATCAGACTTCACTCAGGTTGACCTGGACAGTGTGTCAAAGAAGTACAAAGCAATGAATCTACTTTACTGTGGATTAGATGCTAATGAATTCAACCGCATCTCATCATGCAAAAGTACAAAAGAAATATGGGACAAGCTTGTTGTCACTTACGAAGGAACAAGTCAAGTCAAGGAAACAAACATTAGCATCTTTCTCAGACAATACGAGCTATTCAAGATGAATCCAAATGAACCAGTAAAAGAAATGTTCACCAGATTCACTGGGATAGTGAACAATCTAGACTCACTTGGAAAGACCTTCACAAATAAAGAAAAAGTGAGAAAGGTTCTAAGAAGTTTACCTAAAGCCAAGTGGGGACCAAAGATGACTGCTATTGAAGAAGCTCAAAATCTTACTACTCTTCCTCTTGATGATTTACTTGGAAAACTCATCACACATGAAATGATTCTTGGCGAAGAAGATGGAGAACTCCCATCCAACTCTAAGAATTTGGCATTAAAATCCAGAAGAGATGAGTTACCTTCTAATGAAGAAAATAGTGAGGATGATAATGAAGAAGATGCTCTCGACATGATCTCTAAAGGTTTAGAAAAAATTCTCAAGATAAATAAACAATCTGCAAACTGAGAATTTCCACGATCATCAAAACCCCGAGGTAAGTTTTCCAACTCTAATAAGAAAATGAAAGTACTGACTTGTTTTAAATGTGGTGAAACAGATCATTTGGTGAAGGATTGTCCACAAAACCAACTTTAAGAAGAATGATCGAAAGGAGAAAGCTATGGTTGCTTCATTGAGTGATTCAGATTCAACAAATGAATTAGAAGATGAGCAAGGACAAGCAAACTTGTGACTTATGGCCGATCATGAATATAACTCAAATCTGTACATCGACAATATGGTAAGTACAATCTTGTCTCAACCTGAGATTGACCTTAAACAATTTCTTAAGGATATTATCTTAAGTGATAAGGAATATAGAATAAGGATAAATTCTTTCAAAGAAAAACTTCATGAACAAGATAAACAATTGAGTGAAATGTCTCTGGAGATTGAAAATCTTAACACAGAAAATGAAGAACTTGATGACAATATCAAGGCCTTGAAATTAGAAAATCTGATTCTCAAGAACAACATCTCTTCTCTACATCAAAGCTATATCGATCTAGAGAAAGAGAAAGTTGATATGACTTCAATGTGTCATGACCAGAAGGTATCACTCATTAAGTTTACTCGTTCAAAAGCTAATCTGGAAAGAATGATTGGTGAACAACAATCTTCACTTAACAAAAATGGTATAGGGTATCATAGAAGCTTTCCTAGAAAACCTACTACCACTTTTGTTACGGAAAAAGGAAGCATTCATATGCCTACCTGCTTCTATTGTTGTAAAAAGGGTCATGTTAAATCTACATGTCGAAATGATCCTTGTATCATCAGAATCACCTATCCTCTATGTTTAAGAAAACACGTCAAACAAATCTGGGTTCCTAAAGGTACTAGACCACCAAACATGATCGAACCTGAGTATGGACCAAAATATGTCATTTGCTCGACCCGGAAAGGTTGATGTTTGCTGTTTTGCAGGATATCACCAAGATAAAGGAGCACAAATGGATATTAGATAGTGGTTGCTCAAGACACATGAGTGGAAAGAGTTCTTTATTCTCAAATTTAAAGAAGCAGTTATGTAGAACTATTACTCTTGGTGATAAAGGAAACTGTGACATAATTGGCATTGGTAAAATTTGCTATGATTCATCCAACTTTATTGATGATGTTTATTTAATTCATGGCTTGAAATATAATCTGCTAAGTATTTCTCAATTTTTATGATAAAGGCAATAAAGTCATGTTTGATTCAAAAAAATGTAAAGTTCAAGACATAAAGACGGGAGAAGTAATGCTCACTGCTCCTAGGTGTAATAATGTTTATTCTTTGAGTACTAACCAAGTTACAAGAACTAAGCTAAAATGTCTAAAGGCCTTGACTGATGATCCAAGGCTTTGGCATAGAAGACTTGGTCACGTAAGATGCACACCATGCAGAAGCTACTTACAAAAGATTTGGTACGTGGTTTTGCCAAACCTAAACTTCAAGGTTGATGACCTATGTAAAGCATGTACACAAGGTAAACAAACAAGAGGTTCATTCAAACCTAAGAAAGCTGTAAGTTCTTCTCAACCTATTGAACTTTTACATATGGATCTTTGTGGACCTATGCGTGTCAAATCTCCTGGAGAAAAACAATACATCCTTATTATAGTAGACGATTTCTCTCGGTTTGCATGGATATCCTTTTTGCGAGAAAAATTTGAAGCCTTATTTGAGTTTTCAAAATTACGTAAGGAGTTACAAAGTTTGAAAAACCTACCAATCGTTTTTATAAGAAGCGATCATGGTAGAGAATTTGATCAACTAAAGTTCGATTTATTTTGTGCAAAATATGGTATTTCTCATAACTTTTCAGCTCCTAGAACTCCTCAACAAAATGGAGTTGTGGAACGCAAGAACCGCACTCTTGAGGATATGTCTAGGACAATGCTTTTAGAAAATCATTTGCCAAAAAGTTTTTGGGCTGAAGCAGTAAACACCGCAAATTATATTTTACATCGATGCTTAATTCGTCCTATTTTGAAAAAGACTCCTTATGAACTCTTCAAAAGAAGAAAACCAAACATTTCATACTTCAAACCTTTTGGATGTACTTGTTTTGTTCACAACAATGGAAAAGACAATCTCGGGAAATTTCATGCACGTAGTGATGAAGCTATATTCATTGGATATGCTTCAAATAGCAAAGCTTATCGAGTATATAACAAACGTACCAAAGTTGTTGAAAAAGCATTCATATTATTTTTGATGAAAGCAATGATGGTACTTTGAGTGAGAGTTTTGCATATTTAAATCTGAATCAAAGAAAAGATCACATTTCGGATGAAGAGGAAGATCCTAAAGATAAAGACAAGAATATGCAGGAAAAGATTCAAGATACCGAAGAAAATCCTCAAGACCTTGAAACACACCTTCAAGACCTTGAAACTGGAAACTATGACAACAGAACTCTACTTCAAGGGCTTGAAACCCAACTTCAAGGCCTTGAGATTGGAGCAACAGGTAATGCACAAACGGTACCTAAATCAAATCAAACATATTTAGCTCAACTTTGTGGATCTACATCATCTGTCAAAAGAAGAAAAGTTTAACACTCCTCGTATCATCCACAAGAAAATGTGATCTCAGATCCAAATACTAGAGTTCAAATTAGATCTAAAGTGAATAATCGTTGTGCCTTCTTCGCTTTTGTATCACTTGTCGAGCAAAAGAACTACATTCAAGCTCTTCAAGAACCAGACTGGATCATTGCCATGCAAAATGAATTAAATGAATTTGAGAGGAACAAGGTATGGACTCGTACTTTAAGACCAAAGCATCAATCAATTATTGGCACGAAGTGGGTCTTTCAATTCGAAACAAATTGGATGAAAGTGGCAAAGTCATATGAAACAAAGCACGACTTATAGCACAAGGCTATAACCAAGAAGAAGGTATTGATTATGAGGAGACTTTTGCTCCTGTTGCCAGGTTAGAAGCCATACGTATGTTACTTGTATTTGCATCCTTCACGAGCATAAAACTTTTTCAAATGGATGTAAAATGTGCTTTTCTAAACGGCTTCTTAGAAGAAGAAGTCTACGTTGCTCAACCTCTTGGTTTTGAAAATGATGAATTTCCAGATCATGTTTTTAAATTAGATAAAGCTCTTTACGGTTTTAAGCAAGCTCCTCGAGCTTGGTATGAAAGATTGTCTAAATATCTTCTTGAAAACAATTTCAAAAGAGGTTTGATTGATAAAACATTGTTTATCAAAACTAGAGGCAACGACATTTTAGTAGTAAAAATCTATGTTGATGATATATTATTCGGTGCTACTAATGATTCCTTTTGCAAGGAATTTTCAGACATTATGTGCAGGGAATTTGAGATGAGCTTAATGGGAGAGTTAAATTTCTTTCTTGGACTTCAAGTTACACAAGCAAAGAAAGGAATTTTTCTCAATTAAAGCAAGTATACTAAAGACTTGCTTAAAAAGTACAAAATGGATCAACCTTAGGTTGCAAAGACTCCTATGAGTTCAACACTTTCGCTAGATCATGACAAGAATGGCAAATGTGTAGTACAAAAGGAGTATCAAGGTATGATCGATTCATTGTTATATCTAACTGCTAGTCGTCCTTACATTATGTTTAGTGTGTGCATGTGTGCAAGATTTCAAGCTGATCTTAAAGAGTCACACTTGATAGCTGTGAAAAGAATTTTTCGGTATCTCAATGGCACTAAGGATCTAGGGTTATGGTACACACGTCAAAGCTCGTTTCATCTTGTTGGCTATTCAGATGCAGACTTTGCAGGTTATAAGGTCGATAGAAAAAGTACTTCTGCATGTTGTCAATTCTTAGGGTCATCCCTAATTAGTTGGCACTCCAAGAAGCAAAATTTTGTTGCCCTATCCACAGTTGAGGCCGAATACATAGCTGTTGGAGCCTGTTGTGCTCAAATTCTTTGGATTGCTCAACAACTTCGTGACCTTGGATTTGACTTAAGAGGTATTCCTATAAAATGTGATAATACTAGTGCTATTTCTATAACCAAAAATCAAGTGCAGTATTCAAGGACTAAACATATTGATGTGAGGCATCACTTCATACGTGATCATGTTGAGAAAGGTGATGTTTCGATTTCTTTTATCTCAACTAACTTGCAGCTTGCAGATATCTTTACCAAGCCTCTTCTTGAGGAACAATTTAATTTTATTATATTGGAACTTGGTATGTTGAACAAGGAAGCATTAACGTAGGGGGGGGTAAACTAGTTTTAATCATCCTACGCATGCAACCCAATTGATGTTTTCAAGGGCCTTGAAATCAAATTCAAGGGACATTGAAACATAGTAAAGGGTAAATTGACTTTACGGATCTTTTAAGAGTTAATATCTGTTAGATATTTTAATTCTAAAAATAATTTTTAAAACCTTTATTTGATACAGTTTTGTTTTTTGTTTTAAAAGCTTGATTCTATCAAAGATTTTGTCATATCCCTGATGAAAAGGACCTAATTTCTCATCTCTTTATCCTTTCACAAGAAACCCTATTTTAAAACTCTTTGATTTCTCTCTCAAACTTTCCTCATGGCACCCAGAAGCAAGAGATCTACTCCTCCATCTTCTAAGAAGAAAGTTGTTCAGAATTCTTCAATAAATAAAGAAGAAAAACCTTCTAAAGATCTAGATACATCTCAAATTACTGGTCTTATCTCATCATGGTTTATAAATTTTCAAGCGTCTGGATCTTGGCTTGATGGTTTTCACAATCGACCGCTCTATATGTATGATTTGGTGGATACTGAGTTTCTCAAAGGTACTCCAATTTCACTCACTTCTTCTTTTCTCAGTGAAATTTTAGGAATTCCTACAGATGTAGTGTTCAACTATCCTTCAAGGTCAAAGAGTGTTCTTATTACTAAAGAGAATTTTCTGATTTCCAATTCAAACTCACGTTAACTCACTCATACTTCTCTGACGTTAGAAGCTAAAATAGTGTTCACCATACTGGTTCGATGTGTAGTTCCCCGTGCAAACTCAAGAGAGTTGTTGATTGATCAATCTCTAGAATTAATTCATCTACTTATGACTGATGTGGCCATAGACGTGCCTAATCTTATTCTCAACCATATGCTGCATTCTGTTAACTCTAAGAGGTATATTCCTTTGCCTTATGGAAATTTGCTGCCTAAGGTCTTTGATTATTACAAAATAGATACATCTTCTAAGGAAAGACAGTCTATTAACAGTAAAATTGATGAGAACTACTTAGAACGTCTAGGGATTGAGAAAACTCTTGCAGGAACATGGACTTTGAAGGAAAAGGAGTTCCTCAAAATCCAAATGAAGAAGTTAAATCCTCTCCTAATCCAGAAATCATGTTAGAGGGTTTTGAAAATGAAATAGCTCGTCTCAATCGTGAATTGTCTGATTTTAAGTTTGACGCCAAATGGAAAATGGATTCAAATTTCAAGTTACTGGTTGCCATCAATGCTAAAGTTAATGAGATGTATTTGATGAATGATCTTATATTAACTACAATAGGAAGTATTTTGCCCATACCTGAAGATGTAGCTTAACATACTCAAGAGCAGGTTGAGAATATGCTGATGAATTATAAAAGGCGTGTCCAGAATAGATCAATTATGTACCCAACTCATGAATAGTCAATGTTCTTGCCCAAAGCTGAGTATGAAGTTATTAAACAGAGAAGAGCTGAAGAAAAGAGAAGACGTTTGGCAGCCGAAATGGATGATTGGCGTTATAAGAAAACTTCATCCAAAGGAAAGAGAAATTTTTATGAGGAATTTTAAAGCTGACAAATCTTTTCCTATGGGTTGACTGCTTTTTAGAACCTCGTTGAAAATACATTTACGTTTGGGTCTGTAATATGTTTGTAAGACTTCCTGGTTTGACTGCTTTTTCTCCCTTGTTGAAAGATAAAGGGGAGAAAATATGATCTGACATTTCCGATATACTGCATTCTGCATTTTTAGTTTTGAGATTGTTATATGCATTGCTAAACTAACAAATACAGGTACGAAACTTTGTGTTGTCTTCCATCAAGGGGGAGATTGAAAACTCCACCTTGATTGAAATGGTTTACAGGTGTTGATGATGGAAGACTTCACACAAATATAGTAGTTGGATCTCTAACAATGTACTTGATTATATTTATAGATGTTTGGTTTGAATTCAGTGCAGGTTGTATATCTACATGTCAAGGGCCTTGAAGTTGGATTCAAGAACAAGTTCAAAAAGACGAAGATCAAGGACCTTGGAATCTAAAGTGCACGGAACAAGGATTCAAATAAATTGAAGATCTTCGTTGAAGATTATGTAACAAGAAGATCTTATCAACCGAAGACTTTGTCAACCGAAGGAAGATCTCAACCGAAGGATAGAAAATCATTTGGAGAAGATTTTCTAAAAAACAAAAAACGGCAAAAATATCTTCTCTCTCTTATCCAACAGAAGACGAGAAGATCAAGGAGTAAAAGACTCAACGTGTTCGTAGGGATCGAAGACGTGCAACGTCTACCTTACGATCTTCATGGAAAAGAAGGTTGATCTTCAAACGGTCATCTCTACAACGGCTAGAAGATCTTTCCATAGAAGATATAAATGAAGATGATGGTCGAAGAAGAAGATACACAAGCTTACACCGGAAAACATCTTTGCATCCTCAAGAAACCTAATCATCTTCATTCGTTGTTTTTCTTTCTCACATTCACGTAAAAGTTTTATCCCCTTAGAGAGAGAGAAAACACAAGAGCTCCATTGGTAGATCTAAAAAGTGTTATACTAGAGTGTGTTACTCTGCGAAGTAACTAGGCTATTATAGCTAGGTTAAGAGTTGGAGCTAGATCATAGCATTGGCTATAAGTGAGAGAAGAAGGGGATTTCTTCTAGTTTGTATCTAGGACTCTTTGAAGCTGATAATAGATAGTTAGATCCTACGGATATACCCTGGGACGGAGAGTAGGCTATTTAGAGCCGAACTTCGTAAACATATCCTCGTGTCAATCTTTTCAATTCCGCACCATATAAACTTTATTGTGACTAACTTTGTTTTGCTGGAGCAAGAAGTCAAGGCCCTTGAAATTGAGTTTCAAATCCCTTGAAATCGAAGTTTTACTAGTAACACAGATTGACATCAAGGCCCTTGAAAGGAGTTTCAAGGCCTTGAGATTTGGTTTGCGAAAATTCTCATACTTTATTGAACCACCCTTCTAGAGTATTATCTATATTATTTATATCACCTAACGGTTCTTCAATAACGAAAAGATGGAACGCGTTGAAAATGAAAGTCTCAACCAAAATTTTACTTTATATTACTAAAATTGACCCATGATGGCTTTCCATTAAAATTAACGTTAATTAAACTAAGAATCAACGTGAGATAATAAAGCACACACTTGCATCCAACGTGACTAACATCTAATATTCAACCTTAAAATTCAATTTAAAGATTCGAATATATTATCTACGTCCACACTAAACTACAATTTGATGGTTTTTAAAAAAATAGTTGTACTTCAAACCCCTAAAGTTAAGTTACATCCAAAAAAATACTTCAAACCCCTAAAGTTAAGTTACATCCAAAATTCGATTTGTAAAATCACTGAGATTTGAGATAAAATTTAGATCATATATGTATACAATATTAAAGCTAAGCTCTTTAATTCATGTGTCATCGCATCATACGTGTCGTTTTCCCACAATTTGTAAAAACTATTTGCTATTTATTTATTTATTATTTCCCTTTTAATGACTAATCATATCTCTTACAATAATTAAAATTTAGCCATTTTATCATATAAGTCAAAATGAAATAAAATACTACTAATCTAAAAAATAAATATCTACTAATTAATATTTTTAACTTCTTAATACATTTTAATTTTGATATAAAAAAAATTATCATGTTTTCATTTCCTAATATAATTGATTTGTTCAGTAAAAAATTTTTTTAAATCAACAAAATTTACAATATATTACCTTCATAATAAACCAAATATAAATATTTTTATTATTTATAAAGTTAGAAAAATATATTATAAAATTCATTTTAATTTTTTAAATGAATATCCGTGCAAAGTATGAAAATTATACTAGTTACCTATGATGCACAAACACTTCTAGAAGACGGCGTGTCCCGTGTCCTGCCGTATATGACACGGAGACATAATAGGACAGGGCTCGGACACGGTCAAGACACGCTTCAGAGGTAGGACAAGGGGAGTACACGTCTAGGACACGGCGAGAACGCGGATTTTGTCCGGTCAAAACACCGTCAACGAAAGTTTAACTTTTTTTAAGGCTATAAAAAATATTTTTTTAAAAAACATAAATAAAAATTAATTTACCGTAATATATTTTCTTCTCTCCCATTTTTTTCCGACTAAATCTATCTCCACATGGACACGTATGAGATTGTGGTTGCCGGAAGTAGGACACCGATCTTCTTCTTCGGCTCTAATGTTGAAATGTTTTTTCGCCGACCGATTCTTCTCTCCATATTTCTTATGATTTTATAAATTAATTTTGAGTATTTGATCACTAATTTATCGTGTAATATTTATTTGTTGAATGTTGAGCGTGTTATTCTAATTTTTTCACTTTTTATAATTTACAAATATTTATTATTGTTTTCCTTTGTTGATCATGTTGTTCGGTTGTTGTTGATTTACAAAATGAATGGTTCATTCTTCAGTTTTGATACTAAGTATGTTTATTTAAGATAAAAAGACTAAACATGTTTGATTTTACATTTTATAAGACTGAAAATGTTTGTTTCTAAGTTTTTGGTTCGATTATTTTATTATCATGTTAATATTTTTATCTACTCATATATCATTGATTTTTTTCATATATATTTATCTCATGATGATATAAGAAATATATATTTCAATATCTTTAAAATGATATATTATTTGTTTTACCCGCCGTGTCCCCGTTTCCTATACTTTTGATGATTGTCGTTTTCCCATTTCTTGCCGTGTTCGTGTCCCGTATCCGTGTCCGTGTCTGTGCACCATTGCTAGTTATGAAATTATGATATAAGTTACCTTGCCAATTTCGTTTTTAATGTGAGTGATTTTTATGTTAGAAAATGGAGTGTATAATCACTCTCCTTAATTGTCAATTTCAATTGAAAATTGTAAAATTAATGATATTGTAATGATTGTAATGATTGATGTTGGTCATACATAAATGGTTTTGGTGGAGAGTAATGATGACTGTAATGATTGGTTTTTTATTTGTTGATTGGTTTTGTTACAATTTTATTTTGTCAGCGGAATCGGTTAATCGTACCCTTTTTTTTGAAATTTTTTTAGCAGAATCGATTGGTTTTGACTAGTAAATAATGTATATATATATATATATATATATATATATATATATATATATATATATATATATATATATATATATGTGTATGTATATATAATAATAAATTTAAAGTTGTAATTTGTTATATTTAATATTATCGAGCAAAATTATCATAATTTAATTATCGCTTGTTGATTTTTTTGATACAATAACGGTTATTCGGTTGACCGAAAAAATAAGAACAAATAACATAAAAAGAGAACATGAGACGGATTAAAATATGGGATAAATGTAAATAAGATGACTAGCGTTGTCATCCCAGAATTCAAGTAAATTTGTCGCTCATTGTTGGGTCTCGAACTCCGAACGGATGACGGACATGTAGTTACCGTTAATTGATAAACCGGCGATTTGATAAATGTCATGAAGTGTTATCGTCATTTCACCGAAGGGGAGGTGGAATGTGTTCATATCCGGTTGCCATCGCTCTACAAACGCGCTTATGGGTGTGTGATCAACTTTTGTAAGATGAACTTATAACATTCTTTGTAACATGGGTGCTCCAACAAACGGCACCACGGTGTTTGTGGATGCGTGTTATGGTAAATTCCCAAAAGATGACGCACACACGTATCACATCGACGTACCCTACATGCTACAACCTATTTTGATCAAGTAGCAAATACTTTGTAATTTAAAACACAAAAGCTGAATTAAAATGAAGAAATGAGCTCATTATTCGTACCTAGTTAAGGTTTCGTCATATCTTAACTACCTTAGGACCATTGTACGTTACAAGGACATTGCTGGACGATGGTAGTCCGTTTGTCTATCAACGATTTGGTCTGTAAACCCTTCATCGTTATTATTTTTTACGGGGGTTTCTTCTTGTACTAGAGCCGGTTCGGCCATGGACTCTTGGTAACAACTACCCTCGTACGATTGATGGTGAAAAGAGTTGTGAAACGATTAAAAGAGTTGTGAAACCATTTCCCCTATAATGGAAGCAAGGTTCATTCCTTTTTATTGTGAACCACCGAGGCTCGAACTTGAGGATCCACCGGCGCAATCGTCGTCCTTCTTTAGACTCGAAAAGTCGACCAAAACAGTGGCAAAAAGGGGATGAAATTTAGACTCGAGAAGGTATGATGGTAGATGGATCGAAATCCGGATATGACAAGAACAATCCCCTTGGCCTCGCACCTTGAGGATCTCCTTGTTTCAATCAATCTTCCCTCGGAATCGCACTCTAGGAAGCTTGATCCTTTGTTCGTCAGCCTCTCACCGATCGAACCACTTTAGCCTCTCACCAAAGTGTTTGAAAACGCAGAATCTCACTTTGTTTTCGGGTTTGATTTTCGGAGCAAATCAACAACTCTTTCAAGATAACGCTCAAGGGTTTTTCTACTTCATTCTCTCTACATGAAAATGGGATGGGAGAGGCCTTTTATAGCCTTTACATAAGCATGAAAGAAACTTACAAAAGAAATTCCAAGAGTCAAAACTTAAAGAAACAACTTTTAGCTATTAAACTAACTAGTTAAACTTAAACTTTATTTTAAGGGCCCTTAGCTCCAACCAACATGGCTACAAGATAGAATGGAAAACATGAGCCAAGGGTGTAGTAGTGGCCAATGAGTCGGGCGTGCCTGCGGAGGTCAACGTGGTCGTTTCATAGACGCTTGTGGATATTTCTAGGGCTTGAACGGGCGTCTCTTGGGTAGATGTTGGGGTGGTTCGGGAATGTGGAATCGAAGTGCTTCGGGACCGTCCGAGATCACATCATCCTCCCTCTCTTCAAAAGGATTCATCCTCAAATCCGGATAGTCTATACGGAAGGCATGAGATCCAATCTTGTTAACCAATCCTACAATATTCAAAGATAAATCAGTACGAGCGAAAGAACTCTACAAAGACATGTCAGAATTATAAATTTGAAGGAAAGGAATGTCACTTCCCTTAGGACTCATGTTGTTGTTGGTTTCTCGATCTATAGGACTAGGATTGGATAGTATATGGACGAATAAGGCCTCTTCGTCCCACGTTTTTGCGTTGACCAAAATCTTCTCAATCACTTCCTTTTTAGGCTCTTTACCTAGCTCATTTGGGGAAGGTGTTGGTTCGTTCGACACCTCGTCTTGCCTTGTCTTGACTTCAAGTAATGTGAACATGGGTGGTTCAAATGCAAGCTTCTACTCAAGGCTCTCAGGGATCACATCATCTTCCCTCTCTTCAAAAGGATTCGTCCTCGAATCCGAATCATCCATAGGAGGAGCGAGTGTAGCAATAGGTGAGGGGTGAGGCTCAGATGGTGGAAGGGGCAAGGGAGGAACCTTAGCTAACATCTTTAGTATCGATTGAATGTGAACATCAATCTTACCAAATTGTTGGAGGAGATAGTCGTTATGTCTACATCGATGATTCTGCTCCTCTTCTAGGTATATGCGACGCCGTACTTCCTCCTCTTGATGCCGAGCCTCTTTTTCAAGTTTTCGGGCTTCTCGCTTTTTCCGTCGTTGTCGACGTGCTTCATTGACCGCTTTGGCAAGCGAGTCATCCATGTCACGCATATGACATCATTCTTCATCATAAGCTCGAAGGGCAAGCTTGATGTCATTCTTGGTTATCTCGTGGTACCTCGGCACAAGTCTTCCGCGAGAAATAAACATACCTACACACAACACAAACAAATATCTCACAAACTCGTTAGGTTAGTAAATAACCACAGGTCCATGAAATTACTCCGTGAACTAAACCTGCACAAAAGAAACGCACTAAATCGGTTAGTGATCTCTCTCTCACCTCTCTCGTATTTTACTTGCTTACAACACTTAATGTGTTTACACACCCTTTCCTTTTCCTTGCGTCAAGGCAAACTCTCGCTCACCTTTTCAACGCACAAAGGCGATGCACTCCACACAACAAGCACTCAAGTAAGACAAGCACAAAATCAGTGTCACAAGCTAGCTCAACACAATTAAGCTCAAAAACTATTTCAAAATTTAGCAAGCGCATACACAACAAATAGCACCAAAAACCACAACAAACACGAGCCTTCCGGCGAGTATTTGCCTAATCCTCAACAAGTTTTAGCAAATACAATTAATCAAGTGAATTTCCGGTGTGAGGATTGTGTTTAGGCCAGGCTAGAACTCACTCAAGGCTAGGACAAGGCAAGATAGCTAGACAAGCAACAACAATACCACAAAATGAACAACAAGCTCGTAGTACAAGATCAAGAATTAATACACGGATCGAGTACACAAATCAAACAAACTAACTAAAACTCGTAAACTCAATCAAACAAAACTAACGCGCTTCTCTTTATTTTTCTTTTTCTTTTTTTTTAAGAAAATATGCTGCGTTCAAATTTATTTTTTTTATTTTTTTTAAATAAGCAGCTGTTTTTTTTAATAAACTTCATCTCACAACTAATTACAAAACTAAGCCCAAAAAAAATATATCATATGTAGATAAATATAAGACAATCAATGGGTGGTGGTGGGTTACTTGCAACTAGTTATTAGGGGTATTCAATGCATGGAAAGGTAAAGGGTTGGATGATAAAGGGGGTGGTTTAATTTAGGTGATTAGTGCATGGAAGGTGTAGGGGTTTTACGTGGGGGTTGAGTAAGGGTAGGATGATTAAGAGGGTTGTTTAATTATGATGGCTAATTTAGAAAGATGATTACGGATGAACACTCATAAGACTCTCAAGAACAAAGAAAAAGTACAAACCGGGATTCGACTACGAATAATTGCAAATGATAAAACGAGTTTAAGGTAAGCAATTCGTACCCCGAAAGCTTGAGGAACTCGCGCCGTTGGGCTCTGATACCACTTGATGTGAACCACCGAGGCTCGAACTTGATGATCCACTGGCGCAATCGTCCTCCTTCCTTAGACTCGAAAAGTCGACCAAAACAGTGGCGAAAAGAGGATGGAATTTAGACTCGAGAAGGTATGATGGTAGATGGATCGAAATCCGGATATGATAAGTAAAATCCCCTTGTCCTCGCACCTTAAGGATCTCCTGGACTCGATCAATCTTCCCTCGGAATCACACTCTAGGAAGCTTGATCCTTTGTTCGTCAGCCTCTCACCGATTGAACCACTTTAGCCTCTCACCAAAGTGTTTGAAAACGCACAATCTCACTTTGTTTTCGGTTTGATTTTCGGAGCAAATCAACAACTCTTTCAAGCTAACGCTCAAGGGTTTTCTACTTCATTCTCTCTGCATGAAAATGGGATGGGAGAGGCCTTTTATAGCCTTTACATAAGCATGGAAATTAAAGACAAAAATAAAAGAAACTTACAAAAGAAATTCCAAGAGTCAAAACTTAAAGAAACAACTTTTAGCTATTAAACTAACTAGTTTAACTTAAACTTTATTTTAAGGACCCTTAGCTCGAACCAACATGGCTACAAGATGGACCGGAAAAGATGAGCCAAGGGTGTAGTAATGGCCAAGGAGTTGGGCGTGCGTGTGGAGGTCGACGTGGTCGTTTCATAGACGCTTGTGGATATTTCTTGGGCTTGAACGGACGTCTCTTGGGTAGATGTTGGGGTGATATGGGAATGTGGAATCGAAGTGCTTCGGGACCGTCCGGGATCACATCATCCTCCCTCTCTTCAAAAGGATTCATCCTCAAATCTAGATAGTCTATACGGAAGGCGTGAGATCCAATCTTGTGAACCAATCCTACAATATGCAAAGGTAAATCAATATGAGCAAAAGAACTCAACAAAGACATGTTAGAATTATAAATTAGAAGGAAAGGAATGTCACTTCCCTTAGGACTCATGTTGTTGTTGGTTGCTCGATCTATAGGAGTAGGATTGGATAGTATATGGACGAATAAGGCCTCTTCGTCCCACATTTTTGCGTTGACCAAAACCTCCTCAATCACTTCCTTTTTAGGCTCTTTACCTAGCTCATTCGGGAAAGGTATTGGTTCGTTCAACATCTCCTCTTGCCTTGTCTTGACTTCAAGTAATGTGAACATGGGTGGTTCAAATGCAAGCTTCTACTCAAGGCTCTCAGGGATCACATCACTTTTTGAGTCGTATTTTTGGTTAGGTTGTTATATGAAGCTAATCGAGTTGTGTAAATGTTAGATTAATTAGAAATTGTGCTTATATTGCTTTGGTGTTATCCAAGTGAACGTGGTTGCGCCGAGATCAATTAAATTAACTCATATAACAACTCTATTGGATATTTACTCACCTAGTCATTGAGTTGTTATTCGAGTTGAACATTGGTATATGTTTGTACATATGCTCATGTTTTGCTCGTATACTCAAGTTCGAACCAACTTACCTAAATTTAACCGAGCTTAAGACTTGTGTTTATACTTGTCTTATATTATTCAAGTGCACGAGCCGATATTAAGTATTTCAACTCATATAACAACCCTATAAAATATAAAAAAATTAAGCTAATAAGACAACTTTTTTTATATAGAAAACAAACTAGGCCCTAAGCATTTAAAAACTTTTAAAAAAAAGGTAAAATAAATATTAAGAACATCTTTATTAGGTTGTTACAATATAATGGAAGATAACTAATTGTTAAAATATATTAAATAAGATAATAATTAGGAAACCGGTTAACGGAAAAAGGTAATATTGAGATTTCAAAATCTCTTAAATCTGCCATTTTTGCCATTTTCACTGAAATAAAACTCGAATCAAAAATCGTTCTCTGAAGTCGAAAACAGATTCTCTATCGACATTCTTCTCGAGGTCTCTTCTTCAACTCATTCTTCAACATCAACATCCGGTTTCAATTGAGTATTCAGCGATCGTCTTCAACACGTATAACCGAAACCAAACTCAAAGCAAAAATCCGCCATTTTCGCCTATCTTCAATAGCCATTTCCAGGTATGATATTTTCGTCGATTGTACACAAGTTTTCGAAGAAGACGACTCTTACACAAACATATTCGAAATTCCACCATAACTCATCAATCAATTTGAATGCATATTAAAAACCAAATTTTGCGATAGTTATGTGCTAAATATGTAGTTTGTGTACATTTGATATTTTGGATATGCTGAAATACACACTTCTATTGTGTTTGTATGTATCAAATATGCAATTTGTGTATATTTGGACAGATGTTTGATGATACACAAATATACTTTGTGTGTACATATATCATGTTGTAATTAGAATATGTACAGTAGAACAAACTATGTTGTAATTTACCAACCAAACGATGACAAACATATTTTGCGTGTACATATATCATGCTGTCAATTAGAATATATATGTACAGAAGAACACAAGGATGAACAATCTGACGATGAGAGTAAGAGTATATTCCCCTTGATTTACGGCTTATTGAGATATTTACTTACTCGTTTGATAATTATTATAATGAAACAATTTGGTTTACTAGGCTTTTTCTAATTTTGTGTTTAGTAAATGTACCCATTGAGAGAAGAGTGTGTAGAGTTTGAGAATAAATACAAAAGGTTGGGGTATTTTTACTTAATTGAAACATTAAAAAGCCTAGTTACTTCTCTAGTTTATCAAAAAGGCCTAGTTACCAAAATTGCCCATTATTAATTGCTAATTAAATGGAGAGAGAAAGATATTCATATTTCCTTAAAGTCCTATTTTTATTTTAATATATTTTTTTATATAATATGAAAGGGTCTTGTTTGTACACATTTTTTACATGGGGCCCTTTATATGCTCATGATTACAAAAACTACCTACTCCCCCATTTTACCCATAAAATATCGACTCATATAGTCGTTAGATTTGTTATTCAAACTAACGAGCCAAATAATAATGTATGCTCATTCAACTCATACGCTAAATATTAATCAAACTTGAAAATATAATTATATTTGAGCTTTTCAATCAATAAACGATCCCGAATTTTATATTTTTTCACTAGTACGTTAAACAATTTAATGAAAAAAGATGTTTGATAAATACACAGAGCCAGATTTATTAAGGATTTTTTCTCTCGGTGACCTCAAGTTTTGGACTTATCCTCTTGATATCCACTAAGTTTCAAAATTCTCTTGGTACCCTTATGGTTATATTTGATTCCTCTTTATACCGATTCTTAATATATTAAATTAAAAATTCATTATAAAATAATAAAAAATCAAAAAAATAAATATAAAATAAATTATGGCCTTATTAAATTTAAACTAATAAATTTATAATAGAAATAGTTTTTATACATATTTTTATTTTTTGAAATAAAGATATTTTTATTTTTGAATTAAAATATTTTTAAAATATTTTATTAAGAGTCTAGAAATTTAAATATATTTTAAAAGTTTATTTATTTTTTAATTTAATTTTAAGTAGTTTATATTAATGGGAAAAAAAATTATTTTTTTATTAATTCGAAAAAAAATTGTTTTTGTAATTCGAAAATATTATATTTTTTTGAATAAAAAAAATTATTTTCGAATTAATATGAATTGCAAAAATCAAATTAAGATAAAGTATATAAAACCAAATTCAAAAAAAAATATTATTATATTTTTAAATTTATTGACTCTTAATAATTTTTTTAAAATATTTAATTTAATTTAATATTTATTTTTAAAATCGAAAGTATAAAGTAAAAAATATTTTTCAAACAGATAAAATATCTTTATTTCAAAAAATTTAAAAAAATATATAAAAACTATTTCTATTATAAATTATTAATATAAATTTAATAAGGTCATAATTTGTTTTAAATTTATTTTTCTGATTTTTTTATTATTTTGTAATGAATTTTTAATGTAATATATTAAGAATGAACACAAAGATGAATCAAATAAAACCATAAGGGTACCAAGAGGAATTTTGAAACGTATTAGATGCCAAGAGGAAAAGTCCAAACCGTAAGGGTACCAAGAGGAAAAATCCATTTATTAATATATTGATGATAACTACATTCGTTATTTCGATCAACTTTATCATGTATATTCACAATATTAACTTTATTCGTTACTTCATTTTAATTCTTTAACTTTCAATCTTCATAATTATAAATTGAAACGATATTATGTCATGATTATGATCAATAGTTAAAGTAGGGGACGAGGGTCCCGGAGCTAGAGGATAGACCCTAACATACCTCAAATCCCCATAAGTTTGTTATATTTGTATAATCCGTTAATTAATTATTAAATTCATTTGTTCTATTATTACTGGGTTTGGTATATCCGTTTATTTCATTTAAGTTTGTTACATTTACATAATCAGTTAATTAATTATTTAATTCATTTGTTCTAATTCGTTTAATTTTGTTATATTCGTTTAATAGTTTAAATATTTATTATATTAACTTGTTTTGTTAATATTTTAGTTAATAATGATGAGACTAATAATAATAATAATAATAATAATAATAATAACAATAATAATAATAATAATAATAATAATAATAATAATAATAATAGTAAATAATAATATTGCTAATTAATTATTATTTGTAAATAAACTTACCAATGATAATTAGTAATAACAAGAATAATTTTGAAAATATTGACGAATTGAACAATTACTTATGATATGTCAAATAAAATAGATTGAATTATAAATAATGGGGTACATCCTGAGAAAGTTGAACAAATTAAGGAGACAATATGGATGCATATGTGGTGCGTCTACAAGGAAGGCAAAGTCACAACCGTTGTTGTTGTTTGCCTGGAAAGTACGTCTATTAACTGCAACTAATTTGGGGCGTAAATAAGATCTCCCTAAAATTTATCAATAAATTTCTTAAAAAAAAACTCAAAACAATTTAAGACAATTCTTAAACTATCTAAAAAATGTGCTTTATCGAACCTCCATAAAAATATATTACTCTTTCATCAAAAAATAAAATATATTACTAGAAAAACTAAAGTTAAACAAAATCGTAAACTTTGAAAAACTTGTTTTGTAAATTAATAAAAGTAAATTTGATAATTGTCATAATAAAAAAAATATTAAACATAGGTAAGAGAATAAAGCGGATAAATTACTAGAAACCGATTGATCGAAAGCATCCTTACAGATAAGGTCTTGAACATCTTCAAGAATAACATTGACATCTAGTACAATGTTGTGTCCATGCATGGAAGTCTTGTCCGCGACCGTATTGATTTCCTTATAAATGTGTTGTGCTATGGAGTTAGAGAATCCCGAGATCAATTTTGAGATATCCATGATGATCATGTCCAAACCTCATGGAGGTTTCCACGACTTGAAAACCGCATTGATGAGCATCAGGTTGTCGCCTACAATCTCAATGGATTTCACTCCTATAACCTTTGCCTTTTGTAGGCCCTCCCTAAGGGCGAGTGCTTCTACTTTTAATACTGATTCTGCATTGCACCTATCGCATCCTATAGCAACAAGGACAACACAATGGTTTCTAATAATGTAACCAAAAGATAAATGGTTCACAGAATTTTGTGAGGCGTCAAAATTATGTTTAAAAGTGTCTTCTTCTAGGCGTTTGCATTTTATGTTTTTTGTTTTTCTTCTTTGCTTCTTGGTCCTTGTGTCGTTATTGTTCAAATTTTTGTTTGCTTGTTCCATTCTACAATCAGCTGTTTTAGAGCTAATGATTTGAGGTTTTGTGGAATCATTGTTTTGTAATAAATGAATTGATTCCAAACCATCTAAATGTTCCACCTAAGGTATCTTAATTCAGAAGATGTAGTTGTTCTTTTAAGGTCCAAAATAGCCTCTGCAATGCTCCTATATTCAGGTCATAGTTCTGTAAAACTGTTGATAATTTGATGTTGTCGATAGAAGTTGCCATATATGGGCATTGAAAGAAAAAATACTTTGCACTTTCTTGTATGGTGATTACAAAATTCACAGTTCATAACAACGAGAATACCATCCTTCTTGTTTCTGAATCATTTCCATAGCCGATTTGGTTGAATACCATCCTTCTTTGTAACACCCGGAATCCGCGGGACTCGGAAATTCTACGGGCGAGACCTAACAATAGGTCCCGACCCTTAGCCTGACAACAATCTCACCGGACCTTTCTAACATGGCACAAATGAAGGCAAAATCTCAAATCGTTTGTAATATATGCGAGAACAGAAAAGTAAAAGGGTACAAGGTGGAAATCAGCCGAGTCCTCAAAACGACAAAAACTCCAAACATAAAACCGTAAACCGTACATCAAAACCATAATCCAAACATAACAAGATAATCCAAAATGCCCCCGTCCTATAATGTACGGCGACCCTCGGTTGTCCACTCCTCCACCTCACTCGGAGGCGTCCCTAACCTGCAGGGCATCTTCACACACGGTTTAAAACCGTTAGCTCCTATTCTAAGCAATAGAATCAACGGGAAAGGCACATACACAAGCAATTCATCACAAGCATACAATATACATAAAAACACACCAATCCGATTTATTATCTTTGTTATTATTAAGTCGTATCCCGTTCTAATTAAACTTAGGTTTGTGACACGAGACCACCGTGGTCCCGCCTCGATCCCTACTTACCGGCAAGGAATGGTACTAATGCATCCGACCGTCTACCCGCACGGGCTAGTCGCCGAGAACCTCATAGACTCTCGCAAGAGCTAGGCAGATGATGTTACCGCCCATTATCATACACTTGGGCCAAAATAATATAAGGTCGGTGATCCTATTACCGGTTTAGTTGTTTTTAACATAAACAATAACATACACATACACCACCAAACACACATCCATGCTAATACGTAAAATTACGAGCTAAGTAAGTCCGGAGACTTACCTCGTCACCGTACTCACTCACTACACTCTCTCTTCCTTAGAGAGGAAACACATAACCTGCTCACACAAGAATATAGTCATCAAAACAAGCTCACACTCAAGAAGTCCTAGACTTTATTCTAGTGATCTAAGCAAGATCGCCCAACTGTTAAACTAGGAAAGCATCCTAGGATCCATGATACTCATAACACTCTCATTCCATCAAAGGAAACTCACAACAACCTATAGCCCACATGATCAAAACAATAGCCTAGAAGAGCCAATCTAGTCTAGAAAGATCCAACATGCTCAAACAACTCAAGGCCAACAACTACATCAAGCCATAGGGGCTCCAAGGTTCACAACCACTAGATGGAATTCTCATGCTACTCTAAGCCATCCTAAGCATGCTACTAACGAGGTATAACCATAAGGCTAGGAATGGAACGAAGAGAAAGGGAGGAAGAAGCCTACTAGTGAAGCAAACGCATCCGCGGAAGTAAGCTGGCGCCCTCTGCGTGGATCTGTCACCGTCCCTACGGAAGCTTGGAGAGGCCCCTGTGCTTGGGAGCTACCCTTGCGGTTGCTCTGGCCGTCCCTACGGTGGCTGGTGGTCCGCCCCTGCACCTCTAGTGATCCGTCCCCGCGGTCGAACAACAGAAGTTTCATCTTCTTCGTTTCTTCGACTGTGTCTTTGCTCCAAGTGCCTCCTTCTCTGGCTGGGCCTTCTCCAAATACTCTCCACAGGTCTTAGCTTCCTCACCACGACCTAACCAAGGTAGAAGGATGGATATGCAAAGGGTTTACAAGATCTTTCTTCAGGGCTTCCGCCATAGCCATGGAGGTGAAGAGAAGAAAGAGGAGAAGAAAATAGCAGCAAAGAGAAGAGGGGAGGAGGGAGCTTACCACAACAGATCCAACTCTTCAAGGCTGCAGGATCCTACCAAGGTCTTCCAAGGAGAAGGAAGAAGAGAGCACACAAGGAGGAGAGTGAAGAGAGAAAGAATGAGCGTGAGAGGGAAAAGGAAGAATGAGGAGAGAGGGAGAATAAAAGAGTTACTTAAAGGGGTGGGGAGACCCAAGGGTTAGCTGTCCCCCTTGTCTCCTCACTCCATAACCCGAGTCTAGAAAGCAAAAGAGAGAACTCAAAGGTTGGCGTGCAATTTTGGGGATAAATCCTGGCACTCAACAGACGTGCCTGCTGGGAAACTAAGCCGCTGACGCGGGAAGATCGGAAAACGTCTCGACACTCGGAATAAAAATTTCGGATGTTACAACTAACCCCCCCTAAAAACAAGTTTCTTCCCGAAACTTGCTAAATATACTTGCATAGCGCACAACTCGAAAAATACAAGGAACATGTAACGCTAATCATCAACCCTCAACCAAACGTCACTCAGATAACCATAAAAATACCTCGCTAGGTAATCACATATACACATAAGTAGCATACATGACATAACACAACACAAATCACATAGGCATAATCAAGGGAAAAAGTTCGGGACTAACTAGACTGTCCTATCGATGTCTCTAAACGTGCATAAAACTCGGGATAGTTCCTCCGGATACTATCCTCCGTCTCCCATGTAGCCTCATCGGATCCTCGCCTCGACGACTGCACTCTTATCATCGGTATCTCCTTCTATCGAAGGCGTCTCGTACTTCGCTCCAAAACCGCTATCGGGTACTCCACAAAAGTAGGGTCCGGCTCAACCACAAGGTCCTCGTGGCCAATGATGTACCTCAGGTCATGGATGTACACTCTCAGCTGAGACACATGAAATACCGGATGTATACCCTCCGGCCGCGGTGGCAATGCTAACCGGTATGCTACCTCACCGACTCTCTCTACTATCTCGAACGGACCGACATATCGGGGGCTTAACTTATCCTTAATGCCAATTCGTCCGACGCCCCGCGTCGAGGATACCCTCAGCCACACTTGAGCTCCTACCTTGAAGTCGAGAGGTCTACGCCTCCTATCCGCATACGATATCTGACGACTCTACATGGTCAACATCCTCTCTCGAATCAAAGCAACCCTAGCCATGTCATCATGTACCTGGTCTAGAGCTATAACGCTAGAAATTCCCAGATCGTCCTAACATAAGGGAGTGCGGCATCTCCGTTCATACAATGCCTCATACGGTGCCATCCCAATCCACGCGTGCCAGCTATTATTGTATGAAAACTCCACCAATGGGAGGTGTTCTAGCAGTACTTGCCCCCATTCTATTACACATTCCCGCAATTTGTCCTCCAAGGTCTGAATAGTCCGCTCTGACTGGCCGTCGGTCTGTGGATGTATGCAGTGGTGAAATGAAGACTCGAACCTAGGGTGGCGTGTACCTACTGCCAGAACCTCGAGGTAAAATTCCCGTTCCTATCCGAGATAATAGTCCTCGGTAATCCGTGTAACCTCACAATATGACGGGTAAACTCCCCGGCTAGATGACTCACCGGCCACATCTCTCAAATAGGGATGAAACGTGCGGTCTTCGTCAACGGATCCACTACTACCCATATCGCATCAAAGCTCCTACTCGGTCATAAACCGGTAACTAAGTCCATGGATATATCCTCCCACTTCCAATGCGGCACGGACAATGGATGGAGCTCTCCTGCGTGTCTCTAGTGCTCGATCTTGACCTGCTGGCAGTTCGCGCATCGGGCCACATATCTAGCTACATCGGGCTTGAGCCCGCCCAACCAATAAGATCTCCTAAGGTCCTGGTACATCTTACTCGTGCTTGGATGCACAGAGTAAGGTGTAGAATGTGCCTCATGCAAAATCCGCTCTCTCAACTCCGGGTCTGATGGTACACAAATACGTCCCTGGTGTCTTAACAACCCGTCTGCCCCTATGATAAACTGCGGTGCCTCTCCTCGGGCCATCCTGTCCCGAATTCTCGTCAAAATGGGACATACCTCCTGCTTCTGCCGGATCTCCCCGGACAGGTCAGGTAATACCTCTAACTCGGACAAACGGCCGACCGTATCCGGAAACCGGATATCCAACTCCAACTTCGCCAAATCCCTCTACAATTGTGGCTGAAACGTAAGTCGAGCTATAGCCTCCTCTCGAGGAGTCCTCCTACTCAAAGAATCGACAACTACGTTTGCCTTCCCCGGATGGTATAAAATCTCCAAATCAAAGTCCTTAATCAGCTCTAACCATCTCCTCTGGCGGTTATTCAACTCCCGTTGAGTGAATATATACTTCAGACTCTTATGGTCTGTGAAGATGTGACATGTATCCCCGTAAAAGAAGTGCGGTCAGATCTTCAGGGCATGAATCACTGTCGCTAGCTCAAGATCATGGGTGGGATAATTCTCCTTGTACGGCTCCAGCTTCCGAGAAGTGTACATAATAACCCTACCCCTCTGCATCAAAACGCATTCCGATCCTAGCTTGGAGGCGTCACAATACACTATAAAATGCTCTACGCCCTCAAACTGGGCTAAAACAGGAGCGGATGTCAACCTCCTCTTCAGCTCCTCGAAGTTGAATGATCATGCTCGGACCAGACGAACCTGGTAGAATTCCTCAACAAGGAAGTAAGAGGCCGTGTAATCACGGAGAAACCCTTAATAAATCGGCGGTAGTCTCCCGTTTAGCCCAAGAAATTGCGCACCTCCTTGACCGTCCTAGGAGGCGGCCATGAAGAAACGGACTCTATCTTTGCCGGGTAAATCATGACACCCTCAGCGGAAACTATATGACCTAGGAATGCTACCTCGGACATCCAAAACTCACACTTAGAGAGCTTTGCATAAAGCTCTCTATCCTGAAGGACCCAAAGAACCGTCCTCAGGTGTCCTGCATGCTCCTCCCTACTCCGGGAGTAAACTAAGATGCCGTCTATAAACACCACCACGAACTAGTCCAAGAAGTTAATAAAGATTCCGTTCATCAACTCCATGAAGACGGCGGGTGCATTTCTGAGCCCGAACGGCATCACGACAAACTCATAATGGCCTTATCTCGTCTTGATTTCCGTCTTCGGCACGTCCTCCTCTCTCACCCTCAACTGGTGATATCCCGACCTCAAGTCAATGCGTGAAAACACGGAGGCTCCCTGCAACTGGTCTAGCAAATCATCAATGCGTGGTAATGGGTACTTGTTCTTGATGGTAACTTTGTTCAACTCCCTATAATCAATGCATAGCCTCAAAGATCCGTCCTTCTTCCTGACGAAGAGGACTGGTACACCCCAAGGGGAAATGCTCGGGCGTATAAAACCCCTCTCGGCTAACTCCTCGAGCTGCTTCTTCAGCTCCAACATCTCGATCGGCGCCATGCGGTATGGAGCCTTGGAGATTGGCCTCGTGCCGGGCTCCAACTCAATAGCAAAATCAACGCTCCTCTGCGGTGGTAATCCTGGTGTCTCCCCGAATACGTCCTCAAACTCACATGCCACGGGAATCTCCACCAGCAATCGGCCCGTCTCTTCCTTCATGGCATAGCACCAGAAGGCCTCGCATCCCTGCCCGATAAGTCTTCCGGCTCGGACCGTGCTAATGACTATACCGGCCTTCCCGAGGTCTGATAGCATGTATTATAGTCTATATGTTGGGATTGGTTTGGACGCTTTATCTTCATAAATCTGCATGTATGGATGTATATTCTTGATCATTATGTTGTTTTGTTTACCTTTGCAAGAAGCAAGGTCTACACCTAGTTTTGATGTAATTGTTGAGAAAATAACGCATTTTGGAGCGATATGGAGCTAAGGGATCTAATTAGTCATTGGAGCTACATTATGGAACATAGAGGAGCTACAAGAAAGGCTTAGGAACCATGGAAGTTGGACAGAAGTTTGATTTTGGACCAGATTAGAAAGATTTGCATGTAGCTGAGGATCATCTCGCATGGCTACAGTACCATCTCGACCGAGGTGACTCCGCTAGACTGGACCAGGACGGACGGCCCATGACCCATAAGATCTTTTATTCATGGATGAAGATCTTTTATTTTTGGCAATTGATTTTCCTATATATTGGGATGGATTTTCTGGATGGAAGCATGTCCAGTTGGTTGATTAGTTTGGAAGATTGAAGATATTCCAAGGAAGGTAGGAAGTTGGCTTTGAAGATAAAGTTGAAGGCTTTTGAAGGAAGTTGTAAGGTTTTCTTAGATTGTTTTGATTATTGTCTTTTGGTTTGTGATTGAGGAAGGTAGTTTGCTGTTTGTTTCATTGTTTGATTGAGTTACTGAGACCTTTGTGTTAAGGTTTTGTTGTTTGGATATTGATTCCTTTCTTATATATTTGATTATTGTTATCATGATGATTATTGACAAAGTTCTTTGTGCGATTCTAGGGTGATTGGCTGAAAGACGATGAAAGAATGAGCCTTTACCCCAGTGGACCCTGAAAGCTGGAGTCATACCTTAACTGAACCTCACCTCGGTCAGTTCATAGAACATCTCGACCTTGATGGAACAATAACTGCGCGAGGCAATTCCTTTCATGATCCATATCTGAGTTGAGGTTTCAGTTTGCCAAATCCTATTCTTGTGATACCTTTCCTTGTCCATACGCAAGCCTAGGATGGGACTTTCCCGGTGATTCCTTTGCTTGTATACCCAAGATCATTAATGTTAGGTAATAAAGGTTTATCCTTTATTAGGGTTTGAGTGTGTCTTCTTCCTACCTTTGAGAGTTAGCCTGAAACTTACCCGGTAATGGTTAGTTCTATCCCCTTAGGTGGTGTGTTGGTGATAACATGAAATATGACTATATTTTAGGCACTTGTTTTGATTGTTTTTCCCTTTTAGATGTGTACATGGATATGAGTTTGAAGCATTTATGAGCACATTCACCTATTTTGTCGATATAGAGATCTTCACAAGCTTTGTTATGTTTATAGGTGAATAAGGGCTTGAATTGGAGCATATGCGAAGGGATAGGAGTATTTGATCATGCTAGATGTCAAGAAGATGCATTGGAGAAGCTAAGGAAGGAGCATGATTACAGAACTTTACGAAACAAAGGCTTTCACAAAGGCTTTTGAGTTTCCACGGCCAAACCAAGAGAACCACGACCGTGGTTTATGCATTTGATCGTGGAAAGTGATGTCGAAGAGCAACAGAGAGTTCCATGCCCTAAACCACGGCCGTGGAGTGTTACACTAGACCGTGATTTCCATGACGTTGCCACATGTCATATTTGTCACGTCGGCAATAGTTATCGGGATTTCTTGTAACCCTATTTTTCCCTATAAGAAGGCTGAAGGAGGGAGAAAACGGGACGGCTTCTTACACCCCCGAAGAGAGAGAGATATTCGGATCATTGCTTAGGAATATTCCATTGCATACAGGGAAGATCCCGAGAAGGACGCAATTTGGAGATTGCGTACTTTGAGAATATCTTAGGGTGTACATTTGGAGACGGATTGGCATCCCGTTCTTCATTGTTCCTTTAGATTGTTGTGAGGATTTCTATTCCTTCTTCCGTATTCATTAAACACATATAGTTCTTGTTTTGATTTGAGATTGATTATTTGACTATTATTGAGTTTTCGAGATTTTTACCTTTTTCTCTTTTAAACTTGATTATTGATTCAATGATGATGGTTATTGGCTAAACCCTTAAGCAATTCTAAGGTGAAGGGTTGATAGTTTTGGCTTAGATAATGATAGATTGAACGGTCTGTTCTTGAGTTCCACGGCCGTGGTTCTTCAAGATCCAGTCGTGGTTTCCTCTATCGTACGTCTTTTACTTTTGCTTTGATCAAAAGTTAGAGATATGCTTTAACCTAGCATTGGCTTGCCTTTCCTAGGTATTAGTGAGACTCAACATCCTCTATTTCGGTTTCGAGTGTTACAACCTTAACCGTTTTGGCTTATCTTTGATTCCTTGGGTTTGGGCATGGGTATTTGAGAGTAACTCTTGTCCTTTGATCCTTTCTATATTGAAGCCTCAACAACCTTTATAGAGAGAGCCTTTGGGTAAGACATATAGGGTTTTGGAACTTCACCGTACATAACCTTACATTAGATATACCTTTTCAATCCCAACTCTGTCCTTAGATCTATAGAATATCTTGAATCGATTGCCACAATTGGATATTTGGATCTTTAGAATTGCTGTTTTCCCAATATTACTTGCAAAGCTTCTATATTTTACTTGCTCGACGATTTGTGAACTGATTTTATTCTCACCAAATCATTGAGTTCGACTTTGGAATTTCTTGCCTTACTATGCCGATCCGTACACTGCGGGTTCGCTTTTGCATAAGTTCTAGATATAAATTTAAGACTTTGTGACGCACAGTTTCGAGCGAACAAGTTTTTGACGCCGTTACTGTAAGGGCCTTAGTCTTTTGAGCCTAGATGAGCTAGTGTGTGTGCCTAGCCTTGACCTGTCAGCCGCCCCTGCGCACCACATGGGCCGCCCCTGCGCCACAGAGGAGCCGCCCCTGCGCCATAGTCGGTCCGCCCCTACGGTTTGGTGCGGCTGCAGCCACATTTGTTGACTTTTGATCTTGCTTTTGGGGAAACTTCGTATATAAGCCTCCCCAATCCTCTGATGAAGGGTTTCTTCACTCCTTTGCAGCTCCTTCATCATCTTACGTTCTTCTTCTCCTTCATCTTCTCATCTTTGCTTCTTCTTGATCTTGTGAGAGTGTTCTTAAGAGTTTGAGTGTGTGCTTGGCTTTGGATGCCCTTGGAGTTGTTGTTGTTGTGTTGAGGCTGAGAGTGGTGTTGTTGCTCCTTAGTTGCAGCCTAGGGTGAAGTGGTAAGTTCTTTCTCTTCTTCTCTCTTTTTCCTTCATCCTTGCTTCTTTCTTTATGTTTCTAGCCTAGGATCACAAGTTGGAGTTGTGACTAGATCCTTCTTAGATGTTGTGATGATCATATATGTGTATATTATGCATATGTGTTGCTGTGATGTGTTGAAGACGTGAAGAGAATCGAGAAAGGAGTCGAAGAGAAGTCGGGACCAACTCTCTACACAGTTGGCCGCCCTTGCGCCTGACCTGAGCCGCACCTGCGCCTGGTGTGGAGCCGCCCCTGCGCCCTTGGTGAGCCGCCCCTGCGCCCCATTTGTCTCGCTGGTGTGTTCTTGCTTCTGTTGGTGCATACCTTGTTGGTATGTCTTTCTTCCTTCCTTTCCTTTGGCCTAGGCTTAGTTGATAGCTAGGTTAGGATGGTTAGGATGAGTTGTATGTTAGAGATGTGCCTTAGGTACTTGTGTTGATGTTGAGAGTATGCTACATGCATATGTGAGCTTGCGTTGATCCTTAGGTTGTAGGTTGGTTCTGGTTATGGAGACGAGTCTCCTGACCCTTTCAGGTTGTGATGTTGTGTGCCTTGCTCTTGTAGGCGTTGGTTTCTTCCCCGAGGGGAAGCTGTGACGTGGTAAAGGATACGAGTGTATCAGGTAAGTCCATAAGACTTACTTAGCGTGCAGTTGTGGATTGGATGATTTTAATGGTTGTGTGTATTCATATGGTTGTGCATTTATAACTTAAACCGGATTAGGACGACCATTCATTATGTTTATATGGCCCAAGTTTATTATAACGGGCGGTAACCACCAGTCCCCGCCTGCTGGGTTAGGAGGAGGTGCCCTGAAGATGATCTCACGGGAGGGGACGAGTGACGGTCACCCCATGCAAAACTCCTGTGTTACGTTGGATGGGGCGAGGTTCTTGAGGCTCCCCGTGTTACAAAAGAAGTTGAATTAGTAATGGTATAACGTAATTAAAGATAATAAAAGAATATGTGTGGCATTGCATGTATGAGATGTTGTGGTGTGTTTGTGCTATTACTGTCATGCTTATCTATTGCTGTAGCTAACGGTGTATACCGTGTTGTAGATGATCTGCAGGTTAGGAAGACTGCAGAGTGAGCCAGATGGTGTGACCAGCCGAGGACTTCTGTACATTAGGATGCGTGGGTTGGGGATCTTTTGTACCAGTTGATGTTGTTGTTATGGTTTTGTACTCGGCTTTGAGTTTGTAAACTCTTTTGTTGTATCATACAACTTTTATGTATTTGTTTTTACTCTACTTGTGCCTTGTTGTAAGATCCAATGAACTTGTTGTTAGGCTAGGGTCAGGATCCATTGTGATATCCTAGCCCACTATAGCATTTCGAGTCCCGTGGATTCGGGGTGTTACAAAGTTGGTATCAGAGCCACGTTGACAACAATGGCACTTGCTATCTGCAATAAAGGTAGAGTGGATAAATAAACAGAACCCACATGGGGTATGATGTTTTAAAGAATTTTGGTTTTAAAGCGAGTACAGATGTTTTGGGATATTGTGTACAGAAGTTGTCACCCATCTGAGGATATCGACATTATAGATATATATATATATATAGATAGATACCTCTTATGTGATGATATGTGTTCATGTATTATTAAGTATTATATATATATATATATATATATATATATATATATATATATATATATATATATATATATATATATATATAT
>BSUD01000003.1:60046230-60097224 GCA_033239045.1 Fagopyrum esculentum | reverse complement strand
AAAAAAAAAAAAAAAAAAAAAAAAAAAAAAAAAAAAAAAAAAATTTTTTTTCGGGACACGTGTCGCCCTGCGGTACGGCCGTACGGCCGTACCGCAAAAAGAGGGCCGTACCTGAACATTAGCCTATATATATATATATATATATCTATTCATATGGCCTATATAGTGCCTTATACGTTAGGTGTGCATACCCCGCAGATGGCTCGGACCAGAGCTACTGCTGTAGGCAGAGGTAGAGGTAGACCACCTCTTCCTCCAGGAGAGAGGAGACAGGGACGAGCTCCCGCTACAGATCCACCAGTGGTGGAGGAGGCTCATGAGGAGGTTGTTGAGAGCTTTGTGCCAACTACGAGGAGTGGTGGGTCCAGGAGATAGCAGACCCATCCAGGCTAGTCTGATAGCTCAGACCGTGTCTCCATGGGCGGATCAGAGTTCAGGGAATATCTCAGGTAGTTTGAGGAGGCCATCAAAGCGGGTCGACGAGCCCCAGACTTACCAAGGCAAGAGGGATTATCTGAGGAATCCCATGGAGCTACTCAGGTACCAACTGCACCAGTTCGTGTACATGAGCCAGCTCGAGTTGTGGAGGAGACTAGAGGGCCTCAACCAGACACCTGGTTGAAGGCATTCCACCAGCAGGGAGTACCACACTTCTCTGGGGAGATTGGCCTAGAGACTGAGGTGTGGATTGGGCATGTAGACTCAGCCTTAGAGTCTATTCGTTGCCCAGAGGGCAGACGGATAGAGCTAGTAAAGTCTCTATTCCGTGACCTGGCACATCAGTGGTGGAGGACAGTTAGAGCACGAGTCACCACTTATGAGCAGATGAGGATATTGTTGAGGGAGCAGTTCTGCCCTGCCTCACTAAGCAGGGAGAAGCTGCAGGATTTTGTGGAAGTAGGCTTTGAGGATGTGCCCATTACTGATGCCATTCGCCGCTTCCGAACTAAGTTAGCTTTGCTGGGTCCAGCTGCACCTTTTGAGGACCAGCATGTATACCTATTCTCCCAACGTTTGAGGGAGAGTACGCGTTCATATATGGCAGGATTTCATTGTGACTCATTGGCAGACTACCAAGATTGGGCTTCTGCTTGTGAGAGAGAGAGGGCTAGCCAAAGGAGGACTTCTCAGATCGGACAGTCTGAGAAGAGACAGTGTACAACACCGACTGATGCAGGAGCATGTGGATTTGGGCGAGGTCAGACTTAGGGCCGCTCGAGTATTCCAGTGTCTATACAAACTACTCATAGAGGTAGGAAGTGTTACAATTGCGGGGCCTATGGGCATATGAGGGTTGATTGCCCTAGAGCACCATTGACTTGCTTCTCGTGCGGGAAGCCAAGACATATAGCTACATTTTGCCATCAGGGCAAGGCGCCATCACAGCAGGGTTCTTCCACTACAGGTGCAGCAGGAGGTGGGCAGAGACCGCCTCAGCATCAGGGACAACAGAGGGTTCCAGGGACACGTGCTACTCAGGGTTCAGCTCCTGGACCGAGTAGGGGTAGAGGTAGAGAGGCTAGTACTAGTGATGCTCGAGGAGTTCGAGGTCGTGCTTTTGAGTTGAGGAGTGCTGAGGAGCCGCCAGCACCAGCTGCTACAAGTACCATTCTGTTACATGGTTTACCTGTTAGATTTTTATTTGATACGGGTGCTACGCATTCATTTATTTCTGCTTCTTGTTTGAGCGTTTGAGTTTGTCTACCATAGAGGGGGCACCCTTTACTATAGGGTTACCTGATGGTAGTAGGGTCAGAGGTACCCATGAGATACGTAGTTGTCCCCTATGTTTAGGGACTCGTGTACTACTTGTTGACTTCTTAGTCATGCCTTTGATGCATGAAGAAGTCATATTATGTATGGATTGGATGTGTAGACACCGTGCGGTGTTAGATGTGGGTAAGAGGACTGTTACAGTCTCTACCGACCTGGGTCCGATAGAGGTCTTCCGGGGTTGGGACCTTGGGAAGACAGGATCTGTCATCAGTGTTGTACGAGCAGCTAGACTGATGGCACAGGGATGCGATGCCTTCTGGTGCTACGCCATGAAGGATGGAGATAGTCCAGCTTTGGAGGACATACTTGTACTCTGTGAGTTCACAGACGTATTTGTAGAGCCGTCTAGCTTGCCACCTCAAAGGAGTGTAGATTTTGGCATTGACTTAGAGTCTGGCACGAGACCCATCTCGAAGGCCCCATACCGTATGGCACCTGTCGAGATGCTGGAGCTGAAGAAGCAACTCGAGGAGTTGGCTGAGAAGGGCTTCATACGCCCTAGTATTTCACCATGGGGTGCACCGGTCCTCTTCGTACGGAAGAAGGACGGATCGTTGAGACTGTGCATAGATTATAGAGAGCTGAACAAGGTGACCATCAAGAACCGGTATCCACTACCTCGTATTGATGATCTACTTGATCAGCTGCAGGGAGCGACAATCTTCTCCAAGATTGAGTTGCGTTCAGGATATCACCAGCTGAGGGTGAGAGAGGAGGATGTGCACAGGACGGCATTTCGTACCCGTTATGGATACTACGAGTTTGTAGTGATGCCATTTGGGCTGACGAACACCCCGGCAGTATTCATGGAGTTGATGAATAGCATTTTCATCGACTTCATGGATCAGTTTGTGGTGGTTTTCATTGATGACATTATGGTATACTCTCGTAGAAGAGATGAGCATACGGGACACCTGAGGACGGTATTGCAGATTTTGAGGGATAGGGAGCTGTACGCCAAGCTCTCAAAGTGCGAGTTTTGGATGTGTGAGGTTGCTTTCCTTGGACATATTGTCTCCACCGATGGGATCATGGTTGACCCGGCTGTTCGCTCCAAACGGTGTGTGCAAGCTTTAAATTTATAACCCTAGACTTAAGCTTAAAACAAGGATGCGAACCCGCAGTGTACGGGTCAATCGTAGTAAAAGCAAGGAATTCCAGGGGTCGATCACAGGGACTTGGTGAAACAAAGTCGATAACGGTAAGCTTCGTAAATACTAACCACAAAGAGCAATTAACACAATCAAAGATGAATAAGAAGTCAAATAAGCAAACATGCAATTCTAGGGATTAAAGCGTCTAGTTGTGGTTCCAACTCAAGATCTAAAGATAAGCGGACAAAGCTGAGATTTTTGCATGGGGAAGGCGTTACTAAAGTGGAATAGATCACCGGGTAAGTCTCACTACTCACTAATCCTAAACCGTAACTCCTATTACCGGGTAAGTCTCAAGGAATCAAGATAAAGAACTATAACCTCAAACTAACACACCATCTAAGGGAATAGAATCAACCTTTACCGGGTAAGTCTCAGGCTAACTCACAAAGATGGGATGGAAGCACACTCAAACCCCAATAAAGGATAAACCTTTATTACCTACACTTATGATCGTTGGTACACAAACTAAGGAATTACCGGGTAAGTCTCATCCTAAGCTTGCATTGAACCAGGAAAGGTGTAATAAGAATAGGATTTGGCAAACTCTAACACTTAACTCTCAGTTTAGGATCAGATAAGTCACCTCGGTCAGCCAAATTCCACCCCGGCCGAGATGTTCATCGACTGAACGAGATGCTTAGGGTTAAGGTTAAAGACTCGAACTTTCAGGGTCCTACTGGAATCTAAGATTATTCTATCATTGTTTTTTCCACAACCTTCAGCCAATCACCCTAGAATCACACAAGGAAATTAGCCACTCATCATCATTATGAAACTATTAATCAAATATATGGGAAGAAGGTGAATATTTGAACAAGAAGAATTTAATGAAAAGACTTCAATAACTGAATCAAATATCATAACAAAAGCGTTCCTTGGATAGCAATCCAACAAGACAAGATAACACGGAAGGGAATCAAAGACAATCTTACAAAACCCTCCAAAAGCTATAAAAGCTACGATCTTCAATCTTTCTTCAACCTTCAAAAAGGTTCTTCAAATCTCCCAACTGGAGTATGCCGCAGCGATGTCGTAGGTGTAAAGCAAGGTGATAGCGGATGCCGGATTTGTGGGAAATCCGACCCTTTTTATAGGAAAATAACCCTCCAAAGATAAGATATCTTAGAAAGATCTCTTCCCATAAAAATAGGTAAAATATAAGATCTTCTTCCTTCCAGGAGCCAAGCCCAAAAATATAAGATCACTTTCCAAAGATAAAAGATCTCATCCAAGAATAAAATATTCTCGCCGCGTCCTAGGTATTCGCCTCGGTCGAGTCGGTGTCTCTAGATCACCTCGGTCGAGATGAATCTCTGGTCAACCGAGGTGAGTCACAACTGAATGTGAAATCTCTCAAAACTGGTCCAAAGTGAATCTTTAATCCATGGCTATGCTTCCTGGATGGTTCCTTATGCTCCTCAATGTAGCTCCAATGACTCCATAACTCCTTTTGCTCCTTTTCGGTGTAAAACGTGCCATTTTACCTACAATTACAACAAAACTAGGTGTAGACCTCGATTCTCGCAAAGGTAGATGAAATGGTAATATAATCACATAATATACATACAAACATGCAGATTATGAAAGATAAAACGTCCAAACAAACCTCAAAATATAGACTATAATTCATGCTATCACCGGCGAAGATCGAGTCTGTTGCTGCATGGACGACACCGACGAACGTCAAGGAAGTGCGTAGCTTTCTTGGCTTAGCCGGTTATTACAGACACTTTGTGGAGGGATTTTCTGTGATTGCCCGCCCATTGACTAGTCTTTTCAGGAAGACTACTAGATTTGTATGGACCGACCAGTATGCTCAGAGTTTTGAGGAGTTGAAGAGACGTTTGACTTCTGCTCTTGTCTTAGCACAGCCAGAGGGTTTTGAGGATTTTGTGGTCTATAGTGATGCATCCAAGCTAGGCTTGGGATGTGTGTTGATGTAGAGGGGTAGAGTGATTGCATATGCGTCTAGACAGTTGAAGACGTATGAGGAGAACTACCCGACTCATGATCTGGAGCTAGCAGCGGTAGTTCACACTTTGAAGATCTAGAGACATTACTTGTATGGTGCTACATGCCAGATCTTCACAGACCATAAGAGTCTGAAGTATATTTTCACGCAGCGGTAATTGAATAACCGTTAGCGTCGATGGCTTGAGTTGATCAAGGACTTTGACCTTGAGATTTTGTATCATCCTGGCAAGGCGAATGGGGTAGCTGACGCCTTGAGCAGGAAGACGCCTCGAGAGAAGGCGATTGCCAAACTTAGTGTACATCCCCAACTTCAGAGGGATCTAGCCTGGCTAGAGATGGACATCTAGTTTCCTGATGAGGATGCCCAGTTGTTTACCTTAGAGGTTCTAACTGGTCTGTTGGATGAGATCCAACAAAAGCAGGGGACCTACCCGACCCTAGTGAGGATCAGAGATAGGATGTCTCGTGGAGAGGCACCCCAGTTCACTATTGGGGCAGATAGAGTTATGAGGCGACATGATTGTATCTGTGTTCCTATAGATACAGAGCTGAGACATCGGATATTATAGGAGGCTCACTGTACACCTTACTCTGTACACCCTTGTACGAGTAAGATGTACCATGATGTTAGACGCTCATTTTGGTGGGGAGGGCTGAAGCCCGATGTAGCCAGATTTGCGGCTCAGTGTGCGACCTGTCAAAGGTCAAGATAGAGCATTTTAGGCCTGGAGGTAAGCTCCACCAACTGCCAGTACCGCAGTGGAAGTGGGAGGACGTCTCCATGGATTTTGTGACTGGACTGAAGACCAGTAGGAGCTTTGATGCCATATGGGTGGTTATTGATAGA
This sequence comes from Fagopyrum esculentum, assembly GCA_033239045.1. Taxonomy (NCBI): domain Eukaryota; kingdom Viridiplantae; phylum Streptophyta; class Magnoliopsida; order Caryophyllales; family Polygonaceae; genus Fagopyrum; species Fagopyrum esculentum. The sequence continues at coordinate 60,091,470 of BSUD01000003.1, read as the reverse complement.
CTGACGAAGATAACACGTTTCATTCCCATCAAAGAGACGTGGCCCGTGAGCAGACTAGCTGAGGAGTACACTAGACACATAGTGAGACTCCATGGGGTACCGAGGACGATTGTTTCTGATCGTGATGGACGATTATCATCGAGATTCTAGCAGCAGATTCAGACTGCTTTGGGGACGAGTGTACACTTCACGACTACGTTTCACCCCCAGACAGATGGTCAGTCAAGGAGGACCATCCAGACCTTAGAGGACATGCTGCAAGCTTGTGTGCTGGATTAGGGACATGGATGGTCTGATTACCTCCCACTCGTTGAGTTCTCACACAACAATAGCTGTCATGCATCTATAGGGATGGCTCCTTATGAGGCACTGTATGGACGTAGATGCCGTACGCCTTTATGTTGGGACGAGCATAACAATATCAGTGGGATAAGAGCTCATGTCTGGCTGCACAGTCTCACCAGAAGTCGGATGCAGACAAGAGGCGTCGACCTCTAGAGTTCAGGGTAGGAGCTCATGTCTGGTTGAGAGTATCTCCGACGCAAGGCGTCAGACGTTTTGGCATAAAGGGGAAGTTGAGTCCTCGATATGTAGGCTCTTTCGAGATACTAGATAGAGTTGGACGAGCAGCTTACAGATTAGCTTTGCCTCCGAGTTTAGAGGGTGTTCACCCCGTGTTTCATGTGCCTCAGCTGAGGGTGTATATACCAGATCCGAGGCACATCGTGAGTTATGATGATCTGGTGGTTGAGCCGGACCACACGTTTTCAAAGCACCCTATCGCAGTCCTGGAGCGAGGTGTGAGACGCCTTCGAAGGACATTCCTATGTTGAGGATACAACGGTCTAGACGAGGACCAGATGAAGCTACCTAGGAGACAGAGGATAGTATCCAGAGGAACTATCTAGAGTTTTATGCGGAGTTAGAGGCACCAGTAGGGTCTATGAGTAGATCGTAGCGCCTTCTGGGTGAGTGCTTGTATGTTATGTGCTTATGTAATATGTTATGTTTCCGTGCTAGTTGTGTGTGCATATGATCTGTAAGATCCTGTTTGCTAGCACGAGATAGGTATAGCTAGAGATGGTTCTTTCCTCCATGCAATGGTGTATGTGTTAGGATTAGCAAGAGACGGTTCTTTCCTCCATGCTATCTTTGATGGACATAGTATTAGTGGAGATGGTTTTCCTCCACATAGTAGTGTTATGTGTACGTGGTGGCTGGAGACGGTTTTCCTCCATGCTAGTGTGTTGTGGTTAGTGTTTGGCTAGAGATGATCTTTCTCTAGGCCTTGTGTAGAGTTGTGATACCTCCATGCTGTGTTGAGGATATAGAATGTTATAGGTTTTGACCCGACGTTCTTGAGGAGAGTGGGTTACCTCGGCTTACAGGTCCGAGAGGTTTTGGGATCCTGCAAGTTTCGGGAAGAAACTTGTTTTTAGGGGGGTGAGATGTAAGGGCCTTATTCTTTGGAGCCTAGATGAGCTAGTGTGTGTGCCTAGCCTTGACCTTTCAGCCGCCCCTGCGCACCACATGGGCCGCCCTTGCACCACAGAGGAGCCGCCCCTACGCCATAGTCGGTCCGCCCCTGCGGTTTTGTGCGGCTGCAGCCACCTTTGTTGACTTTTGATCTTGCTTTTGGGGAAACTTCGTATATAAGCCTCCCCAATCCTCTGATGAAGGGTTTCTTCACTCCTTTGCAGCTCCTTCATCATCTTACGTATTTCTTCTCCTTCATCTTCTCATCTTTGCTTCTTCTTGATCTTGTGAGAGAGTTCTTGATAGTTTGAGTGTGTTCTTGGCTTTGGATGCCCTTGGAGTTGTTGCTGAGAGTTGTTGTTGTTGTGTTGAGGCTGAGAGTGGTGTTGTTGCTCCTTAGTTGTAGCCTAGGGTGGAGTGGTAAGTTCTTTCTCTTTTTCTCTCTTCTTCCTTCATCCTTGCTTCTTTCTTCTTCTTTCTAGCCTAGGATCACAAGTTGGACTTGTGATTGGATCCTTCTTGGATGTTGTGATGATCATATATGTGTATATTATGCATATGTGTTGAAGACGTGAAGAGAATCAAGAAAGGAGTCGAAGAGAAGTCGGGACCAACTCTCTGCACATTTGGCCGCCCCTGCGCCTGACTTGAGCCGAACCTGCGCCTGGTTTGGAGCCGCCCCTACGCCCTTGGTGAGCCGCCTTTGCGCCTCACTGGCCTGGCTGGTGTGTTCTTGCTTATGTTGGTGCATACTTTGTTGGTATGTCTTCCTTCCTTCCTTTCCTTTGGCCTTGGCTTAGTTGTTAGCGAGGTTAGGATGGTTATGATGAGTTGTATGTTAGAGATGTGCCTTAGGCACTTGTGTTGATGTTGAGAGTATGCTACAGGCATATGTGAGCTTGCGTTGATCCTTAGGTTATAGGTTGGTTCTTGTTCTGGAGACGAGTCTCCTAACCCTTTCGCGTTGTGATGTTGTGTGCCTTGCTCTTGCAGGCGTTGGTTTCTTCCCCGAGGGGAAGCTGTGACTTGGTAGAGGATACGAGTATATCAGGTAAGTCCATAGGACTTACTTAGCGTGCAGTTGTGGATTGTATGATTTTAATGGTTGTGTGTGTTCATATGGTTGTGCATTTATAACTTTAACTAGACTAGGACGACCATTCATTATGTTTATATGACCCAAGTGTATTATAACAGGCGGTAACCACCGGTCTCCGCCTGCTCGGTTAGGAGGAGGTGCCCTGAAGATGATCTCACAGGAGGGGACGAGTGACGGTCACCCCCATGCAAAACTCCTGTGTTACGTTGGATTGGGCGAGGTTCTTGAGGCTCCTCGTGTTACAAAAGAAGTTGAATTAGTAATGGTATAACATAATTAAAGATAATAAATGAATATGTGTGGCATTGCATGTATGAGATGTTGTGGTGTGTTTGTGCTATTAGTGTCATGCTTATCTCTTGCTGTAGCTAACGGTGTATACCGTGTTGTAGATGATCTGCAAGTTAGGAAGACTGCAGAGTGAGCCAAATGGTGTGACCAGTCGAGGACTTCTGTACATTAGGATGCATGGGTTGGGGATCTTTTGTACCAGTTGATGTTGTTGTTATGGTTTTGTACTCGGCTTTGAGTTTGTAAACTCTTTTGTTGTATCATACAACTGTTATGTATTTGTTTTTACTCTACTTGTGCCTTGTTGTAAGATCTAGTGAACTTGTTGTCAAGCTAGGGTCAGGATCCATTGTGAGATCCTAGCCCAATATAGCATTCCGAGTCCCGCGGATTCGGGGTGTTACAGTTGCCGGGGGTTTGGTCTAGACCAAATTTGGCTCACGGTTGTCGAGCTTGGGAGCTTTGCTCTTGTGATTTGATTTGTCTTTTTGAGTTATTTTTTGCATATTCTTTAGGTATATGCGAAGGACTAGATCTACCAAAGATCTCGTTCCTTTTGATCCCGAACTTGAGAAAACTTTGAGGAAAAAGTTACCGGAGAAAAAGATGGCTGAAAATAATGAGAGAAACATCCAAGAGGAGTTGGATGAAACTCGATCTCAACTCAAATTGAGCGAGAAACCTCGCTTGGAGGAAAAGGAAAGCAACCAGTTTCAAATAGACGTGCTTAAAGCGATGATTCTAGACATGAAACTAGAGAGGAATGATGCTAAGAAGAAGAAGAAAGCTAAGGAATCCATAACTGAATTATCCGATGATGATGAGATGCCGGAGCTAGAGGACATACCACCACTTAACCCTCAAGCTCCTTTCAATCCACGTCCTCGGCCCTATGTTGATCCTCGCCCTCGTGCTAGAGAGGTGTGAACTGCTGATATCGTTGGTGCGCCACGAACCCTTGGGCAGCGGATGTACCCAATTCAACAACCACGCCGTCTAGGTGTGAATCTTGGAGAGCAAGATGACCAGGACTTTGGGACGTGCCCACAAGTTATCACTATGATCCGCCAAAGTCAGTTTGGTGGAACGGAAGCTGAATCTCCGCATCAACACTTGCAAAATTTCGAGATTCTTATGGAAACTAGAAACCTCAAAGGGTTAGTAACAACAACTACAAGTTGAGACCGTTCTTCTTCTCTTTGAAGGACAAGGCCTTAGCTTGGTATCAAGCTCTTCTAACTGCAAAGCTTAACACATGGAAGGACTTGACTTCGGAGTTTCTCACTAAGTTCTTTCCGCCATCCAAAACGGCGGAATTGAGAGGTAAGATTAATGTTTTTTCTATGAAACCTAACGAAAGTTTGTTTAAATCATGGGAAAGGGTTCAACATCTTCTATTGGATTGCCCACTGGAATTGTTGGAGATCTACTACAAGGGATTGGATATAGAGACACAATTCAAACTCCAATCTCTTTCTTGTGGAACATTCATGGACACGAGAGAAGATGACGCTTGGGATTTCATTGATAAGCAAGCCCAAGTGATTGAGAAGTATTCCCATAGGAAGATGGATGATGTGAATCGGAATTCAAGAGAGTCAGGAGCAAAGTTGACTCAAGCTGCACAAACTCAAATATTTTCCCTCAACAATGAGATCAAGGAGTTGAAGGAAGTCATAAGAGCTGGCCTTCAAAAGACGAAGGAACAAGAAGCTGGCTACCTAGGGAGGGATAATAACCATGGAAATAGGAATAACTACCAGAACAATAATTGGAACAACAATAGGAACTCCAACAACAAAAATTGGAGATCCAACCAACAAAACTCCGGTAATTCCTATTCACAAAATGAAAATTCACTAACACCTCCATCTTCGTCTACTACTTTGAAAAGCCAGGATCAAACATCGAATGACTCGGGCAAGCCGGAGAAGGATAAGCATGATGCTATGCTAGAGACAATATTGGGAAAGCTCCAAGGACTAGAGAATCACATCACATCGGTTGATAAGGCACAAAAAGCCTTAGAAAATCAAGTGTTCAGTAAGGCCGGAGAAGTTCCTAGAGATCAAGGGAAGCTTCCCGAAAAGACGGAGGATAACCCAAACGGGCGAGAAATGGCGATTACTACTAGAAGTGGTGTAACAACCACCGACCCGCAGCCCAAGTTTGTAGAAGTCCCTATTGAGAAAGAGAAGGAGAAGGAAGATGTCTATGTTCCTCCTCCACCTTACAAACCTCCTATACCATTTCTGCAATCTAGAACAAGAGCGCGTCTAGCCAAGCAGTTCGGTAAGTTTTGTTGATCTAATGAGAAAACTGCATATTAACATACCTTTTATTGATGCAATAGTAGGTATGCCCGCTTACGGGAAGTTCTTGAAAGATTTCTCTCTAACAAGAGGAAGCTGGAAGACAGTGGAGAAGTCAAGATGAGTTCGGAATCTTCAGAGCTCATCAAAACAATAATGGAAAAGATGCCCCTAAAGTTGAGATCCGGGGTCATTTTGTATTCCAATAGGAGTTGGTGAAGTCACATACGATGCTCTTTGTGACTTAGGAGCAAGCGTAAGCATCATCCCGCTTGCTTTGTGTAGGAAGGTCGGTTTAGGTGAACCTAAACCGGTGAAGATGACGTTGTACATGGCAGATCGATCCATAACTCGACCCGTAGGTATCATTGAAGACGTCCCAATCAAGCTCGGTAAGTTCTAAATTCCTATAGATGTTGTTGTGCTTGACATTCCTTCAGATTGTCCGGTCCCGATCATACTCGGGAGACCATTTCTTGCAACCTCCGGTTGTATGGTGGATTACAAGAACGCTTGACTAGCCTTCGATATAGGAGAAGATATGGTTGAATTTGTTCCCTAAATCTTGGTGAAAGAGTCTGCACTTGGAGAGAATATGTTCAACATCTATGACGAAGAGGCATCTAGAGAGGAAGTAAGTTCTATCTTGTTTAAAGTTCCATTGTAAAAGGTCATAACCATGAGCATCATGGAAAAGGGAAAAGAAGAGGATTGCAATGCTGAGGTTGAAGCCTTGGAAGAGCTAAAAGAGGTGCAAGATGAAGAGTTCGAGATCTTGTACGATGGCTCGGAAAACGTTAGAAACCACGGCCAGTCGTGCTATTCCACGGCCGTGGTTCCACAAATTCAACCCGTAGATTGTTATTTCGAGAACACTGGAGAGTTCCACGCCCTAAAATACGGACGTGGAAGTAACAGGTGTACCGTGGTTTTGGAAATTACTGAGAACAATTCCGTCCTTTCTACAACCACTCTTGAGTCATCTTCAACTACTCCAACACCCCTAGAGACTTCTAAGGAAGCATCGAGCACACCTTAAGATACATCAAAGGCGTCAATAGCTTTGGAATTGAAGCCGCTTCCCACACATCTTCGGTATGCATTTCTTGGAACTAATTCTACCTTTCCCGTTATTGTTAGTTCCGATTTAAATAAAGATGAACATGAGAAACTTATGGATGTTTTGAGGAAACATAGGAAAGCTTTAGGCTATACCATAGACGATCTTGTAGGAATTAAACCATCTTTATGTATGCACAAGAATCTAATGGAGGAGGATTACAGGCCTTCACGACAACCTCAAAGACGGTTAAACCCGATCATGAAAGAGGTCGTGAAGAAGGAAATCCTTAAGTTACTTGACGCAGGTATCATCTATCCTATCTCCGATAGCAAGTGGGTGAGCCCCGTTCAAGTCGTTCCAAAGAAGGGACGAATGACCGTTGTGACCAACAAGAACAACGAACTCATTCCAACGAGAACTGTGACGGGTTGGAGGATGTGCATTGACTACCGCAAGCTGAACAATGCAACTAGGAAGGATCACTTCCCGCTACCATTCATCAATCAAATGCTTGAAAGGTTATCACAACACTCCTACTTTTGTTACCTGGATGGTTATAGTGGTTTCTTTCAGATTCCGATTCACCCGGACGATCAAGAGAAGACCACATTCACATGCCCATGGGGTACGTTTGCTTATAGGAGGATGATAGCATAAATTATAGTCTATATTTTGGGGTATTTTTGGACGTTTTATCTTCAATAATCTGCATGTTTGTATGTATATTATGTGATTATATTACCATTTCATCTACCTTTGCGGGAATCGAGGTCTACACCTAGTTTTGTTGTAATCGTAGGTAAAATGGCACGTTTTGCATCAAAAAGGAGCAAAAGGAGCTATGGAGTCATTGGAGCCACATTCAGGAACATAAGGAAACATCCAGGAAGCATAGCCATGGATTAGAGATTTACTTTGGACCAGATTTGAGAGATTTCACATTCAGTTGTGACTCACCTCGGTTAACTACAGAGTCACCTCGACCGAGATGATCCAGAGGAGTCGACTCGACCGAGGCGAACACCTGGGACGCGGCGAGAATATTTTATTCTTGGCTGAGATCTTTTATCTTTGGAAAGAGATCTTATATTTTTGGGCTTGGCTCCTGGAAGGAAGAAGATATGCTAGATCATATATTTTACCTATTTTTTTGGAAGAGATCTTTCTAAGATATCTTATCTTTGGAGAGTAATTTTCCTATAAAAAGGGTTGGATTTTTCACAAATCCATATCATGTTATACCACCGATCAGGGTTTATACACCGCAGCAGCCATACTCCAGTTGGGAGATTTGAAGAACCTTTTTGAAGGTTGAAGGAAGAAAGTCTATAGCTTTTATAGCTTTTGAAGGGTTTTTGTAAGATCATCTTAGATTCCCTTCATTGTTGTCTTGTCTTGTTGGATTTCTATCCAAGGAACGCTTTGTTGTGATATTTGATTCAGTTATTGAAGTCTTTTCATTAAATTCTTCTTGTTCAAATATTCACTTTCTTCCCATATATTTAATTAATACTTTCATGATGATGAGTGGCTAATCTCTTTGTGTGATTCTAGGGTGATTGGCTGAAGGTTGTGGGAAAAACAATGATAGAATGATCTTAATCACAGTAGGACCCTGAAAGTTCGAGTCTTTAACCTTAACCCTAAGCATCTCGCTCAGTCGATGAACATCTCGGCCGGGGTGGAATTTGGCTGACCGAGGTGACTTATTTGATCCGAAACTGAGAGTTAAGTGTTAGAGTTTGCCAAATCCTATTCTTATTACACCTTGCCTGGTTCAATGCAAGCTTAGGATGAGACTTACCCAGTAATTCCTTAGTTTGTTTACCTAAGATCATAAGTGTAGGTAATAAATGTTTATCCTTTATTGGGGTTTGAGTGTGCTTTCATCCCATCTTTGTGAGTTAGCCTGAGACTTACCCGGTAAAGGTTGATTCTATTCCTTAGATGGTGTGTTAGTTTGAGGTTATAGTTCTTTATCTTGATTCCTTGAGACTTACCCGGTAATAGGAGTTGCTGTTTAGGATTAGTGAGTAGTGAGACTTACCCGGTGATCTATTCCACTTTAGTAACACCTTCCCTATGCAAAAATCTCAACTTTGTCCACTTATCTTTAGATCTTGAGTTGGAACCACAACTAGATGCTTTAATCCCTAGAATTGCATATTTCCTTTATTGACTTTTATCATCTTTGATTGTTTTAATTGATTTGTGGTTAGTAATTGCTAAAGCTTACCGTTATCGACTTTGTTTCACTAAGTCCCTATGATCGACCCCTGGAATTCCTTGCTTTTTACTACGATTGACCCGTACACTGCGGGTTCACATCCTTGTTTTAAGCTTACGTCTAGGGTTATAAATTTAAAGCTTGCACACACCGTTTGGAGCGAACAAGTTTTTGGCGCCGTTGCCGGGGACTTGGTCTAGACCGAGCCGGTTACGGTTTGCTTTTGGGGCACTTGCCCCCGTGTCTACTAACCACTCTACTTGAGTGACTTTTGCAGGTTCTTTCTTAGGTTTATGCGAAGAACCCGCACTGGGAAGGAAATCGTTCCTTATGATCCCGAACCAGAAAAGACATACAAACGACGCTTAAGAGAAGCGAAGATGGCCAACCAAGACAATCGCGATCTTGAGGCCGAATTGAAGGAGGCGCTAGAGCAGCTACGCCTCAGTAGGGAAGAGCTAAGGCAAGAGAAAGAAGAAACTCACACCAGGACTGAAGCAATCGAAACGGATATGGCAGCCTTACGAGACCAATATCAACTTCGACCGAGGGAAGACCCAGTTCCCGATGCTGGACCGATGAAGGTCCCAGTCGCTGACCCTCGACCGAGGCAGGTTCCAGTACTTGACGCCCCGGCCGAGGTACTTCCACCTCGGATGCCTGTCCGAGGTGCTCTTTTTGCAGGAATCCCGCAAACCCTAGGTCAAAGGATGGACCCCAATCAACAATTGAGGCGTCCCGGAGTTAACCTAGGAGATCCAGCGGACCATGACTACGAACTTCGACCGCAAGTTCTTTCCATGATTCGCCAATGCCAGTTCGGAGGGCTAGAGAAGGAATCCCCACATCAACATCTTCAAAACTATGAGATCTTGATGGAGACCTTGAGACCCTCAAGGATTGAAAACAACAACTACAAGCTAAGACCTTTTTACTTTTCTTTAAAAGATAGAGCTCTTACTTGGTATCAATCTCTTCCTCCAGGAAAAATTTGCACTTGGGAGGAGATGACTACGGAATTCTTGACTAAATTCTTTCCCCCCTCTAAGACTGCTGAAATGAGAGGGAAGATCAATGCATTCATTATGTAAGACAAGGAGAGCTTGTCCAAGTCATGGGAGAGGTTTAAGGACATTCTTTTGGATTACCCACATCATGGGATTCCAAAGATAGAGTTGTTGGAGATATACTTCAAGGGTCTGGACGGAAGCACCCAGTTCAACCTCCAACTACTCTCCGCCGGTACCTTTATGGACATGGCGATTGACGAAGCTTGGGACTTCATCGAGAAGCAAGCTTTGCATATGGAGAAGTACACCCATCAAGGAGCTGAAGGTGGAGTTAAAAGAGTTAACTTTCAAGATACTCAGCCAAACAACAATCAACTCACGTCTTTGAAGAATGACGTGAAGCAATTGAAGGAACTCTTGGTTGCTCAAACCAAGAAGGAAGATCAAGGACAAAGGAATAACAATAATGGATACCGTAACAACAACAACGGTTCCCGGAACAACAACTACAACAACAACAATAGAGGATCCAATAGCAACAATTGGAGGGCGAACAACCAAAATTTTGGTAACAATCATTCTAACTCCAACTCTAACGATTCCTCTAATCCTTTCCTCTCTTCCCCTTCTTCTTCTTCTACTCCATTAAAGAGCCGGGGGGAAGGATCAATTTCGTCTCAGCCGGAGAAGAAAGACGCAGTGTTGGAGGCTATCTTGATCAAGCTTAGTGCTATGGAGACTTCTATGACTTCATTTTCGAAGGCCCAAAAGGCCTTTGAACAACAACTTGCAAGTAGGGCGAATGAAGCGCCAAGAGATCCAGGGAAGCTTCCAGCAAGGACGGAAAGCAACCCTAAGGGTCAGATCATGGCCATAACTACGAGGAGTGGACTGAAAAATGCAGATCCAGTGCCTCGGTCGGTGCCAGTACCGACGAAGACCACCTCGGTCCAGGTGCAGTCGAAGAACACTTCGGCCGAGATGCCAACCGAGGTGGAGCCACAGAAAGCGGAGGGGAAAACTGAAGTTTATGTTCCACCTTCTGCATACAAACCACCACTTCCATTCCCCCAGTCAAGGGCCAGAGCACATCTAGACAAGCACTTTGGTAAGTTCCTTGACTTGATGAATAAACTGCACATTAACATTCCTTTCCTTGATGCTATTCTAGGAATGCCCGCCTATGGGAAGTTCTTGAAAGAACTTTTATCAAGGAAGAGGAAACTGGAAGACTTTGGTGAAGTTAGGATGACATCTAAATCCTCGGAGCTCATACAAATCATGAAGGAGAAGATGTCACCTAAGTTGAGAGATCCCGGCTCATTTTGCATTCCCATTCAAGTTGGGGATGTCACTTGTGAAGCCTTATGCGATCTAGGAGCCAGCGTGAGCATCATTCTGCTGGATTATGTGTGAAGATCGGACTTGGAGAGCCCAAGCCGGTCAAGATTCGATTATACATGGTGGACCACTCCATTATCCATCCCGTGGGCATTTTGGAAGACGTTCCGGTCAAGTTAGGTAACTTCTATTTGCCAATAGACTTTGTTGTACTTGACATTCCCGCAGATTATCCTGTTCCTATTATTCTCGGGAGGCCATTTCTAGCAACTTCAGGTTGCAACGTGGATTGTAAGAACGCCAAGTTGAAATTCAACATTGGTGGCGATGAAGTGGAGTTCGCATTACTTGCAGCCATGAAGGGAGAGCAGCTAAGCGATGATATCTTCAACATCTACGATGAAGAATAATCAAGAGAATTGGTGAGCTCTACCCTTATTAACGATCCACTTGAACGAGTTATTAGTTTCAGTTTAATGGAGGAAGGTATAGATGCTTCTTGTGATGCAGATATACGGAGCTTAAAAGCACTGGAAGAAGATCCAGGAGCTAAAACTGAGAAGCTAATCCAGGAGACGAAGATCTCCAGGTTCGGTTCCAGTTGCAGTACCTCGACCGAGGCACTTTCTGGACTGAGCGAGGCGACTGAAGAACATCTCGGTCAACGCCTCTGCGCCTCGACCGAGGTCGATGGCGAGATGATGTCAACTGAGACTGCTGAGAATAACAAACTTCTTACTCCCTTCTCTGACATTCATCCTCAGTTGGTGGAACATTCTATCCACCAACTTTCTGATAATAAAGGACTTTGGTATGCTGATATTGTGAATTATCTTGTTTGCCAGGAATTACCGCCCGGATTGACGTACTCCCAAAAGAAGAAATTCTTCAAGGACGTACGCTATTACTACTAGGATGAGCTGCTGCTATTCAAGCGCGGACCGGATGGGATGCTTCGAAGATGCATTCCGGAAGATGAAGTTAATAGCGTCATACGGCATTGTCATTCACTTCCTTGTGGAGGACATGCTAGCACCGATAAGACATGCGCTAAGGTATTACGTTCCGGTTTTTTCGGCCCACATTATTTAAGGATGTACAATCGTTTGTTGTCTCTTGTGATGCATGCCAAAGAACAGGAAATCTATCTAGGAGGAACAAAATGCCACTTAATAACATTCAAGAGGTGGAAATCTTTGATGTGTGGAGGATAGACTTCATGGGACCCTTCCCATCATCCGGAGGAAACCTCTAAAAACTTCTTGTAGTTGATTACGTCTCTAGATGGGTTGAAGCCATCACTTCCTCCACTAATGACGCCAAGGTGGTTGTGAAGTTCTTAAACAGGACTATCTTTCCACGTTTTGGAACTCCACGTATCATCATCAGCGACGGAGGAACGCATTTCATCAACCGGAAGTTCAAGGCACTTCTATCAAAGTATGGGGTAACCCACAAGGTATCAACCCCTTATCACCCTCAAACTAGTGGACAGGTCGAGATCTCAAATAGAGAAATCAAAGCAATTTTGGAGAAGACCGTTTCTAGGACGAGGAAGGATTGGTCCATGAAATTGGACGACGCTCTTTGGGCCTACAGGACCGCATTTAAGACTCCCATAGGTACCACCCCTTATAATTTGGTATATGGTAAGTCTTGCCATTTGCCCGTTGAGTTAGAACACAAAGCATATTGGGCGATCAAATGGTTGAACTTCGACATTAAGGAGACCGGCGAGAAGCGGCTATTGGATATCAACGAGCTGGAGGAGCTGCGTTTGAACGCTTATGAGAATGCCGAAATCTATAAGGAGAGGACGAAGAAATGGCATGACAAGCGTATCATCCCAAAGGAGCTTAATGAAGGAGACTTAGTTCTACTCTTCAACTCCCGCCTCCGCCTCTTTCCAGGTAAGTTGAAATCTAGATGGACTGGACCTTACGTTGTGAAACATATTTTTCCTCATGGTGCAGTTGAGATATGGGGCGAAACGAGCGGAAGCTTCAAGGTCAACAGTCATAGACTCAAGAAATACAAACCGAAAATTCTGGTTGAGGAGGTTGCACCAATATACCTCATTTGAGACGCATTATGGTCCAACTAGCGACCTTAAACCAAGCGCTTCTTGGGAGGCAACCCAAGGTATTGCTTTATTTTCCCTTTTTCTAGTCTAGCTTAGATAGTTTTGCTTTTGCTTTGCTTTGTTTTGTTTTCGGCGTCCTAGACAAACAACAGGTAACATCTAAGGAAGGAGTAAAAACCAGGAGCATAACTGGAAGGACAGAAGTTCGAGAATTTGAGAAGACGAAGTTTGACTAAGGCACATCTCGGTTGCTGTCAGAACACCTCGACCGAGATGATTCTTGAGCAACCGAGGCGACTAGGCTTTCTGAAGAACCACCTCGGTCCGTACTACCTCGGTCCAGTCGAGATCACCTCGACCGAGGTGACAGTAGTTCCAGAAAGGGTATAAAAGGGGGATTAATTTTCTCTCTCTTCAGTTTTACCCTTCCTCGACCGCGGCGCTCCCTTTCACCTCGCCCTTCGATTCTTGCTCATTTTCGAAGATTTTCGCTTCCAAACTGCGATTAAAGCGTAGAGGATCAAGCTGCAAGTGCGAATCTGCAAAGAAATCGAACCGAAACGGCCGAATGAGGTAAAAGTGAACAAAACACTAACCTCGCTGTTTTTGCTTCGATTTGGGCTTGGATTGCCTTGCATTTGCTGAGAAACAGATTAAGTACCCCATAGGAACCAGTTGTAGTGATTTTGGAGGAAAAAAACTGGATTTTTGAGAGATAAGATCGCACAGTTTTTCGGCTCGGTCCAGTCGTGCTGTGCCTCGGCCGAGGTGTTCTTGAGTCTGTCAGACCGACCGAGGTGACTTGACAGAAAGAGTTTTGAAAATGAGTTCTGACAGACGGCTTGCTATTAGGGATAGATCCTCCCTTTCCCCTTCCCGTTCTTCTTCCAGACCTTATCGACCGGTGATCCACGAGCGACACCGGGTCGATTACGACCGTATTGCAGCCCGTCCAGTGATAGCACCTCGCTTCCTGGACGTGTCATCCTTTGATTGTCTCCATGTGGATGGATAACTTAGACGGATGATATCGACGGTAGGACTGGATCAGTTTACTGCGATCCGTGCACCTGCCTATCTGGAGCCCACCCTAGAGTTTGTTAGCTCCTTCACCTACCTCCCCACAAAGCGTTCTGTGAAGTACCGGTTGATGAACCGGAACTTCTTAGTTCCATTAGAGTACTAGAGGGACATATTTGGTTTCCCAGCCCCGACTGTTGTAGATTTCCCTTCCCGGACCGTAGCTAGAGAGTTTTGGGGTCAGATTGCTCACGTGGTTGAGCACGCAGACAGGTGGCGCCCTGGAGACTCCAGGGAGAAGGTTATTTTTCACCTAGCTTTTAGGTTAGCTTACCGTATCTTCAGTGAGACGCTTCTGGCGCGTACTGAGACGCCCTAGAAGGTCCGACAGGGGGAGCTTTTCAGCCTTTACTGCATGGTGACTAGAGGGATCCCCGACTTTGGCTTGATGTTGGCAGAGGACCTGCACAAGATCAAGGCCAAGGCAAAGGGGGACATCTGTTGCGGAGGACTTGTGACCCACATTGCCAGCTATCAGGACATGGACCTCAACGCTTGCACTATGGTGGCGGCTGCCAAGCCGCTAGGGCTACAGGAGATGATCACTCGGCGGATTCTGGTTCCCCGAGGACTGAGTACACCATATGTGGCTATGCCATGGGAGCTGACTGCACCGCAGGGGATCAGATGGTCACCCCAGTTCTCTGTCTATGACCCTCACTACTGGCAGACTGCTTGGGCCCCACTAATGGAGGATTATAGAGAGGCAGCAGCTGCACCAGCTGAAGAGGAGGATGCGGAGGAGACTGTTGATGACAGGGATGATGGAGTTCCGATGGATACAGGGACGAATATTGCTGGGACGAGTGCGCCAGTTATTGATCTTGATGATGATAATACTGAGCCTGCACCAGCTGCATCACCAGTGAGACCTGCTAGGCGTAGGGCACACCAACATAGAGATCCAGAGGCTCACCGTCGGATCGATGATCTGACGGATCAGATGATAGACTCTTATGCTGCCCTTACTGTGGACATGCATGAGAGATTTGCTGCCCATCACCGACAGATCGACAGTTGGACTCATCAGATGCTAGAGGGACAACACTATCAGCGCAGGATGATGAAGATCCAGTTTCAGCAGGCTATGAGTTATCCATTTGACCCATCCCAGTATCCATATGTGCCACCACCACCACCACCACCGGATCAGGATTATTGAGAGCTGCAGGATTTTCTTTCTTATTTTTATGCAGTTCAGCTTTATGTCCGGTGAGTATTTTATTTCCTTAGACTTATTTCGACCCACTGGGACAGTGTGTCCCATGTATGGGGTGTTTATTGATGTATTATTTGACTCATGGATGTATGACTTGACCTTCTATGATATTTATGCTTCATTCTGCTTCTATGTGTTTATCTGAGACTACATGCATACATACAGGTTATTTGATTGAGAAAAACGTCGAAAATGAAAAAAAAACTGGTTTAAAAAAAATTTTTGACCTCGACCGGGGCAGTTCTGGCCGAATGAGGTGTTTCACCTCGGTTGACCTAAGAACACCTCGACCGAGGTGGGTTAACTGAGAGTTTTCGAAACGATTTTTTGTGCTTCTTATTTGGATATGATCTCAGTGAAGATCTTGCTTATTGACTGAATTTAAAATCTTTATGTTTTTGAAAGGTTTTATAATATGTTTAAGTTGCTAAATGCTTTGTTTGAATTTTTTGGCATGTTTAATACTTTGTTTTTATCCAAATTATGTTGAATTTGAAGGTTGACGCCACAAGATAAGTTCTCTCACTTTCATCCTGGAAAGACCAAGGCGATTCATTCTTCTCTCTTCTTCTTCTTGATCATGCTTAGCCCCTCATATACAGTTTTGCCTCCCTTTACCTATCCGGGAATTTGGAAGCAAGCAAGTGATGAAAGCAAGTGAAGTTAAAGTTGAGAAGTTGGCTGGAAGTGAAAGTGTTAGAAAGAAATAAATAGGTTTGGGGAAGTCAATCATGATGATGAGTAACTCGGCACCATTCACATAGCCGGGTGTTTGTGTCTTGCCAAAGTCGGATTGAGCGATATTCCTAACGGGTCATGGTATGTGCATCAAGGTTTGATGCATCTCAAGAAATTGATGATTGCTGATTTCCTAGGCTTCGGTTATTGTGCACCTCTGTCCATGCATCCCAAAAAGTAAAGTAAAAAGAAAAAGTGTGAAATAAGCAAAGCTTATTGGTGGAAGATGTTGAAAGTCAAAGTGAAAGTGAAGTATATCCTTTTCCCGGATTCTAACACCACATTACCTTACATACATCCCTACCCCACACGTTTCTTGACCTTTCTTTTGGGAAGCCCTTGAGACCTCGAGCTTGTTGATTGACTTAGTGGTTTAAACTGGATTATGCATGATTAATTTCGATAATTATGACTTATTATGCATTCTATGATTTTATGCAAAGATGAACAACTTTCTTATATTTATAAAATGTTTTAATCATATTTTGATTTTAAATTCCATGAAGTATTCTCTTAGAGTGATCTATGATTGTTGCACACCATAAAAATGTTTTGAAAAACTTTCATTGATTTTCTTGACTTATAATCCATTCTATCTTGCCTTTTAAATGCGGAACTTTCTTGGGGACGAGCAAGGGCTAAGTATGGGGTATTTTGATAGCATGAATTATAGTCTATATTTTGGGTTTTGTTTGGACGTTTTATCTTCAATAATCTGCATATTTGTATGTATATTATGTGATTATATTACCATTTCATCTACCTTTGCGGGAATCGAGGTCTACACCTAGTTTTGTTGTAATCGTAGGTAAAATGGAACGTTTTGCATCAAAAAGGAGCAAAAGGAGCTATGGAGTCATTGGAGCGACATTCAGGAACATAAGGAAACATCCAGGAAGCATAGCCATGAATTAGAGATTTACTTTGGACCAGATTTGAGAGATTTCACATTCAGTTGTGACTCACCTCGGTTGACTACAGAGTCACCTCGACCGAGGTGATCCAGAGGAGTCGACTCGACCAAGGCGAACACCTGGGACGCGGCGAGAATATTTTATTCTTGGCTGAGATCTTTTATCTTTGGAAAGAGATCTTATATTTTTGGGCTTGGCTCCTGGAAGGAAGAAGATATGCTAGATCATATATTTTACCTATTTTTATGGGAAGAGATCTTTCTAAGATATCTTATCTTTGGAGAGTAATTTTGCTATAAAAAGGGTTGGATTTTCCACAAATCCATATCATGCTATACCACCGATCAGGGTTTATACACCGCAGCAGCCATACTCCATTTGGGAGATTTGAAGAACCTTTTTGAAGGTTGAAGGAAGAAAGTCTATAGCTTTTATAGCTTTTGAAGGGTTTTTGTAAGATCATCTTAGATTCCCTTCATTGTTGTCTTGTCTTGTTGGATTTCTATCCAAGGAACGCTTTGTTGTGATATTTGATTCAGTTATTGAAGTCTTTTCATTAAATTCTTCTTGTTCAAATATTCACTTTCTTCCCATATATTTAATTAATACTTTCATGATGATGAGTGGCTAATCTCTTTGTGTGATTCTAGGGTGATTGGCTGAAGGTTGTGGGAAAAACAATGATAGAATGATCTTAATCACAGTAGGACCCTGAAAGTTCGAGTCTTTAACCTTAACCCTAAGCATCTCGCTCAGTCGATGAACATCTCGGCCGGGGTGGAATTTGGCTGACCGAGGTGACTTATCTGATCCGAATCTGAGAGTTAAGTGTTAGAGTTTGCCAAATCCTATTC
The DNA here is from genome assembly GCA_033239045.1 of Fagopyrum esculentum. NCBI lineage: Eukaryota > Viridiplantae > Streptophyta > Magnoliopsida > Caryophyllales > Polygonaceae > Fagopyrum > Fagopyrum esculentum. The sequence goes on along the minus strand of BSUD01000003.1, from coordinate 60,073,763 downwards.
TTATTACACCTTTCCTGGTTCAATGCAAGCTTAGGATGAGACTTACCCGGTAATTCCTTAGTTTGTTTACCTAAGATCATAAGTGTAGGTAATAAAGGTTTATCCTTTATTGGGGTTTGAGTGTGCTTTCATCCCATCTTTGTGAGTTAGCTTGAGACTTACCTGGTAAAGGTTGATTCTATTCCCTTAGATGGTGTGTTAGTTTGAGGTTATAGTTCTTTATCTTGATTCCTTGAGACTTACCCGGTAATAGGAGTTGCTGTTTAGGATTAGTGAGTAGTGAGACTTACCCGGTGATCTATTCCACTTTAGTAACACCTTCCCTATGCAAAAATCTCAGCTTTGTCCACTTATCTTTAGATCTTGAGTTGGAGCCACAACTAGATGCTTTAATCCCTAGAATTGCATATTTCCTTTATTGACTTTTATCATCTTTGATTGTTTTAATTGCTTTGTGGTTAGTAATTGCTAAAGCTTACCGTTATCGACTTTGTTTCACTAAGTCCCTGTGATCGACCCTTGGAATTCCTTGCTTTTTACTACGATTGACCCGTACACTGCGGGTTCGCATCCTTGTTTTAAGCTTACGTCTAGGGTTATAAATTTATAGCTTGCACACACCGTTTGGAGCGAACAGAGGATGCCATTCGGACTTTGTATCGCTCCATCCACCTTTCAAAGGTGTATAATGGCCATCTTCTCGGAATATATTGAGGAAATCATGGAGGTTTTTATGGACGACTTTTCAGTTTATGGTTGCTCATTTGAAAATTGTCTTGCTAACCTTTCTCTTGTTTTGCAAGAATGTGAAGACACTAACCTTGTTCTAAATTGGGAAAAGTGTCAATTCATGGTTAATGAAGGCATTGCGCTAGGACATTTGATCTCTAATAGAGGGATCGAAGTTGACAAGGCTAAGATAGAGACGATAGAGAAGCTTCCTCCTCCATCTTCGGTGAAGGGCATAAGAAGTTTCCTAGGACATGCAGGGTTTTATAGGAGATTCATCAAAGATTTCTCGAAAATTTCGAAACCACTAACCAATCTATTGATAAACAATGCTGTTTTTGATTTTTCGCAGGAATGTTTAGATGCCTTCTATAAGATTCGAGAAGCTCTCATCTCAGCCCCGAAAATCTAACCTCCGGATTGGAATCTTCCATTCGAGGTTATGTGTGATGCGAGTGACGTAGCTGTTGGAGCGGTGCTTGGACAAAAGAAGGAAGGCCACACTCATGCCATCTACTATGCTAGCAAGACGCTAGATGAAGCGCAGCTCAACTACGCCACGATCGAAAAGGAATTTTTAGCCGTTGTATATGCTTTTGAAAAGTTCCGTTCTTATCTTGTAGGAGCGAAAATGATTGTATACACGGACCATTCATCAATACGGTATTTTCTCGCCAAGAAAGATGCAAAGTCGAGGCTGATTAGATGGATTCTTCTTCTCGAAGAATTCGATCTAGAGATTCACTACAAGAAAGGCTCCAAAAATTCTGTTGCGGATCACCTAAGTCGTCTATCACACACCGTAGGCGACAACCTACCAATCGATGACTCCTTCCCAGATGAGCACTTACACATAATGGAGGAATGCACCGATAAGATTTCTAGAGGTAACGAACCTTGGTTTGCTGATTTTGTAAATTACTTGGTTTGTCAAGAAATACCTCCCGGACTATCCTATGCATAAAGAAAGAATTTCTTTAGGGATATCCGCCAATACTATTGGAATGAACCTCTATTCTTCAAGAGAGGTTCCGACGACATCATGTTCGCCCAAAAGCGTGCGTGCAAATAAGTTTTAATTATAAAACTGATACAAAAGCAAGCGAACCCGCAGTGTACGGATCGACGTAGATAAGCAAGTATTCCAGAGTATCGAACTCAGGGATTTGGTGAGTCAAATTTAGTTTCGAATAATCGAGCAAGTAAAAGTATAAAAGCTTTGCAAATATTGGGGAAAACAACAACCCTAAAGATCCAAGTATCTAATTGTGACAATCGATTCAAGATATACTATAGATGTAAGGACAGAGTTGAGATTGCAAAGGTATAACTAAAGTAAGATAATGTATAGTTAAGTTCCAAAACCCTATATGTCTAACCCAAAGGCTCTCTCAATAAAGGTTGTTGAGGTTGTAGTATAGAAAGGATCTAAGGACAAGAATTAATCTCAAATACCCATGCCCAAACCCAAGGAATCAAAGATAAAGTAAAACGGTTAAGGTTGTAACACTCGAAACCAAAATAGAGGATCTTGAGTCTCACTACTACCTAGAAAAGGCAAGACAAGGCTAGGTTAAAGCAAATCTTTAATTTTGGATTAAAGCAAAAGCGAAAGTCGTAAAACAGAGAAAATCACGGCTAGATCTTGAGATTCCACGGCCGTGGAACTCAAGAACTGACCTTGGTTTAGGGTGTCGACGAGTTTTCTCACACTCTCAAGGTCCAATCAAGTTACGATCGATCTATCATCATCTAAGCCACAACTATCAACCCTTCACCTTAGAATTTCTAAAGGGTTTTAGCCAATAACCATCATTATGATATCAAAAATCAATTTAAGAAGAAAGAAAGATGAAAACCCTCGAAAACTCAATAACAAATCAAAGTCAATCTTGAATCCGAATAACAAAAGTAGTATGTTTATGAATTCAGGAAATGGAATAAGAATCCTCACAGCGATCTTAGAAAACAAAGAAAAACGGAGTGTCAATCCGTCTCCAAAAGTGAAAACCCAAAGAAAATCTCCAAAATCACCTCTTTCACAATCTCCAATCTTCCGAAATCTCTAATCCTCAAGGTAAAATGAACCCTAAGCATCCGTCTCCGAAGCTCTAAGCGAAGGTCCTCGAAACACCCTTCTCAAGCCTACTTATAGGGCGAAATAGGGTTACGAGAAAGCCCAATGACGTTGCTGACGTGGCAAATATGACACGTCACAAACGCATGGAAATCACGGTCATGAACAAATTTCCACGGCCGTGGTTTAGACCGTGTAACTCTCTGTTGTGCTTCAAACTCACTTCCACGATCCAATTGCCAAGTCCACGGCCGTAATTTAGGGAGTGGTTCTCCAAATTCTTGTGAAAGCCTTTATTTCGTGATGTTCTTCACTCATGCTCCTTCCTTAACCTCTCCAAAGCATCTCCTTGCCATCATGCATGATCAAATACTCCTTTCCTTCCACATTTTGCTCCAATCCAAGCCTTTATTCACCTAAAAATAAAACAAAGCTAGTGTAGATCTCTATATCGATAAAGTGAGTGAATGAGCTCGCAAATGCCTCAAACTCATATCTATGTACACATAAAAGAGGGAAAAACAACTAAAACAAGTGCCTAAAATATAGTCATATTTCATGCTAACAAAATACCCCATACTTGTCACTTGCTTGTCCCCAAGCAAGGTTTTCAAAAGCTTAGAACATAAGGTAGAATGAAATATGAATGCAAAACAAAACAAAACAATCTTTTTGGTAATATGCTTCTAATCAATAGATTATCCTCAAACCTTGCTTCATTCATCCTTGAAAACGTTCTTATACATAAACCAAAACATGCAAAGCAAAGGAACTTCATAAGTTGCCTAAACTTCAAGACAAACATCATAACCTTCAAGCATTGTCAAAATCGAGCATGTGAAACTTCAATTTAGATCACCAAGTCAAATAACACTCTTATGATCTCAAGGACTTTCAAGTAAGGCCAAGAATACGGAAAAGGTGGGAAACTTGTAAAGGAATGTGGTGTATGAATCCGGGAAGAAGGAACAACCCAAACTCTTTTCTTTTCACCATTCCAACTAACCACAAACTTAGAGCTTTGCTCTAGACTTTTTGCACATAATTTTTCGACTTTACTTTTTTATGGATAGCGGTACACAAAAACCGAAGCCTAGGAGATTGGTGTTTCTCAAATTCGAGATGCCTCAAACCCTTGATGCATATACCATAATCCGTTAAGAATATCAATCAATCTGATTTTGGCAAGACACAAACACCCGACTTTGTGAATGGTGCCGAGTTACTCATCGTCATGATTGACTTCCCCAAACCTATACTTTCCTACACTTTGAATTCAAATAATTTCTTTCATAGCCCTCCCACATCAAAAATGCCAAAATCAACTCTTCCTAAATCCCGGATAGGTGAAGGAGGAAAATATTTTCATTGAGGGGCTAAATGATCAAAGAAAGAAGTAAGAAAATCGAGGTGCCTTAATCATCTCATAAAGAAGTATAAGAACTTATATTGTGATTTCAACCTTCGCTTCTCAATATGATTTAGATAAAAACTTTCACATTATGAAACTTGCAAGAAAGGATAAACAACATACTCAATCTCTTCACAATTCATGATTCAATTCAACCATACAATTGTCATCAAAAACTCATACCACAAGTAGTTTTCATCATAGAAATCATCTCTAATCTTAGAAGCACAAAGTCTTTTCAAATTTTTCATATTTTTATGGGTTTTTCAAAGCATTTTTCATGCAATGCAATAATGAAACGTGTGACAATGAAAGAAAACATGCAAGTGTTCATAGTCATAAGCAAAGCAAAGTGAGTAGAGTTATTACAAACGATAGTCACACCCCACCCCATACTTGAAATACACATTGTCCTCAATGTTCAAAAGAAATAAAGAAAAGAAAAGAAACAAATGAAACTCACTAATGGAAGTGGAGCGGCTCTAACCGGCTAGTCATCTCATCATCATCACTGGGAAGGCGGCGGTGGTAATGGATAGAATTCCGAGCTAAAGTTTCGCCCAAACTGCTGATAGTAGACGTCCCTCAAGATACGGGCATTCTCCTGGCGCTCTACGTCATGAGACTCCTGTCAGACCTCCAAGTCTCCTACTCTCCTCGAAAGATCATCCGCCCAACCTGGAAGCTGCGAATACCAAGGTGGCGGCTGGCTATACCATGAAGGTGTGTCTTGAGGAGGAGTCGGTTCAACCGGTGGATGATCATACCATGGAGGAGGAGCTCCCATCCATGATGCATTCTCTCCATACCAAGCGGGTGGAGTCTCCATCCACGTTGGCCTCTCACTCACACTAGCCCTGCGTGAAGAAGATGAACCGGAAGGTCTAGAAGGTCGGGGAGATCGCCTAGGCGGCTCCGGGAAGTCGGCCAGCTGGTCCGGGAATGTACCAAAGTCATGCTCAGCACCTCCTACATCATGATCATCTCCTCCTCCCATCTCCTCATCATCATCCCCAGCTGGGACCTCATCCGGCACATATGGAGGGGCTACAAGTCTATTATCATGCATGGATGCGAAGGTCTCCTTCCAATTTTTGGCGGCCTAACATGATGGAGTACTCGGGAAGCCATGGGATACTTCTACCACCTCTCTCCTCCCATGGCATGGCTGCAGTAGGTACAGCTTGGTGGCGGGGAAAGATAATACCTCTAGTCATAAGCCCATTGAGACACAAAGGTCTCGCCGCTATCCTAGTACATGCGGAGTAGTCTATCCCTAACTGAGTGGCTATGTGAGTAACCATACCCCCATAACCTATGTTCTCGGCCCGTTTGTTCTTCAATTTGCTAATGGTGGAGGCAAGGAGTGTAACACCCCGAATCCGCAGGACTCGGAGTGTCACATTGGGCTAGGATCTCACAATGGATCCTGACCCTAGCCTGACAAAAACTTCACTAGACCTTACAACATGGCACTGACAAATATAAAAACAAATACGTAAAACTGTATAAAACTGTACAACCCAAAAAGTAAGACAACATAGCAGAGTATGAAACATAACACCCTCACACAGGAGGTAACAAAAGATTATTCTCACGCAGGAGGGAAAGATAACAAACCCCAAAATCCCACACAACCTATGTACGAGACGTCCTCGGCCTGCCACTCTGCTAGATCACCCAACAGCATGCCTATCCTGTGGGACATCTACAACATGGTAATAAACCATTAGCTATCCATACACATATATAGAGTATTGCATAAGCACAATCACAAGGGAAGATAAACACATCAACATGCTTCCACTCATTTACCCATTTAGTCATTTCAATATAACGGTCATTCACTCAAATCATATAGATATAATATATATGAAACTATGTGACACGAGGATGGATACATCCTCGCCTCTGAGCCTACTAGCCAGCCGTACTAGTATCCGTCACACAATCCGTGTACCCTGTGGGAGTGGATTGCGCCCTTCCTGTAAACCGGTCTGGACTGACCCAAGAGAACCTCCCAAACTCCACGGCGGGATGAAAGGGAAGGGTTATCACATCCACGCATACAGGGCAATCAATAAAACATAGGTCGGTATATACGACATCACATGCTATCATAGCAAACATACAAAGCACACACCACTCATGCAAACACCCAATATAAGGATGACAGCTAAGTAAGTCCTACGGACTTACCTCAACCTCGATCACACCCAACCACGATCACCTCTACACTGGAGGGACAACACAACCTATAAACAAGGCATATGAAGAATATATCAAACTCCTAGCAACATAAGGGTCACACCTTGACCCAAAGGGATCCAAAGGATCAACCTCAACCTCACTCACAACCTAAAGAACCTCAAAAGCCATAAAAGGCATAAATCGATCATAACCTCCTAAAAACTCAACCTCACACATCTAGCGTGATCCTAAGCACTCACACTATAGGAAAGGAGGGAACAAAGGCACCCTAAGGAAGGCCTAAAAGCAACAGACACCTGCAGAACCAAGGGAAACACCAAGCTGGTGCAGGTGGGCGCAAGGGCGGTGCACTGGCCCGCGCAGGGGCGGCTATAAGGTGGCGCAGGGGCGGCTGTTGTGTAGAAGACACTATCGCAGCTCTTTCTTCACTTCTTCCTTCGATTCTCTACCCTTCTTCACTCCAACAGCAACATATGTACAGAACATACACATATATACATCAACATAAGCCAAACCTGGCTAAAACAAGATCCAATCCTAAGGAGTCTATGCTAAACTAAGGAAAGGAAGGAACAAGAGACAAGAAGATGAAAAGAAGAAGAAGGAGATGGAAGCCATGGAAGCTTACCAAGATGAAGATCCAGAAGCTTACAACTCACCAAACGTCCTCAAGTTGGCTCACAAGACTCAGCAACCATAAACATCATCAAAGTCAAGCAAAAACTCACTATCTCACACACAAACTCAAAGAAGATCAAGCAAAGTGATCCAAGGAGAAGAGAGAAGAAGATGTGCGTATGGAGAGAAAGAAAAGTCTGAGAATGGTAACCCTCATCAAAGAAGAGAAGAAAAAGTATAAATAGGAGGTAAAAGGGTAAAGCACGGGTCAAAGGGTCAAAGAAGGCGGCTGCAGCACACAGAGCTGTAGGGGCGGACCCTGTGAGCCGCAGGGGCGGACCAGGATAGGCGCAGGGGCGCCCTCTAGGTCACGTAGGGGCGGCTCAAGCATAATCTTGGCCCTCTGCACACTCTCTGAGCAACTCAGCAACTAGGCTCTTACATCTGACCCCCCCAAAAACAAGTTTCGTCCCGAAACTTGCAAGATCTCAAAGCCTCTCGGACCCATAAGCCAAGGTATAACTCACTCTCTCGCTATCGAAGGTATCACATCTCCGCTCAAAAGGTCATAACCTATAACCGATCTATAACCATAAACATCAACATGGAGGAATCATCAACTCCAAAAAACAGGGCCGTAACGCTACCCAAAGGTGTAGAGGAATCACATCTCTCGCCATAACATAACACAGGGCATAAAGGAAGCATATCTCTAGCCGAAACATAACATAGGCATAGAGGAAATACGTCTCTAGACAATCCATAAGTATATACATCGCATGGAAGAATCACATCTCCACTGAAATTATGTCCATAAAAGTAGCATGGAGGAAAGAACCATCTCTAGCTTAATCCATATCAACTCAGATAGCATGGAGGAAAGAACCATCTCCAGCTATAAACATAAGTCATACTCAAATAGCATGGAGGGAATAATCATCTCCAGCTATAACATACGTCATGCTAGTATAGCAAGATCGAACAAGATCATAAGGCATAACAACACTAGCATGGAATAAACACATTCAGACATGAAAGCGCATAAGCACATAACCACATACTCACCAAGATATCACTAAGATCTACTCATCGACCCTAGATGCATCCATCTCGGCATAAAACTCTGGATTGTTCCTCTGGATACTATCCTCAGTCTCCCATGTAGCCTCCTCAGGTCCACGTCTCGACCACTGTATCCTCATCATAGGTATGTCCTTCGAACGCAGGCGTCTCACACCTCGCTCTAGGACTGCAATAGGATGCTCAGCAAAGGTGTGGTCCGGCTCTACCACTAAATCATCATAACTCACGATGTGTTTAGGATCTGGTATGTACTCTCTCAGTTGGGACACATGGAACACAAGGTGAACACCCTCTAATCTCAGAGGCAAAGCTAATCTGTAGGCTGCCCTCCCAACTTTGTCCAATATCTTAAAAGGACCGACATATCGGGGACTCAACTTCCCCTTTATGCCAAGACGCCATGCGTCGGGGATACTCTCAACCAGACATGAGCTCCTACACTGAACTCTAGAGGCTGACGCCTTTTGTCTGTATATGACTTCTAGCGACTCTGTGCACCCAGCAACCTCTCTCTAATCGGCGCTACTCGAGCCATATCATCCTGAATCTGCTCTGGCGCTATCCCACTAATACTGCTAGGCTCACCCCAGCATAAAGGTGTACGGCACCTACGTCCATAGATGCATGCCAGCTGTTGTTGTATGAGAACTCAACAAGTGGGAGGTAATCAGACCATCACTGTCCCCAATCCAACACACAAGCTCGCAGCATATCCTCCAAAGTCTGGATGGTCCTCTCTAACTGTCCGTCTGTCTGGGGGTAAAACGTAGTCGTGAAGTGTAGACTCGTCCCCAAAGCAGTCTGAATTTGCTGCCAAAACCTCGAGGTGAATTGACCATCTCGATCATAGACGATCGTCCTCGGTACACCATGGAGCCTCACTATCTATCTAGTGTACTCCTCAGCCAACCTACTCACTGGCCACGTCTCTCTGATAGGGATGAAACGTGCCGTCTTCGTCGATCTATCAACAACAACCCAGATGGTATCAAAACTCCTACTAGGTCTCAAACTAGTCACAAAATCCATGGAGACGTCCTCTAACTTCCACTGCGGCACTGGTAGTGGATGGAGCTCACCTCCGGGTCTGCAATGCTCTATCTTGACCTACTGACAGGTTGCACACTGAGCCACAAATCTGGCGACATCGGGCTTCAGTCCCCTCCACCAATATGAACGTCTCACATCATGGTACATCTTACTCGCACCTAGATGTACAGAGTAAGGTGTACAGTGAGCCTCCTGTAAGATCCTCTGTCTCAACTCTGCATCAGCAGGAACACAAATGCAATCATGTTGCCTCATCACTCCATCAGCTCCAATGGAAAACTGTGGTGCCTCTTCATGAGACATCCTCTCTCTGATCCTCATCAAGGTCGGGTAGGTCCCCTGTTTCTGTTGGATCTCATCCAACAGACCAGGTAAAACCTCTAAAGCATACAACTGGGCATTCTCATCAGGAAACTGGATGTTCATCTCTAGCCAAGTTAGATCCCTCTGAAGCTGAGGCTGTACAGTCAATCTCGTAATTGCCTTCTCTCGAGGCGTCTTCCTGCTCAAGGCGTCAGCTACAACATTTGCCTTGCCAGGATGATACAAAATCTCAAGGTCAAAGCCCTTGATCAACTCAAGCCATCGATGATGGTGGTTATTCAACTCCCGCTGCGTGAAAATATACTTTAGACTCTTATGGTTTGTGAAGATCTGACATGTAGCACCATACAAGTAATGTCTCCAGATCTTCAAAGCATGAACTACCACTACTAAATCCAAATTATGAGTCGGGTAATTCTCCTCATACGTCTTCAGTTGTCAAGACGCATATGCAATCACTCTACCTCTCTGCATCGACACACATCCCAAGCCTAGCTTGGTTGCATCACTGTAGACCACAAAGTCATCAGAATCCTCTGGCTATGCCAGGAAAGGAGCAGAAGTCAAACGCATCTTCAACTCCTCAAAACACTGAGCACACTGGTCGGTCCACACAAATCGGGTAGTCTTCCTCACAAGACTCGTCACTAGACGGGCAATCATAGAAAATCCCTCCACAAAGCGTCTATAGTAACCGGCTAGGCCAAGAAAGCTATACACTTCCTTGACATTCGTCGGTGTCGTCCATGCAGCAACAGACTCGATCTTCGTTGGGTCAACCATAATCCCATCGGCGGAGACGATGTGTCCAAGGAAAGTAACCTCAGACATCTAGAACTCACACTTAGAGAGCTTAGCATATAGCTCTCTATCCCTCAAAATCTGCAAAACCGTCCTCAAATGACCGACATGCTCCTCTCTACTACGAGAGTATACCAAAATATCATCAATAAAGACCACCACAAAGTGATCAAGGAAGTCGATGAATATACTGTTCATCAATTCCATAAAGACTATTGGAGCATTCATCAGCCCGAATGGCATCACTACAAACTCGTAGTGTCCATAACGGGTACGAAATGCCGTCCTGTGTACGTCCTGCTCTCTCACTCTCAGCTGGTGATATCCTGAGCGCAAATCAATCCGGGAGAAAATTGTATCTCCTTGAAGCTGATCCAATAGATCATCAATACGAGGAATTAGATACCTGTTCTTGATGGTCACCTTGTTCAGCTCTCTTTAATCTATGCATAACCTCAAAGATCCGTCCATCTTCGGCACAAGGAGGACAGGTGCACCCTATGGTGAAATGCTAGGGCGTATGAAGCCCTTCTGAGCCAACTCCTCGAGTTGCTTCTTCAGCTTCAACATCTTGACAGGTGCCATACGGTATGGGGCCTTCGAGATGGGTCGCGTGCCAAGCTCTAACTCTATACTAAAGTCCACACTCCGCTGAGGCGGTAAACTCGACGGCTCAACAAACACATTTGTAAACTTGCAAACCACTAGATAATCCTTCAGAGCTGGACTCTCTCCATCCTTCATGGCGTAGCACCAGAAGGCATCACAACCCTGTGCAATCAATCTAGCTGCTCGTACGGCACTAATAACCGAACCTGTCTTCCCAAGGTCCCAACCCCGGAAGACCTCAATCTGACCAACCTCGGTAGAGACTGTAATAGTCCGTCTACCAACATCCAAAAATGTAACATTCCCTGTCTACCACAGGTAAATCAAGTCACAACTAGTCTGGGACAATCTGGCCTCAAATGACCAGGGTCACAACAATTGTAACATTGACGTCCCTTATATACAGCCTGTGCATACGAGGGGTAACTCTGACGCCTCTGGTCTCGTCTAGACCCAAATGCTCCTCCAACTCCACTTGTCTGCCCAGTGTGCTGCCTCTTCTCAGACCATCCCGTCTGAGAAGCTCTCCTCTTACTGGCTCGCTCCCTCTCAAAAGCAGAAGCCCGGTCCTGGTAATCAGCTAGGGACTCACAATGGAATCCCGTCATGTATGAACGTGTGCTCTCTCTCAGACGATGAGAGAACATATACACATGCTAGTCCTCAGATGGTGCAATTAGACCCAGCAAAGCTAACTAGGTCTGCAAGCGGTGGATGGCATCAGTAATAGGCACGTCCTCAAAGCCAACCTCCATGAAATCCTGCAGCTTCTCCCTCCTCAGTGAGGCAGGGCAAAAATGCTCTCTAATCATGCGCCTCATGTGGTCATAACTGGTAGCTCTAGTCCGGACAGTCCTCCACCATTGGTGTGCAAGGTCACGGAATAGAGACTGGACTAGCTTTATCCGTTTGTCCTCAAGACATCTGATAGACTCCAAAGCTGAGTCACACCCCTTCATCCACAAACTAGATTTATAAAACTAGAATCAAGCAAGCGAACCCGCAGTGTACGGATCGACGTATTTAAGCAAGAATTCCAGAGTATCGAACACAGGGATTTGGGGGGTTAAATCCAGTTATAAATCGTCAAGCAAGTAAAAGTATGAAGCTTTGCAAATATATTGGGAAAACAGCAAACTTAAAGATCCAGGTATCTAATTGTGCCAATCGATTCAAGATATACTAAAGAACTAAAGACAGAGTTAAGAGTTGCAAAGGTATGCTAAGGTAAAGCAATGTACGGTGAAGTTCCAAGGCTTTATATGACTTATCTAGAAATACTCTCTATAGAGGTTGTTGATGCTTCAGTATAGAAAGGATCTAAAGACAAGAATTAATCTCAAATACCCAAACTTGTAAAACAAGGATCAAGACTAACTAAACCGATTAAGCTTGTGACACTCGAAATCGAAGTAGAGGTTGTTGAGGCTTCACTACTACTTAGAAAAGGAAAGCGAAGACTAAGTTAAAGCAAATCTTTAACCTTAGATCAAAGTAAAAGTAAGGTTCGTAAACAGACACAAATTACGGGCAGATCTTGAGTTCCACGGCCGTGGAACCTCAAGAACAGACCGTGGTTTTGGGCGTCGGCGAAATCTCTCTAACTCTCAGGGTCCAATCTGTTTACGATCGATCTATCATCATCTAAGCCACAACTATTAACCCTTCACCTTAGAATTGCTAAAGGGTTTTAGCCAACAACAGTCATTATGATATCAAATTCAAGATTAAGAAGAATGAAAGATGAAAACCTTCGAAAACCTTCAATAAACTTCAAATCAATCTCAAATCCACAAACAAGGGTAATAATGTAACAGATTTGGAATAACACAAACCAATAACAACCCTTGATAAGAACGAAGAGAGGGATGTCAATCCGTCTTCTAATCAAACATAGGAATAAAAGGTGCAACTTCCGCCACACACAACTTCCAAATCTTCAAGCCTTCGTAAATCTCCGTTGCAAAAATGCAATTCTCCGCACGTCCAATGAAACCCTAGGAACGTGTAAGTGAGCGTAAGCGAAGGTGCCGAATTCTCCCTCCGTCAGTCCTTTTATAAGGAAGGATAGAATAACCGTCCGGCCCATATGCGTAAACAATGTGTCAATATTTTATTCGTCAAAAGATTGCCTAAATCACGGTTTCATGGAGTTCCACGGCCGTGGTTTAGAGCGTGGAAGTGGGATACGGTTCTTCACAACTTCCACGACCGTACTTTATACCGTATAACTCTCTGGAATGCTCCACGTTCATGTTGCCAAGATCCACGGCCGTGGTTTTGGGCGTGGACTTCTCTACGGCCGTATTTTAGAGCGTGGAAGCGTAAATTGCTCGTAGTTTCCTTTGTGTCGTGCCATTCCTCTTCTTAGCTTCTCCCTTGGCTTCTTTCATATGTCCTCAATCCTTGGATGTGCTCAATTCATCTCCATCCTCTCTTAATTGGTTCAATTTTAGCTCTTATTCACCTATAATCAACACAAAGCTTATGTAGACCTCTATATCGACAATGTAGATAAACTAGCTAACAATTGCTTCAATGCTTTATCAGTGAACACTATAATGGATGAGAAATATCTAGAAAACATGCCTAAAATATCACAATATTTCATGCTAACAAAATACCCCATACTTGCCACTTGCTTGTCCCCAAGCAAGGTCTTTCAAAAGCTTTAGAACTCAAGTTAGGATGAAATATGCACGCAATCTCAAAAACAAATCATCTTTTAGGTGAATGTGCTTCTAGTCAATAGATCATTCTCAAACCTTGATCAAACTTCAATGTAAGCATCATTACCTTCAAACATTATCAAAATCAAATTTAAGAAACTTCAATTTAGATCACCAAGTCATATAACATTCTCTTGATCTTAAGGACTTTCAAATAAGGTGTAGAATGCGGGAAGGAAGCGAAAACTATAAGGAATGTGGTGCATGAATCCGGGAAAATGGATAACTAACTCTTTTCTTTTTCTCTTGCGGTTTTGCAACACTTTCAACTTAGAGCTTTGCTCTCTTCTTTTCACATTATTTTTCGACTTTACTTTTGGAGTTATGGACAGAGGTGCACAAAAACCGAAGCCTAGGAGATTGGCGGTTCTTAATTTTGCGAGATGCCTCAAACCCTTGATGCACATACCATAATCCGTTAGAAATATCGCTCAATCTGACTTTGGCAAGACACAAACACTCGGCTATGTGAATGGTGCCGAGTTACCCATCGTCATGATTGACTTCCCCAAACCTACAAGTTCTTTCTATTCTTTGAATGCAAAATTTTGCTTTCATGGTCCTCCCACATCAAACATGCCAAATATCAACTCCTCCAAATTCCCGGATAGGTAAGGGAGGCCATTATTTCATTGAAGGGCTAAATGATCAAAGAAAGAAGAAAGAAAATCGAATTGCCTTAATCATCTCAACAAGAAGTATAAGAACTTATCATGTGATTTCAACCTTGATTTCTCAATATGATTTAGATAACACTCTTCACATTATGAAACTTGCAAAAGTGGAATAATTAACACATTCAATTTCTTATCAATTCACTATTTGTTTAGGCATATAATTGTCATCAAAAACTCAATTCACAAGTAGTGATTATCATAGAAATCATCTCAATTCGTAGAAGCACAAAATTCTCAAAATTTGTCAATTTTTATGGGTTTTTCAAAAGCTTTTTCATGCAATGCGATAATGAAACGTGTAACAATGGAATGAAACATGCAAAGTGTTCTCAATCAAGGCAAGCAAAAGTGAGTAGAGTTATTACAAACGAATAGTCACGCCCCACCCCATACTTGAGACAAACATTGTCCCTAATGTTCAAAAAGAAATAAAGAAAAGAAAGAAAGAAAATAAACTCACGAGACGGAGGTGGAGCGGCTAATGCGGTAGATCATCATCATCCTCACTGGGGTGCCGGTGGTGGTGGAAACGGGAAGAAGCCGGGGTCGTAGTTCCGCCCTAACTGCTGGCGGTAGATGTCTTTCATCATCCTATCATGTGCATCGGCTCGTGCATCCCTAGCATCCGCGCGGATCTCCAAGGCTCCGACTCTCCAGGAAGGTCGGTGGCCCACTTCGGCAGCTGCTCGTACCACTCCGGCACCTGACTGTACCAGGCTGGTGCATCTGATGGTGCTGGTGCAGGTGGTGGTTGTGCCTGCCAAGTCGGTGGAGCTCCCATCCACTCCGGCTGCGTGCTATACCAATCGGGAGGGGTCGCCATCCATGTCGGCCTCTCACTCACGCTGGCACGGCGAGAGGAAAAACCGGAGGGTCTAGTGGGGCGGGGAGAATGTCTAGGGAAGTCGGGAAATGTATCCGGCTGATCCGGAAAAATACCAAAGTCGTGCTCCTCACCTCCTCCCTCAAAATCATCATCTCCTCTCATCTCCTCCTCATCTACAACAGGGGCCTCAGGGGGAACGTAAGGAGGTGCTACCAATCTATTCGCATGCATGGCAGCGAATGTCTCCTTCCAGTTATGGCGTCCGGCCATAATGGAGTACTCGGGAAGCCATGCCACCCCTCTACCTCCTCTATCCTCCCAAGGCATGGCGGCGGTGGATGGACCTCTATATCTAGGGAAAATCAACCCTCTAGTCATGAGACTGTGAAGTCCTAACGGCCTCACCGCTACCCTAGTGCAGGAGGAGAAGTCTACTCCTAACTGTCTAGTAATGTGGGTGACCATCCCACCATATCCAATATTGCCAGCCCTCTTGTTCTTTAGCTTACTCATGGTAGAAGCTAAGAGGGTGACACAAT
This sequence comes from Fagopyrum esculentum, assembly GCA_033239045.1. Classification (NCBI taxonomy): domain Eukaryota; kingdom Viridiplantae; phylum Streptophyta; class Magnoliopsida; order Caryophyllales; family Polygonaceae; genus Fagopyrum; species Fagopyrum esculentum. The sequence goes on along the minus strand of BSUD01000003.1, from coordinate 60,058,079 downwards.
CAGCAGGCCTCCCATGCAGCATCGAATACAACAAAAATAACTCATCGGTCTTGATCTTCTGAGGAGTCTCCGTCCTAGGGAAGAGACACTCAGAAAGTACTCGGTGGGCAATCTTCAAGGCTAAGTGATAAATCAACTTAGCCTTGGTATTAGCAGGTTGTCAGCGGTCCTCGCTAGCATATACCATGGCAATGTCCTCCCAAAATCCTTGGCGTACACGCCACTAGGAAATCGACCATTGAAGGTCTCATGGAACCCAAAGAAGGCTCCAAACTCTCTGATCAAAAATTCATAGTTCCTCTCCATCAGCCTGAAAGAAACTGTCCTATCCACATGGCTATGCTCAAAAGAGATCACAAACTCTCTAGTGATCTCCTCATAAGCGTCTTCCCGAATAGCGGAGAAGACGATCAACCCAGCTCTATCTAGTAACCAAGTAAGGTCACCTACCACATTCAGTGGCTCTAACTCCTCAAGCAGCAAATATCGAGGTCCTATGACCGGTCTCTTCACATTTCTCTCTAAAGCATCTAGATAATCATCATGAATTTGTGGAATTCTAGGGGGTGGGGGTGATGGTGGTGATGGTGTTTCACTAGGGGGTGCCTGGGAGGAGGAGGAAGCATTACCTTTCCTCTTCTTGGTCCTATTATACATTCTCATAACAAAGTCCACATTCTGTTCAAAACCACGGTCTGTTCTTGAATTTCCACGGCCGTGAAATGCCCACGAACCGTGGTTCGGTTCGTAATTTCTCAAAAATCACTCAATCAACACCAAAATCAACAGACATCAGCCCTAGACTAATTCCAATCCAATTCCAATCAGTTCTCCTAATAATTCTTGCAAAAACAAATCGAATCGACAAAGTGAAAGAAGAGAAGAAAAACCTAGGTTTTTGGATTTTAAATTCCAAATTCCGTCTTCTCCAGCGATTGTTCACTCGAATTGTTGCTTGGATCTTGTAGATGGTTGAATTTGCTCCAATTTGGGTTAAAGAATCGTTCGAAACGATTAATGAACGGAGATTTGAGAGAGGGGGCTTAAACCGGCGATTTTGGACGTGGAATTTGGGCGTTTTTGTGCTCTTTGTGAATAAGCGTGGTTTATATAGTGGCCGTAAATTTTTTTGAAAATTACGGTCACTCGGGGGTTTCCACGGCCGTGGAAATGTACGGAACCGTGGTTTTGGTGATTTTTCTCAGGCTTTTGCAAATTACGGTCACTGTAGCTGTCACGGCCGTGGTTTTGGCCGTGGAACTCTCTGTAATGTGCCAAAGTCCAAGTTTTGTCAACTTTGTTCTAACTTTTCCTTCTCTTTTCCTCTTCCACCGATCCTACATCCAAAAACACGAACATACCGGAAGGTATCGAAGGCAAAACAAACAAAAACGTCTAAACTATTCTAATCTACGAATCAAAAACAAAAACGTAAGTGCAATACCTTGGGGTGCCTCCCAAGAAGCACTTGTTTAAGGTCTGTAGCTAGACCCAATTCGCACTTATTCGAGTGTGGTGGGCGCGAACACTTCAGCTTGGAGTTCCGGCAAATACGTCTTGAGTCGTTGACCGTTCACCTTAAAGCTTCCGCCCTTTTCACCCCATACCTCAACTGTACCATGGGGAAAAACACGTTTGATTAGATAAGGTCCAGTCCAACGAGATTTAAGCTTACCTGGAAAGAGACGAAGCCTTGAATTGAAGAGGAGAACTTGATCTCCTCTTCATGCCAACGCTTATCATGCCAACGCTTCGCTCTTTCTTTGTAGATCTTGGCGTTTTCGTTGGCGTTCAAGCGAAGTTCTTCAAGCTCGTTAAGGTCCAAGAGACGCTTCTATCCTACTTCCTTCATGCTGAAGTTCAATCACTTTATTGCCCAATATGCCTTATGTTCCAACTCTACCGGTAAGTGACAAGACTTCCCATACACAAGGTTGTATGGTGTTGTTCCGATGGGAGTCTTATATGCTGTCCGGTATGCCCATAATGCGTCATCTAGCTTCAAAGACCAATCCTTCTTTGTTCTTGAAACCGTCTTCTCTAGGATCCCTTTAATCTCCCGGTTCGAGATCTCCACTTGTCCACTAGTTTGTGGATGATAAGGGGTGGCGATCTTGTGAGTCACCCCATACTTAGCTAATAGAGTTTTGAATCATCGGGCAATGAAGGGAGAACCTCCATCACTAATGATAGTCCGTGGTGTCTCAAATCGTGGGAAAATGGTCTTGTTAAAGAACTTAACCACAACCATGGCATCATTAGTGGGAGAGGCAATTGCTTCAACCCATCTCGAAACATAATCTACGGCTAAAAGTATGTATTGGTTTCCACAAGATGATGGGAAAGGTCCCATGAAGTCTACTCCTCAAACGTCAAAGATCTTCACTTCTTGAATGTTGTTAAGAGGCATCTCGTTTCTCCTAGATATGTTCCCTTTTCTTTGGCAAGCATCGCAGCAGGAAACAAAGGTTTGCACATCTTTAAATAAAGTAGGCCAAAAGAATCCAGATTGCAATACCTTAGCGCTAGTCTTGTTCGAACTAGCGTGTCCTCCACAAGGTAGTGAATGACAATGACGGATGACATTTTGCATCTCATCTTCCGGCACACATCGTCGAGTGATGCCGTCAGGACCTCTCTTAAAGAGGAGAGGTTCATTCCAAAAGTATTCCCGAACATCCTTAAAGAACTTCTTTCTTTGTGCGTAGGATAATCCGGGTGGTAATTCCTGGCAAACCAAATAGTTAACAAAATCAGCAAACCATGGTTCGTTACCTTTGGTGATCACGTCGATGCACTCCTCTATGATATGTAAATTCTCGTCCGGAAAGGAGTCATCTATAGGTAGATTGTCGTCCTCTAGATGTGGTAGACGACTCAAATGATCCGTGACAGAATTTTCCGAACCCTTCTTGTCACGGATCTCTAGATCGAATTCTTGTAGGAGAAGAATCCATCTAATTAGCCTTGGTTTTGCATCTTTCTTTGCGAGCAAATACCAGATCGCAGCATGATCCGTGTACACAATCACCTTAGCACCTACAAGATAAGAGCGAAACTTTTCAAATGCATATACAATTGCTAAAAATTCCTTCTCGGTAGTGGCGTAGTTGAGCTGCGCTTCATCTAGCGTCTTGCTAGCGTAGTAGATAGCATGGGTTCGTCCTTCATTTCTTTGCCCAAGCACAGCTCCTATAGCTACGTCACTTGCATCACACATAACCTCAAATGGAAGATTCCAATCCGGAGGTTGAATAATCGGGGCTGAGATTCGAGCTTCCCGAATCATATTAAACGCATCTAAGCATTCCTGCGAGAAATCAAAAACTGCATCCTTCATCAATAGATTAGTAAGCGGTTTTGATATCTTAGAGAAATCCTTTATAAAACTTCTATAAAATCCAGCATGTCCTAGAAAACTTCTTATCCCTTTCACCGAAGTTGGTGGAGGAAGCTTTTCTATAGTCTCTATCTTAGCCTTATCCACTTCAATCCCTCTACTAGAGATTAAGTGTCCTAATACAATGCCTTCTTTCACTATAAATTGACACTTCTCCCAATTAAGAACTAGGTTAGTGTCTTCACACCTTTGTAGCACAAGAGCAAGGTTAGAAAGACAGTTATCGAAAGAGGAACCATAAACAGAAAAATCATCCATAAAAACCTCCATGATTTCCTCTATATACTCCGAGAAGATAGCCATCATGCACCTTTGAAAGGTGGCTGGGGCGTTGCAAAGCCCAAACGGCGTTCTCCTATAAGCAAACGTTCCCCACGGATACGTGAATGTGGTCTTCTCTTGATCGTCCGGATGTATCGGGATCTGAAAGAAACCACTATAACCGTCAAGATAGCAAAAGTGTGAGTGTTGTGCTAACCTCTCAAGCATTTGGTCGATGAAGGGTAGTGGGAAGTGATCCTTCCTCGTTGCGTGGTTTAGCTTGCGGTAGTCTATGCACATCCTCCATCCTGTAATGGTTCGTTTAGGAATGAGTTCATTGTTCTTGTTGGTAATGACCGTCATCCCTCCTTTCTATGGAACTACCTGTACGGGACTCACCCATTTGCTATCGGAGATAGGATAGATGATACCTGCATCAAGTAGTTTAAGAATTTCTTTTTTGACAACCTCCTTCATGGTCGGATTTAACCGCCTTTGAGGTTGTCGCGAAGTTCTAAAGTCTTCTTCCATTAGGATCTTATGCATACATAGTGAAGGTTTGATTCCTACTAGATCCTCTATAGTATACACTAAGGCTTTCCTATGTTTCTTAAGAACAACCATAAGCTTACTATGTTCATCTATACTCAAATCGGAACCAACAATTACCGGAAGGTAGAATTAGGTCCTCGAAATGCGTACCTTAGATGTGTAGGAAGTGGCTTCAAGTCCATCACTATAGGAGTCTCTAATGTCTCTTGAGGAGTATCCAATGCTTCCTTAGAAGTGTCTAAGGATATAGAACTTACCAAGCTTGACCGGGACGTCTTCAACTATGCCGACGGGACGAGTTATGGATCGATCCGCCATGTATAACGTCATCTTCACCGGTTTAGGCTCGCCTAAACCGATCATCCTGCATAAGGCAAGCGGAATGGTACTCACGCTTGCCCCTAAATCACATAATGCATCATATGTGACATCTCCCACTCCTATGGGAATACAAAATGACCCCGGATCCTTCAGCTTTGGGGGCATCTTTTCCTTCATTGTCTTGATGAGATCCGATGAATCTGAACTCATCTTGACCTCGCCAAAATCCTCTAATTTCCTTTTGTTAGAGAGGATCTCTTTTAAGAACATCCCATAAGCAGGCATACCTACAATTGCATCAATGAAGGGTATATTATTATGCAGTTTGCTCATGAGTTCGATAAACTTACTGAATTGCTTGTCTAGACGCGCTCTTGCTCTAGATTGCGGGAATAGTAGGGGAGGTTTGAAAGCTGGAGGAGGAACGTAGATGTCTTCCTTCTCCTTCCCCTTCTCTTTCTCCTTCTCGACGGGAACTTCTATAAACTTAGGCTGCGGGTCGGTGGTTGTTGCTCCGCTCCTAGTTGTGATAGCCATCACCCTTCCTTTTGGGTTATCCTCCGTCTTTCATGGAAATTTTCCTTGATTCCTAGGAACTTCCTCAGCATGGCTAAACATTTGGTTTTCTAAAACCTTTTGGGCTTTATCAACCTTAGTGATGTGATCATCGACCTTAATGATGTGACTCTCCAATCCTTGAAGCTTTCCCAAGATGGTTTCCAACATGGGATCGGGCTTCTCTTTCCCCGAAGTGCTTCTGCTATTAGATGCTTGTTCCTGACTTTTCAAAGGAATGGAAGAAAAAGAAGAAGGTGGAGTTAGTGAATTTCCTGAATTAGGATAAGAATTACCGGAATTGTGTTGTTGGTTGGACCGCCAATTATTGTTGTTTGAACCCCTATTGTTGTTCCAACTGTTATTCCGGTTGTTGTTGTTCCAATTGTTCCGGTTGTTGTTCCGGTTGTTGCGGTTTGTATTGTCATTCCCATTGTGGTTATTGTTGTTTCCCAAATAACCCACATCTTGCCCCTTTTGCTTTGGAAAGTTGGTTTTAATGGAATCCTTCAACTCTTTAATCTCGGTATTGAGAGAAAAGATTTGAGTTTGAGCAGCTTGTGATAGCTTTGCTCCTTGCTCCACATAATTTGCTTCTACTTTCCGGTGAGAATACTTCTCAATGACTCGGGCTTGCTTCTCAATGAAGTCCCAAGCGTCATCTTCCCTCATGTCCATGAATGTGACACATGAAAGGGATTGGAGCTTGAATTGTGTTTCTACATCCAGCCCTTTATAGTATATATCCAATAAACCCAGTTTTGAAATGCCATGGTGTGGGCAATCCAATAGTAAGTCCTGAAATCTTTCCCAGGATTGAAACAAACTTTCGTTAGATCTCATAGAAAATGCATTAATCTTACCTCTCAACTCCTCCGTCTTGGATGGCGGAAAGAATTTGGCGAGGAATTCCGAAGAGAGATCCGCCCATGTGTTAAGTCTTCCATTTGGAAGAGCTTGATACCAAGATAAAGCTTTCCCTTTCAAAGAGAAGAAGAATGGCTTGATCTTGTAGTTGTTAGTGGTTGCATTCTTTGGCTTCATTGTCTCCATCATGATCTCGAAATTTTGTAAATGTTGATGTGGAGATTCAACACTCGTTCCTCCAAACTGATTTTGGCGAACGATGGTAATAACTTGTGGGTTGAAGCTAAACCCTTGCATATCATCAGCATCAAAGTTCACACCTAAATGGCGTGGTTACTGAATTGGATCCATCCTTTGGCCAAGAGTTCTTGGCTCTCCATCTACACGAGCAGCTCTCGCATCCCCAGCTGGAACACGATAGTTGGCAGCCAGTCTTTGTCTTGGATTAAATTGATTCATGTTGACCGTCGGGTTAAGGTCTTCAAGGGATGGCATGGAGGAGTCTCTATCCTCATCGGATGAGTTGGCTCTAACCGATCTTGTCAGTTTCCTCCTCTCCTTCTTCTTGAGGCCGCTTAATTCCAGCCTCATTTGAAACATCGTATCCGATAGCTCATCAACTTTCGATTGATGACGGTCCGATTCTTTCTTGCGAGTCTTCTCGCTCCATCTAAGTTGAGCTTTGGATTCCGCTAACTTTGTTTGATAATCCCGCTCCTTTTCTTCAGCCATCTTTCATTCTTTGAGCTTCTTCCTCAAAGTCTTCTCAAGTTCTTGATCAAGAGGTAAGAGGTCCTTGTTGTTCATAGACCTGCATATAAACCTAAAGTAACCTGCAAATATCACTCACAAAAGATATCAAATAACAAGAGCTAAGCTCCCAAGCTTGACCACCGGTAACCGAATTTGGCCTAAACCAAATCCCCGGAAACGGCACCAAAAACTTGTTCGCCACTTAGCGTGCGTGCAAATAAGTTTTAAATTTATAAAACTAGAATCAAGCAAGCGAACCCACAGTGTACGGATCGACGTAGTTAAGCAAGAATTCCAGAGTATCGAACACAGGGATTTGGGGGGTTAAATCCAGTTATAAATCGTCAAGAAAGTAAAAGTATGAAGCTTTGCAAATATATTGGGAAAATAGCAACCCTAAAGATCCAAGTATCTAATTGTGGCAATCGATTCAAGATATACTAAAGAACTAAAGACAAAGTTAAGAGTTGCAAAGGTATGCTAAGGTAAAGCAATGTACGGTGAAGTTCCAAGGCTTTATATGACTTATCTAGAAATACTCTCTATAAAGTTTGTTGAGGCTTCAGTATAGAAAGGATCTAAAGACAAGAATTAATCTCAAATACCCAAACTTGTAATCCAAGGATCAAGACTAACTAAACCGATTAAGGTTGTGACACTCGAAATCGAAGTAGAGGTTGTTGAGGCTTCACTACTACATATAAAAGGCAAGCCAAAACTAAGGTAAAGCAAATCTTTAACCTTAGATCAATGTAAAATCAAGGTTCGTAAACTGACACAAATTACGGGCAGATCTTGAGTTCCACGGCCTATGAACCTCAAGAACAGACCGTGGTTTGGGGCGTCGGCGAAATCTCTCTAACTCTCAGGGTCTAATCTGTTTACGATCGATCTATCATCATCTAAGCCACAACTATAAACCCTTCACCTTAGAATTTCTAAAGGGTTTTAGCCAACAACAGTCATTATAATATCAAATTCAAGATTAAGAAGAATGAAAGATGAAAACCTTCAAAAACCTTCAATAAACTTCAAATCAATCTCAAATCGACAAACAAGGGTAATAATGTAACAGATTTTGAATAACACAAACCAATAACAACCCTTGATAAGAACGAAGAGCGGGATGTCAATCCGTCTTCTAATCAAACCTAGGAATAAAAGGCGCAACTTCCGCCACACACAACTTCCAAATCTTCAAGCCTTCGTAAATCTCCGTTGCAAAAATGCAATTCTCCGCACGTCCAATGAAACCCTAGGAACGTGTAAGTGAGCGTAAGCGAAGGTGCCGAATTCTCCCCCCGTCAGTCCTTTTATAAGGAAGGATAGAATAACCGTCCGGCCCATATGCGTAAACAATGTGTCCATATTTTATTCGTCAAAAGATTGCCTAAATCACGGTTTCGTGGAGTTCCACGGCCGTGGTTTAGAGCGTGGAAGTGGATTACGGTTCTTCACAACTTCCACGACCGTACTTTATACCGTGTAACTCTCTGGAATGCTCCACGTTCATGTTGCCAAGATCCACGGCCGTGGTTTTGGGCGTGGACTTCTCTACGGCCGTATTTTAGAGAGTGGAAGCGTAAATTGCTCGTAGTTTCCTTTGTGTCGTGCCATTCCTCTTCTTAGCATCTCCCTTGGCTTCTTTGATATGTCCTCAATTCATCTCCATCCTCTCTTAATTGGTTCGGTTTTAGCTCTTATTCACCTATAATCAACACAAAGCTTAATGGATGAGAAACATCTAGAAAACGTGCCTAAAATATCACAATATTTCATGCTAACAAAATCAAAAACTTGTTCGCCACTTAGCGTGCGTGCAAATAAGCTTTAAATTTATAAAACTAGAATCAAACAAGCGAACCCGCAGTGTACAGATCGACGTAGTTAAGCAAGAATTCCAGAGTATCGAACACAGGGATTTGGGGGGTTAAATCCTGTTATAAATCGTCAAGCAAGTAAAAGTATGAAGCTTTGCAAATATATTGGGAAAACAGCAACCCTAAAGATCCAGGTATCTAATTGTGGCAATCGATTCAAGATATACTAAAGAACTAAAGACAGAGTTGAGAGTTGCAAAGGTTTGCTAAGGTAAAGTATTGTGCGGTGAAGTTCCAAGGCTTTATATGACTTATCTAGAAATACTCTCTATAAAGGTTGTTGAGGCTTCAGTATAGAAAGGATCTAAAGACAAGAATTAATCTCAAATACCCAAACTTGTAACCCAAGGATCAAGACTAACTAAACCGATTAAGGTTGTCATACTCGAAATCGAAGTAGAGGTTGTTGAGGCTTCACTACTACTTAAAAAAGGCAAACCAAGACTAAGTTAAAGCAAATCTTTAACCTTAGATCAAAGTAAAAGCAAGGTTCGTAAACTGACACAAATTACGGGCAGATCTTGAGTTCCACGGCCGTGGAACCTCAAGAACAGACCGTGGTTTGGGGCGTCGGCGAAATCTCTCTAACTCTCAGGGTCCAATCTGTTTACGATCTATCTATCATCATCTAAGCCACAAATATTAACCCTTCACCTTAGAATTGCTAAAGGGTTTTAGCCAACAACAGTCATTGTGATATCAAATTCAAGATTAAGAAGAATGAAAGATGAAAACCTTCGAAAACCTTCAATAAACTTCAAATCAATCTCAAATCGACAAACAAGGGTAATAATGTAACAGATTTGGAATAACACAAACCAATAACAACCCTTGATAAGAACGAAGAGCGGGATGTCAATCCGTCTTCTAATCAAACCTAGGAATAAAAGGCGCAACTTCCGCCACACACAACTTCCAAATCTTCAAGCCTTCGTAAATCTCTGTTGCAAAAATGCAATTCTCCGCACGTCCAATGAAACCCTAGGAACGTGTATGTGAGCGTAAGCGAAGGTGCCGAATTCTCCCTCCGTCAGTCCTTCTATAAGGAAGGATAGAATAACCGTCCGGCCCATATGCGTTAACAATGTGTCCATATTTTATTCGTCAAAAGATTGCCTAAATTACGGTTTCGTGGAGTTCCACGGCCGTGGTTTAGAGCGTGGAAGTGGATTACGGTTCTTCACAACTTCCACGACCGTACTTTATACCGTGTAACTCTCTGGAATGCTCCACGTTCATGTTGCCAAGATCCACGGCCGTGGTTTTGGGCGTGGACTTCTCTATGGCCGTATTTTAGAGTGTGGAAGCGTAAATTGCTCGTAGTTTACTTTGTGTCGTGCCATTCCTCTTCTTAGCGTCTCCCTTGGATTCTTTGATTTGTCCTCAATCCTTGGATGTGCTCAATTCATCTCCATCCTCTCTTAATTGGTTCGGTTTTAGCTCTTATTCACCTATAATCAACACAAAGCTTATGTAGACCTCTATATCGACAATGTAGATAAACTAGCTAACAATTGCTTCAATGCCTTATCAATGAACACTATAATGGATGAGAAACATCTAGAAAACGTGCCTAAAATATCACAATATTTCATGCTAACAAAATCAAAAACTTGTTCGCCACTTAGCGTGTGTGCAAATAAGCTTTAAATTTATAAAACAAGAATCAAGCAAGCGAACCCGCAGTGTACGGCTCGACGTAGTTAAGCAAGAATTCCAGAGTATCGAACACAGGGATTTGGGGGGTTAAATCCTGTTATAAATCGTCAAGTGATGACATGAATTATATACCATTATATTCATGCATATCGTAGAAGATTGTCTTAGTTTGCCTTGTATTTAGAGAGATTTTATGTGCCTTTTATGTTCTATTCAACCATTTGTCGAAAATAGAGGTCTACACGAGTTTTTGATGAATTATAGGTAAATAGAGTGAATTTGGAAGCAAAAGTGGAGCAAGGAGCATCCAAGGACGTTAGAGGAGCTAAAGAAGTCTTAAAGGGGTCACAAAGAGCTAAGGAGTTACGAAGGAGAAGCATAGAGGACGAGCCAAAAGAAGAACACTTTCTGTTGAAGAAAATCGTGCCATTATACATATAAATCGGACGATTTTCCTCTCTAGAAATCGAACGGTTTTGTGTATAAATCGACTAGGCCGATTTCCTTTGCTTTTCGGCCAAATGATAAGACGACACAAAGCCCAATTCTTTTGGGCTAGAGGAGAGTTTTGCCAAGCGGCCCATTAGCAAGAAACTATAGGTTGGAACCCTGGGAACGAAAACGGGAGGTCCGCAGTGGGAAATCTTTACGCGTTTGAGAGAGATTGAAGATTCTTGGAGAAATATTGAAGCACTTTAGCCGGAAAGTCAATCTTGATCATTGTTTGTGAGATTTCTTTATTCCATTGAAGTGATTGTGATTTCTGAACACGAATTTAATTTACTTAAGAGATACATTGATTACATCTGAGATTGGTTTACAGATTTGAAGGTTATTGAGTTTTTATTCAAGATTCGGTTTTATTTGCGATATTCCATTCAATCTTTAATTTGATTCGATTTTGAAAATGGTTGGCTAAAACCCTTGTGATTCTGGGGAGAATAGTTGATGATTAAGGCTTAGATGATGATAGACTGAACTCATTCAAACATTAGGACCCTGAGAGTTTAGATTTTAGTTTTGCGATAACAGGAAAATCGGTATGTTCTTGAGTAAATCGGCCGATTTAATGATGAACAACCCGATTTATTCTTCTATCGAACTTTAATTGAATTAATCTTTAATCAAAACTAATCCTTGCCTAAATCCCAACCTTGACTAACCTTTTTAACCTCTAATTGAATGTATGAAGACACTTCAAACCTGTTTCTACATTTAATAGATTAAGATTTCAAGAATTGGGTAATAGAGAGACTCAACATCCTTTATTAAGATTTTAATTGTGCTTGCTATTCTTACCTTGGAGAGTCATATCGTGAGGTTTTAGATAGTTAGTTTGAACATAATTCTTGTCTTTAGACCTTTCTATATTGCAGCCTCAACAACCCTTATAGAGAGAACTTTTAGATTAGATATATAGGTTTCGGAACTTCACCGTACGATACCTACCTTTGAACACATAATCTTGGCAATATAAACTCTGTCCTTATATCTATAGAAGTGTCTTGAATCGAAAGCCGAAATCGGATACTTGAATCCTTGGAATCATTTTACCCTTATTTGATCACAAAAGCTTTTTGCATTTTCGCTAGATAATTGAA
>BSUD01000003.1:59965653-60046220 GCA_033239045.1 Fagopyrum esculentum | reverse complement strand
ACAAACAAGGGTAATAATGTAACAGATTTGGAATAACACAAACCAATAACAACCCTTGATAAGAACGAAGAGCGGGATGTCAATCCGTCTTCTAATCAAACCTAGGAATAAAAGGCGCAACTTCCGCCACACACAACTTCCAAATCTTCAAGCCTTCGTAAATCTCCGTTGCAAAAATGCAATTCTCCGCACGTCCAATGAAACCCTAGGAACGTGTAAGTGAGCGTAAGCGAAGGTGCCGAATTCTCCCTCCGTCAGTCCTTTTATAAGGAAGGATAGAATAACCGTCCGGCCCATATGCGTAAACAATGTGTCCATATTTTATTCGTCAAAAGATTGCCTAAATCACGGTTTCGTGGAGTTCCACGGCCGTGGTTTAGAGCGTGGAAGTGGATTACGGTTCTTCACAACTTCCACGACCGTACTTTATACCGTGTAACTCTCTGGAATGCTCCACGTTCATGTTGCCAAGATCCACGGCCGTGGTTTTGGGCGTGGACTTCTCTACGGCCGTATTTTAGAGCGTGGAAGCGTAAATTGCTCGTAGTTTCCTTTGTGTCGTGCCATTCCTCTTCTTAGCGTCTCCCTTGGATTCTTTGATGTGTCCTCAATCCTTGGATGTGCTCAATTCATCTCCATCCTCTCTTAATTGGTTCGGTTTTAGCTCTTATTCACCTATAATCAACACAAAGCTTATGTAGACCTCTATATCGACAATGTAGATAAACTAGCTAACAATTGCTTCAATGCCTTATCAATGAACACTATAATGGATGAGAAACATCTAGAAAACGTGCCTAAAATATCACAATATTTCATGCTAACAAAATCAAAAACTTGTTCGCCACTTAGCGTGTGTGCAAATAAGCTTTAAATTTATAAAACAAGAATCAAGCAAGCGAACCCGCAGTGTACGGCTCGACGTAGTTAAGCAAGAATTCCAGAGTATCGAACACAGGGATTTGGGGGGTTAAATCCTGTTATAAATCGTCAAGTGATGACATGAATTATATACCATTATATTCATGCATATCGTAGAAGATTGTCTTAGTTTGCCTTGTATTTAGAGAGATTTTATGTGCCTTTTATGTTCTATTCAACCATTTGTCGAAAATAGAGGTCTACACGAGTTTTTGATGAATTATAGGTAAATAGAGTGAATTTGGAAGCAAAAGTGGAGCAAGGAGCATCCAAGGACGTTAGAGGAGCTAAAGAAGTCTTAAAGGGGTCACAAAGAGCTAAGGAGTTACGAAGGAGAAGCATAGAGGACGAGCCAAAAGAAGAACACTTTCTGTTGAAGAAAATCGTGCCATTATACATATAAATCGGACGATTTTCCTCTCTAGAAATCGAACGGTTTTGTGTATAAATCGACTAGGCCGATTTCCTTTGCTTTTCGGCCAAATGATAAGACGACACAAAGCCCAATTCTTTTGGGCTAGAGGAGAGTTTTGCCAAGCGGCCCATTAGCAAGAAACTATAGGTTGGAACCCTGGGAACGAAAACGGGAGGTCCGCAGTGGGAAATCTTTACGCGTTTGAGAGAGATTGAAGATTCTTGGAGAAATATTGAAGCACTTTAGCCGGAAAGTCAATCTTGATCATTGTTTGTGAGATTTCTTTATTCCATTGAAGTGATTGTGATTTCTGAACACGAATTTAATTTACTTAAGAGATACATTGATTACATCTGAGATTGGTTTACAGATTTGAAGGTTATTGAGTTTTTATTCAAGATTCGGTTTTATTTGCGATATTCCATTCAATCTTTAATTTGATTCGATTTTGAAAATGGTTGGCTAAAACCCTTGTGATTCTGGGGAGAATAGTTGATGATTAAGGCTTAGATGATGATAGACTGAACTCATTCAAACATTAGGACCCTGAGAGTTTAGATTTTAGTTTTGCGATAACAGGAAAATCGGTATGTTCTTGAGTAAATCGGCCGATTTAATGATGAACAACCCGATTTATTCTTCTATCGAACTTTAATTGAATTAATCTTTAATCAAAACTAATCCTTGCCTAAATCCCAACCTTGACTAACCTTTTTAACCTCTAATTGAATGTATGAAGACACTTCAAACCTGTTTCTACATTTAATAGATTAAGATTTCAAGAATTGGGTAATAGAGAGACTCAACATCCTTTATTAAGATTTTAATTGTGCTTGCTATTCTTACCTTGGAGAGTCATATCGTGAGGTTTTAGATAGTTAGTTTGAACATAATTCTTGTCTTTAGACCTTTCTATATTGCAGCCTCAACAACCCTTATAGAGAGAACTTTTAGATTAGATATATAGGTTTCGGAACTTCACCGTACGATACCTACCTTTGAACACATAATCTTGGCAATATAAACTCTGTCCTTATATCTATAGAAGTGTCTTGAATCGAAAGCCGAAATCGGATACTTGAATCCTTGGAATCATTTTACCCTTATTTGATCACAAAAGCTTTTTGCATTTTCGCTAGATAATTGAAGTTGATTTTACTCTCACCAAATCCCTGAGTTCGACTCTGGAATTCTTACCTTACTACAGCCGATCCGTACACTGCCGGTTCGCTTTGCTTTGAGTTCTAGATATAAATTTAAGACTTTGACGCACACACCTTTTGGGCGAACAAGTTTTTGGCGCCGTTGCCGGGGACATGGACGAGGACGTCGACCTCCCCGTCACTTTAGGGAGCTAGTTTCTAGTTTCCAGAGCCTCAGCACCGACTATCACGCTCTCCACACCGACTATGACACCCTGAACACTCAGTTCAGGAACTACAGGCAAGAGACGACGCTAGGCATTCATCCTACGATGGCCAGATGAGAGACTTATACTTCCACCAGTTCGGCCACTTCTACGATCCTAGCGCACCGATGTATCCTTATCCACCACCTCCACCACCGACAGAGGATTGAGCTTCCACTTCTTTTACATTGTAAGTATTTTTCTCTATCTTATGCTTGACTTTCACATTGGGGACAATGTGGATGTTAAGTATGGGGTGGGGGTACTTACAATACCTTTTGTTTCATCTTAGCACTTTATGTACTTTAAACTACTCTTGATGATTTGGCTTGTAATAACTCTTGCACTACTTGTTTTCCACTATGACACTTGCATTTGCATGATCTTTTTCAAATTCTATGAATTTTCAAAATTTTTGTGCTTCTTATGATGGAAATGACCTCTATGATGAGAAATATGTATGTGGATAGGCAAAAAGATAGCTTAGTTGTGTGGAGATGTTAATCATAGCATGAATGAGCTTACTTTTGTTACTTGAACACGTGAATAAGTTATATGATTTAGATGTCTTGATAAGAGAATGAAATAATAGTCGAAGCTATATTGCAAGTTCTTTTACATCATATAAGGATGACTAAGGCAATTCACTTCTTTTCTTTTCTCATATCTTGATCATGCTATCCCCTCAATGAAATATGTAACCCTCCTTTTACCATCCGGGAATTAGGATAAGTGATAGAAAAAAAAGGCATGTTTGATGTGGGAGGGCCAAAAAAAATGTATTAAATGAAAGTGTAGCAATTCATAAGTTTGGGGACGTTGAACATGAGGATGAGTAACTCGGCACCATTCACATAGCCGGGTGTTTGTGTCTTGCCAAAGTCCAATTGAACGACAAGTCCTAACGAGATATGGTATGTGCATCAAGGGTTTGAGGCATCTCGAAATTGAGAAACGCCGATCTCCTAGGCTTCGGTTTTTGTGCACCGCTGTCCATACTCTCAAAAAGTAAAGTATAAAGGAAGCAAAGCTTTCTACATGCGAAGCATGTGCGGTGAAGTAAAATTTTGAAGGTATTACGTTGTTCCTCTTTCCCGGATTAGCACCACAATTGCCAAAAAGAATTCCTTCCCTTAATACGTTTCTTGGACCTTTCCTTTGATTAGAAGACCTTGAGACTTTTATGCATGTGTTTAAGGCTTCATGGCTTGGATTTGTTTAACTTTGATTACCTCTACATCTTTATCATGTCCTTTATTTATGTTTTCAGGAAAGAAAAGAGAGTTAGTGCATCTTATAGTTATCATCAAGCAAGTAAAAGTATGAAGCTTTGCAAATATATTGGGAAAACAGCAACCCTAAAGATCCAGGTATCTAATTGTGGCAATCGATTCAAGATATACTAAAGAACTAAAGACAGAGTTGAGAGTTGCAAAGGTTTGCTAAGGTAAAGCAATGTACGGTGAAGTTCCAAGGCTTTATATGACTTATCTAGAAATACTCTCTATAAAGGTTGTTGAGGCTTTAGTATAGAAAGGATCTAAAGACAAGAATTAATCTCAAATACCCAAACTTGTAACCCAATGATCAAGACTAACTAAACCGATTAAGGTTGTGACACTCGAAATCGAAGTAGAGGTTGTTGAGGCTTCACTACTACTTAGAAAAGGCAAGCCAAGACTAAGTTAAAGCAAATCTTTAACCTTAGATCAAAGTAAAAGCAAGGTTCGTAAACTAACACAAATTACGGGCAGATATTGAGTTCCACGGCCGTGGAACCTCAAGAACATACCGTGGTTTGGGGCGTCGGCGAAATCTCTCTAACTCTCAGGGTCCAATCTGTTTACGATCGATCTATCATCATCTAAGCCACAACTATTAACCCTTCACCTTAGAATTGCTAAAGGGTTTTAGCCAACAACAGTCATTATGATATCAAATTCAAGATTAAGAAGAATGAAAGATGAAAACCTTCGAAAACCTTCAATAAACTTCAAATCAATCTCAAATCCACAAACAAGGGTAATAATGTAACAGATTTGGAATAACACAAACCAATAACAACCCTTGATAAGAACGAAGAGCGGGATGTCAATCCGTCTTCTAATCAAACCTAGGAATAAAAGGCGCAACTTCCGCCACACACAACTTCCAAATCTTCAAGCCTTCGTAAATCTCCGTTGCAAAAATGCAATTCTCCGCACGTCCAATGAAACCCTAGGAACGTGTAAGTGAGCGTAAGCGAAGGTGCCGAATTCTCCCTCCGTCAGTCCTTTTATAAGGAAGGATAGAATAACCGTCCGGCCCATATGCGTAAACAATGTGTCCATATTTTATTCGTCAAAAGATTGCCTAAATCACGGTTTCGTGGAGTTCCACGGCCTTGGTTTAGAGTGTGGAAGTGGATTACGGTTCTTCACAACTTCCACGACCGTAGTTTATACCGTGTAACTCTCTGGAATGCTCCACGTTCATGTTGCCAAGATCCACGGCCGTGGTTTTGGGCGTGGACTTCTCTACGGCCGTATTTTAGAGCGTGGAAGCGTAAATTGCTCGTAGTTTCCTTTGTGTCGTGCCATTCCTCTTCTTAGCGTCTCCCTTGGCTTCTTTGATGTGTCCTCAATCCTTGGATGTGCTCAATTCATCTCCATCCTCTCTTAATTGGTTCAACTTTAGCTCTTATTCACCTATACTCAACACAAAGCTTATGTAGACCTCTATATCGATAATGTAGATAAACTAGCTAACAATTGCTTCAATGCCTTATCAATGAACACTATAATGGATGAGAAACATCTAGAAAACGTGCCTAAAATATCACAATATTTCATGCTAACAAAATCAAAAACTAGTTCGCCACTTAGCGTGCGTGCAAATAAGCTTTAAATTTATAAAACTAGAATCAAGCAAGCGAACCCGCAGTGTACGGATCGACGTAGTTAAGCAAGAATTCCAGAGTATCGAACACAGGGATTTGGGGGGTTAAATCCTATTATAAATCGTCAAGCAAGTAAAAGTATGAAGCTTTGCAAATATATTGGGAAAACAGCAACCCTAAAGATACAGGTATCTAATTGTGGCAATCGATTCAAGATATACTAAAGAACTAAAGACAGAGTTGAGAGTTGTAAAGGTTTGCTAAGGTAAAACAATGTACGGTGAAGTTCCAAGGCTTTATATGACTTATCTAGAAATACTCTCTATAACTGTTGTTGATGCTTCAGTATAGAAAGGATCTAAAGACAAGAATTAGTCTCAAATACCCAAACTTGTAACCCAAGGATCAAGACTAACTAAAGTGATTAAGGTTGTGACACTCGAAATCGAAGTAGAGGTTGTTGAGGCTTCACTACTACTTAGAAAAGGCAAGCCAAGACTAAGTTAAAACAAATCTTTAACCTTAGATCAAAGTAAAAGCAAGGTTTGTAAACTGACACAAATTACGGGCAGATCTTGAGTTCCACGGCCGTGGAACCTCAAGAACAGACCGTGGTTTGGGGCGTCGGCGAAATCTCTCTAACTCTCAGGGTCCAATCTGTTTACGATCGATCTATCATCATCTAAGCCATAACTATTAACCCTTCACCTTAGAATTGCTAAAGGGTTTTAGCCAACAACAGTCATTATGATATCAAACTCAAGATTAAGAAGAATGAAAGATGAAAACCTTCGAAAACCTTTAATAAACTTCAAATCAATCTCAAATCCACAAACAAGGGTAATAATGTAACAGATTTGGAATAACACAAACCAATAACAACCCTTGATAAGAATGAAGAGCGGGATGTCAATCCGTCTTCTAATCAAACCTAGGAATAAAAGGCGCAACTTCCGCCACACACAACTTCCAAATCTTCAAGCCTTCGTAAATCTCCGTTGCAAAAATGCAATTCTCCGCACGTCCAATGAAACCCTAGGAACGTGTAAGTGAGCGTAAGCGAAGGTGCCGAATTCTCCCTCCGTCAGTCCTTTTATAAGGAAGGATAGAATAACCGTCCGGCCCATATGCGTAAACAATGTGTCCATATTTTATTCGTCAAAAGATTGCCTAATCAGGGTTTCGTGGAGTTCCACGGCCGTGGTTTAGAGCGTGGAAGTGGATTACGGTTCTTCACAACTTCCACGACCGTACTTTATACCGTGTAACTCTCTGGAATGCTCCACGTTCATGTTGCCAAGATCCACGGCCGTGGTTTTGGGCGTGGACTTCTCTACGGCCATATTTTAGAGCGTGGAAGCGTAAATTGCTCGTAGTTTCCTTTGTGTCGTGCCATTCCTCTTCTTAGCGTCTCCCTTGGATTCTTTGATGTGTCCTCAATCCTTGGATGTGCTCAATTCATCTCCATCCTCTCATAATTAGTTCGGTTTTAGCTCTTATTCACCTATAATCAACACAAAGCTTATGTAGACCTCTGTATCGACAAAGTAGATAAACTAGCTAACAATTGCTTCAATGCCTTATCAATGAACACTATAATGGATGAGAAACATCTAGAAAACGTGCCTAAAATATCACAATATTTCATGCTAACAAAATCAAAAACTTGTTCGCCACTTAGCGTGCGTGCAAATAAGCTTTAAATTTATAAAACTAGAATCAAGCAAGCAAACCCGCAGTGTATGGATCGACGTAGTTAAGCAAGAATTCCAGAGTATCGAACACAGGGATTTGGGGGTTAAATACTGTTATAAATTGTCAAGCAAGTAAAGGTATGAAGCTTTGCAAATATATTGGGAAAACAGCAACCCTAAAGATCGAGGTATCTAATTGTGGCAATCGATTCAAGATATACTAAAGAACTAAAGACAGAGTTGAGAGTTGCAAAGGTATGCTAAGGTAAATCAATGTACGGTGAAGTTCCAAGGCTTTATATGACTTATCTAGAAATACTCTCTATAAAGGTTGTTGAGGCTTCAGTATAGAAAGGATCTAAAGACAAGAATTAATCTCAAATACCCAAACTTGTAACCCAATGATCAAGACTAACTAAACCGATTAAGGTTGTGACACTCGAAATCGAAGTAGAGGTTGTTGAGGCTTCACTACTACTTAGAAAAGGCAAGCCAAGACTAAGTTAAAGCAAATCTTTAACCTTAGATCAAAGTAAAAGCAAGGTTCGTAAACTAACACAAATTACGGGCAGATATTGAGTTCCACGGCCGTGGAACCTCAAGAACATACCGTGGTTTGGGGCGTCGGCGAAATCTCTCTAACTCTCAGGGTCCAATCTGTTTACGATCGATCTATCATCATCTAAGCCACAACTATTAACCCTTCACCTTAGAATTGCTAAAGGGTTTTAGCCAACAACAGTCATTATGATATCAAATTCAAGATTAAGAAGAATGAAAGATGAAAACCTTCGAAAACCTTCAATAAACTTCAAATCAATCTCAAATCCACAAACAAGGGTAATAATGTAACAGATTTGGAATAACACAAACCAATAACAACCCTTGATAAGAACGAAGAGCGGGATGTCAATCCGTCTTCTAATCAAACCTAGGAATAAAAGGCGCAACTTCCGCCACACACAACTTCCAAATCTTCAAGCCTTCGTAAATCTCCGTTGCAAAAATGCAATTCTCCGCACGTCCAATGAAACCCTAGGAACGTGTAAGTGAGCGTAAGCGAAGGTCCCGAATTCTCCCTCCTTCAGCCCTTTTATAAGGAAGGATAAAATAACCGTCCGGCCCATATGCGTAAACAATGTGTCCATATTTTATTCGTCAAAAGATTGCCTAAATCACGGTTTCATGGAGTTCCACGGCCGTGGTTTAGAGCGTGGAAGTGGATTACGGTTCTTCACAACTTCCACGACCGTACTTTATACCGTGTAACTCTCTGGAATGCTCCACGCTCATGTTGCCAAGTTCCACGGCCGTGGTTTAGAGCGTGGACTTCATTACGGCCGTATTTTAGAGCGTGGAAGCATAGGTTGCTCGTAATTCCCTTTGTTTTGTGCCATTCTTCATCCTAGCATCTTCTTTGGCTTCTTTGTGGTGTCCTCAATCCTTGAATATGCTCAATCCATCTCCATCCTCTCATAATTCGTTCGGTTTTAGCTCTTATTCGCCTACAATCAACACAAAGCTTATGTAGACCTCTACATCGACAATATAGACAAACTAGCTCACAATTGCTTCAATGCTTTATTAATGAACATTATAATGGATGAAATACATCTAGAAAACGTGCCTAAAAAAAACTTGCTCGCCACTTAGCGTGCGTGAAAATAAGCTTTAAATTTATAAAACTAGAATCAAGCAAGTGAACCCGCAGTGTACGGATCGGCGTAGATTAGCAAGTATTTCAGAGTATCGAACACAAGGATTTGGGGGGTTAAATCCAATTATGAATCGTCAAGCAAGTAAATGTATGAGCTTTGCAAATATATTGGGAAAACAGCAAACCTAAAGATCCAGGTATCTAATTGTGGCAATCGATTCAAGATATACTAAAGAACTAAAGACAGAGTTAAGAGTTGCAAAGGTATGCTAAGGTAAAGCAATATACTGTGAGGCTCCAAGGCTTTATATGACTAATCTAAAGACACTCTCTATAAAGGTTGTTGAGGCTTCAGTATAGAAAGGATCTAAAGACAAGAATTAATCTCAAATACCCAAACTTGTAACCCAAGGATCAAGACTAACTAAACTGATTAAGGTTGTGACACTCGAAATCGAAGTAGAGGTTGTTGAGGCTTCACTACTACCTAGAAAAGGGCAAACCTAGACTAGATTAAAGCTAATCTTTAACTTTGGATCAAAGTAAAAGCAAAGTTCGTAAACTAGTAAAAATTATGTGCAGATCTTGAGTTCCACGGTCGTGGAACCTCAAGAACAAACCGTGGTTTTGGTTCGTCGGCGAATCTCTCTAACTCTCAGGGTCCAATCTGTTTACGATCGATCTATCATCATCTAAGCCACAACTATTAACCCTTCACCTTAGAATTGCTAAAGGGTTTTAGCCAACAACAGTCATTATGATATCAAATTCAAGATTAAGAAGAATGAAAGATGAAAACCTTCGAAAACCTTCAATAAACTTCAAATCAATCTCAAATCCACAAACAAGGGTAATAATGTAACAGATTTGGAATAACACAAACCAATAACAACCCTTGATAAGAACGAAGAGCGGGATGTCAATCCGTCTTCTAATCAAACCTAGGAATAAAAGGCGCAACTTCCGCCACACACAACTTCCAAATCTTCAAGCCTTCGTAAATCTCCGTTGCAAAAATGCAATTCTCCGCACGTCCAATGAAACCCTAGGAACGTGTAAGTGAGCGTAAGCGAAGGTGCCGAATTCTCCCTCCGTCAGTCCTTTTATAAGGAAGGATAGAATAACCGTCCGGCCCATATGCGTAAACAATGTGTCCATATTTTATTCGTCAAAAGATTGCCTAAATCACGGTTTCGTGGAGTTCCACGGCCTTGGTTTAGAGTGTGGAAGTGGATTACGGTTCTTCACAACTTCCACGACCGTAGTTTATACCGTGTAACTCTCTGGAATGCTCCACGTTCATGTTGCCAAGATCCACGGCCGTGGTTTTGGGCGTGGACTTCTCTACGGCCGTATTTTAGAGCGTGGAAGCGTAAATTGCTCGTAGTTTCCTTTGTGTCGTGCCATTCCTCTTCTTAGCGTCTCCCTTGGCTTCTTTGATGTGTCCTCAATCCTTGGATGTGCTCAATTCATCTCCATCCTCTCTTAATTGGTTCAACTTTAGCTCTTATTCACCTATACTCAACACAAAGCTTATGTAGACCTCTATATCGATAATGTAGATAAACTAGCTAACAATTGCTTCAATGCCTTATCAATGAACACTATAATGGATGAGAAACATCTAGAAAACGTGCCTAAAATATCACAATATTTCATGCTAACAAAATCAAAAACTAGTTCGCCACTTAGCGTGCGTGCAAATAAGCTTTAAATTTATAAAACTAGAATCAAGCAAGCGAACCCGCAGTGTACGGATCGACGTAGTTAAGCAAGAATTCCAGAGTATCGAACACAGGGATTTGGGGGGTTAAATCCTATTATAAATCGTCAAGCAAGTAAAAGTATGAAGCTTTGCAAATATATTGGGAAAACAGCAACCCTAAAGATACAGGTATCTAATTGTGGCAATCGATTCAAGATATACTAAAGAACTAAAGACAGAGTTGAGAGTTGTAAAGGTTTGCTAAGGTAAAACAATGTACGGTGAAGTTCCAAGGCTTTATATGACTTATCTAGAAATACTCTCTATAACTGTTGTTGATGCTTCAGTATAGAAAGGATCTAAAGACAAGAATTAGTCTCAAATACCCAAACTTGTAACCCAAGGATCAAGACTAACTAAAGTGATTAAGGTTGTGACACTCGAAATCGAAGTAGAGGTTGTTGAGGCTTCACTACTACTTAGAAAAGGCAAGCCAAGACTAAGTTAAAACAAATCTTTAACCTTAGATCAAAGTAAAAGCAAGGTTTGTAAACTGACACAAATTACGGGCAGATCTTGAGTTCCACGGCCGTGGAACCTCAAGAACAGACCGTGGTTTGGGGCGTCGGCGAAATCTCTCTAACTCTCAGGGTCCAATCTGTTTACGATCGATCTATCATCATCTAAGCCATAACTATTAACCCTTCACCTTAGAATTGCTAAAGGGTTTTAGCCAACAACAGTCATTATGATATCAAACTCAAGATTAAGAAGAATGAAAGATGAAAACCTTCGAAAACCTTTAATAAACTTCAAATCAATCTCAAATCCACAAACAAGGGTAATAATGTAACAGATTTGGAATAACACAAACCAATAACAACCCTTGATAAGAATGAAGAGCGGGATGTCAATCCGTCTTCTAATCAAACCTAGGAATAAAAGGCGCAACTTCCGCCACACACAACTTCCAAATCTTCAAGCCTTCGTAAATCTCCGTTGCAAAAATGCAATTCTCCGCACGTCCAATGAAACCCTAGGAACGTGTAAGTGAGCGTAAGCGAAGGTGCCGAATTCTCCCTCCGTCAGTCCTTTTATAAGGAAGGATAGAATAACCGTCCGGCCCATATGCGTAAACAATGTGTCCATATTTTATTCGTCAAAAGATTGCCTAATCAGGGTTTCGTGGAGTTCCACGGCCGTGGTTTAGAGCGTGGAAGTGGATTACGGTTCTTCACAACTTCCACGACCGTACTTTATACCGTGTAACTCTCTGGAATGCTCCACGTTCATGTTGCCAAGATCCACGGCCGTGGTTTTGGGCGTGGACTTCTCTACGGCCATATTTTAGAGCGTGGAAGCGTAAATTGCTCGTAGTTTCCTTTGTGTCGTGCCATTCCTCTTCTTAGCGTCTCCCTTGGATTCTTTGATGTGTCCTCAATCCTTGGATGTGCTCAATTCATCTCCATCCTCTCATAATTAGTTCGGTTTTAGCTCTTATTCACCTATAATCAACACAAAGCTTATGTAGACCTCTGTATCGACAAAGTAGATAAACTAGCTAACAATTGCTTCAATGCCTTATCAATGAACACTATAATGGATGAGAAACATCTAGAAAACGTGCCTAAAATATCACAATATTTCATGCTAACAAAATCAAAAACTTGTTCGCCACTTAGCGTGCGTGCAAATAAGCTTTAAATTTATAAAACTAGAATCAAGCAAGCAAACCCGCAGTGTATGGATCGACGTAGTTAAGCAAGAATTCCAGAGTATCGAACACAGGGATTTGGGGGTTAAATACTGTTATAAATTGTCAAGCAAGTAAAGGTATGAAGCTTTGCAAATATATTGGGAAAACAGCAACCCTAAAGATCGAGGTATCTAATTGTGGCAATCGATTCAAGATATACTAAAGAACTAAAGACAGAGTTGAGAGTTGCAAAGGTATGCTAAGGTAAATCAATGTACGGTGAAGTTCCAAGGCTTTATATGACTTATCTAGAAATACTCTCTATAAAGGTTGTTGAGGCTTCAGTATAGAAAGGATCTAAAGACAAGAATTAATCTCAAATACCCAAACTTGTAACCCAATGATCAAGACTAACTAAACCGATTAAGGTTGTGACACTCGAAATCGAAGTAGAGGTTGTTGAGGCTTCACTACTACTTTGAAAAGGCAAGCCAAGACTAAGTTAAAGCAAATCTTTAACCTTAGATCAAAGTAAAAGAAAGGTTCGTGAACTGACACAAATTACGGGCAGATCTTGAGTTCAACGGCCGTGGAACCTCAAGAATAGACCGTGGTTTGGGGCATCGGCCAAATCTCTCTAACTCTCAGGGTCCAATCTGTTTACGATCGATCTATCATCATCTAAGCCACAACTCTTAACCCTTCACCTTAGAATTGCTAAAGGGTTTTAGCCAACAACAGTCATTATGATATCAAATTCAAGATTAAGAAGAATGAAAGATGAAAACCTTCGAAAACCTTCAATAAACTTCAAATCAATCTCAAATCCACAAACAAGGGTAATAATGTAACAGATTTGGAATAACACAAACCAATAACAACCCTTGATAAGAACGAAGAGCGGGATGTCAATCCGTCTTCTAATCAAACCTAGGAATAAAAGGCGCAACTTCCGCCACACACAACTTCCAAATCTTCAAGCCTTCGTAAATCTCCGTTGCAAAAAAGCAATTCTCCGCACGTCCAATGAAACCCTAGGAACGTGTAAGTGAGAGTAAGCGAAGGTGCCGAATTCTCCCTCCGTCAGTCCTTTTATAAGGAAGGATAGAATAACCGTCCGGCCCATATGCGTAAACAATGTGTCCATATTTTATTCGTCAAAAGATTGCCTAATTCACGGTTTCATGGAGTTCCACGGCCGTGGTTTAGAGCGTGGAAGTGGATTACGGTTCCTCACAACTTCCACGACCGTACTTTATACCGTGTAACTCTCTGGAATGCTCCACGTTCATGTTGCCAAGATCCACGGCCGTGGTTTTGGGCGTGGACTTCTCTACGGCCATATTTTAGAGCGTGGAAGCGTAAATTGCTCGTAGTTTCCTTTGTGTCGTGCCATTCCTCTTCTTAGCATCTCCCTTGGCTTATTTGATGTGTCCTCAATCCTTGGATGTGCTCAATTCATCTCCATCCTCTCTTAATTGGTTCGGTTTTAGCCCTTATTCGCCTACAATCAACACAAAGCTTATGTAGACCTCTATATCGACAATATAGACAAACTAGCTAACAATTGATTCAATGCCTTATCAATGAACACTATAATGGATGAAAAACATCTAGAAAACGTGTCTAAAATATCACAATATTTCATGCTAACAAAATACCCCATACTTGCCACTTGCTTGTCCCCAAGCAAGGTCTTTCAAAAGCTTTAGAACTCAAGTTAGGATGAAATATGCATGCAATCTCAAAAACAAAACATCTTTTAGGTGAATATGCTTCTAGTCAATAGATTATCCTCAAACCTTGCTTCATTCATTCACGAGATTCTCATATACATAACCAAAGAATAAAGAGGAAAGAAACATCATGAATTGATCAAACTTCAATGTAAGCATCATAACCTTCAAACATTATCAAAATCAAATTTAAGAAACTTCAATTTAGATCACCAAGTCATATAACATTCTCTTGATCTTAAGGACTTTCAAATAAGGTCTAGAATGCGGGAAGAAAGGGAAAACTATAAGGAATGTGGTGCATGAATCCGGGAAAATGGATAACTAACTCTTTTCTTTTTCTCTTGCGGTTTTGCAACACTTTCAACTTAGAGCTTTGCTCTCTTCTTTTCACATTATTTTTCGACTTTACTTTTGGAGTTATGGACAGAGGTGCACAAAAACAAAAGCCTAGGAGATTGGAGGTTCTCTATTTTGCGAGATGCCTCAAACCCTTGATGCACATACCATAATCCGTTAGGAATATCGCTCAATCCGACTTTGGCAAGACACAAACACCCGGCTATATGAATGGTGCCGAGTTACTCATCGTCATGATTGACTTCCCCAAACCTACAAGTTCTTTCTATTCTTTGAATGCAAAATTTTGCTTTCATGGCCCTCCCACATCAAACATGCCAAATATCAACTCCTCCAAATTCCCGGATAGGTAACGGAGGCCATTATTTCATTGAGGGGCTAAATGATCAAAGAAAGAAGAAAGAAAATCGAATTGCCTTAATCATCTCAACAAGAAGTATAAGAATTTATCATGTTATTTCAACCTTGATTTCTCAATATGATTTAGATAACACTCTTCACGTTATGAAACTTGCAAAAGAGGAATAATTAACACATTCAATTTCTTTTCAATTCACTATTTGTTTAGGCATACAATTGTCATAAAAAACTCAATTCACAAGTAGTGATTATCATAGAAATCATCTCAATTCTTAGAAGCACAAAATTTTCAAAATTTTTCGATTTTTATGGGTTTTTCAAAAGCTTTTTCATGCAATGCGATAATGAAACGTGTAACAATGGAATGAAACATGCAAAGTGTTCTCAATCAAGGCAAGCAACAGTGAGTAGAGTTATTACAAACGAATAGTCACGCCTGACCCCATACTTGAGACAAACATTGTCCCTAATGTTCAAAAAGAAATAGAGAAAAGAAAGAAAGAAAATGAACTCACAAGACGGCGGTGGAGCGGCTAATGCGGTAGATCATCATCATCCTCACTGGGGTGCCGGTGGTGGTGGAAACGGGAAGAAGCCGGGGTCGTAGTTCTGCCCAAACTGCTGGCGGTAGATGTCTCTCATCATCCTATCATGTGCATCGGCTCGTGCATCCCTAGCATCCGCGCGGATCTCCGAGGCTCCGACTCTCCTGGAAAGGTCGGTGGCCCACTCCGGCAGCTGCTCGTACCACTCCGGCGCCTGACTGTACCAGGCTGGTCCATCTGATGGTGCTGGTGCAGGTGGTGGCTGTGCATGCCTAGTCGGTGGAGCTCCCATCCTCTCCGGTTGCGTTCTATACCAATCGGGAGGGGTCGCCATCCATGTCGGCCTCTCACTCACTCTGGCACGGCGAGAGGAAGAACCGGAGGGTCTAGTGGGGAGGGGAGAATGTCTAGGGAGGTCGGGAAATGTATCCGGCTGATCCGGAAAAGTACCAAAGTCGTGCTCCTCACCTCCTCCCTCAAAATCATCATCTCCTCTCATCTCCTCCTCATCTACAACACGTGCCTCAGGGGGAACGTAAGGAGGTGCTACCAATCTATTCGCATGCATGGCAGCGAATGTCTCCTTCCAGTTATGGCGTCCAGCCGTAATGGAGTACTTGGGAAGCCATACCACACCTCTACCTCCTCTATCCTCCCAAGGCATGGCGGCGGTGGGTGGACCTCTATGTCTAGGGAAAATCAACCCTCTAGTCATGAGACTCTGAAGTCCTAACGGCCTCGCCGCTATCCTAGTGCAGGCGGAGAAGTCTACTCCTAACTGTCTAGCAATGTGGGTGACCATCCCAGCATATACAATATTGCCAGCCCTCTTGTTCTTTAGCTTATTCATGGTAGAAGCTAAGAAGGTGGCACAATCAGCAAGCCTCCCATGCAGCATCGAATTCAATAAAAATAGCTCATCAGTCTTGATCTTCTGAGGAGTCTCCGTCCTAGGGAAGAGACACTCAGACAGTACTCGGTGGGCAATCTTCAAGGTTAAGTGATAAATCAACTTAGCCTTGGTATCAGCAGGTTGCCAGCGGTCCTCGCTAGCATATACCATGGCAATGTCCTCCTAAAAATCCTTGGCGTACACGCCACTAGGAAATCGACCATTGAAGGTCTCATGGAACCCAAAGAAGGCTCCAAACTCTCGGATCAAAAATTTATAGTTCCTCTCCATCAGCCTGAAAGAAACTATCCTATCAACATGGCTATGCTCAAAAGAGATCACAAACTCTCTAATGATCTCCTCATAAGCGTCTTCCCGAATAGCGGAGAAGACGATCAACCCAGCTCTATCTAGTAACCAAGTAAGGTCACCTACCACATTCAGTGGCTCTAATTCCTCAAGCAGCAAATATCGAGGTCCTATGACCGGTCTCTTCAAAATTCTCTCTAAAGCATCTAGATAGTCATCATGAATTTGTGGAATTCTAGGGGGTGGGGGTGATGGTGGTGATGGTGGTTCACTAGGGGGTGGTTGAGAGGAGGAGGAAGCATTACCTTTCCTCTTCTTGGTCCTATTAGACATTCTCCTAACAAAGTCCATATTCTGTTCAAAACCACGGTCTGTTCTTGAATTTCTACGGCCGTGGAATGCCCAAGAACCGTGGTTCGGTTCGTAATTTCTCAAAAATCACTCAATCAACACTAAAATCAACAGACAACAGCCTTAGACTAATTCCAATCCAATTCCAATCAGTTCTCCTAATAATTCTTGCAAAAACTGAATCGAATCGACATAGTGAAAGAAGAGAAGAAAAACCTAGGTTTTGGATTTTAAAATACAAATTCCGTCTTCTCCGGCGATTGTTCACTCGAATCGTTGCTTGGATCTTGTAGATGGTTGAATTTGCTCCAATTTGGGTTAAATAATCGTTCAAAACGATTAACAAACGGAAATTTGAGAGAGGGGGATCAATTCGGCGA
The DNA here is from genome assembly GCA_033239045.1 of Fagopyrum esculentum. Classification (NCBI taxonomy): domain Eukaryota; kingdom Viridiplantae; phylum Streptophyta; class Magnoliopsida; order Caryophyllales; family Polygonaceae; genus Fagopyrum; species Fagopyrum esculentum. The sequence goes on along the minus strand of BSUD01000003.1, from coordinate 60,028,913 downwards.
TTTTGGGCGTGGAGTTGGGTGTTTTGGGGCGTAGACTTATTCGGCGATTTTGGGCGTGGAGTTGGGTGTTAAGGAACGTGGTTTATATAGTGGCCGTAAATTTTTTCAAAAATTACGGTCACTCGGGGTTTTCCACGGCCGTGGAAATGTACGGAACCGTGGTTTTGGTGATTTTTCTCAGGCTTTTGCAAATTACGGTCACTGTAGCTGTCACGGCCGTGGAACTCTTTGTAATGTGCCAAAGTCCAAGTTTCGTCAACTTTCTTCTAACTTTTCCTTCTCTTTTCCTCTTCCACTGATCCTACATCCAAAAATACGAACATACCGGAAGGTATCGAAGGCAAAACAAACAAAAACGTCTAAACTATTCTAATCTACAAATCAAAAACAAATATGTAAGTGCAATACCTTGGGTTGCCTCCCAAGAAGCGCTTGTTTAAGGTCCGTAGCTAGACCAATTTCGCACTTATTCGAGTGTGGTGGGCGCGAACTCTTCAGCTTGGAGTTCCGGCGAATACTTCTTGAGTCGTTGACCGTTCACCTTAAAGCTTCCGCCCTTTTCACCCCATACTTCAACTGCACCATGGGGAAAAACACGTTTGATTAGATAAGGTCCAGTCCAACGAGATTTAAGCTTACCAGGAAAGAGACGAAGCCTAGAATTGAAGAGGAGAACTTGATCTCCTTCTTTCAGGTCCTTTGGGATGATATGCTTATCATGCCAATGCTTCGCTCTTTCTTTATAGATCTTGGCATTTTTGTAGGCGTTCAAGCGAAGTTCTTCAAGCTCGTTAAGGTCCAAGAGAAGCTTCTCTCCCGCTTCCTTCATGCTGAAGTTCAACCACTTTATTGCCCAATACGCCTTATGTTCCAACTCTACCGGTAAGTGACAAGACTTCCCATACACAAGGTTGTATGATGTTGTTCCGATGGGAGTCTTATATGCAGTCCGGTATGCCCATAATGCGTCATCTAGCTTCAAAGACCAATCCTTCCTTGTCCTTGAAACCGTCTTCTCTAGGATTTCTTTAATCTCTCGGTTCGAGATCTCCACTTATCCACTAGTTTGTGGATGATAAGGGGTGGGAATCTTGTGAGTCACCCCATACTTAGCTAATAGAGCTTCGAATCGTCGGGCAATAAAGTGAGAGCCTCCATCACTAATGATAGTCCGTGGTGTCCCAAATCGTGGGAAAATGGTCTTGTTAAAGAACATAACCACAACCATAGCATCATTAGTGGGAGAGGCAATTGCTTCAACCCATCTCGAAACATAATCTACGGCTAAAAGTATGTATTGGTTTCCACAAGATGATGGGAAAGGTCCCATGAAGTCTACTCCTCAAACGTCAAAGATCTCCACCTCTTGAATGTTGTTAAGAGGCATCTCGTTTCTCCTAGATATGTTCCCTGTTCTTTGGCAAGCATCGCAGCAGGAAACAAAGGTTTGCACATCTTTAAATAAAGTAGGCCAAAAGAATCCAGATTGCAATACCTTAGTGCTAGTCTTGTTCGAACTAGCATGTCCTCCACAAGGTAGTGAATGACAATGACGGATGACACTTTGCATCTCATCTTCCGGCACACATCGTCGAATGATGCCGTCGGGACCTCTCTTAAAGAGGAGAGGTTCATTCCAAAAGTATTCCCGAACATCCTTAAAGAACTTCTTTCTTTGTGCGTAGGATAATCCGGGTGGTAATTCCTGGCAAACCAAATAGTTAACAAAATTAGCAAACCATGGTTCGTTACCTTTGGTGATCACGTCGATGCACTCCTCTATGATATGTAAATGATCGTCCGGAAAGGAGTCATCTATAGGTAGATTGTCGTCCTCTAGATGTGGTAGACGACTCAAATGATCCGCGACAGAATTTTCCGAACCCTTCTTGTCACGGATCTCTAGATCGAATTCTTGTAGGAGAAGAATCCATCTAATTAGCCTTGGTTTCGCATCTTTCTTTGCAAGCAAATACCGGATCGCAGCATGATCCGTGTACACAATCACCTTAGCACCTACAAGATAAGAGCGAAACTTTTCAAATGCATATACAATTGCTAAAAATTCCTTCTCGGTAGTGGCGTAGTTGAGCTGCGCTTCATCTAGCGTTTTGCTAGCGTAGTAGATAGCGTGGGTTCGTCCTTCCTTTATTTGCCCTAGCACAGCTCCTATAGCTACGTCACTTGCATCACACATAACCTCAAATGGAAGATTACAATCCAGAGGTTGAATAATCGGGGCTAAGATTAGAGCTTCCCGAATCATATTAAACGTATCTAAACATTCCTGCTAAAAATCGAAAAATGCATCCTTCATCAATAGATTAGTAAGCGGTTTTTATATCTTAGAGAAATCCTTTATAAAACGTCTATAAAATCCAGCATGTCCTAGAAAAGTTCTTATCCCCTTCACCGAAGTTGGGGGAGGAAGCTTTTCTATAGTCTCTATCTTAGCCTTATCCACTTTAATCCCTCTACTAGAGATTAAATGTCCTAATACAATGCCTTCTTTTACCATAAATTGAAACTTCTCCCAATTAAGAACAAGGTTAGTGTCTTCACACCTTTGTAGCACAAGAGCAAGGTTAGAAAGACAGTTATCGAAAGAGGAACCATAAACAGAAAAATCATCCATAAAAACCTCCATGATTTCCTCTATATACTCCGAGAAGATAGCCATCATGCACCTTTGAAAGGTGGCTGGGGCGTTGCAAAGCCCAAACGGCGTTCTCCTATAAGCAAACGTTCCCCACGGATACGTGAATGTGGTCTTCTCTTGATCGTCCGGATGTATCGGGATCTGAAAGAAACCACTATAACCGTCAAGATAGCAAAAGTGTGAGTGTTGTGCTAACCTCTCAAGCATTTGGTCGATGAAGGGTAGTGGGAAGTGATCCTTCCTCGTTGCGTGGTTTAGCTTGCGGTAGTCTATGCACATCCTCCATCCTGTAATGGTTCGTGTAGGAATGAGTTCATTGTTCTTGTTGGTAATGACCGTCATCCCTCCTTTCTATGGAACTACCTGTACGGGACTCACCCATTTGCTATCGGAGATAGGATAGATGATACCTGCATCAAGTAGTTTAAGAATTTCTTTTTTGACAACCTCCTTCATGGTCGGATTTAACCGCCTTTGAGGTTGTCGCGAAGTTCTAAAGTCTTCTTCCATTAGGATCTTATGCATACATAGTGAAGGTTTGATTCCTACTAGATCCTCTATAGTATACACTAAGGCTTTCCTATGTTTCTTAAGAACAACCATAAGCTTACTATGTTCATCTATACTCAAATCGGAACTAACAATTACCGGAAAGGTAGAATTAGGTCCTAGAAATGCGTACCTTAGATGTGTAGGAAGTGGCTTCAAGTCCATCACTATAGGAGTCTCTAATGTCTCTTGAGGAGTATCCAATGCTTCCTTAGAAGTGTCTAAGGATATAGAAGATGTTGGAGAAGAATCAAAAGAAGTGGCGGAGAAAATACAATCTCCTTCAGATTCACCCAAAATTACGGCTCCCATGTTTCCTCCACGGCCGTGGTTTTGGGCGTGGAAATCAATTACGGTGCCTCTGTTTGTTCCACGGCCATGGTTTTGGCCGTGTAACTTACTGGAGTCCTCTGAATAGCTAATTACGGTCACGTTGGTAGATTCCACGGCCGTGGAATAGCGCGACTGGCCGTGATTTCTTACGTTTTCTGACCCATCGTAGAGTTTCTCATTCTTCTTCATACACTTCTTTTTGCTTCTCTAAAGCTTCAATTTCCTCATTGCATTCCTCTTCTTCCCCTATATCCATAATGCTCATAGAGATAACCTTTTGCAAGGGATCTTTGAAGAGAATTGAACTTACCTCCTCTCTAGATAGCTCTTCATCATGGATGTTGAATATATCTTCATCAAAAGCTGGTTCCTTCACCAAAGTGGAGAGAACGAACTCTACCTTTTCTTCGCCTATGTCGAAGGCGAGTCTAGCATTCTTGCAATCAACTATACAACCGGATGTTGCAAGAAACGGTCTTCCGAGTATGATCGGGACCGGACTATCTGCAGGAATGTCAAGCACAACAAAATCTATAGGAACATAGAACTTACCAAGCTTGACCAGGACGTCTTCAACTATGCCGACGGGACGAGTTATGGATCGATCTGCCATGTATAACGTCATCTTCACCGGTTTAGGCTCGCCTAAACCGATTTTCCTGCATAAGGCAAGCGGAATGATACTCACGCTTGCCCCTAAATCACATAATGCATCATATGTGACATCTCCCACTCCTATGGGAATACAAAATGACCCCGGATCCTTCAGCTTTGTGGGCATCTTTTCCTTCATTGTCTTGATGAGATCCGATGAATCTGAACTCATCTTGACCTCGCCAAAATCCTCTAATTTCCTTTTGTTAGAGAGGATCTCCTTTAAGAACTTCCCATAAGCAGGCATACCTACAATTGCATCAATGAAGGGTATATTAATATGCAGTTTTCTCATGAGTTCGATAAACTTACCGAATTGCTTGTCTAGACGCGCTCTTGCTCTAGATTGCAGGAATGGTAGGGGAGGTTTGAAAGCTGGAGGAGGAACGTAGATGTCTTCCTTCTCCTTCCCCTTCTCTTTCTCCTTCTCGACGGGAACTTCTACAAACTTAGGCTGCGGGTCGGTGGTAGTTGCTCCACTCCTAGTTTTGATAGCCATCACCCTTCCTTTTGAGTTATCCTCCGTCTTTCCTGGAAGTTTTCCTTGATTCCTAGGAACTTCCTCAACATGGCTAAACATTTGGTTTTCTAAAACCTTTTGGGCTTTATCAACCTTAGTGATGTGATCATCGACCTTAATGATGTGACTCTCCAATCCTTGAAACTTTCCCAAGATTGTTTCCAACATGGGATCGGGCTTCTCTTTCCCCGAAGTGCTTCCGCTATTAGATGCTTGTTCCTGACTTTTCAAAGGATTTGAAGAAGAAGAAGGTGGAGTTAGTGAATTCCTGAATTGGGATAAGAATTACCTAAATTGTGTTGTTGGTTGGACCGCCAATTATTGTTGTTTGAACCCCTATTGTTGTTCCAACTGTTATTCCGGTTGTTGTGGTTGTTCCAATTGTTCCGGTTGTTGTTCCGGTTGTTGCGGTTTGTATTCTCATTCCCATTGTGGTTATTGTTGTTTCCCAAATAACCCACATCTTGCCCTTTTGCTTTGGAAAGTTGGTTTTAATGGCTTCCTTCAACTCTTTAATCTCGGTATTGGGAGAAAAGATTTGAGTTTGAGCAGCTTGTGATAGCTTTGCTCCTTGCTCCACATGATTTGCTTCTACTTTCCGGTGAGAATACTTCTCAATGACTCGGGCTTGCTTCTCAATGAAGTCCCAAGCGTCATCTTCCCTCATGTCCATGAATGTGCCACATGAAAGGGATTGGAGCTTGAATTGTGTTTCTACATCCAGCCCCTTATAGTATATCTCCAATAAACCCAGTTTTGAAATGCCATGGTGTGGGCAATCCAATAGTAAGTCCTGAAATCTTTCCCAAGATTGAAACAAACTTTCGTTAGATCTTATAGAAAATGCATTAATCTTACCTCTCAACTCCGCCGTCTTGGATGGCGGAAAGAATTTGGTGAGGAATTCCGAAGAGAGATCCTCCCATGTGTTAAGTCTTCCATTTGGAAGAGCTTGATACCAAGATAAAGCTTTCCCTTTCAAAGAGAAGAAGAATGGCTTGATCTTGTAGTTGTTAGTGGTTGCATTCTTTGGCTTCATTGTCTACATCATGATCTAAAAACTTTGTAAATTGTTGATGTGGAGATTCAACACTCGTTCCTCCAAACTGATTTTGGAGAACGATGGCAATAACTTGTGGGTTGAAGCTAAACCCTTGCATATCATCAGCATCAAAGGTCACACCTAAACGGCGTGGTTGCTGAATTGGATCCATCCTTTGGCCAAGAGTTCTTGGCTCTCCATCTACACGAGCAGCTCTCGCATCCCCAACTGGAACACAATAGTTGGCAGCCGGTCTTTGTCTTGGATTAAATTCATTCATGTTGATCGTCGGGTTAAGGTCTTCAAGGGATGGCATGGAGGAGTCGCTATCCTCATCGGATGAGTTGGCTCTAACCGATCTTGTAAGTTTCCTCCTCTCTTTCTTCTTGAGGTCGCTTAATTCCAGCCTCATTTGAAACATCATATCCGATAGCTCATCAATTTTCGATTGATGACGGTCCGATTCTTCCTTGCGAGTCTTCTCGCTCCATCTAAGTTGAGCTTCAGATTCCGCTAACTCTGTTTGATAATCCCGCTCCTTTTCTTCAGCCATCTTTCTTTCTTTGAGCTTCTTCCTCAAAGTCTTCTCAAGTTCTTGATCAAGAGGTAAGAGGTCCTTGTTGTTCCTAGACCTGCGCATAAACCTAAAGTAACCTGCAAATATCACTCACAAAAGATATCAAATAACAAGAGCTAAGCTCCCAAGCTTGACCACCGGTAACCGAATTCGGCCTAAACCAAATCCTCGGCAACGGCGCCAAAAACTTGTTCGCCACTTAGCGTGCGTGCAAATAAGCTTTAAATTTATAAAACTAGAATCAAGCAAGCGAACCCGTAGTGTACGGATCGACGTAGTTAAGCAAGAATTTCAGAGTATCGAACACAGGGATTTGGGGGGTTAAATCCAGTTATAAATCGTCAAGCAAGTAAAAGTATGAAGCTTTGCAAATATATTGGGAAAACAGCAACCCTAAAGATCCAGGTATCTAATTGTGGCAATCGATTCAAGATATACTAAAGAACTAAAGACAGAGTTAAGAGTTGCAAAGGTATGCTAAGGTAAAGCAATGTACGGTGAAGTTCCAAGGCTTTATATGACTTATCTAGAAATACTCTCTATAAAGGTTGTTGAGGCTTCAGTATAGAAAAGATCTAAAGACAAGAATTAATCTCAAATACCCAAACTTGTAACCCAAGGATCAAGACTAACTAAACCGATTAAGGTTATGACACTCGAAATCGAAGTAGAGGTTGTTGAGGCTTCACTACTACTTAGAAAAGGCAAGCCAAGACTAATTTAAAGCAAATCTTTAACCTTAGATCAAAGTAAAAGCAAGGTTCGTACACTGACACAAATTACGGGCAGATCTTGAGTTCCACGGCCGTGGAACCTCAAGAGCAGACCGTGGTTTGGGGCGTCGGCGAAATCTCTCTAACTCTCATGGTCCAATCTGTTTACGATCGATCTATCATCATCTAAGCCACAACTATTAACCCTTCACCTTAGAATTGTTAAAGGGTTTTAGCCAACAACAGTCATTATGATATCAAATTCAAAATTAAGAAGAATGAAAGATGAAAACCTTCGAAAACCTTCAATAAATATCAAATCAATCTCAAATCCACAAACAAGGGTAATAATGTAATAGATTTGGAATAACACAAACCAATAACAACCCTTGATAAGAACGAAGAGTGGGATGTCAATCCGTCTTCTAATCAAACCTAGGAATAAAAGGCGCAACTTCCGCCACACACAACTTCCAAATCTTCAAGCCTTCGTAAATCTCCGTTGCAAAAATGCAATTCTCCGCACGTCCAATGAAACCCTAGGAACGTGTAAGTGAGCGTAAGCGAAGGTGCCGAATTCTCCCTCTGTCAGTCCTTTTTTAAGGAAGGATAGAATAACCGTCTGGCCCATATGCGTAAATAATGTGTCCATATTTTATTCGTCAAAAGATTGCCTAAATCACGGTTTCATGGAGTTCCACGGCCGTGGTTTAGAGCGTGGAAGTGGATTACGGTTCTTCACAACTTCCACGACCGTACTTTATACCGTGTAACTCTCTGGAATGCTCCACGTTCATGTTGCCAAGATCCATGGCCGTGGTTTTGGGCGTGGACTTCTCTACGGCCGTATTTTAGAGCGTGGAAGCATAAATTGCTCGTAGTTTCCTTTGTGTCGTGCCATTCCTCTTCTTAGCGTCTCCCTTGGCTTCTTTGATATGTCCTCAATCCTTGGATGTGCTCAATTCATCTCCATCCTCTCTTAATTGGTTCGGTTTTAGCTCTTATTCACCTATAATCAACACAAAGCTTATGTAGACCTCTATATCGACAATATAGATAAACTAGTGAACAATTGCTTCAATGCCTTATCAATGAACACTATAATGGATGAGAAACATCTAGAAAACGTGCCTAAAATATCACAATATTTCATGCTAACAGTCCAATCCACAACTTAGTCTCTAACCCAATCTCTCCTGAAAAGGGTGGCACTCCCTGCTGGTGAAATGCCTTCAACCAGACATCTAGTTGAAGCCCTTTGTTCTCCACTTAAGCTCGAACCGGATCAGTAACACGTGCAGGTGCAACTGGCACCTGTGTCGCTCCCTGAGATCTATCAAAAGATCCCTCAGGCACTGGTACATCTGAAGCCCGCCTACTAGCCCTAATATCCTCCTCAAAACGTCGGAGGTACTCTCTGAACTCCGGTCCTCCCATGGAGACATAGTCAACGTCATCAAACTGAGCTCGATGTGAATGATGTCTCACAGATCCACCACTTCTCGTCTCTGTGATGACCCTCGCTGCAACCTCCTCATGTATCTCCTCCACTACTGGTGGGTCAGCAGCGGGAACTGGTCCCTCACCTACCACACTTGAAGGACGGGGTGGCCTACCTCTACCTCTACCCACATGGTAGTAGCTCTAGCCCGAGCCATCTGCGTGGTATGCACACCTAACTTATAAGGCTCTATATAGGCCATAAGTATAGATATATATATACTCAATACAAACACATACATAATCCATCATACATATATACATATCATATCTATATTGTAGAGATCCATAGCAGGAGTGGCGACTTCTCGTACATCTAACCCAAAACCACATTCAAAACCAAAAACTTTTAAAAATGTCAGAGCCCATGTGGGTTCTGTTTATTTTACCTATCAAACCTCATTGCAGGTAGCAAGTGCCATTGTTGTCAACCTAAGGCTCTGATACCAACTCTGTAATACCCTAAATCCGTAGGACTCGGAGTGTCACATTGTGCTAGGATCTTAAAATGGATCCTGACCCTAACCTGACAACAAGTTCACTGGACTTTACAACATGGCATTGACAAATATAAAAACAAATACATTAAACTGTATAAAACATTACAACTGATAACACGATTTATGACGTTAGTCTAGGCATCCATTTAGATAGTTTTTCCCGCTATTCATGCATAGTTTAACATTAGTTCGTGGCGTTGACATTCAATACATGTATATTTGTCGAGATAGACGTCTACACGGATTTTTGCATGTTTTGTAGGTATTTTGGGAGCTTTTAGAGCCTAATCGATACATCCAAGGATCGTTCCTCATAATGACACGTATCTGAGCTTATTGGGAAGCAAGTTAGGAGCAAAGGAGAACACATGGGACCATGTTGGTGCATGCCTTGCACCAACTCATGGCTCAACGGTCAAAAGAAGGCTGAAACACAGGAATCACGGCCACTGGGAGATTCACGGCCGTGGAAACAGGCCGTGATTCTCTCTGAACAGCTGGGACACCTGTCCCACGATCTCCATAACCGACTCTTACATATGGAGAAGGCTATAAGTACACCTGCAGGCTGAGAGGAAAAGGGATCCATCCACTACACACCATACCTCACACACATTCTCTCATTGGATGATTGGATTGGAGCTACGCTTGGAAGAGAAGAAAGATTTCCATTGGAGAAGAAGAAAAGAACACACCATTCTTAGAGTTTCTTAGTTTTAGAGTGAAGTTTGTTGGAAACATTTTCTAGGGTTGTATGAATGATTCGAACCTTCTTTTGAAGGGTTATAAGTCTCTCTTTTAACATCTATTCAGCTTGTTTTCCTTGTTCTTTCACTTCATCTCTCTTTCATTTCATCCTCTTCATATGGACTCCATGATTGTATGCTTGATGAATTTGATTGTGATGATGCATGTTGTTGGCTAAATAGATGTGATTCTAGGGTAAGGAAATGATGGTTATGGCTTGGACTATGATAGGATAGACTTAAACGTACCTTTAGATGAATTGTTTGCTCGAACCTAGCCTCTGTTGTAAATCACGGCCTGTTCTAGGTAGTTCCACGACCGTGGAAGTGAGGAACTCCCCGTGATTTCATCTGACTTGTTTACATTGATAAATCTAAGCGTTAGGTCGTTAGATTGTTGAAATCCTAGTGTTTGCTGAGTTAGATCTACCCTAGGGTGACCTAATGTTAGCAACTAAGTGTGAGAAGAGACCTACTCGGTGATTCTTGCTCTTAGGTACCGAAGATGATGAACTCTAGGTAGTAGTGAGCCTCACTAGCCGCTATTGGACTGAGTGTTCTAGATTTATGTTTAGGACTTGCCTTCCCGAGACCTACCCGGTGAGGAGAGGTTAGTTCCCTAGATAGCAATCCAGTTTGTGTAGAATTCCTAACCTTAGGTTCTTTGAGTCTCACCCGGTGATGAGACCTTATGAACGGACTAGTGGACCATGAGACCTACCCGGTGATTGATCCTAATCTAGAAACACCCAGTCCCAACATACTATAGGTGATCCAAAGAATGACTAGATAGCTTGAGTCCTATGCCATAACCGGAATTTCTAACCCCTAGAATCCGCTTCTCTATCTTTGATTACCTATCTCGTGTTTGCTTGTTTATTTGAGTTGTTAGCTTAATTGTTTGTTGATTTTGCATGATTTGTGATCCTTGATTGATCACCTTAAAATCAAACCAAAAACATTGAGATTTTCATTTCTTTATTCCTATCTCTTTTTTTAGCCTAGATCTTCACTATCCTTAGTCACGATTGACCCAATTTCACCTTAGTCTTTGTGTTCGACCTCGGAATACTATCCTTACTACAAAACGACCCATACATTGTGGGTTCGCTAGGAGTTAGGAAAAATTATATCGAGTTATAAATTTAAGACTTTTGCGTGTCACGTTTCTAGCGTAACAAGTTTTTGGCGCCGTTCCCGGGGACTAGGTCTAGATTGAGTCATTTTTGTGATTGTTTATAGTGTAAGTCTTTCTTGTTGCTTTTGATCTTGTTTGGTTTATGTCTTTGCATTTTCAAGACATCTCTCACTCTTTAGGTGTATGCGAAGATCTTGTGGCAAGGATTTAGCTCCATTCAATCCCGAACCGGAGAAAACCCTTAAGGCTAGGTCTAAGAGCATTAGAAAGGGAAAGGAGATGGCCGCAAGAGATCTTCAAGCTGAGTTGGATGAGGCTTTAGAGCAAATTAGGTTAAGAGATGAGCTCTTGGAGAATGAAAGGAGGCTTGCCAATGAGAGGCAAGAAGAACTAGGAGGGATATTGAAGAGATTAGGCAAGCTCTTGTGCAAAGAGAGCTTAATCGTCAACAACCTCCACCTCCACAACCGCAGCCGGCGGTTAATATTCGGGTTATGCTCATTGCTATTGCGGAGCCACAAACGTTAGGGCAACGCATGGATCCGGCTCAAAGAGTGCACCGTCCGGGTGTGAACGTAGGAGATCCCACAGCCCATGATTATGAGCTCCGCCCTCAAGCTCTACAAATGATCCGGCATAATCAATTTGGAGGGATGGAAGGAGAGTCCCCTCATCAACATTTGATGAACTACGAGATATTGATAGAGACTCTAAGGCCGCCTAGGTTGGAGAACAATATCATAAGCTTAGGGCTTTTTCCTTCTCACTTAAGGATAAAGCCTTGGCATGGTACCAATCGATTCCACTAGGGCGTGTGAGTACTTGGGAGGAAATGACAACCGAGTTCTTGACTAAGTTCTTCCCACCTTCCAAGACTACCGAGCTAAGAGGGAAGATCAATGCCTTCGTGATGAAGGATAGAGAAAGCCTATTCAAGTCTTGGGAGAGGTTCAAGGACCTTCTCCTAGATTGTCAGCACCATGGTATACCGAAAATAGAGCTATTGGAGATCTACTTCAAAGGACTTGATGAAGATAGCCAATTCAAGCTTCAATCTCTTTCCGGTGGGACTTTCATGGAAAAGAATATAGATGAAGCTTGGGAGTTTGTAGAGAAACAAGATTTGGTGATTGAAAAGTACTCCCATAGGAAGAGTGATGGGAGGAAAGCGGGAGCATATGAGGTGAATGAAGTCACCCTGACTAATTTCAAGCTTAATGCAATCAACAATGAGCTTAAGTCTTTGAGGGAGTTGTGTGCCACAACTTTGAAGAGTCAACAAGCCCTCAAGTGCAAGTGCAAGCAAACTTGTCTTCCAAGGAGGAAGATGTGAACTACATGGGAAGGGGAAACTACAATAACTATCAAGGCCCAAGGAACTTCAACAACAACCGGCAATTCAACAATTACTGGCCTAACCACAACCATCCCGGGTTTTCCTATTCTAACCCGGATGGAGCCTTGAACCCTCCCGCTTCCACAAGCGCAGCTCCACCACAAAAGGCTTCACAAGAACCTCCACCCGGATTTACTCAACCTCCAAAGGATAGAACCGAGATGATGTTTGAGCAATTTCTTGGAAGGTTGAGTGGTCTTGAGAGCACGGTGACTTCCATTTCAAATGCTCAAAAGATGTTGGAAGTGCAAGTGTTCCAAAAGGCGGGTGAAGCTCATAGAGATCCGGGAAAGCTTCCCGGAAGAACCGAAGATAACCCAAGAGGCCAAGTGCTGGCCATCACAATAAGGAGTGGGCTGAGCATGAAGGATCCCTTACCTAAGGGAAGTGATAAAGGAAAGCAAGTGGTGATAGAAGAAGAGACATTGCAAGAAGATGGAGGAAAGAGCAAGGATGATGCGCCAACATATGTGGCACCACCTCCATACAAGCCACCACTACCATTCCCACAATCACAAGCAAGAGCTCGCTTGGACAAACACTTCGGTAAATTCCTTGAACTTATGTCTAAATTGCATATTAACATTCCGTTCATGGATGTTATTCTAGGTATGCCGGCATATGGCAAGTTCTTGAAGGAAATACTCTCCAACAAAAGGAAGTTGGAGGAGTATGGGGAAGTAAGGATGCCAAAGAGGTCCTCGGAATTTATCCAAACCATGAAGGAGGAGATGCCTCCTAAGCTAAGAGATCCGGGATCTTTTTGTGTGCCAATTGGAGTGGGAGAAGTGAAGTATGAAGCCCTATGTGATCTTGGGGCAAGTGTAAGCATCATACCGCTTGCACTTTGCAACAAGGTTGGGCTAGGAGAGCCAAAGCCGGTCAAGATGACCCTTTACATGGCGGACCGTTCAATCACTCACCCGGTTGGAGTCTTGGAAGACATACCGGTGCAACTAGGGAAGTTCTATGTGCCCATAGACTTCGTTGTTTTGGACATCCCGGCGGACTATCCAGTTCCTATCATCTTAGGGAGACCTTTCCTAGCCACTTCCGGATGTTTGGTGGATTGCAAAGGGCCAGCCCTTGGTGAAGATGTGTTCAACATTGTCGAGCAAGAAGAATGTAGAGAAGTTGTGAGCTCGATCTTGATCAAGGACCCCTTGGAGAAGGTTCTTAGCTTATGTTTGATGGAGAAAGGTGTAGAGGATGATTGTAATGAAGAAATCAATGCCTTAGATGCATTGGAAAAGGAGGCAAGAGCTGAATTTGAAGTACACGAAGGTGTGCTGAAGAGTTGTAGGAATCACGGTCTGGCACAGGGAACCACGGCCGTGGTTTGTCCCGTGGAACTCTCTGGAGTGCTCCACGACGCTAGCTTCTCAGATTCCATGCCCGGGGTTTTGCCCGAGGCCGTGATTCAGACCGTGATTTTGCTAGAGAGTGCCTTAATGGTTGATCACGCTTCAAGGAGTCTTCATTACCTTTGTATTCATCTCACCCTACATTATATGGAGCCTCTCCAATCGATAAAGGTCCTCCTAAACTCGAACTTAAACCCCTCCCCTCTCATCTTAAGTATGCTTTTCTTGGTGATAATTCTACATATACGGTTATTGTTAATGCATGCTTGAATGATGATGAGTTGAATAGATTGTTGCATGAGTTGAGATTGCATAGGAAGGCTATTGGCTATACCATTGATGACTTAGGTTGCATTAAACCTTCTTTGTGCATGCATAAGATCTTAATGAAAGATAATCATAAACCTTCAATTGAACCTCAAAGAAGACTAAACCCCATCATGAAAGAAGTAGTAAAGAAAGAGATCCTTAAATTGCTAGATGCGGGAATCATTTTCCCGATTTCGGATAGTAAATGGGTTAGTCCCATGCATGTGGTTCCTAAGAAGGGTGGGATGACCGTAGTGACTAATGAGAACAATGAATTAATCCCAACTAGAACGGTTACGGGATGGAGGATGTGTATAGACTATAGGAAACTAAATTTAGCCTCTAGGAAAGATCACTTCCCTCTTCCCTTTATTGACTAAATGCTAGAGAGATTAGCTCAACATTCTCACTTTTGCTACTTAGATGGTTATAGTGGATTCTTCCAAATCCCTATCCACCCCGATGATCAAGAGAAAACTACATTCACATGTCCCTGGGGTACATTTGCATATAGGAGAATGCCATTTGGGTTGTGTAATACACCCGCCACCTTTTAAAGGTGTATGATGGCCATTTTTTCTGAGTATATTGACAATATCATGGAAGTTTTTATGGATGATTTTTCTGTTTATGGATCTTCATTTGATGATTGTTTAGCTAACTTGTCTTTGGTGCTTAAGAGATGTGAGGAGACAAATCTTGTCTTAAATTCGGAAATATGCCACTTCATGGTAAGTGAAGGCATTGTGTTGGGACACTTGGTGTCCAACCGTGGCATTGAGGTTGATAGGGCTAAGATAGAGACGATAGAGAAGTTGCCACCACCTACCTCGGTGAAGGGGGTAAGGAGTTTTCTAGGGCATGCCGGTTTTTACCGGAGATTCATTAAAGATTTCTCTAAGATTTCTAAGCCTCTTACTAACCTACTAATGAAAGATGTTGAGTTTGTTTTCTCCAAGGATTGCCTTGAGGCTTTTTGCAGGTTGAAGAATGCTTTGATCTCCGCACCCATCATGCAAGCTCCGGATTGGAGTTTACCGTTTGAGATCATGTGTGACGCGAGTGATGTGGCCGTTAGGGCTGTTTTGGGGCAAAAGAAAGATGGGCGTACACATGCCATCTATTATGCTCGCAAGACGCTAGATGATGCCGAACTCAATTATGCTACCACCGAGAAAGAGTTGCTAGCGGTTGTGTATGCATTTGAGAAGTTCCGCTCGTATCTTGTTTGAGCGAAGGTCATTGTGTACACGGATCATGTTGCGATCCGTTATCTCCTTACAAAGAAGGATGCCAAACCTCGTTTGATTCGGTGGATCCTCCTTCTTCAAGAATTTGATTTGGAAATCCGAGATAAGAAAGGGTCCGAAAATTGTGTGGCGGACCACCTTAGTAGACTGATAGCATGAATTATAGTCTATACTTTGGGACTTATTTAGACGTTTTATCTTCAATAATCTGCATATTTGGATGTATATTATGTGATTATATCGTCGTTTCATCTACCTTTGCGGGAATCGAGGTCTACACCAAGTTTCGTTGTAATCGTAGGTAAAATGACACGTTTTGAATCAAAATGGAGCTAAAGGAGCTAAGGAGTCATAGGAGCTACATTCAGGAGCTTAAGGAAGAATCCAGGAAGCATGGAAATGGATTAGAGATTTACTTTGGACCAGATTTAAGAGATTTCAATTCAGTTTAGAGCCACCTCGGTCAGCTACAGTACCATCTCGACCGAGGTGATCCAGAGGAGCGTCCCGACCGAGGCGAACACCTTGGACGCAGCGAGATATATTTTATTCTTGGCTGAGATCTCTTATTTTTGGAAGGAGAGATCTTATATTTTTAGGCTGGATTTCTGGAAGGAAGATCATATATTTTAGGGATTTATTTATGAGAGATAGATATATTTTATTAGGATAATATCTTCTCAAGATATTTTATCTTTGGAAGATAGTTTTCCTATATAAAGGGCTGGATTTTCCACAAATCAGAGGGGCGCATCACCGGAAATCCCGCTACGATCATAACAGCTGGGAGATTGAAGCAGCAGTTGGGAGGGATTTTTGGAAGGTTGAAGGAAGATTGAAGGAAGGAAGTTGATACTTTTATAGCTTTTGTAAAGGGTTTTGTAAGATTCTCTTAGATTCCCTTTTTGTTGACTTGTCTTGTTGGATTGTGATCCAAGGAATGCTTGTTTGTTTGATAATTGATTCAGTTATTGAAGCCTTGTTCTTCAGGTTTTTTGTGTTCAATTATTCACTTTCTTCCCTTAAATTTGATTATTGCTTTCATGATGATGAGTGGCTAATTTCTTTGTGCGATTCTAGGGTGATTAGCTCAAGGTTGTGGGAAAAACACTGATAGAATAGTCTTAAATTCCAGTAGGACCCTAAAAGCTCGAGTCTTTATCCTTAACTCTAGAGCATCTCGTTCAGTCGATGAACATCTCGGCCGGGGTGGAATTTGACTGACCGAGGTGACTCTTCTGATCCGTAACTGAGAGTTAAGTGTTAGAGATTGCCAAATCCTATTCTTATTACACCTTTCCTGGTTCAATGCAAGCTTAGAATGAGACTTACCCGGTAATTCCTTAGTTTGTTTACCAATGATCATAAGTGTAGGTAATAAAGGTTTATCCTTTATTGGGGTTTGAGTGTGCCTTTATCCCATCTTTGTGAGTTAACCCGAGACTTACCCGGTAAAGGTTGATTCTATTCCCTTAGTTGGTTTGTTTGTTTGAGATTATAATTCCATTCCTTAGTACCTTGAGACTTACCCGGTAATAGGAGCTTTTGGTTTGGATTTAGTGAGTAGTGAGACTTACCCGGTGATCTATTCCACTTTAGTAACACCTTCCCTTTGCAAAACCTCAGCTTTGTCCGCTTATCTTGAGATCTTGAGTTGGAACCACAACTAGATGCTTTAATCCCTAGAATTTGCATATTTCCTTAATTGACTATATTATCATCTTTGATTGCTTTAATTGCTTTTGTGGTTAGTTGCAATATTGACAACCTATACTTGCTTTGTTTCACCTAAGTCCCTGAGATCGACACCCCGGAATTCTTGCTTTTACTACGATTAACCCGTAAACTGCGGGTTCGCATCCTTGTTTTGAGCATATATCTTGGGTTATAAATTTAAAGCTTGCACATACCATTTGGAGCGAACAAGTTTTTAACGCCGTTGCCGGGGACTTGGTCTAGACCGAGCCGGTTGCGGTTGTCTTTCGGGGCTATTTCCCATGTTGCTATTAACCATTTGTCCTATGAGTTTTGTAGTTTTCAGGATATCCGATGACTACACTTGATCCAGCCTGGATAGCAAGACAAAGTGCTAGGGCGGACCATTATGAATACTTGGAAGAAAAATACTCCATTTATTGGTTTAACAATGAAAGGGAAAGAGAAAAGGCCATTGAGAAGGAGCTTGCGATATGGGATGAGATGAATGTCCCTAGAAACATTTATGAGCAACCTCTTGAAGATTTTCTTGAATCAAGATGGGAGAAGTTTACGAAGAAGGTGGAGGAGCTCAAGGAAAGCACCCTATCCTATGCTAAGCCGAAAGAGGAGCATAAGGAAGTACTGCAAGTTTCAAGCATTCCTCCAATCGAACCAAAAGTTTCTCCTGAAGCTTTTGAGGAAGAGGAAGATGTGGAAGATCTCGATCCAACTGTTGAGACTTCGGCCGAGGTGGAAGAGAGATCGGCCGTGATAGAAGAAGCTTGGCCAAATTACTGAGACTGTGGAAGATGCAGAGAACCTTGGCCAAATTACTGAGACTGTGGCCAAGGTGGAAGAAATATCAGCTGTGTTGAGAAAGATTTAATGTGTGGATTATCAACCTAACATGAAACTTATCCCGCTATTTGAAGAACTTTATAAGGTACTTACTCCTACTCCCTTTAAAGTTCTGGATTTCTTTAGGGATGCACCGAAGAATTGGAGGTCTCTTCCGAAAGAACCTCCCAATATCAAGATGAAACCTCCCTTGAATTTGCTGAAAGTAAATGCTCCTTGGACTGAAAGTAGTGGAGTTCACGAACGCTTCAACGCTAAGGCAACGGAGTGTTATTTGTTCAAGTATGAGGTCACTCACGTGACAAAGACCTTGTACTATCACCAAGCTGGAGAAGGGGGAGCTAAGTGGATTCTCGAGAAGATGATTTCCCGATCCAGGAAAGGATGGGATGTAAAACTGAGTTATGTCCCACGGAAGCATAGAAAGACCGGTAGGATTCCGGTGAAAACTAAACCATACAAGCTTGTACGTGGGAGATCCTACCATTTGCCGGTGAAATTAGGAACCGAAACCTTTTTGGAAGAGTTTTATGATGGATGTGATGAGCACTCCAGGATATTCGAGGTACATTGAGTAAATCCATGGAGAAAGGTCCAGCTAGCGACCTTAAACCAAGCGCTTCTTGGGAGGCAATCCAAGGTATTGCTTTCTTTTCCCTTTTCTAGTTTAGTTTAGATAGTTTGCTTTTGCTTTGCTTTGTTTTTGGCGTCCTAGATAGAAAGCAGATACTTTCTAAGGAAGGATTACAACTCAGGAGCTACATGGAAGGACAGAAGTTGAGAAAACGGATCTTGACTGAGATACATCTCGGATGCTGTCAGAACGCCTCGACCGAGATGTTCTTCGACAACCGAGATGGTCTTATTTGGGAGCTGTTTCTTATTTCTTTATGCAGTTCAACTTTGTCCGGTGAGTATTCTGTTCTTCTGACTTATATTTGACCCATTGGGACAATGTGTCCCAAGTATGGGGTATGTGGGTATGTATTTATATGACTTATGTGTACGCTTG
Source organism: Fagopyrum esculentum (assembly GCA_033239045.1). Taxonomy (NCBI): domain Eukaryota; kingdom Viridiplantae; phylum Streptophyta; class Magnoliopsida; order Caryophyllales; family Polygonaceae; genus Fagopyrum; species Fagopyrum esculentum. The sequence continues at coordinate 60,010,095 of BSUD01000003.1, read as the reverse complement.
TAAGACTCTTGATGGATATTTATTGTTTTATCTTGCTCTATGTGTTTATCTGAGATTACATACATGCATATAGGTTATTTGATTGAGAAAAACGTCAAAGACTGGTTTGAAAAAAATTTTATTGACCTCGACCGATGTGACTCTGACCAATCGAGGTATAGTACCTCGGTTGACTTAGAACATCTCGACCGAGGTGGGTTAACTGAGAGAGTTTTCGAAACGATTTTTTTGTGCTTCTTATCTGGATATGACCTCAGTGATGATTTCGTTTGCTGACTGGTTTTGAAATCTTTATATGTTTGAAAGGTTTTATGATATGTTTAAGTTGCTAAATGCTTTGTTTGAAATTTGTGGCATGTTTAATACTTTGTTTTTATCAAAATTATGTTGAATTTGAAGGTTGACACCACATTATATGTTCTTTCACTCTCTTCCTGGAAAGACCAAGGCAATTCATTCTCTTCTCTTCTTCTTCTTGATCATGCTTAGCCCCTCATATACATATTTGCCTCCCTTTACCTATCGGGGAATTTGGAAGCAAGCAAGTGAAAAGCAAATGAAGGAAAAGTTGAGATGTTGGCTGCAAGTTAGAAAGAAACAAATAGGTTTGGGGAAGTCAATCATGATGATGAGTAACTCGGCACCATTCACATAGCCGGGTGTTTGTGTCTTGCCAAGTCGGATTGAGCGATATTCCTAACGGGTCATGGTATGTGCATCAAGGGTTTGAGGCATCTCGAGAAATTGATGATTGCTGATCTCCTAGGCTTCGGTTATTGTGCACCTCTGTCCATGCATCCTAAAAAATAAAAAAAGTAAAAATAAACAAAGCTTATTGGTGGAAGATGTTGAATTTCAAACGAAGTGAAGTGAAGATCCTTTTCCCGGATTCTAGCACCACATTCCTATATACATCCCACCCTCATACGTTTCTTGACCCTTCTTTTGAAAATCCCTTGAGACCTCGAGCTTTATGATTGACTTAGTGGTTTAAACTGGATTATACATGATTAATTTCTATAATAATGATTTATTATGCATTCTATGATTTTATGCAAAGATGAACAACTTTCTTATATTTATAAAATGTTTTGAGCATGTTTTGATTTTAAATTCCATGAAGCATTCTCTTAGAGTGATCTATGAATAGAGCACACCACCAAAAATGTTTTGAAATACTTTTCATTGATCTTTATGACTTATAATCCATTCTATCTTGTATCTAAGGTTTGAAACTTGCGTGGGGACAAGCAAGGGACAAGTATGGAGTATTTTGATAGCATGAATTATAGTCTATATTTTGGGACTTGTTTAGACATTTTGTCTTCAATAATCTACATGTTTGGATGTATATTATGTGATTATATCGTCGTTTCATCTACCTTTGCGGGAATCGAGGTCTACACCAAGTTTCGTTGTAATCGTAGGTAAAATGACACGTTTTGCATCAAAATGGAGCTAAAGGAGCTAAGGAGTCATAGGAGCTACATTCAGGAGCTTAAGGAAGAATCCAGGAAGCATGGAAATGGATTAGAGATTTACTTTGGACCAGTTTTAAGAGATTTCAATTCAGTTTAGAGCCACCTCGGTCAGCTACAGTACCATCTCGACCGAGGTGATCCAGAGGAGCGTCCCGACCGAGGCGAACACCTTGGACGCAGCGAGATATATTTTATTCTTGGATGAGATCTTTTATTTTTGGAAGGAGAGATCTTATATTTTTAGACTGGATTTCTGGAAGGAAGATCATATATTTTAGGGATTTATTTATGAGAGATAGATATATTTTATTAGGATAATATCTTCTCAAGATATTTTATCTTTGGAAGATAGTTTTCCTATATAAAGGGTTGTATTTTCCATAAATTAGAGGGGCGCATCACCGGAAATCCCGCTACGATCATAACAGCTGGGAGATTGAAGCAGTAGTTGGGAGGGATTTTTGGAAGGTTGAAGGAAGATTGAAGGAAGGAAGTTGATAGCTTTTATAGCTTTTGTGAAGGGTTTTGTAAGTTTCTCTTAGATTCCCTTTTTGTTGACTTGTCTTGTTGGATTGTGATCCAAGGAACGCTTGTTTGTTTGATAATTGAGTTAGTTATTGAAGTCTTGTTCTTAAGGTTTGTTGTGTTCAATTATTCACTTTCTTCCCTTAAATTTGATTATTACTTTCATGATGAGGAGTGACTAATTTCTTTGTGCGATTCTAGGGTGATTGGCTGAAGGTTGTGGGAAAAACAATGATAGAATAGTCTTAAATTCCAGTAGGACCTTGAAAACTCGAGTGTTTATCCTTAACCCTAGAGCATCTCGGCCAGGGTGGAATTTGACTGACCGAGGTGACTCTTCTGATCCGTAACTGAGAGTTAAGTGTTAGAGTTGCCAAATCCTATTCTTATTACACCTTTCCTGGTTCAATGCAAGCTTAGAATGAGACTTACCCGGTAATTCCTTAGTTTATTTACCAATGATCATAAGTGTAGGTAATAAAGGTTTATCCATTATTGGGGTTTGAGTGTGCCTTCATCCCATCTTTGTGAGTTAACCCGAGACTTACCCGGTAAAGGTTGATTCTATTCCCTTAGTTGGTTTGTTGGTTTGAGATTATAATTTCATTCCTTAGTACCTTGAGACTTACCCGGTAATAGGAGCTTTTGATTTGGAGTTAGTGAGTAGTGAGACTTACCCGGTGATCTATTCCACTTTAGTAACACCTTCCCTTTGCAAAACCTCAGCTTTGTCCGCTTATGTTGAGATCTTGAGTTGGAACCACAACTAGATGCTTTAATCCCTAGAATTTGCATATTTCCTTAATTGACTATATTATCATCTTTGATTGCTTTAATTTCTTTTGTGGTTAGTTGCAATATTGACAACCTATACTTGCTTTGTTTAACCTAAGTCCTTGAGATCGATACCCCGGAATTCTTACTTTTACTATGATTGACCCGTACACTGCGGGTTCGCATCCTTGTTTTGAGCATATATCTTGGGTTATAAATTTAAAGCTTGCATACACCATTTGGAGCGAACATAGACTCCAACCGTTGGAGATTGAGAGAAATGACACCGATTGATGACTCATTCCGGGATTAGCAATTGCAAATGGTGGAGGAATGCTTGCTTCAAGTGTCCAAGGGAAATGAGCCATGGTATGCCGACATTGTGAACTACCTTGTGTGTGAAGAGGTGCCACCCGGTTTATCCTATGCCCAAAGGAAGAAGTTCTTCAAAGATGTGAGGCATTACTATTGGAGTGAACCGCTTTTGTTCAAGAGAGGGCCGGACGGAGTCTTTAGGAGATGCATACCGGAGGATGAGGTGGAGAGCGTGATCCGCCATTGTCATTCCTTGCCATGTGGAGGGCATGCTAGCTCACACAAGACATTTGCAAAGGTGTTGCAATACGGGTTTTATTGGCTGAGTTTGTTCAAGGACATGCAGAATTTTATGATAACTTGTGATGCTTGACAAAGGACGGGCAACATCTCAAGGAGGAATGAGATGCCCTTGAACAACATACAAGAAGTGGAGATATTTGATGTGTGGGGTGTGGACTTCATGGGACAATTCCCCTCTTCTTGTGGCAACCTCTACATCCTATTGGCGGTAGACTATGTTTCGAGATGGGTGGAGGCAATCGCTTCTCCCACAAATGATGCCAAGGTTATGGTGCAGTTCTTCAACCAAGTGATCTTTCCTAGGTTTGGGACACCAAGGGTGATCATAAGTGATGGGGAAAGCACTTCATCAATAGGAACTTCGGGACACTTTTGGCTAAGTATGGGGTGACTCATAAGGTGGCAACACCTTACCATCCCCAAACTAGTGGCCAAGTGGAGATCTCCAACCGGGAGATAAAAGGAATCCTTGAGAAGACGGTTTCTAGAATGAGAAAGGATTGGGCTATGAAGCTCGACGATGCTTTGTGGGCTTATAGAACCGCTTTCAAGACACCGATTGGCACCACTCCCTACAAGCTAGTTTATGGCAAGTCTTGCCATCTTCCGGTAGAGATGGAGCATAGAGCATATTGGGCCATTAGATGGATGAATTTGACCTCAAGGATGCCGGTGAGAAGAGATTGCTAGACATGAACGCTCTTGAGGAGATCCGGTTGGATGCCTATGAGAACGCCCGGATCAACAAAGAAAGGACCAAACGTTGGCATGACAAGCGTCTCATCCCGAAGGAGTTGAGTGAATGTGACCTTGTCCTTCTCTTCAACTCAAGGCTGCGGCTCTTCCCCAGAAAGCTAAAGTCAAGATGGACGGGTCCTTATGTGGTGAAGAAGATCTTTCCCCATGGAGCGATTGAGATAGAAGGGGAGCATTGTGGAGATTTTAAGGTGAATGGGCACCGGTTGAAGAAGTACATCCCGGGAGCTCCGGTGGATATGATTTCCCCATTTCACCTTGAGTGAGACGTCCCCGAGTTTGGTCAAGCTAATGACCCTAAAGAAGCGTTTGGTGGGAGGCAACCCATTGGTAGACATCTTTCTCTTTTTGTTTTCGTTTTTGTTTTCATTTTTCTGTTTTTGTGTGCTTTTGTGTGTTTGGGGTTTGTGTGCTAGAGTTTAAGTAGCATGGAAGCCTTGCATGGCATGTGGATGATGATGATGAACCCCTCATCAATTATGGGTAGAGCGGACGCGGAACTTGGACGGCTAGCGGTGCCTAGCGCGGGTCCCGACGCCATAACGAACACCTTGAGCTCTCTACCATCGTTGATAGGATCATCCGCCATAAATCCATTTGAGTGAACCCAAATACCAAAGCAAACCGTTTTACATTGTGAGGACCCTCTTTCACTCTTCTTTACTTCATTTACACATTAGGGACAATGTGTTTCTAAGTATCGGGTGGGGTTTTCATGATCACTTGCATGATTAGCATCTAGCATAGTTTAATATTGTCACATGTTGTGCATTGTACATAGATATTTCAAAAAAAAATTCAGAAAATTTAAAAAAAAATTTAGTGCTTCTAAGCTTGGGTATGACCCTTATGATGAAATTGTCTTGTGAATTGGCTATGGATGGCCTTGTGTGTTGAATTGATGAATGTATATGTAGACTTGAAGTACTTATCTTGAATCCCATGTGTGAATTGTGATCATGAATGTTTGCCTTGATTGGATTGAGGATTGAATGTCGAAATTACATGCTAGTTCTTGCACATCATTTAGGAGTGATTAAGGCAATTCATTTTTCTCTACTTCTCATCTTGATCATGCTTGAGCACCTCAATTGATATAAAAGTTGACCTCTTTTGACCCATCCGGGAATAGGAGCATGCTAGTGTGTTGATGTGTGTGAAAAGCAAGTGTGGGGTGAAGTTGTTGATGAAAGAATGTGGTGAATGAAGTGTTGAATTTGTTGTGAAAAGTGTAGAAAAAATATAGGTTTGGGGACTTTGGTTTGGATGACGAGTAACTCGGCACCATTCACATAATCGGGTGTTTGTGCCTTGCCAAAGTCGGATAAACCGAATGTCCTAACGAGCCTTGGTATGTGTGCCCGGTGTGAGGCACCTCGGAAAAATCCCAAGGTCCGCTAATCACCAAGGTTTCGGCTTTTGTACACCAATATCATTGGCTCAAAAATAAAAGAAAAAGAAAGTGAAAAAGTAAAGAAATCAAAGAAAAGATGGAGAAAATATACACTTGTGGTGAAGATAATAAAAAATGAAATTGTGGAGTTAGTTTCTTTCCCGGATTAACCTCACATGACCTAAAAATTCCCACCTATTCACAACGTTTCTTAGCCTTCTCTTTCCTAAGTCCTTGTGACCTATTTGCATGTGTGTAAGACTTAGTGATCTAGATTGGACATGCTCATGATCATCTTGACTTCTTCATTTTTACCTTTCATGCATGTTTTCTAGTTAAGTATAATTGTCTTTCCATGCCTTCATTCGTTTGATGCATAATTGCTTGTCCATCTGCCATGAAACATGACTATGAAGGTGATCCAATATTAGAAGCACAATTCCAAAAAGATTTTGTTGTTTTCCTGCATGCATAAATCATGTCATCTCTTAGTCCATAGTTGGGACTTCCTCGGGGACGAGCAAACCTTAAGTATGGGGTATTTTGATAACACGATTTATGAGGTTAGTCTAGGCATCCATTTAGATAGTTTTTCCCGCTATTCAAGCATAGTTTAGCATTAGTTCGTGGTGTTTACATTCAATACATGTATATTTGTCGAGATAGACCTCTACACAGATTTTGGCATGTTTTGTAGGTATTTTGGGAGCTTTTAGAGCCTAATCGATACATCCAAGGATCTTTCCTCGTAATGACACGTATCCGAGCTCATTGGGAAGCAAGTTAGGAGCAAAGGAGAACACATGGGACCATGTTGGTGCATGCCTTGCACCAACTCATGGCTCAACGGTCAAAAGAAGGCTGAGACACAGGAATCACGGCCACTGGGAGATCCACGGCCGTGGAAACTGGCCGTGATTCTCTCTGAACAGCTGGGACAGCTGTCCCACGAGCTCCATAACCGACTCTTGCATATGGAGAAGGCTATAAGTACACCTGCAGGCTGAGAGGAAAAGGGATCCATCCACTACACACCTTACCTCACACACATTCTCTCATTGGAAGATTGGATTGGAGCTACTCGTGGAAGAGAAGAAAGATTTCCATTGGAGAAGAAGAGAAGAACACACCATTCTTAGAGTTTCTTAGTTTTTAGAGTGAAGTTTGTTGGAAACATTTTCTAGGGTTGTAAGAACGATTCGAACCTTCTTTTGAAGGGTTGTAAGTCTCTCTTTTAACATCTATTCAGCTTGTTTTCCTTGTTCTTTCACTTCATCTCTCTTTCATTTCATCCTCTTGATATGGACTCCATGATTGTATGCTTGATGAATTTGATTGTGATGATGCATGTTGTTGGCTAAATAGATGTGATTCTAGGGTAAGGAAATGATGGTTATGGCTTGGACTATGATAGGATAGACTTAAACGTACCTTTGGATGAATTGTTTGCTCGAACCTAGCCTCTATTGTAAATCACGGCCCGTTCTAGGTAGTTTTACGGCCGTGGAAGTGAGGAACTGCCCGTGATTTCGTCTGACTTGTTTGCATTGATATATCTAAGTGTTAGGTCGTTAGATTGTTGAAATCCTAGTGTTTGTTGAGTTAGATCTACCCTAAGGTGAACTAGTGTTAGCAACCAAGTGTGAGAAGAGACCTACCCGGTGATTCTTGCTCTTAGGTACCGAAGATGATGAACTCTAGGTAGTAGTGAGCCTCACTACCCGCTATTGGACCGAGTGTGCTTGGCTTTATGTTTAGGACTTGCCTTCCCGAGACCTACCTGGTGAGGAGAGGTTAGATCCCTAGATAGCAATCCAGTTTGTGTAGAATTCCTAACCTTAGGTTCTTTGAGACTATTCGCTCCAAATGGTGTGTGCAAGCTTTAAATTTATAACCGAGGAAATATGCTTAAAACAAGGATGCGAACCGGTAGTGTACGGGTCAATCGTAGTAAAAGCAAGAATTCCGGAGTGTCGATCTCAGGGACTTAGGTAAAAACAAAACCAATATAAGTAGTCAATATTGCAACTAACCACAAAAGAAATTAAAGCAATCAAAGATGATAAAAAGTCAATTAAAGGAATATGCAATTCTAGGGATTAAAGCATGTAGTTGTGGTTCCAACTCAAGATCTCAAGATAAGCGGACAAAGCTGAGGTTTTGCAAAGGCAAGGTGTTACTAAAGTGGAATAGATCACCGGGTAAGTCTCACTACTCACTAACTCCAAACCAAAAGCTCCTATTACCGGGTAAGTCTCAAGGTACTAAGGAATGGAATTATAATCTCAAACCAACAAACCAACTAAGACAATAGATTGAACCTTTACCGGGTAAGTCTCGGGTTAACTCACAAAGATGGGATGAAGGCACACTCAAACCCCAATAAAGGATAAACCTTTATTACCTACACTTATGATCTTGGGTAAACAAACAAAGGAATGACCGGGTAAGTCTCATCCTAGGCTTGCATTGAAACAGGAAAGGTATAACAAAAATAGGATTTGGCAAACTCTAACACTTAACTCTCAGTTTCGGATCATAAAGGTCACCTCGGTCAGACGAATTCCACCCCGGCCGAGATGTTCATCGACTGAACGAGATGTTCTAGGGATAAGGATAAACACTCGAGCTTTCAGGGTCCTACTGGAATTTAAGATTATTCTATCATTGTTTTTTCCCACAACCTTCAGCCAATCACCCTAGAATCGCACAAAGAAATTAGCCACTCATCATCATGAAAGCAATAATCAAATATATGGGAAGGGAATGAATATTTGAACACAAAAACCTTAAGAACAAGGCTTCAATAACTGAATCAAATATCAAACAAATCAGCGTTCTTTGGATCACAATCCAACAAGACAATCAACAAGAAGGGAATCTAAGAAAGTCTTACAAAACCCTTCACAAAAGTTATAAAAAGCTATCAATCCTCCCTAGATTGATCTTCAATCTTCCTTCCTTCAAAACCCTGGAAAATCCTTTGATTGCTGGATGCTATCAGCCCTCTAAGCATGTATAAGCATGCATAAGCATGGTTGAACTTGTGAAAAGTCCAACCCTTTATATAGGAAAACTATCTTCCAAAGATAAAATATCTTGAAAAGATATTATCCTAATAAAATATATCTTAATCTCTAAAATAGATCTCCAAAATATATAATCTTCCTTCCAGAAATCCAGCACAAAAATATAAGATCTCTCCTTCCAAAAATAAAAGATCTCAGCCAAGAATAAAATATATCTCGCCGCGTCAGGGTGTTCACCTCGGTCGCGACGCTCCTCAAAATCACCTCGGTCGAGATGGTATTGTAGCAAACCGAGGTGACTCTCAGCTGAAGGTGAAATCTCTTAAATCTAGTCCAAAGCAAATCTTTAATTCAATTCCATGCTTCCTGGATTCTTCCTTAAGCTCCTGAATGTAGCTCCAATGATTCCTTAGCTCTTTTAGCTCCATTTTAGTACAAAATGTGTCATTTTACCTACGATTACAACGAAACTTGGTGTAGACCTCGATTCCCGCAAAGGTAGATGAAACGACAATATAATCACATAATATACATCCAAACATGCAGATTATTGAAGATAAAACGTCTAAACAGGCCCCAAAATATAGACTATAATACATGCTATCAAAATACCCCATACTTGTCCCTTGCTTGTCCCCAAGCAAGTTCCAAATCTTAAGTACACGATAAAATGGATTATAAGTCATAAAGATCAATGAAAATTCTTTCAAAACATTTTTGTGGTGTGCTCAAATCATAGATCACTCTAAGAGAATGCTTCATGGAATTTAAAATCAAAACATGCACAAAACATTTTATAAATATAAGAAAGTTGTTCATCTTTGCATAAAATCATAGAATGCATAATAAATCATAATTATCGAAATTAATCATGCATAATCCAGTTTAAACCACCAAGTCAGTCAACAAGCTCGAGGTCTCAAGGGCTTTTCAAAAAAAGGTAAAGAAACGTGTGAGGGTGGGATGTATATAGGGAATGTGGTGCTAGAATCCGGGAAAAGGATCTTTACTTCACTTGCTTTGAGCTTCAACATCTTCCACTGCTAGCATGAAATATTGTGATACTTTAGACACGTTTTCTAAGCATATTTGATTCATATTGATAGTCTTTGATTGAGCATTGTTGCATAAGTGAGCTAGTTTGCCTATATTGTCGATATGGATGTCTACACTAGTTCTATGTTGATTATAGGTGATTGGAAGCCATTTCCGAACGGAATTTAGCAAAGAAGAGTTGATTGAGTATGTCCATGGATTAAGGGCATTCTTAGGAGCAAAATGGAATTCAACTTGAGGAATGCACGAGGATAGGGAAGAATCACGTTCTTGCCCTAAACCACGCTCTAAAATACGGCCGTATTACAAACCACGTTTAGTTCCACAGCCGTGGATCCTTGCAAGAGAGGCGTGATGCATTCCAGTAACTATTACGGTCGTGGAATCCATGGTTCAAACCGTGACACTTTCCACGCTCTAAATTACGGTCGTGGAATCTTCCACGACCGTGATCTTGGCGATCTTTTTCGCCACACTTCGAAGCCACGATCTTTTGAAGATTGGGCCGGGCCGATATTTTATCTTGCCCTATAAAAAGACGGACGAAGAGAGATTCTGTCAGGCTCGCTTACACCTTCGCTTACATGTTTGCTTGAATCACCGCTTATCGACGCATACATTCTCGTTTAGCGCCGCTTACACCCTTGCTTAGAGGGATTTTCCATAGCATTTGCTTGGAGGCATTTACATCTCGTTGGAGATCGACGTTCGCGCTTGGATCTGCCCTAATCTCGCACTTTGGTGGAGATTATCGTTGGGATTTCCAGATTTCCCGGATTGACGGAAGATTCGGAAGATTGTGCAAGAAGACTTCTCTTCTTGTTTAGGTTTGATCTAGAAGACGGATTGACATCCCGTTCTTCCTTCTTGCCTAAGATTGTGTTTCATTGTTCTATTCTGGAATTAGTGACATTATTCGTTCTTGATTGTGACTTTGAGATTGGTTTGGAGTTTATTGAAAGTTTTCGGAAGTTTTCATCTTTCAATCTTTTAATTCTTGAATTTGATATCAATATGACTGTTATTGGCTAAAAACCCTTAACAATTCTAAGGTGAAGGGTTGATAGTTGTGGCTTAGATAATGATAGATCGTTCGTAATTAGATCAGACCCTGAGAGTTAGAGAGAATCGTCGACGAACCTAAATCACGGTTTGTTCTTGAGTTCCACGACCGTGGAATCTCAAGAACTGCCCGTAATTTCTCTTAAGTTTACGAACCTGATTTTACTTTAATCCAAAGTTAAAGATTTGCTTTAACTTAGTTTAGGCTTGCCTTTTCTAGGTGGTAGTGAAGCCTCAACAACCTCTACCTCGATTATGAGTGTCACAACCTTAATCGGTTTAGCTGGTCTTGATCCTTGAATTACAAGTTTGGGTATTTGACATTAATTCTCATCTTTAGAACCTTTCTATATTGAAGCCTCAACAACCTGTATAGAGAGTGTCTTGTAGGTGAGTCATATAAGGTTTTTGAAACTTCACCGTACGATTGCCTTACATTAGCATACCTTTGCATATCTCAACTCTATCTTTATATCATTAAGTATATCTTGAATCGATTGCCACAGCTGGATACTTGGATCTTTAGGATTGTTGTTTTCCCAATATTTGCAAGACCTCTCATACTTACTCGCTTGATAATCTACAATTGAATTTGTTCCCACCCAAATCCATGTGTTCAATACTCTGGAATTCTTGCTTAACTATATCGATCCGTACACTGCGGGTTCGCTTGCTTGATTCTAGTTTTATAAATTTAAAGCTTATTTGCACACACCTTTAGGGGCGAACAAGTTTTTGGCGCCATTGCCGGGGATTTGGTTTCGGCCGAATTCGGTTGCTGGTTGTCAAGCTTGGGAGCTTGCTCTCGTTATTTGATATTACTTTGAGTGCATGCGTAGGTCTTGGAACACCAAAGATCTCTTACCTCTTGATCAAGAGTTAGAGAAAACTTTAAGGCAAAAGCGCAAGGAAATGAAGATGGCTGAAGAACACGAACGCAATCTTCAGGCGGAGTTAGCTGAGAAAGAAGCTCAACTCCAATGGAATGAGAACCTCCGCCGGGATGACATGGATCGTCATCATTCTGAAGTTAACGATCTAAAGGATATGATGTTCCAAATGAGGATAGAGCTAAGCGACCTTAAGAATAAGGGAAGCAAGAAATCCTCAAGAAGGGCATCAAGATCTAGAAGAAGAAGTCATTCATCCGCTGATGATAGTGACTCTTCCATGCCACCGCTAGAAGAAATTGATCCCACGATCAATGCGAATCCTTTTCATCCACAAGGAGCTGCTAATCGCCGTGTTCCACCTAGGAACGCAAGGATCGAGCGTGTAGATGATGAGCCAAGAACTCTTGGCCAGCGGATGGATCCAACACAACAACCACGCCGCTTGGGCGTGAATTTTGATGCTGAAGATGTACAAGGGTTTAGCTTCAACCCTCAAGTTATCACCCTTGTTCGCCAAAACCAATTTGGCGGGACAAGCGCTGAATCTCCACACCAACACTTGCAAACCTTTGAGTGTATGATGGAGACGATGAGACCGAAGAATGCTACTACCAACAGCTACAAGCTCAAACCCTTCTTCTTCTCTTTGAAAGGGAAAGCGTTGTCTTGGTACCAAGCTCTTCCTAGTGGGAAACTAGACACGTGGGAAAACCTTTCCGCGGAGTTCCTGACCAAATTCTTTCCGCCGTCCAAAACGGCGGAACTTAGAGGTAAGATTAATGCTTTTTCCATGAGACCTAACGAAAGTTTGTTTCAATCTTGGGAAAGGTTTCAGGATTTGCTCTTGGATTGCCCTCATCATGGCATATCCAAACTTGCCTTGCTGGAGATTTACTACAAGGGGCTGGATGCGGGAACCCAATTCAACCTCCAATCCCTCTCATGTGGAACGTTCATGGACATGAGAGAAGATGACGCTTGGGACTTCATTGAGAAGCAAGCAAGAGTCATAGAGAAGTATTCCCACCGGAAAGTGGAGGGAAATCGTGTGGAGCAAGGAGCAAAGCTCACACATGAAGCTCAAAATCAGATTTTCTCCCTCAACAATGAAATCAAAGAGTTGAAGGAGGCTATCAAGACCAACTTCCCAAAGCAACAAGGGAAGGGCGTTGGTTATTTGGGCAACAACAATGGCGGTGATAACACAAACCGCAACAACAACAACAATTGGAACAACAATAGGGGTTCAATTAACAACAATTGGCGCTCCAATCAACAAAATTCCGGTAACTCTTATCCTTCCAATTCTAATTCACTAACTCCACCTTCCTCTTCCTCTACTCCTTTGAAAAGCCAGGGGCAAACATCAAATGGAGGAAACACTTCAGGAAAAGAGAAGCCCGATCCCATGTTGAAAACGATCTTGGGAAAGCTACAAGGATTGGAGAACCGCATCATAAAGGTTGATGATCAAATCTCTAAGGTTGATAAAGCTCAAAAGGTTTTAGAAAACCAAATGTTCAACCATGCAGAGGAAGTTCCTAGGAATCAAGGGAAGCTTCCAGGAAAGACGGAGGACAACCCTAAGGGAAGGGTAATGGCAATCACCACTAGGAGCGGAGTGACTACCACCGATCCGCAGCCTAAGTTCGTTGAAGTCCCCGTAGAAAAGGACAAGGGGAAAGAGAAGGGAAAGGAGAAGGAAGATGTCTACGTTCCTCCTCCGGCTTACAAACCTCCCCTACCATTCCCTCAATCTAGAGCGCGAGCGCGCCTAGATAAACAATTTGGTAAGTTCATAGAACTCATGAGCAAGCTACATATTAATATACCCTTTATCGATGCTATTGTAGGTATGCCGGCTTATGGCAAGTTCTTGAAAGAGCTCCTCTCCAACAAGAGGAAGCTAGAAGACTTCGGTGAAGTCAAGATGAGTTTGGATTCTTCGGATCTCATCAAGACCATGAAGGAGAAAATGCCCCCAAAGTTGAAAGATCCGGGGTCATTTTGCATTCCCATAGGAGTGGGAGATGTCACATACGACGCCTTATGTGACTTAGGAGCAAGTGTGAGCATCATACCACTTGCACTATGCAGGAAGATCGGTTTAGGCGACCCTAAACCGGTGAAGATGACGTTATACATGGCGGATCAATCCATCACTCGCCCCGTCGGTATTGTAGAAGACGTCCCGGTCAAGCTAGGTAAATTCTTTGTTCCCATTGATTTTGTCGTGCTTGATATTCCTGCAGATAGTCCGGTCCCGATCATACTCGGAAGACCGTTTCTTGCAACTTCCGGCTGCATAGTCGATTGCAAGAATGGGAGACTCGCTTTTGATATAGGAGAAGAGAAAGTAGAGTTCGTTCTCTCCACTCTAATGAAGGAGCCAATCTTCGATGAGGATATTTACGATGTCCAAGATGAAGAAGGTTTATCTAGGGAGGAGGTAAGTGCGATTCTCTTTAATGATCCTTTACAAAAAGTTATCACTATGAGTCTAACCAATGTAGGGGAAGAGGAAGAGTGCAATGAGGCAATTGAAGCCTTAGAAGCACAAGAAGAGATGCATGAAGAGGAGTTTGAGAAACTCCACGATGAAGCTGAAAACGTGAGAATTCACGGCCATACATTGTATTCCACGGCCGTGGATTTCACAACCAAAATCATGCCTCACTCCAGGGAGTTATACGGTCATGGAGAAGATGCAACAACCGTATTTCCCTTCCACGCCCTAAACCACGGCCGTGGAGGACATGATCCACCCGTAATTTTGGTCGTGGAAAGGAGTAATCGAGACACTTCTTCAACTCTTCCTGATTCTTCTCCCACACACTCAATACCCTTAGAAACTTCTAAGGAGACATCGGATGCTCCTCAAGGATCGTTGGAAGCTCCGAAAGCGATTGAACTGAAACCACTTCCTACTCATCTAAGGTACGCTTTTCTAGGATCTAATTCTACCTTTCCGGTTATTGTTAGCTCCGAACTAAGCATTGTTCGCTCCAAACGGTGTGTGCAAGCTTTAAATTTATAACCCTAGACTTAAGCTTAAAACAAGGATGCGAACCCGCAGTGTACGGGTCAATCGTAGTAAAAGCAAGAAAATTCCAGGGGTCGATCACAGGGACTTGGTGAAACAAAGTCCAGTACAGTATGCTAATGTCAATGCTAACCACAAGAGCAAGTAATACAATCAAAGATGAATAAGATGTCAAATAAAGCAAACATGCAATTCTAGGGATTAAAACATCTAGTTGTGGTTCCAACTCAAGATCTATAGATAAGCGGACAAAGCTGAGATTTTTGCATGGGGAAGGTGTTTCTAAAGTGGAGTAGATCACCGGGTAAGTCTCACTACACACTAATCCTAAACCGTAACTCCTATTACCGGGTAAGTCTCAAGGAATTAAGATAAAGAACTATAACCTCAAACTAACATACCATCTAAGGGAATAGAATCAACCTTTACCGGGTAAGTCTCAGGCTAACTCACAAAGATGGGATGGAAGCACACTCAAACCCCAATAAAGGATAAACCTTTATTACCTACGCTCATGATCGTTGGTACACAAACTAAGGAATTACCGGGTAAGTCTCATCCTAAGCTTGCTTTGAACCAGAAAGGTGTAATAAGAATAGGATTTGGCAAACTCTAACACTTAACTCTCAGTTTAGGGTCGGATAAGTCACCTCGGTCAGAAGAATTCCACCCCGGCCGAGATGTTCATCAACCGAACGAGGTGCTTAGGGTTAAGGTTAAAGACTCGAGCTTTCAGGATCCTACTGGAATCTAAGATTATTCTATCATTGTTTTTCCCACAACCTTCAGCCAATCACCCTAGAATCACACAAGGAAATTAGCCACTCATCATCATAATGAAAGTATTAAATATATGGGAAGAAGGTGAATATTTGAACAAAGAAGAATTTAATGAAAACACTTCAATAACTGAATCAAATATCACACAAAATCGTTCCTTGGATAATAATCCAACAAGACAAGACAATAAGGAAAGGAATTGAAGACAATCTTACAAAACCCTCCAAAAAGCTATAAAGCTATAGTCTTCAATCTTCCTTCAACCTTCAAAAAGGTTCTTCAACAACTCCCAACTTGGAGTATACTGTGCTGCTGCGTATGTATGCGAGGTTTCCAGCTGTAAGCGGATGTCGGAATTATGGGAAATCCGACCCTTTTTATAGGAAAAATAAACCTCCAAAGATAATAAATCTTAAGAAGATATATTCCCATAAAAATAGGTAAAATATATGATTCTGCATATCTCCTTCCTTCCAGAAGCTCAGCCCAAGAATAAAATATTCTCGCCGCGTCCTAGGTGTTCGCCTCGGTCGAGTCGGCGTCTCTGGATCGCCTCGGTCGAGATGAATCTCTGGTCAACCGAGGTGATCAGAATGTGAAATCTCTCGAATTTGCTCCAAAGTAAATCTTTAATCCATGGTCGTGCTTCCTGAATGTAGCTCCAAATGACTCTTGACTCCTTTTGCTCCTTTTTGATGCAAAACGTACCATATTACCTGCAATTACAACGAAACTAGGTGTAGACCTCGATTCTCGCAAAGGTAGATGAAATGGTAGTAAAATCACATAATGTACATACAAACATGCAGATTATGAAAGATAAAACGTCCAAACAAACCCCAAAATATAGACTATAATTCATGCTATCAAAATACCCCATACTTAGCCCTTGCTTGTCCCTAAGCAAGTTCCTCATATAGAAATCAAGATAGAATGGATTATAAGTCAAGAAAATCAATGAAAAGTCTTTCAAAAACATTTTATGGTGTGAAACTATCATAGATCACTCTAAGAGAATACTTCCTGGAATTAAAAACTCAATATGATCGAAACATTTTATAAATATAAGAAAGTTGTTCATCTTTGCATAAAATCCTAGAATGCATAATAAATCATAATTATCAAAATTAATCATGTATAATCCAGTTTAAACCACTAAGTCAATCAACAAGCTCAAGGTCTCAAGGGCTTCCCAAAAGAAAAGGTTAAGAAACGTGTAGGGTAGGGATGTATGTAAGGTAATGTGGTGCTAGAATCCGGGAAAAGGATGAACTTCACTTCCACTTTGACTTTCAACATCTTCCATCAATAAGCTTTGCTTATTTCACACTTTTTCTTTTACTTTACTTTTTGGGATGCATGGACAGAGGTGCACAATAACCGAAGCCTAGGAAATCTGCAATCATCAATTTCTTGAGATGCATCAAACCCTTGATGCACATACCATGACCCGTTAGGAATATCGCTCAATCTGACTTTGGCAAGACACAAACACCCGGCTATGTGAATGGTGCCGAGTTACTCATCTTCATGATTGACTTCCCCAAACCTAGAATTGCATTCTAACACTTTCACTTTCAGCCATCTTCAACTTTAACTTGCTTTCACCACTTCGCTTGCTTCCAAATTCCCGGATAGGTAAAGGGAGGCAAAATGTATATGAGGGGCTAAGCATGATCAAGAAGAAGAAGAAGAAGAGAATGAATTGCCTTGGTCTTTCCAAGATGAATGTGAGAGAACTTATGCTGCGGTGTCAACCTTCAAATTCAACATAATTTAGATAAAAACAAAATATTAAACATGCCAATAATTTCAAACAAAGCATTTAGCAACTTAAACATATCATAAAACATTTCAAACATATAAAGAATTTAAAACCAGTCAGTAAACAGGATCTTCACTGAGATCATATCCAGATAAGTAGCACAAAAATCGTTTTCGAAAACTCTCAGTTAACCCACCTCGGTCGAGATGTTCTTGGTTCAACCGAGGTGAAACACCTCGTTTTGCCAGAACTGTCCCGGTCGAGGTCGAAAAAATTTTTTTTTTTTTTAAAACCATTTTTTTTTCGGTTTCGACGTTTTTCTCAATCAAATAACCTGTAAGTATGCATGCAATCTCAGATAAACATATAAATGCGGAATGAAGCATAAATATGAAAATATCCGAAATAATAAAATACATCATAAGTCAAATAATACATCGAAGTCAAATAAGTCAAGTAATACATCAACTACCCCATACTTGAGACACACTGTCCCAGTGGGTATAATAAAAGTCTGAATAAAAGAGGACTCACCGGATAAAGAGCCGAACTGCATAAAAATAAATAAATAAAGCCTGCAGCTCCTCAGAAGTCCTGATCCGGTGGTGGTGGTGGAATGTAGGGGAACTGAGCAGGATCATAGGGATAGCCCATGACATGCTGGAACTGTAGCTGAGCCATCATGTGCTGATGATGCTGCCGCTCCTGCATCTCCCGAATATCCAATGAAAGTGCAGCATAAGTGTCGATAACCTGATCCGTCAGGTCGTCAATCCGTCTGTGCGCTGCTCTGTCCCTAACTCTCTGCCTCCTGCGCCTAGCGGGCCTGACTGGAGAAGTCTCAGCTGGCGCCGGCTCAGTATCCTCCTCGTCCTCATCAAGATCAATAATGGGAGGCGCGCTCATCCCAGCAGTATCTGTCCCTGTGTCCATCGGGACGCCGCCTCCTCTCTCGTCAACTGTCTCGTCATCATCATCCTCATCCTCAGCCTCCTCAGCCTCCTCTGCAGCAGCAGCTGCTCCCTCTCTGTAATCCTCCATAAGCGGAGTCCATGCTGTCTGCCAAAAATGTGGGTCGTAGACAGAGAACTGTGCAGACCATCTGATGCCCTGAGGTGCAGTCCGCTCCCAAGGCATGGCAACGTACGGAGTGGTCAATCCACGGGGGACAAGAATCCTCCGCGTAATCATCTCCTGCAGACCCAGCGGCTTCGGAGCCGCCGCCAATGTGCAAACACTGAGGTCCATCCCGTGGTATGTGGCGATGTGGGTGACTAGACCTCCACAGCAAATATCCCCCTTCGACTTGGCCTTGATCCTGTGCAGATCCTCTGCCAAGAGCAAGCCAAAGTCGGGGAAACCTCCTGTGACCATGCAGTATAAAGAAAAGAGCTCTCCCTGTCTGATCTTCTGGGGCGTCTCAGTACGCGCCAGAAGCATCTCACTGAATATCCGGTGGGCGAGTCTGAAGGCTGGGTGAAAGATGACTTTCTCCCTGGAATCTCCAGGGCGCCATCTGTCTGCGTGAGTAGTGATGTGGGCTATCTGTCCCCAAAACTCCCTAGCTACTGATCGGGAGGGAAAGTCTACAGCGGTAGGGGCAGGAAAGCTAAAGATCTCTCTCCATATCTCTAATGGAACTATGAAGTTCCGGCTCATCAGCCGGTACTTCACAGATCCCTCTGTGGGTAGGTAGGAGAAGGAGCTGACAAACTCGAGTGTCGGCTCTATGTAGGCTGGGGCTCGGATCTCAGAAAACTGATCCAGCCCGACTGTGGCGATCATCCTCCTAAGGTCAGCCTCTAACCCTAGGCAGTCAAAAGCGGATACCTCCAGAAATCGTGGTGCGATAACTGGACGGCCCGCTATCCTCTCATAGTCTACCTGGCATCTCTCGTGGATGACCGGGCGGTAGGGACGGGAAGAAGAAGGGGAAGGGGAGGGTGAAGATCTGTCTCTAAGGGCTAGTAATCTGTCTGAACTCATCTTCTCAAAACAGCACTGTCAGACCACCTCGGTTGCTGACAAGTCTCAGAAATCACCTCGGTCGAGGTGCAGACCGACTGGACCGAGGCGTAGCAGTTTCGATTTCAATTCTCAGAAATTCAGTTCTTTTCCCCCTAAAATCACTACAATTGCTTCCTAAGGGGTACTTATGGGTTTCCTCAGCAAAATCAAGGGCAACCAAAGCCCAATAAGCAGTAAACGAGGAGTTAGGGTTTTCGGACCTTTCGTACCTCGTTTCGGTCGAAACACTCAATCTTTCTGCAGATCTGTAGTTGCAATCGATTCTTCTTTCCCTCAATTGCAGTTTTGAAGCAGAAATCGTCGAAAAAGAGTGAGAAACGAGGGAGAACGAGGTGCGCTGTCGCCGCGGTCGAAATGGGTGAAAAATAAAAAGTGAAAAGTAATTTTCCCTTTTTATACCGTCACGAGATCTGCTGTCACCTCGGTCGAGATGGTCTCGACTGGACCGAGGTGGTACGGACCGAGGCGGTTCTGCAGAAACCCTAGTCGCCTCGGTTGCTTCAAGAATCAACTCGGTCGAGGTGTTCTGACAGTGACCGAGGTGCCTCTTTCTTCTCAGAATCTCGAACTTCTCTCCTTCCTGGAGTGTTCCTTCCTGTTGTCTGTCCAAATCGCCAAAAACAAAGCAAAGCAAAGCAAAAACAAAAAACTATGTAAACTAGACTAGAAAACGGGAAAGAAAGCAATACCTTGGGTTGCCTCCCAAGAAGCGCTTGATTTAAGGTCGCTAGCTGGACCATGATGCGTCTCAAACGAGGTAGGTCGGCCGACCTCCTCAACCGGCGTTTCCGGTTGGTACTTCTTAAGTCTATGACCGTTGACCTTGAAGCTTCCGCTAGTTTCGCCCCATATCTCAACTGCACCATGAGGGAAAACATGTTTCACAATGTAAGGTCCGGTCCATCTAGATTTCAACTTACCTGGAAAAAGACGGAGGCGGGAGTTGAAGAGTAGAACTAAATCTCCTTCGTTAAGCTCCTTTGGAACGATACGCTTGTCATGCCATCTCTTCGTCCTTTCCTTGTAGATTTTGGCATTCTCATAGGCGTTCAAACGCAGCTCCTCCAGCTCGTTAAGTTCCAATAGTCGCTTCTCACCAGCATCCTTAATGTCAAAGTTCAACCATTTGATAGCCCAATACGCTTTGTGCTCCAACTCAACGGGCAAGTGGCAAGATTTCCCATACACCAAATTATAAGGGGTGGTGCCTATGGGAGTCTTGAATGCGGTCCTGTACGCCCAAAGAGCATCGTCTAATTTCATGGACCAATCCTTCCTCGTTCTAGAGACGGTCTTCTCCAGAATCGCCTTGATTTCTCTGTTCGAGATCTCGACCTGTCCACTAGTTTGAGGGTGATAAGCGGTTGATACCTTGTGGGTTACCCCATACTTCGATAGAAGTGCTTTAAACTTCCGGTTGATGAAATGCGTTCCTCCATCGCTGATGATGATGCGTGGAGTTCCAAACCGTGGAAAGATAGTTCTATTCAAGAACTTCACAACCACCTTGGCGTCGTTAGTGGGAGAAGCAATGGCTTCGACCCATCTAGAGACGTAATCTACTGCAAGGAGAATGTAGAGGTTTCCTCCGGAGGATGGAAAAGGTCCCATGAAGTCAATCCCCCACACATCAAAGATTTCCACTTCTTGGATGTTGTTAAGTGGCATTTCGTTCCTCCTTGATAAGTTCCCTGTTCTTTGGCATGCATCACAAGAAACAACAAAAGATTGCACATCCTTAAATAATGTAGGCCAAAAGAAACCGGAACGTAATACCTTAGCGCATGTTTTATCGGTGCTAGCATGCCCTCCGCAAGGAAGTGAATGGCAATGCCGTATGACGCTATTGACTTCGTCTTCCGGAATGCACCTTCGAAGCATCCCATCCGGCCCGCGCTTGAACAGCAGCGGTTCATCCCAGTAGTAATGTCGTACGTCCTTGAAGAATTTCTTCTTTTGAGAGTACGTCAATCCGGGTGGTATTTCCTGGCACACAAGATAATTCACAATATCAGCATACCAAGGACCTTTATTATCAGAGAGTTGGTGAATGTCAGAGAAGGGAGTAGAAAAATTGTTATTCTCTGTAATCTCAGTCCGAATTGTCTCGCTGTCGACCTCGGTCGAGGCGCAAAGGCGTTGACCGAGGTGTTCTTCAGACGCCTCGCTCTGTCCAGAAAGTGCCTTGGTCGAGGTACTGCTACTGGATCCGAGGCTGGAAATCTTCGTTTCCTGGATCAGCTTCTCAGTTTTAGCTCCTGGATCCTCTTCCAGTGCCTTCAAGCTCCGTATATCTGCATCACAAGAAGCATCTATACCTTCCTCCATTAAACTGAAGCTAATAACTCTTTCGAGCGGATCATTAATAAGGATGGAGCTTACTAATTCTCTTGATTCTTCTTCATCATAGATGTTGAAGATATCATCAGTTAGTTGCTCCCCTTTCATGGCTGCAAGTAGCGCGAACTCCACCTCATCGCCACCAACGTTGAATTTCAACTTGGCGTTCTTGCAATCCACGTTGCAACCCGAAGTTGCTAGAAATGGCCTCCCGAGAATGATAGGAACAGGATAATCTGCGGGAATGTCAAGTACGACAAAATCTATGGGTAGATAGAAGTTACCTAACTTGACCGGAACGTCCTCCAAAATGCCCACGGGATGGGTGATCGAGCGATCCGCCATGTAGAGTCGGAACTTGACCGGTTTGGGCTCTCCAAGACCGATCTTAATGCATAGCTCCAGCGGGATGATGCTCACGCTGGCTCCTAGATCGCAAAGGGCTTCACAAGTGACATCCCCAACTTGAATGGGAATGCAAAATGAGCCGAGATCTCTCAATTTAGGTGGCATCTTCTCCTTCATGATCTTTATAAGCTCCGAAGACTTAGATGTCATCCTAACTTCACCAACATCCTCCAGCTTCCTCTTCCTTGATAGGATCTCCTTCAAGAACTTCCCATAGGCGGGCATACCTAGAATAGCATCAAGGAAAGGAATATTAATATGGAGCTTATTCATCAAGTCAAGGAACTTACCAAAGTGCTTGTCAAGATGTGCTCTGGCTCTGGACTGGGGGAATGGAAGTGGTGGTTTATATGCAGGAGGTGGAACATAAGCTTCTGTCGTTCCTCCTGCTTTCTGTTGCGCCGCCTCGGTTGGCATCTCGGTCGAGGTGTTCTTCGATTGGGTCTGGACCGAGGTGGTCTGCGTCGAGCGAGGTACTGGATCTGCAGTTTTGAGTCCACTCCTCGTCGTGATGGCCATGCACTGGCCCTTAGGGTTAGTTTCCGTCTTTGCTGGAAGCTTCCCTGGATCTCTTGGCGCTTCATTCGCCCTATTAGCAAGTTGTTGTTCGAAGGACTTTTGGGCCCTCGAAAATGAAGTCATAGAGTTCTCCATAGCATTAAGCTTGATCAAGATTGCCTCCAGGACTGCGTCCTTCTTTTCCGGCTGAGACGAACTTGATCCTTGCCCTTGGCTCTTCAATGGAGTAGAAGAAGAAGAAGGAGAAGAGAGGAAAGGGTTAGAGGAATCATTAGAGTTGGAGTTTGAATGATTGTTACCGTTGTTTTGGTTATTCGCCCTCCAATTGTTGCTATTGGATCCTCTATTGTTGTTGTAGTTGTTGTTTCGGGGTCCGTTGTTGTTGTTACGGTACCCGTTATTGTTGTTGTTGTTGTTCCTTTGCCCTTGCTCTTCCTTCTTAGTTTGAGCCATCAATAGCTCCTTCAACTGCTTCACGTCGTTCTTCAAGGACGTGAGTTGGTTGTTGTTGGTTTGAGTCTCTTGAAAGTTGACTCTTTTAACTCCACCTTCAGCTCCTTGGTGGGTGTACTTCTCCATGTGCAAGGCTTGCTTCTCAATGAAGTCCCAAGCCTCATCAACCGCCATATCCATGAATGTACCGGCGGAGAGTAGTTGGAGATTGAACTGGGTGTTTCCGTCCAGCCCCTTGAAGTAGATCTCCAACAACTCGATCTTTGGAATCCCATGATGTGGGCAATCCAAAAGGATATCCTTGAACCGCTCCCATGATTTGGACAAGCTCTCCTTGTCCTTCATGATGAAAGCATTGATCTTCCCTCTCATTTCAGCAGTTTTTGAGGGGGGAAAGAATTTGGTCAAGAATTCCGTAGTCATCTCTTCCCATGTGCTGATCTTTCCTGCAGGAAGAGATTGATACCAAGTAAGAGCTCTATCTTTAAGAGAAAAGTAGAAAGGTCTTAGCTTGTAGTTGTTATTTTCAATTCTGGGAGGTCGCAAGGTCTCCATCAAGATCTCGTAGTTTTGAAGATGTTGATGCGGCGACTCCTTCTCCAGCCCTCCGAATTGACATTGGCGAATCATGGCTAGAACTTGCGGTCGAAGTTCGTAGTCATGATCCGCTGGATCTCCTAGGTTCACTCCTGGACGCCTCAGCTGTTGATTAGGGTCCATCCTTTGACCTAGGGTTTGTGGAATTCCTGCAAGAAGAACATCTCGGACCGGCATCCGAAGCGGATGCACATCGGCCGGGGCGTCAGGTACTGGATTCTGCCTCGGTCGAGGATCAACTACTGGATCCTGCATCGGTCGAGGTTGAATCTGGTTCCGAATTGCTGCAATCTCAGCTTCGATTGCTGCAGCCCTGGCCTGATTCTCCTCTTTCTCTTGCCTTAGCTCTTCTTTACTGAGACGTAGCAGCTCCTGCGTCTCTCTCAACTGGGCCGCAAGATCGTGATCGTCTTGTTGGGCCATCTTCGCTTCTCTCAAGCGTCTCTTGTATGTCTTTTCTAGTTCGGGATCGTAAGGAACGATTTCCTTCCCAGTGCGGGTTCTTCGCATATACCAAAGAAAGAACCTGCGAAAGTCACTCAAGTAGAGTGGTTAGACAATAAGGGGGCAAATGCCCAAAGAGCAAACCGTACCGGCTCGGTCTAGACCAAGTCCCCGGCAACGGCGCCAAAAACTTGTTCGCTCCAAACGGTGTGTGCAAGCTTTAAATTTATAACCCTAGACTTAAGCTTAAAACAAGGATGCGAACCCGCAGTGTACGGGTCAATCGTAGTAAAAGCAAGAAAATTCCAGGGGTCGATCACAGGGACTTGGTGAAACAAAGTCCAGTACAGTATGCTAATGTCAATGCTAACCACAAGAGCAAGTAATACAATCAAAGATGAATAAGATGTCAAATAAAGCAAACATGCAATTCTAGGGATTAAAACATCTAGTTGTGGTTCCAACTCAAGATCTATAGATAAGCGGACAAAGCTGAGATTTTTGCATGGGGAAGGTGTTTCTAAAGTGGAGTAGATCACCGGGTAAGTCTCACTACACACTAATCCTAAACCGTAACTCCTATTACCGGGTAAGTCTCAAGGAATTAAGATAAAGAACTATAACCTCAAACTAACATACCATCTAAGGGAATAGAATCAACCTTTACCGGGTAAGTCTCAGGCTAACTCACAAAGATGGGATGGAAGCACACTCAAACCCCAATAAAGGATAAACCTTTATTACCTACGCTCATGATCGTTGGTACACAAACTAAGGAATTACCGGGTAAGTCTCATCCTAAGCTTGCTTTGAACCAGAAAGGTGTAATAAGAATAGGATTTGGCAAACTCTAACACTTAACTCTCAGTTTAGGGTCGGATAAGTCACCTCGGTCAGAAGAATTCCACCCCGGCCGAGATGTTCATCAACCGAACGAGGTGCTTAGGGTTAAGGTTAAAGACTCGAGCTTTCAGGATCCTACTGGAATCTAAGATTATTCTATCATTGTTTTTCCCACAACCTTCAGCCAATCACCCTAGAATCACACAAGGAAATTAGCCACTCATCATCATAATGAAAGTATTAAATATATGGGAAGAAGGTGAATATTTGAACAAAGAAGAATTTAATGAAAACACTTCAATAACTGAATCAAATATCACACAAAATCGTTCCTTGGATAATAATCCAACAAGACAAGACAATAAGGAAAGGAATTGAAGACAATCTTACAAAACCCTCCAAAAAGCTATAAAGCTATAGTCTTCAATCTTCCTTCAACCTTCAAAAAGGTTCTTCAACAACTCCCAACTTGGAGTATACTGTGCTGCTGCGTATGTATGCGAGGTTTCCAGCTGTAAGCGGATGTCGGAATTATGGGAAATCCGACCCTTTTTATAGGAAAAATAAACCTCCAAAGATAATAAATCTTAAGAAGATATATTCCCATAAAAATAGGTAAAATATATGATTCTGCATATCTCCTTCCTTCCAGAAGCTCAGCCCAAAAATATAAGATCACTTTCCAAAATTAAAAGATCTCTTCCAAGAATAAAATATTCTCGCCGCGTCCTAGGTGTTCGCCTCGGTCGAGTCGGCGTCTCTGGATCGCCTCGGTCGAGATGAATCTCTGGTCAACCGAGGTGATCAGAATGTGAAATCTCTCGAATTTGCTCCAAAGTAAATCTTTAATCCATGGTCGTGCTTCCTGAATGTAGCTCCAAATGACTCTTGACTCCTTTTGCTCCTTTTTGATGCAAAACGTACCATATTACCTGCAATTACAACGAAACTAGGTGTAGACCTCGATTCTCGCAAAGGTAGATGAAATGGTAGTAAAATCACATAATGTACATACAAACATGCAGATTATGAAAGATAAAACGTCCAAACAAACCCCAAAATATAGACTATAATTCATGCTATCAAGCATAGATGAACATGAACAGCTCATGATTGTCCTTAGGAAACATAGGAAAGCCTTAGGCTATACTATAGAGGACTTAGTAGGAATTAAACCCTCCCTATGCATGCATAAGATACTAATGGAGGAGGACTTTAGAACTTCAAGACAACCTCAAAGGCGGTTGAATCCGACCATGAAGGAGGTTGTCAAGAAGGAAATTCTTAAACTTCTTGATGCAGGTATCATCGATCCTATCTCCGATAGTAAGTGGGTGAGTCCAGTTCAAGTAGTTCCGAAGAAGGGAGGAATGACGGTCATCACCAACAAGAACAACGAACTCATTCCTACCCGAACCGTGACGGGATGGCGGATGTGCATAGACTACCGCAAGCTCAACAATGCAACGCGGAAGGATCATTTCCCCTTGCCATTTATTGATCAAATGCTTGAAAGGTTAGCGTAACATTCACATTTTTGCTACCTTGACGGTTATAGTGGTTTCTTTCAGATTCCGATACACCTGGATGATCAAGA
This sequence comes from Fagopyrum esculentum, assembly GCA_033239045.1. Classification (NCBI taxonomy): domain Eukaryota; kingdom Viridiplantae; phylum Streptophyta; class Magnoliopsida; order Caryophyllales; family Polygonaceae; genus Fagopyrum; species Fagopyrum esculentum. Next base: position 59,983,691 of record BSUD01000003.1, on the reverse strand, counting down.
GAAAACCACATTCACGTGCCCTTGGGGTACGTTCGCTTATAGGAGGATGCCATTTGGGCTTTGCAACGCCCCAACCACCTTTCAACGGTGCATGATGGCCATATTCTCCGAATACATAGAGGAAATCATGGAAGTCTTCATGGACGACTTCTCCGTATACGGTTCCTCTTTTAACGATTGCCTTTCTAACCTTTCTCTTGTTTTGCAAAGATGTGAAGACACTAACCTAGTTCTTAATTGGGAAAAGTGTCAATTTATGGTTAGGGAAGAAATCGTATTGGGTCACTTAGTCTCTAGTAGAAGGATAGAAGTAGACAAAGCTAAGATAGAGACCATAGAGAAACTTCCTCCCCCAACTTCGGTGAAAGGGATAAGAAGTTTCCTAGGACATGCTGGATTCTATAGACGTTTCATTAAGGACTTTTCTAAGATATCAAAACCGCTCACTAATCTATTGATGAAGGATGCAGTTTTTGAGTTTTCGCAGGAATGCTTGGATGCGTTTAATACAATTCGGCAGGCTCTAATTTCAGCACCTATTATCCAACCTCCGGATTGGACTCTTCCCTTTGAGGTTATGTGCGATGCTAGTGACGTAGATATTGGAGCTGTTCTTGGACAACGAAAGGAAGGGCGAACCCATGCCATATACTATGCTAGCAAGACGCTAGATGAAGCGCAGCTCAACTACGCCACTACCGAGAAAGAGTTTTTAGCTATTGTCTATGTTATTGACAAGTTTCGCTCTTATCTTGTAGGTGCAAAGGTGATTGTCTACACGGATCATGCTGCGATCCGGTACCTCCTTGCGAAGAAAGATGTGAAGCCAAGGCTAATTAGATGGATTCTTCTCCTACAAGAATTCGATCTTGAGATCCGCGACAAGAAAGGTTTAGAAAATTCTGTTGCGGATCATTTGAGTCGCCTAACACACCTAGAGGACGACCATTTACCCATTGATGACTCCTTCCCGGACGAACACCTACATATCATAGAGGAGTGCATCAACGTGATATCCAAAGGTAACGAACCATGGTTTGCTGATTTTGTTAACTATTTGGTTTGCCAGGAGATACCACCCGGACTATCCTACGCACAAAGGAAGAAGTTCTTTAAGGATGTTCGGGAATACTATTGGAACGAGCCTCTCCTCTTTAAGAGAGGTCCGGATGGCATCATTCGGCGATGTGTGCCGGAAGATGAGATGCAAAGTGTCATCCGTCATTGTCATTCACTACCTTGTGGAGGACACGCTAGTTCGAACAAGACTAGTGCAAAGGTATTGCAATCTGGATTCTTCTGGCCTACTTTGTTTAGAGATGTGCAATCCTTTGTTTCTTGCTGCGATGCTTGTCAAAGAACAGGCAATATCTCTAGAAGGAATGAGATGCCCCTCAAAAACATCCAAGAGGTGGAGATTTTCGACATTTGGGGAGTTGATTTCATGGGACCGTTCCCATCCTCTTGTGGAAACCAATACATACTATTGGCGGTGGATTACGTTTCTAAATGGGTGGAAGCAATTGCCTCTCCCACAAATGATGCCATGGTAGTGGTCAAGTTCTTTAACAAGATCATCTTCCCGCGATTTGGGACACCAAGTACTATCATTAGTGATGGAGGTTCTCACTTCATAGCCCGTCGCTTTGAAGCTCTTCTAGCTAAGTATGGGGTTACTCACAAGGTCGCCACCCCTTATCATCCACAAACAAGTGGACAAGTTGAGATCTCAAATAGGGAGATCAAAGGAATTCTGGAGAAGACGGTTTCAAGGACTAGGAAGGATTGGTCCTTGAAGCTTGACGATGCATTATGGGCGTACCGGACTGCGTACAAGACTCCTATAGGAACCACAGCATACAACCTTGTGTATGCGAAGTCTTGTCACTTGCCGGTAGAGTTGGAGCACAAAGCGTTTTGGGCTATCAAGTGGCTGAATTTCAGCATGAAAGAAGCGGGAGAGAAGCGTCTCCTAGACATCAATAAGCTGGATGAACTCCGCTTGAACGCTTATGAAAACGCTAAGATCTACAAGGAGAGAGCAAAGCGTTGGCATGATAAGCATATTATTCCAAAGGACTTCAAGGAGGGAGATCAAGTTCTCCTCTTCAATTCAAGGCTTCGTCTCTTTCCAGGTAAGCTTAAATCTCGTTGGACCGGACCTTTTCTAATTAAGCGTATTTTCCCCCATGGTGCAGTTGAAGTATGGGATGAAGCGAGTGGAACTTTTAAGGTGAACGGCCAACGACTCAAGAAGTATACGCCGGAACTCCAAGCTGAAGAGTTCGCGCCCACCGCACTCGAATAAGTGCGAATATGGTCTAGCTACGGACCTTAAACAAAGCGCTTCTTGGGAGGCAACCCAAGGTATTGCATTTTCGTTTTCGTTTTCGATTCATAGTTTAGCTTAGAATAGACGTTTTTGCTTTGTTTTTGCCCTTGATTTCTTCCGGTATGTTCGTGTTTTTGGATGTAGGAACGATGGAAAAGGAAAAGGGGAGGATAATGTTGAAGAAAAGTAACGAAATCTGGACTTTGGAGCTTTACAGAGGGTTCCACGGCCTAAACCACGGTCGTGACAGCTACAGTACCCGTAATTTCCAAAAACCTTTGAAAAATCACCAAAACCACGGTTCCGTACATTTCCACGGCCGTGGAACACCCCGACAGACCGTGATTTTCAAAAATTTTGCCTGTGACTATATAAGCCACATTCTTCACAAAAACCATCCCAAACCCCTCTTTCCACGACCTAATTGCCGAAAATCCATGACCCTCTCTCAAATCCTCGTTTCTTAATCGTTTTTAACGATTCTTCTTCCTAAACTGAAGCACATTCGACCACCAACAAGATCCAAGCGACAAATTGAGCGGAAATTCACCAAGAAACGCGCAATTCAGATTTTTCAATCCGAAAAATAGGTTTTTTTCACTCTTCTTGATTCTTGTCGATTTGGTTCGTTTTTGTTAGAGATTTTTAGGAAGAACTGATTGAGATTGGAAGAAATTAGACTAGGACTGCCTGTTGTGGAGATTGATTGCTGATTTGCTGAGATTTGTGATTTTCTGAGACGAATCACGGTCTCTAGGGGAATTACGGCCGTGGTTTCTAACGAACAGACCGTAATTTTGAGCAGAATGGATTTTGTGAGAAGAGTTTCGGGGAGGATTAAAAAGAAGAAAAATGATCAGAATAAGAAGAGGAAGGGTAATCCCTCCTCCTCCTCATCCTCTAGGGCACCACCACCCTCTTCTCCTTCACCTCCATCCTCACCTTCACCTCCATCTTCACCTCCTCACCCTAGAGTCCCGACCATACACGACGATCATCTCGATGCACTCGAGAGGATCAAGGAGAGGCCAGTGATTGGTCCTAGATACTTGTTGTTGGAGGATCTAGCTCCTCACAACATTGTTGATGATCTTACTTGGCTCTTGGATAGAGCCGGACTAGTTGTCTTCTCGGCTATCCGGGAAGACGCTTATGAGGAGATTACACGGGAGGTTGTGACGTCTTTCGAGCACAGCCATGTAGACAGGACCGTCTCTTTCCGTCTTATGGAGAGAGATTACCATTTTAGCATCCGTGAGTTTGGGGCCATTTTCGGGTTTTATGAGACCTTTAATGGTCGATTCCCTAGTGGCGTTTACGCCAAGGACTTTTGGAAGGAGGTTGCGATGATTTACGCCGACGAGGACCGTTGGCAACCCGCTGATACCAAGGCTAGGTTGATGTACCACCTAGCCTTGAAGATAGCTCACCGTGTTCTTTCGGAGTGTCTCTTTCCTAGGACGGAGACGCCCCAAAAGATCAAGACGGATGAGCTGTTCTTGCTTTACTCCATGCTGTATGGACGCCGTGCTGATTGTGCTACTCTCTTGGCTACTACTATGAGCAAGCTCAAGAACAAGAAGAAGGGAAACATCGGATATGGTGGGATAGTTACCCACATTGCTAGGAGCTTAGGTGTTGATTTTTCTGCTTGCACCCGTATACCGGCCGTACCTTTAGGGCTACATGCATTTATGACAAGGGGTCTCATCTTCCCCACGCATAGAGGTCCACCTTATGCGGGCATGCCTTGGGAGAGTAGGACGGGTAGGGGTATAGAGTGGCTACCGGAGTACTCCATTATGGCAGGACGCCATAATTGGAAGGATACGTTTGCTGCTATGCATGCGAACAGGATAGTAGCTCCCCCATATGTCCCACCACCAGATGTTGAGGAGGAGGATATGAGAGATCAGTTTGAGGGTGGAGGAGAGGCAGAGCAGGACTTTGGCACGTTTCTGGATCAGCCGGAGGCGGCCCCCGCTGCACCTAGACGTTCTCCACGTCCATCTAGAGCTTCAGGCTCGTCTTCTCGCCGCGCTAGCGTGAGTGAGAGGCCTACGTGGATGACCACACCTCCCACATGGTATGGCGTTCCCCCTCCTTGGTCCACAGAGCAAACACCAGCACCAGCACCAGCTCCATCCGACGCTCCAGCATGGTACAGTCACGCCCCGGGATGGTACGAGCAGATGCCGGATTGGGCTACTGGCCTTTCGGAGAGAGTAGGAGCATTGGAGATCCGAGCCGATGCTAGAGACGGACGCATGGATCTTGATCACATGATGAGGGACGTCTACCGCTAGCAGTTTGGGCGGCCCTACGACTCCAGCTTCTCTCCATTCCCGCCTCCACCAGCGCCGCAATGATGATGATGCATGACCGTTGATTTAGACATCCCACCGCCATTTTGTGAGTTTCTTTTTCTTTTCTTTCTTTTCTTTCTTTCTTTTGAACATTAGGGACAATGTTCGTCCTAAGTATGGGGTGGGATGTACTAAAAGTTTGTAATAACTTCTACTCACTATGTTTGCTTTATTCGAGACTATCTTGCATGTTCATCATATTGTTGCATGTTTCCTTATTGCCTTGCATGAAAAAGAACTTGAAAAACCCATAAAAATTGAAAAATTTTGAAAATTTTGTGCTTCTAATGAATTGAGATGATTTCCATGATAATCACTACTTGTGAATTGAGTTTGATGACGATTGCATGCTTAAACGATTAGTGAATTGAAAAGGATTTGAATGTGTTGATTATACCTCTTTTGCAAGCTTCATAATGTGATAAATGTTGCCTAAATCATGTTGAGAAATTGAAGTTGAAATCACATTATAAGTTCCTATGCTTCTTATTGAGATGATTAAGGCAATTCGATTTTTCTTTCTCCTTTCTTTGACCATTTAGCTCCTCATTGAAATATTGACCTCCTTTACCTGTCCGGGAATTTGGAGAAGTGAATGAAAAAGGCATGTTCGATGTGGGAGGGCCATGAGAGCAATTATTTGCAATCAAATGAGTAGAAAGAAATTGTAGGTTTGGGGAAGTCAATCATGACGATGAGTAACTCGGCACCATTCACATAGCCGGGTGTTTGTGTCTTGCCAAAGTCGGATTGAGCAATATTCCTAGCGGATTATGGTATGTGCGCTAAGGGTTTGAGGTATCTCATGAAAATTGAGAAACGCCAATCTCCTAGGCTTCGGTTTTTGTGCACCTCTGTCCATAACTCCAAAAGTAAAGTCGAAAAATGAAGAGAAGAGAGCGAAGCTCTAAGTTGAAAGTGCTGCGGAAACCGCAAAAGAAGAAGAAGTGAGTAGTTGTCTAAACTCCCGGATTCATGCACCACATTCCCTAAAGGTTTCTTTCCCTTCCACATTCTAGACCTTTTCTTTGAAAGTCCTTAAGATCAAAAGAATGCTATATGACTTTGTGATCTAAATTGAAGTTTCTTATGATTGATTTTGATAATGTTTGAAGGTTATGATGCTTGTTTAGAAGTTTAATTGATTCATGAGTATTCTTTACTTTTTACTCTTTGGTTAAGTGTATAAAAAGTCTTATAAACGATTGAAGCAAGGTTTGAGAATGATCTATTCTTTAGAAGGCACATCCATCCAAAAGAAGTATTGCTTTGAGAAGGTACACATATTTCATCCTAACTCTTGTTTTAAAAGCTTTTGAGAGACCTTGCTTAGGGACAAGCAAGTTGCAAGTATGGGGTTATTTGTTAGCATGAAATATTGTGATACTTTAGACACGTTTTCTAAGCATATTTGATTCATATTGATAGTCTTTGATTGAGCATTGTTGCATAAGTGAGCTAGTTTGCCTATATTGTCGATATGGATGTCTACACTAGTTCTATGTTGATTATAGGTGATTGGAAGCCATTTCCGAACGGAATTTAGCAAAGAAGAGTTGATTGAGTATGTCCATGGATTAAGGGCATTCTTAGGAGCAAAATGGAATTCAACTTGAGGAATGCACGAGGATAGGGAAGAATCACGTTCTTGCCCTAAACCACGCTCTAAAATACGGCCGTATTACAAACCACGTTCAGTTCCACGGCCGTGGATCCTTGCAAGAGAGGCGTGATGCATTCCAGTAACTATTACGGTCGTGGAATCCATGGTTCAAACAGTGACACTTTCCACGCTCTAAATTACGGTCGTGGAATCTTCCACGACCGTGATCTTGGCGATCTTTTTCGCCACACTTTGAAGCCACGATCTTTTGAAGATTGGGCCGGGCCGATATTTTATCTTGCCCTATAAAAAGACGGACGAAGAGAGATTCCGTCAGGCTCGCTTACACCTTCGCTTACATGTTTCCTTGAATCACCGCTTATCGACGCATACATTCTCGTTTAGCGCCGCTTACACCCTTGCTTAGAGGGATTTTCCATAGCATTTGCTTGGAGGCATTTACATCTCGTTGGAGATCGACGTTCGCGCTTGGATCTGCCCTAATCTCGCACTTTGGTGGAGATTATCGTTGGGATTTCCAGATTTCCTGGATTGACGGAAGATTCGGAAGATTGTGCAAGAAGACTTCTCTTCTTGTTTAGGTTTGATCTAGAAGACGGATTGACATCTCGTTCTTCCTTCTTGCCTAAGATTGTGTTTCATTGTTCTATTCTAGAATTAGTGACATTATTCGTTCTTGATTGTGACTTTGAGATTGGTTTGGAGTTTATTGAAAGTTTTCGGAAGTTTTCATCTTTCAATCTTTTAATTCTTGAATTTGATATCAATATGACTGTTATTGGCTAAAAACCCTTAACAATTCTAAGGTGAAGGGTTGATAGTTGTGGCTTAGATAATGATAGATCGTTCGTAATTAGATCAGACCCTGAGAGTTAGAGAGAATCGTCGACGAACCTAAATCACGGTTTGTTCTTGAGTTCCACGACCGTGGAATCTCAAGAACTGCCCGTAATTTCTCTTAAGTTTACGAACCTGATTTTACTTTAATCCAAAGTTAAAGATTTTCTTTAACTTAGTTTAGGCTTGCCTTTTCTAGGTGGTAGTGAAGCCTCAACAACCTCTACCTCGATTATGAGTGTCACAACCTTAATCGGTTTAGCTGGTCTTGATCCTTGAATTACAAGTTTGGGTATTTGACATTAATTCTCATCTTTAGAACCTTTCTATATTGAAGCCTCAACAACCTGTATAGAGAGTGTCTTGTAGGTGAGTCATATAAGGTTTTTGGAACTTCACCGTACGATTGCCTTACATTAGCATACCTTTGCATATCTCAACTCTATCTTTATATCATTAAGTATATCTTGAATCGATTGCCACAGCTGGATACTTGGATCTTTAGGATTGTTGTTTTTCCAATATTTGCAAGACCTCTCATACTTACTCGCTTGATAATCTACAATTGAATTTGTTCCCACCCAAATCCTTGTGTTCGATACTCTGGAATTCTTGCTTAACTATATCAATCCGTACACTGCGGGTTCGCTTGCTTGATTCTAGTTTTATAAATTTAAAGCTTATTTGCACACACCTTTAGGGGCGAACATCCACCAATAAGCTTTGCTTATTTTGCTTTTTTTACTTTTTGGGATGCATGGACAGAGGTGCACAATAACCGAAGCCTAGGAGATCAGCAATCATCAAGTTCTTGAGATGCATCAAACCCTTGATGCACATACCATGACCCATTAGGAATATCGGACAATCCGACTTTGGCAAGACACAAACACTCGGCTATGTGAATGGTGCCGAGTTACTCATCATCGTGATTGACTTCCCCAAACCTATTTGTTTCTTTCTAACTTTCAGCCAACATTTCAACTTTTCTTTCACTTGCTTGCTTCCAAATTCCCGGATAGGTAAAGGGAGGCAAATATGTATATGAGGGGCTAAGCATGATCAATAAGAAGAAGAGAAGAGAATGAATTGCCTTAATCATCCCAGGAAGAAAGTGAGAGAACTCATCATGTGGTATCAACCTTCAACTTCAACATAATTTGGATAAAAACAAAGTATTAAACAATCCACAAATTTCAAACAAAGCATTTAGCAACTTAAACATATCATAAAACCTTTCAAACATATAAAGATTTAAAAACCAGTCAACAAACAAAATCATCACTGAGGTCATATCCAGATAAGAAGCACAAAAAATCGTTTCGAAAACTGTTTTAGTTAAACCACCTCGGTCGAGATGTTCTAAGTCAACCGAGGTGATGCACCTCGATTGGTCAGAATCAAATCGGTCGAGGTCATAAAAAATTTTTTTCTTAACCAGTTTTTGACGTTTTTCTCAATCAAATAACCTGTATGCATGCATGTAGTCTCAGATAAGCATATAGAGCAGGATAAAATCATAAATAAGTCATAAAGAGTCATACAATCATCCACATAAGTTAAATAATACATATCCGCCTACCCCATACTTGGGACACATTGCCCCATTGGGTCAAATAAGTCTAAGAACAAAATACTCACCGGACAAAGTTGAGCTGCATAATAAATAAAGAAAAGAAATCCTGCAAGCTCTAATCCCAACCCGGTGGTGGTGGTGGTGGCACGTATGGGTACTGAGATGGGTCAAACGGGTAGCCCATGACCTGCTGAAACTGAATCTCAGCCATCCTGGGCTGGTAGTGCTGGCTCTCCCGTATCTCCATCATCTCTAGGGATAAGGCGGCGTAGGAGTCAATCATCTGATCCGTCAAATCATCAATCTGGCGGTGAGCGACTAGATCCCTCTGCCTGTGTACTCTACGCCTAGCAGGATGTGCTTGTGTTGCAGCTGGCTCGTCCTCTGTCTCCTCGTTATCCAGATCGACGACTGGTATACTGGTGCCAGCAGTATCTGTCCTTGTGTCCATGGCAGCACCGCCATCATCATCCTCATCAGCCTGCTCATCAGCCTCCTCCTCATCCTGCCCCTGAGCTGCTGTTGCGTCCCTAGCGTCCTCAATAAGAGGAATACACGCTGTCTACAAGTACTGCGGGTCATAAACGGAAAACTGAGATGACCATCTAATACCCTGAGGTGCAGTCTGCTCCCAGGGCATCGCTACATACGGCGTAGTAAGTCCGCGAGGAACCAAGATCCTCCTCGTAATCATCTCCTGTAACCCAAGCGGCTTGGCAGCCGCCACCATAGTACAAGCACTCAAGTCTAAGTCCATGTAACTCGCGATGTGAGTCACTAGACCGCCACAGCAAATATCTCCTCTCGTCTTCGCCTTGATCCTGTGAAGATCCTCAGCCAGCATCACTCCAAAGTCCGGAACTCCTCCGGTCACCATACAGTACAGGCTCAGCAGCTCCCCCTGTGTAATCTTCTGGGGCGTCTCAGTACGCGCCAGAAGTGTCTCGCTAAAGATCCGGTGGGCTAATCTAAAGGCCAGGTGGAAGATAATACGCTCCCTGGAGTCTCCAGGTCTTCACCTATCAGCATGCTCAACTACGTGAGCTATTTGGCCCCAGAACTCTCGAGCTACGGCTCGAGAGGGAAAATCAGCAACTGTGGGGGTCGGGAAGCCGAAAATATCCCTCTAATGATCCATAGGAACTAATTAGTTCCGGTTCAGCAACCGGTACTTGATGGCACGCTCTGTAGGCAAGTAAGTCACGGAGCTAACAAACTCCAAAGTCGGCTCAAGGTAGGCTGGAGCTCTAATCTCCATGAACTGCTCCAACCCTACCGTAGCAATCATCCGCCTCAAATCATCATCTACGTGGAGGCAATCAAACGCAACCACATCTAGAAATCGTGGTGCAATCACTGGACGCGCCGCTATACGGTCATAGTCTACTCGGTGACGCTCATGGATGACCGGTATGGAGCGGCGAGAAGAAGAAGAGGAAGGAGAAGGAGAGGATCGATCCCTCAGAACTAGTTGTCTGTCAGAACTCATCTTTCTCTCTCTGTCAGACCACCTCGGTCGGCTGTCAGATCCCAAGAACACCTCGTTCGAGACGTAGGTCGACTGGACCGAGGCGATGTGCTGTTCGATCGTAACTCTCAGGAATCCAGTTATTTTCCCCCAATATCACTAACAATTGTTCCTATGGTGTACTTGATCCTTTTCCAGCACAATGCAAGGTCAACCAAAGCCCAATTTGATTGAAAACAGTGGAAGAAGAGGGGGTTAGGGTTTTTTTTATTTACCCTAGATTCGGTCGATTCGGAGCGTTTTTGTTGCAGATTGTCGCTTGCAAACCGATCCTCTACCCTTTCCTTGCAGTTTGGAAGTAAGAATCGTCGAAAACGATCGAAGATTAGAAAACGAGGTGAAACTGGGTCGCCGCGGTCGAGAAGGTGAGAGAGGGAAGAGAGAGAAATTGATCTCCCTTTTATACCCTTTTCTGGAACTGTTGTCACCTCGGTCGAGGTGGTCTCGACTGGACCGAGGTGGTACTGACCGAGGTGGATCTTCAGTAACCCTAGTCGCCTCGGTTGCTCAAGAATCATCTCGGTCGAGGCGATGTGACAGCAACCGAGATGTGTCTCACTCAAACTCCGTCTTCTCAAATTCTCGAAATTTTATCCTTCCAGTGTTGCTCCTGGGTTGTATTCCTTCCTTAGATGTCACTTGTTGTCTGTCTAGGACGCCAAAAACAAAGCAAAGCAAAGCAAAAGCAAACTATCTAATGCTAAGCTAGAAAAAGGGAAAAGAAAGCAATACCTTGGGTTGCCTCCCAAGAAGCGCTTGGTTTAAGGTCGCTAGTTGGACCATACGGTGTCCCTAAACATGCTGGAAAGTATCCTCACCCCATACTTCATCTTCATCGTGGGGTGAGATAAGGAAGTCTATCAAACGTTCCAACAAGTGCAAGTGCTCATCGGGGAATGAATCGTCTATGGGTGCTTCGTCCTTCTCGCGTGAAGAGGGAGGTAGCCGGTTGAGGTGATCCGCAACAGAATTTTCGGATCCCTTCTTATCGCGGATCTCTAGGTCAAACTCTTGGAGCAAGAGAATCCATCGAATAAGACGTGGCTTGGCATCCTTCTTAGCAAGCAAGTAACGAATAGCTGCATGGTCAGTGTAAACAATAACTTTCGTCCCTACTAAGTAAGAACGAAACTTCTCAAAAGCATATACAACCGCCAATAGCTCCTTTTCGGTGGTGGTGTAGTTACGCTGGGCTTCATCTAACGTCTTGCTAGCGTAGTAAATGGCGGTGGTCCAGCCATCCTTCTTTTGTCCAAGCACCGCTCCTACCGCCACATCACTCGCATCACACATGATCTCGAAAGGCAAGGTCCAATCCGGAGGCTGGATAATGGGAGCGGAGATCAACGCTTCCTTAATCCTGTAAAATGCATCAAGACACTCCTGCGAAAACTCAAAAACAACATCTTTATTCAAGAGGTTAGTTAGTGGTTTAGAAATCTTCGAGAAGTCCTTGATGAATATCCTATAGAAACCTGCATGCCCGAGAAAACTCCGCACACCCTTAACTGAACAAGGGGGAGGAAGTTTTTCAATAGTCTCGATCTTAGCTCGATCGACCTCAATACCTCGATTGGAAACGAGGTGTCCTAGCACGATGCCTTCATTAACCATAAAATGACACTTCTCCCAATTTAAGACGAGATTAGTGTCTTCACATCTTTGTAACACTAGAGAAAGGTTAGATAAGCAATCATCAAAAGAGGAACCATATACTGAAAAATCATCCATAAATACCTCCATGATCTCCTCTATGTATTCGTAAAAGATAGCCATCATGCATCGCTGGAAGGTAGCGGGTGCATTACATAATCCAAATTGCATCCTCCTATAAGCAAATATCCCCCATGGACAAGTGAAAGTGGTCTTCTCTTGATCATCCGGATGGATAGGAATCTGAAAGAAGCCATTGTAGCCATCTAAATAGCAAAAGTGTGAATGCTGGGCCAACCGTTCGAGCATTTGATCAATGAAGGGAAGTGGAAAATGGTCCTTCCGAGTGGCCACATTTAGCTTCCTATAATCGATACATACCCTCCAGCCCGTGACGGTCCTGGTTGGGATTAACTCGTTGTTCTTATTCGTCACAACGGTCATCCCTCCTTTCTTCGGAACCACATACACCGGGCTCACCCACTTGCTGTCCGAGATAGGAAATATGATACATGCATCCAACAACTTAAGAATTTCTTTCTTCACAACCTCTTTCATGATCGGATTTAACCGTCTTTGAGGTTCCCGTGAAGTCTTATGATCATCCTCCATTAGTATTCTATGCATGCAGAAAGAAGGCTTAATGCCAATAAGATCATCAATAGTATAACCCAAAGCCTTTTGATGCTTCCTCATCACATGCATTAGTTTAGATAATTCAGCTTCGGAGAGGGAAGCACTAACGATGACGGGATAAGTAGAATCCGGTCCGAGAAAAGCATACCTCAAGTGACTTGGGAGTTGTTTAAGCTCCACAACTGGGGGTGCTTTCTGAGGTGAATCTTTGCTTCCTCCTTCCAGTGGAGTAGATCGAAGAATTGGACTTTCAGAAGCCTCAGTTGACATCATCTCGCTTTCGACCTCGGTCGAGGTCCAGAGAGGGTGACCAAGATATTCTTTAGTCAAGAACACCTCGCTTGGTCCAAAAAGTGCCTCGGTCGAGGTACTGCAACTGGGACCGAAACTGGAGATCTTCATCTCCTGGATTAGCCTTTCAAATTTAGCTCCTGGATCTTCTTCCAGCGCCTTTAAGCTCCGTATATCTGCATCACAAGAAGCATCTATACCTTACTCCATTAAGCTAAAGCTAATAACTCTCTCAAGTGGATCATTAATAAGGATAGAGCTCACCAATTCTCTTGATTCTTCTTCATCATAGATGTTGAAGATATCATCTCCTAGCTGCTCTCCCTTCATTCCCGCAAGCAATGCAAACTCAACTTGATCACCGCCAATGTTGAATTGCAACTTGGCGTTCTTACAATCCACATTGCAACCCGAAGTTGCTAGAAATGGTCTCCCGAGAATGATAGGAATGGGGTAATATGCGGGAATATCAAGCACAACAAAGTCTATAGGTAAATAGAAGTTACCTAACTTAACCGGAACGTCTTCCAAAATGCCCACGGGATGGGTAATGGAGCGGTCCGCCATGTATAACCGTATCTTCACCGGCTTGGGCTCTCCAAGTCCGATCCTCACACATAGCTCCAGCGGGATGATGCTCACGCTGGCTCCTAGATCACATAGTGCCTCACAAGTGACATCCCCAACTTGAATGGGAATGCAAAATGAGCTGGGATCTCTCAATTTGGGTGGCATCTTCTCCTTCATGATTTGAATAAGCTCCGAGGATTTAGATGTCATCCTTACTTCACCAAAGTCTTCCAACTTCCTCTTCCTTGATAGAATCTCTTTTAAGAACTTTCCATATGCGGGCATCCCTAGAATAGCATCAAGGAAAGGGATATTAATATGTAGTTTATTCAACAAGTCAAGGAACTTACCAAAGTGCTTGTCTAGATGTGCTCTAGCCCTTGACTGGGGGAATGGAAGTGGTGGTTTATATGCAGGAGGTGGAACATAAACTTCAGTTTTGTCCGACGCTCTCTGAGGTTCGATATCGGTTGGCATCTCGGCCGAAGTGTTCTTCGACTGTGCCTGGACCGAGGTGGTCTTCGTCTGTACTGGCATCGACCGAGGCACTGGATCTGCAGTCTTCAGTCCACTTCTCGTCGTTATTGCCATGATATGTCCTTTAAGGTTGCTTTCTGTTCTTGCTGGAAGCTTCCCTGGATCTCTTGGCGCTTCATTCGCCTTATTAAAGAATTGTTGTTCTAAGGCTTTTTGTGCCTTCGAAAATGAAGTCATGGATGTCTCCATAGAGTTGAGCTTGATCAAGATGGCCTCTAGCACCGCATCTTTCTTTTCTGGCTGGGACGAGCTTGATCCAGGCTCCTGGCTCTTCAATGGAGTAGAAGAAGAAGAAGAAGAAGAAGAAGAGAGGAAAGGGTTAGAAGAATTGCTCGAATTTGAGTTAGAGTAAGAGTTACCCGAGTTTTGATTGTTGGATCTCCAATTGTTGCTATTGGATCCTCTATTGTTGTTGTAGTTGTTGTTTCGGAAAACCTTGATTGTTGTTCCTTGACCCTTGATATCCTCCCTCTTCCTTTTGGGTTTGAGCAACCAAAAGGTCTTTCAATTGCTTCACATCATTCTTCAAAGAGGCGAGTTGATCATTGTTTGACGGAGCTTCTTGGAAGTTGACTCTTTTAACTCCACCTTCAACTCCTTGGTGGGAGTATTTTTCCATGTGTAAATCTTGCTTCTCTATGAACTCCCAAGCTTCGTCAATCGGCATATCCATGAACGTGCCGACGGATAGTAGTTGAAGGTTGAACTGGGTGTTTCCGTCCAGTCCCTTGAAGTATATCTCCAACAACTCTATCTTTGGTATCCCATGATGTGGGCAAACCAAAAGGATGTCTTTAAATCTCTCCCATGACTTGGACAAGCTCTCCTTGTCCTTCATGATGAATGCATTGATCTTCCCTCCCATTTCAGCGGTCTTTGAGGGGGGAAAGAATTTAGTCAAGAACTCCGTCGTTATCTCCACCCATGTGTTGATTTTTCCTGGAGGGAGAGATTGATACCAAGTAAGCGCCCTATCTTTCAATGAGAAGTAGAAAGGCCTTAGCTTGTAATTGTTGTTTTCCAGCCTTGAAGGTCTCAAGGTCTCCATCAAGATCTCATAGTTTTGCAGATGTTGATGCGGAGACTCCCTCTCTAGCCCTCCAAATTGGCATTGGCGAATCATGGAGAGAACTTGCGGTCGAAGTTCATAGTCATGGTCCGCTGGATCACCTAGGTTGACTCTTGGATGCCTCAGTTGCTGGTTGGGGTCCATCATCTGCCCTAGGGTCTGTGGAATACCTACAAAAAGAACATCTCGGACTGGCATCCGAGGTGGAAGTATCTCGGCCGGGACAGCTGGAACTGGATCCTGTCTTGGTCGAGGATCTGGAACTGGGTCTTGCCTCGGTCGAGGAGCTAGAGCTGGTCGAGGTAGATACTGGTCCCGTAAAGTCGCCATATCTGCTTCGATCGCTTCCGTCCTTGCGCGAGTCTCTTCCTTTTCCAATCGCAATTCTTCTTTACTGAGGCGTAGTTGTTCCAATGCCTCCTTCAATTCGGCCTCAAGATCGCGATTCTCTTGATCGGCCATCTTAGCTTCTTTCAAGCGTCTTTTGTATGTCTTTTCGGGTTCGGGATCGTAAGGAACGATTTCCTTCCCAGCGCGGGTTCTTTGCATAAACCTACAAGAAAGAACCTGCAAAAGTCGTTGTAGTATAGTGGTAAGTATTCCCACCTGTCACGCGGGTGACCCGGGTTCGATCCCCGGAAACGGCGCCAAAAACGTGTTCGCTCCAAATGCTGTGTGCAAGCTTTAAATTTATAACCGAAGAAACATGCTTAAAACAAGGATGCGGACCCGCAGTGTACGGGTCAATCGTAGTAAAAGCAAGAATTCCGGGGTGTCGATCTCAGGGACTTAGGTGAAACAAAACCAATATAAGTAGTCAATATTGCAACTAACTAGAGCTGTAAAACGGGGCTGACAGGTCGGGTTCGGGTCGGGTTATAACAAGCTCGGGTTGGAATTGGGTCGGGTAAAAAGTAGGCTTGGTTTTTAAACGGGTTGTTTCGGGTCGGGTCGGTTTGGGTCGGGTACCAAATGTTCGGGTTAGAACGGGTTATCGGGTAGCATTGGTTCTTTTCGTGGTACCAAACGGGGTTGGCGGGTCGATTTCGGGTTGGGTCAAACGGGTCCGCGGGTCGAGTTCGAGTCGGGTCAAACGGGGTCTGGTTGAAATCGTGTCGGGTATAAATAGGTTTGTTTTTGTTAGCGGGTTGTTTCGGATCGGGTCAATTTGGGTCGGGTACTAGTTATTCGGGTTGGAACGGGTTATCGGGTAGACTTGGTTCTTGGGCCATAATAAATCGGTTTAGTTGGTTCTCGGGTCACTTCAGGCCGGATTATTTTTGTTTTTTTAATGTTTCGAGAGGTGCCAATTAAGGCAGGTCAAGTTCGGTTTGCTCAAAGATGATATGATTTCTAACATCTTTATTCAGGTCGGTTTTGGATGGTGCAATTTTCGAGTTAAATCAAAATTAGCTAGTTATGTGAATATTTTGGTCTAATAAAATATGGAATTCGCAAATGACTTTAGTTGGATCGGATAATTATTCGCCAATATGATTAGTATGGGCGGCAAAACCAATTTTATCCGCCAATCCGGTCTGAAAATTTCGTTGACTCGATCCGAAAAACCCCGATATTTTAGTATCCGTTTTGATCCGGTTAGAATCCGATACGGGAGATCTTCCTGGATCACCGGATCGGATACGGATCAAGGTTTTAGGCATCCGAATATCCACGGATATCCGAATAATCATGGATATTTGAATAATCATGGATATCCGCCTATCCGGATACTCATGGATCAGTGGCTCACCGGATATCCACGGATAATCGAATATCCAAATATCCATGGATCATCGGATTCATCGCCTCACCAGATCGTCTTAGGCATCCGAGTACCCGTTTTGTTTTATGAAGGATAAATCAACATTGTATGTACTAATATTTATATTTAAAAAAATATATGTATTTAATGGGAAAATATTTGAGTTAGCCAAAACAATGAATTAATAATGTTAATTTGTTACAACTTAATAACTTATGCACACTTGGTTACTTTATAAGTTCATAATAATCTTTTACTATAAGTGGGTATGATTTTAAAATATTAATTCTTATAAATATGATTATAATTTGGTCTTAATAATAATCTTTTAATAGAAGTTGGTCTCATTTAAATGAACGAATGTCAATAATAATCTTTAATTATAAGTTAGTCTCGTACTCTCGTTTTCAAATATAGTTATAAAATGTAAAGATATAATATCTATTATTTTAAAACCTTATTTTTATTTTCTTATTATAACGTACTTTAATATTCTATATTTTTTTATCATCTATATATCTATAATTTTTACTTTGATTTGTTTTGTGCCTTTTAATTGTTTTTTCATTACATTTTGTGATAAATAAAGTAGCAAATATATATCCGGATCAAACGGATATTCAGATCAATCGGATATCGGATCCGGCTAAATCATTTTTGCATATTCAGATCAAGAGGATATCCGGATCAATCGGGTCAAACAAAATTCATTCGGATCATCCGGATATCCGTGGATAATAATCCGACCGATCCAACCAAATCATTTCGCATACTATATTTTGGATTCCAGATCAACAGGACATCCGGATAATTATCTGATCCGATCATGGGAAAAATGCCGAATATCCAACCAAATACGGATCGGAATGGATATCCGAATTTAAAACCGGGAGATATTTAACACGAGTGATCATTACAATTATCTCGATAATTATTGCTAGTGAAGAAAGATAATTTATGAAAATATAAGAAATTTACTAGTACTAAAAAGGAAAAAGAATATTGAAAAACAAAACACATTTATTAGTATTTTGATATAAGCCGTTTATCTTCTTCCTTTGTTAATCACTCACATTTAGAGATGCTTTTATATTGATATTTTTTAATTAATCTAATTTAATATTCATTAAAATGTCTTTATTACTATTATTATTATTATTATTATTATTATTATTATTATTATTATTATTATTATTATTATTATTATTATTATTATTATTGTTGTTGTTGTTGTTGTTGTTATTATTATTATTA
>BSUD01000003.1:59939993-59965307 GCA_033239045.1 Fagopyrum esculentum | reverse complement strand
TTTTTTTAGATTATTTTGATAAAATAAACATAAATTACTTTGATTTATTAAGATAAAAATAATGTATTGAATATATTCTTTGTTAATATTAACCTTTGATCGACAATTATCTAAATGAAGCAAAATGATATTTTAAATGTCATTAAAATAATAATAAAAAAGTTTAATTATTACACAATTAGATTAAATAAAAATATCGGTACAAAACATCCATAAATGTTAGTGACTAGCAAAGGAGGAGACAATACTTATATGGAAATATTAGATTTTTATTTTATCAATATTAGCTTTCCTTTTAGTACTATTAAATTTCTTAAATTTTCATAAATTATCTTTCTTATTTACTAGCCATAATTATCAAGATGATCTCAATTATTACTGGCCATAATTATCAAGATGATCTCAACCTTTAAACTTAATCAACGGTTTAGATCCATACAACTTCACCATGAAGTTGTTTTTGAGCTTCACTAGAGTCGGACCGGGATATATACTATCTATTTTCTTTCTTGATAAATCATGTCAAATTATGAAATATGATACATGTAAGAGTAATGAACTTATGATATATGTAAGAGTATTATTGTTTTAAAATTTTAGGTTTAAATGTGTAATTTTATTTTTTTTTATCAATTTACTCCGAATTAACATGTCATATTGGCTTGGACTTCTTCATAGTTTATAGTTCATACCATCACATCATTTTACTTCACATTATCAAGGTTATCTAGGGTAAGGTTATTTTGGGCTAGTGGCTCATTTCAAGTCGGGTTACTTTGGGCTAACAGGTCATTTCGGGTTGGGTCACTTCAGGCTATCGAGTCATTCAGTCGGGTTACTTCGGGCAATCGGGTCATTTCGGGTCGGTTTACTTCGGGCTATCAGGTCATTTCGGGTCGGGTTACTTCGGGTTATCGGGTCATTTCGGGTCGGGCTATCCGGTTATTTCGGGTCGGGTTACTTCGGGTTGTCGGGTCGTTATCGGGTTATTCTACTCGGGTTTTATCGGGTCCGGGTCATTTTCGGGTTCGACCGTTCGGGTTATTTATTATTTCGGGTTAAATCAATATCAAGCGGGTCGGTTCCGGGTATTTTCTTTTTTTAAAAATTTTCGGGGTCAGGTCGGGTTCGGGCTCGGGTTTGTCGGGTCGGTTTCACGGGTCGGGTCAACTTTTGACAACTCTACAACTAACCACAAAAGCAATTAAAGCAATCAAAGATGATAAAAAGTCAATTAAAGGAATATGCAATTCTAGGGATTAAAGCATCTAGTTGTGGTTCCAACTCAAGATCTCAAGATAAGCGGACAAATTTGAGGTTTTGCAAAGGGAAGGTGTTACTAAAGTGGAATAGATCACCGGGTAAGTTTCACTACTCTAAATCCCAAACCGTAACTCCTATTACCGGGTAAGTCTCAAGGAATTAAGGAAAAGAACTATAACCTCAAACCAACACACCACCTAAGGGAATAGAATCAACCTTTACCGGGTAAGTCTCAGGCTAACTCACAAAGAAGGGATGAAGGCACACTCAAACCCCAATAAAGGACAAACCTTTATTACCTACACTTATGATCTTGGGTAGACAAACAAAGGAATCACCGGGTAAGTCTCATCCTAGGCTTGCATTAAACCAGGAAAGGTGTAACAAAAATAGGATTTGGCAAACTCTAACACTTAACTCTCAGTTTCGGATCAGAAAGGTCACCTCGGTCAGACGAATTCCACCCCGGCCGAGATGTTCATCGACTGAACGAGATGTTCTAGGGTTAAGGATAAAAACTCGAGCTTTCAGGGTCCTACTGGAATTTAAGATTATTCTATCATTTTTTTTCCCACAACCTCCAGCCAATCACCCTAGAATCGCACAAAGAAATTAGTCACTCATCATCATGAAAGCAATAATCAAATATATGGGAAGGGAATGAATATTTGAACACAAAAACCTTAAGAACAAGGCTTTAATAACTGAATCAAATATCAAACAGATCAGCGTTCTTTGGATCACAATCCAACAAGACAATCAACAAGAAGGGAATCTAAGAAAGTCTTACAAAACCCTTCACAAAAGCTATAAAAAGCTATCAATCCTCCCTAGATTGATCTTCAATCTTCCTTCCTTCAAAATCCTGGAAAATCCTTTGATTGTTGGATGCTATCAGCCCTCTAAGCATGTATAAGCATGCATAAGCATGGTTGAACTTGTGAAAAATCCAACCCTTTATATAGGAAAACTATCTTCCAAAGATAAAATATCTTGAAAAGATATTATCCTAATAATATATATCTTAATCTCTAAAATAGATCTCCAAAATATATAATCTTCCTTCCAGAAATCCAGCCCAAAAATATAAGATCTCTCCTTCCAAAAATAAAAGATCTCAGTCAAGAATAAAATATATATCGCCGCGTCAGGGTGTTCACCTCGGTCGCGACGCTCCTCAAAATCACCTCGATCGAGATGGTACTGTAGGTGACCGAGGTGACTCTCAGCTGAAGGTGAAGTCTCTTAAATTCGGTCCAAAGCAAATCTTTAATTCAATTCCATGCTTCCTGGATTCTTCCTTAAGCTCTTGAATGTAACTCCAATGATTCCTTAGCTCCTTTAGCTCCATTTTAGTACAAAATGTGTCATTTTACCTACGATTACAACGAAACTTGGTGTAGACCTCGATTCCCGCAAAGGTAGATGAAACGACAATATAATCACATAATATACATCCAAACATGCAGATTATTGAAGATAAAACGTCTAAAGAGGCCCCAAAATATAGACTATAATACATGTTATCAGAGACTCACCCGGTGATGAGACCTTAGGAACGGACTAGTGGACCATGAGACCTACCCGGTGATTGATCCCAATCTAGAAACACCCACTCCCAACATACTATAGATGATCCAAAGAATGACTAGATAGCTTGAGTCCTATGCCATAACCATAATTTCTAACCCCTAGAATTCGCTTCTCTATCTTTGATTACCTATCTCGTGTTTGCTTGTTTATTTGAGTTGTTAGCTTAGTTGTTTGTTGATTTTGCATGATTTGTGATCCTTGATTGATCACCTTAAAACCAAACCAAAAACATTGAGATTTTCATTTCTTTATTCCTATCTCTTTTCTTAGCCTAGATCTTCACTATCCTTAGTCACGACTGACCCAATTTCACCTTAGTCTTTGTGTTCGACCTCGGAATACTATCCTTACTACAAAACGACCCATACACTGTGGGTTCGCTAGGAGTTAGGAAAATATATATCGAGTTATAAATTTAAGACTTTTGCGTGTCACGTTTCTAGCGTAACAACAACCCAAAAGGTAAGACAACATAGCCGAGTATGAAACATAACACCCTCACACAAGAGGTAACAAAAGATCATCCTCATGCAGGAGGGAAATATAACAAACCCCAAAAGCCCACACAACCTATGTACGAGACGTCCTTGGCCTGCCACTTTGCCAAATCATCCAGCAGCATGCCGATCCTGTGGGGCATCTACAACATGGTAATAAACCATTAGCTATCCATACACATATATAGAGTAATGCATAAGCACAATCACAAGTAAGGGAAAATAAACACATCAACATGCTTCCACTCATTTACCCATTTAATCATTTCAATATAACGGTCATTCACTCAAATCATATAGATATAATATATATGAAACTATGTGACACGAGGACCGATACATTCTCGCCTCTGAGCCTGCTAGCCAGCCGTACTAGTTTCGGTCACACAATCCGTGTACCTTGTGGGAGTGGATTGCACCCTTCCCGTTAACCGGTCTGGCCTGACCCAAGAGAACCTCCCAGACTCCACGGCGGGATGAAAGGGAAGGGTTATCACAGCCACACATACGGGGCAATCAATAAAACATAGGTTGGTATATACGACATCACATGCTATCATAGCAAACATACAAAGCACACACCGCTCATGCAAGCACCAAATATAAGGATAGCAGCTAAGTAAGTCCTACGGACTTACCTCAACCTCGATCACACTCAACCACGATCACCTCTACACTGGAGGGACAACACAACCTATAAACAAGGCATAAGAAGAATATATCAAACTCCTAGCAACATAAGGGTCACACCTAGACCCAAAGGGATCCAAAGGATCAACCTCAACCTCACTCACAACCTAAAGAACCTCAAAAGCCATACAAGGCATAAACCGATCATAACCTCCTCAAAACTTAACCTCACACATCTAGCGTGATCCTAAGCACTCACACTAGGAAAGAAGGGAAGAAAGGCACCCTAAGGAAGGCCTAAAAGCAACACACACATGCAGAACCAAGGCAAACACCAAGCTGGTGCAGGTGGGCGTAGGGGCGTCTCACTGGTGGCCGAGAGGCGGTGCACTGGCCGGCACAGGGGCGGCTGTACGGTGGCGCAGGGGCGGTTGGTGTGTAGAAGACACCACGTTAGCTCTTTCTTCACTTCTTCCTTCGATTCTCTACCCTTCTTCATTCCAACAGTAACATATATATAGAACATACACATATATACATCAACATAAGCCAAACCTGGCTAAAACGAGATCCAATCCTAAGGAGTCTATGCTAGACTAAGGAAAGGAAGGAACAAGAGACAAGAAGATGCAAAGAAGAAGAAGAAGGAGATGGAAGCCATGAAAGCTTACCAAGCTGAAGATCCAGAAGCTCACAACTCCAAAACGTCCTCAAGCTGGCTCACAAGGTTCAACAACCATAAACATCATCAAAGTCAAGCAAAAACTCACTATCTCACACACAAACTCAAAGAAGATCAAGCAAAGTGATCCAAGGAGAAGAGAGAAGAAGATGTGCGTATGGAGAGAGAGAAAAGTCTGAGAATGGTAACCCTCATCAAAGAGGAGAAGAAGAAGTATAAATAGGAGGTAAAAGGGTAAAGAACGGGTCAAAGGGTCAAAGAAGGCGGTTGTAGCACATAGAGCCGCAGGGACGGACCTTGTGAGCCGCAAGGGCGGACCAGGCTAGGCGCAGTTGCGCCCTCTAGGTCATGCATTGGCGGCTCAGGCATAATCCTGGCCCTTTGCACACTCTCTCAGCAACTCAGCAAGTAGGCTTTTACAAGGAGGGTGGCACAATCGGCAGATCTACAGGTAAGCATACAATAGAGGAGGAATAGCTCATCGGTCTTG
Organism: Fagopyrum esculentum; assembly: GCA_033239045.1. Taxonomy (NCBI): domain Eukaryota; kingdom Viridiplantae; phylum Streptophyta; class Magnoliopsida; order Caryophyllales; family Polygonaceae; genus Fagopyrum; species Fagopyrum esculentum. The sequence goes on along the minus strand of BSUD01000003.1, from coordinate 59,960,152 downwards.
ATCTTTTGAGGGGTCTCGGTCCTAGGGAAAAGACACTCCGAAAGGAATCTTTGGGCTATCTTCAAGGCCAAATGCTAGATGAGCTTAGCCTTGGTGTCGGCCGGTTGCCAACGGTCCTCACTAGCATAAATCATGGCTATATCCTCCCAAAAATCCTTAGCATACACTCCCCCGGGAAATCTACCATTGAAACTCTCATGGAACCCATAAAAGGTTCCAAATTGAATGATGGAGAACTCATAGTTTTGCTCCATTAGCCTAAAGGAGACCGTTCGGTTTACATGGCTATGCTCAAAGGAAGTCACAAACTCCCTTGTTATCTCCTCATAGGCATCTTCTCTAATAGCGGAGAAGATGATCAATCCGGCTCTATCCAAGAGCCAAGTTAAGTCATTCACCACATTGATCTCCTCAAGCTCCTCTAGGACAAGGTATCTAGGTCCTATGATTGCCCTCTTTTCGATCTTTTCCAAGGCTCCTAGGTAATCCTCATGAATTTTAGGGATTCTAGGAGGTGGTGGTGATGGTGGTTCGCTAGGAGGGGGTTGGGAAGAGGAGGAACTATCATCATTTCGCTTCTTGTTCCTATCAGACTTCCTTCTAAACATTTTTCTCAACAATAGAGAAAACCATGGTTTGTTCTTGATTTTCCATGGTCGTGGAAACGTACGGAACCCGTGGAATTGGTTTGTCTCTCTCAAATCTCAGCAAATCCACACCAAAATCAACAATCATTGTCCTAGACTAATTCCAATTCCATTTTCGTCCAGTTCTTGTTCGCCACTTAGCGTGCGTGCAATCAAGCTTTAAATTTATAAAACTAGAATCAAACAAGCGAACCCGCAGTGTACGGATCGACGTAGTTAAGCAAGAATTCCAGAGTATCGAACACAGGGATTTGGGGGGTTAAATCCAATTATAGAATTGTCAAGCAAGTAAATGTATGAGCTTTGTAAATATCGGGAAAACAACAATCCTAAAGATCCACGAATCCAGTTGGGGCAATCGATTCAAGATATACTAAAGATATAAGGACAGAGTTAAGAGTTGCAAAGGTATGATAATGCAAAGCAATGTACGGTGAAGTTCCAAGGCTTTATATGACTTATCTAGAAATACTCTCTATAAAGGTTGTTGAGGCTTCAGTATAGAAAGGATCTAAAGACAAGAATTAATATCAAATACCCAAACTTGTAATCCAAGGATCAAGACTAACTAAACCGATTAAGGTTGTGACACTCGGAATCGAGGTAGAGGTTGTTGAGGCTTCACTACCACCTAGAAAAGGCAAGCCAAGACTAAGTTAAAGCAAATCTTTAACTTTGGATTAAAGTAAAAGCAAGGTTCGTAAACTAAGGGAAATTACGGGTGGATCTTGAGATTCCACGGCCGTGGAACTCAAGAACACACCGTGATTTTGGTTTGTCGGCGATTCTCTCTAACTCTCAGGGTCCAATCTGTTTACGATCGATCTATCATTATCTAAGCCACAACTATCAACCCTTCACCTTAGAATTGCTAAAGGGTTTTAGCCAATAATCATCATTATGATATCAATAATCAAATATGAAAGGGAGAAAAGGTAAAACTTTGAAATCTCAATAATAAACTCAAAACAAATGTCAATCAAACACAATAATCGTAAACCGCGTTCAATGGATGTAGAATCAAAGGAACAGAAAAACCTCACAAAATTTCTAGGGGCAATGAAGAACGGGATGTCAATCCGCCTTCAAATGTAAACCCTAAGATCTTCCAACTCCAAAAATAGGAAAGTGCGTCCTTCCCCAAATCTTCCTTGTATGCAATAAAACCTTCAAGCGTCCCTCTCTTTGGGGATCCAAATCCTGGGGCTGTCACCGTCCGTTGGAGAATTTGACTCTCTCTAAGTCTCCCCTTTTAAAGGTTTTGACTACGTCCGTTGGAGAATTTGATGCACATACCATAATCCGTTAGGAATATCGCTCAATCCGACTTTGGCAAGACACAAACACCCGGCTATGTGAATGGTGCCGAGTTACTCATCGTCATGATTGACTTCCCCAAACCTACAATTTTTTTCTATTCTTTGAATGCAAGCATTTGCTTTCATGGCCCTCCCACATCAAACATGCCAAAACTCAACTCTTCCTAGTTCCCGGATAGGGAAGGGAGGCAATTATTTTCATTGAGGGGCTAAGTGATCAAAGAAAGAAGTAAGAAAATCGAAGTGCCTTAATCATTTCAATAAGAAGTGTAAGAACTTATATGCGGTTTCAACCTTCAACACTCAACATGATTTAGAATGAAAGCGAATTATCAAACATGCATGAAGTTCTATCAAAGTATTCAAATCCCACATATGTCATAAATCAATTCAAGCATATCAAAATCATCATAGCTATTCCACAAAACAATGTTCATCATAGAGATCATATCCATTCTAGAAGCACAAAAATTTTAAAATTTTTCAAAAATTTCAAAATCATATGATGCAAGACATAAAACATGCAAATGGTATTGCAGATACCTCCACCCCATACTTAAAACTCACATTGTCCCCAATGTGAAGAAAAGAAAAGATGGAAAAGGATACTCACAATGTAAGATGGCGAATCAGGCAAGGCGAATCATTAATCGGGCGGTGTTGGTGAAAATCCTTAGAAGCTTAATAGGGAACTCCGAATACCCTAATCGATGTCAAAGAATGAAGAAGGGGAACGTCTTTCCGCCGAAAATTTTTCCGAAAAAAAAAAAAATTTAAATTTTTTTTTTTTTCGGGTCGGGAATTTCCACGGCCGTGGTTTTGGCCGTGGTTTAGGTCGTGGAACTCTCTGATTGTGCCAAAAATCCAAGTTTCGTCATTCTTTTCGACTTTTCTCACCTTCTTTGCTTATTCCCTATTCCTGACATCCAAAAACACAAACATACCGGAAGGTATCGAAGAAAAAAAAACAAAAATAACTACTCTAATCTAAGAAAAAGAAAAGCAAAAAGCAAGAATGCGTTACCTTGGGTTGCCTCCCAAGAAGCGCTTGGTTTAACGTCGCTAGCTAGACCTATGTCCTTAGATGACTCAATGCACCTTGAACATCTTGGATTGCTCTTCAAATCCATCATAGAGTTCTTCCAAGAAATCTCCGGTTCCTAATTTCACCGGCAAGTGGTAAGATCTCCCACGTACAAGCTTGTACGGTTTGATTCTCACCGGAATCCTCCTAGCTTTCCTATGCTTTAATGGGACATAATTCAGCCTCGCATCCCATCCTTTCCTTGATCGAGAAATCAGTTTCTCGAGGATCCACTTAGCTTCCCCATCTTCATCTTGAGGATGATGTATGGTCTTCCTCATGTGAATGACCCCATACTTGAACAAAAAACACTTGTTGGCATTAGCGTTGAAGCGCTTGCCAAATTTACTCGTAGTCCAAGGAGTATCTACTTCCAGCAGTTTTAATGGAGGTTTCATCTTCACCTTAGGAGGCTCTTTTGGAGGAGACCTCCAACTCTCCGGTGCATTCTTGAAAAAATCAGAAATTTTAATAGGAATTTCAAAGGAAGTAAGAGAATGTACCTTGTAAAGTTCTTCAAGGCTTGGGACAAGGTTCATGTTGGGATGATGATCCACACATGAAATATCTTCCAACTCAGCTGGATCCTTTTCAACATTGGCCACAGTTTCAGTAATTTGGCCAAGGTTCACCACTTCTTCCTCTTCTTCAATGGGAACTTCAAGAGGTTCTAGAGGAACTTCGGGTTCGATAGGAGGAATGCTCGAAACTTGGAGTTCTTCCTTATAGGCTCTGAATTTTTCTTCGAGCATCTCAAATTTCTTCATCAATTTTTCAAATTTCGAGTCCTCCGCATCTTTGGGAGGTTTCTTCTTAACCTTCTTTGGGTAGTGCAGCTTTTCCCATTTTGCAAATTCATATTCAATGGTTTGTTCACGTTCTCTTTCGCTGTCAAACCAATAGAATGCGTATTTCTCTACCAAATATTCGTAATAATCTACTCTAGCCGTTTGCTTCGCTACCCATATTGGATCGTATGGAGCCTTACAGCCCTTAACAGCCATTGGTGACCCTGAAAACTCAAAAACTCATACCAAAAAGATATCAAATAACAAGAGCAAAGCTCCCAAGCTTGACAACCGATAACCGAATTCGGCCTAAACCAAATCCCCGGCAACGGCGCCAAAAACTTGTTCGCCACTTATCGTGCGTGCAATCAAGCTTTAAATTTATAAAACTAGAATCAAGCAAGCGAACCCGCAGTGTACGGATCGACGTAGTTAAGCAAGAATTCCAAAGTAACGAACACAGGGATTTGGGGGTTAAATCCAATTATAGAATTGTCAAGCAAGTAAATGTATGAGCTTTGTAAATATCAGAAAAACAACAATCCTAAAGATCCGGGAATCCAGCTGTGGCAATCGATTCAAGATATACTAAAGATATAAGGACAGAGTTAAGAGTTGCAAAGGTATGCTAATGCAAAGCAATGTACGATGAAGTTCCAAGGCTTTATATGACTTATCTAGAAATACTCTCTATAAAGGTTGTTGAGGCTTCAGTATAGAAAGGATCTAAAGACAAGAATTAATATCAAATACCCAAACTTGTAATCCAAGGATCAAGACTAACTAAACCGATTAAGGTTGTGACACTCGGAATCGAGGTAGAGGTTGTTGAGGCTTCACTACCACCTAGAAAAGGCAAGCCAAGACTAAGTTAAAGCAAATCTTTAACTTTGGATTAAAGTAAAAGCAAGGTTCGTAAACTAAGGGAAATTACGGGTGGATCTTGAGATTCCACGGCCGTGGAACTCAAGAACACACCGTGATTTTGGTTTGTCGGCGATTCTCTCTAACTCTCAGGGTCCAATCTGTTTACGATCGATCTATCATTATCTAAGCCACAACTATCAACCCTTCACCTTAGAATTGCTAAAGGGTTTTAGCCAATAATCATCATTATGATATCAATAATCAAATATGAAAGGGAGAAAAGGTAAAACCTTGAAATCTCAATAATAAACTCAAAACAAATGTCAATCAAACACAATAATCGTAAACCGCGTTCAATGGATGTAGAATCAAAGGAACAGAAAAACCTCACAAAATTTCTAGGGACAATGAAGAACGGGATGTCAATCCGCCTTCAAATGTAAACCCTAAGATCTTCCAACTCCAAAAATAGGAAAGTGCGTCCTTCCCCAAATCTTCCTTGTACGCAATAAAACCTTCAAGCGTCCCTCTCTTTGGGGATCCAAATCCTGGGGCTGTCACCGTCCGCCTTTCAATGTTGAAGGCTTTCGAATATTTGTAGGGATCTATATAGGGTTTAAAGATAAAACCCTAAATATTTGGGGTGAAAAGAAGTCGAATCCGCTGGTATCAGAAAATACTCTGGGCCGCGTCAGACGGTATCAGAGAATACTTTGCCGCGTCAGACGGTATCAGAGAATACTTTGTGCCGCGTCCGACGGTATCAGAGAATACTTTGGGCCGCGTCCGACGGTATCAGAAAATACTTTGGCGCGTTAGACGGTATCAGAAGATACTTTGGCGCGTCCTAAATTGCTTTTATGCTCCTTTTTGTCCTGCTTCAAGGTTTAACTCTTAAATGTGCCATTTTTGCTCCATAATTCGCCAAATTACCTACAAATGCAATAATACTCTGTGTAGACCTCTATTCTTGCAAAGTAGGTGAATATAACCATAAATGCCATGAATGTATGCCTATGCATGCAAAATAAAGGTAAAATCTATATAAATACATGCCTAAAAATAGGATATAATTCATATCATCAAAATACCCCATACTTGCCTCTTGCTTGTCCCCAAGCAAGGTTCAAACTTAAAATACAAGATGATATGGATTATGAATATGCAAAAATAAAGAAAAACCACAATCTTTTGGTTGTGCTTCTATTAATAGATCACCCTCAAATGGTTGCTTCATAGCTAATGAAAATCATCATATGATCAAAAGGAATTATATCATGAAAAGGATAATCACACTTTGGAAGAAAATCATAACATGCATCATAACTTGCAATATATCAAAATCAATCATGAGGAATCCAATTTAGACCACAAAACCAAACAACATACTCAAAGATCTTAAGGACTTTCAATTAAGGTCAAGAATGCGGAAAGGAGGGAAACTTATAAGGGATGTGGTGCATGAATCCGGGAAAAGGAATAACCCAACTCTTTTACTTTTTCTTTTGATTTTGCAACAACATCAACTTAGAGCTTTGCTCTTTCTTTTTCACATTATTTTTTTTTTCCGACTTTACTTTTAGAAATATGGATAGCGGTGCACAAAAACCGAAGCCTAGGAGATTGACGTTTCTCAAATTTGAGATGCCTCAAACCCTTGATGCACATACCATAATCCGTTAGGAATATCGCTCAATCCGACTTTGGCAAGACACAAACACCCGGCTATGTGAATGGTGCCGAGTTACTCATCGTCATGATTGACTTCCCCAAACCTACAATTTTTTTCTATTCTTTGAATGCAAGCATTTGCTTTCATGGCCCTCCCACATCAAACATGCCAAAACTCAACTCTTCCTAGTTCCCGGATAGGGAAGGGAGGCAATTATTTTCATTGAGGGGCTAAGTGATCAAAGAAAGAAGTAAGAAAATCGAAGTGCCTTAATCATTTCAATAAGAAGTGTAAGAACTTATATGCGGTTTCAACCTTCAACACTCAACATGATTTAGAATGAAAGCGAATTATCAAACATGCATGAAGTTCTATCAAAGTATTCAAATCCCACATATGTCATAAATCAATTCAAGCATATCAAAATCATCATAGCTATTCCACAAAACAATGTTCATCATAGAGATCATATCCATTCTAGAAGCACAAAAATTTTAAAATTTTTCAAAAATTTCAAAATCATATGATGCAAGACATAAAACATGCAAATGGTATTGCAGATACCTCCACCCCATACTTAAAACTCACATTGTCCCCAATGTGAAGAAAAGAAAAGATGGAAAAGGATACTCACAATGTAAGATGGCGAATCAGGCAAGGCGAATCATTAATCGGGCGGTGTTGGTGAAAATCCTTAGAAGCTTAATAGGGAACTCCGAATACCCTAATCGATGTCAAAGAATGAAGAAGGGGAACGTCTTTCCGCCGAAAATTTTTCCGAAGAAAAAAAAAAAAATTTTTTTTTTTTTCGGGTCGGGAATTTCCACGGCCGTGGTTTTGGCCGTGGAACTTTCTGTTGCTCTCCAAAATCACTTTCCACGACTCAATGCATAACCACGGTCGTGGTTTAGGTCGTGGAACTCTCTGATTGTGCCAAAAATCCAAGTTTCGTCATTCTTTTCGACTTTTCTCATCTTCTCTTGCTTATTCCCTATTCCTGACATCCAAAAACACAAACATACCGGAAGGTATCGAAGAAAAAAAAACAAAAATAACTACTCTAATCTAAGAAAAAGAAAAGCAAAAAGCAAGAATGCGTTACCTTGGGTTGCCTCCCAAGAAGCGCTTGGTTTAACGTCGCTAGCTAGACCTATGTCCTTAGATGACTCAATGCACCTTGAACATCTTGGATTGCTCTTCAAATCCATCATAGAGTTCTTCCAAGAAATCTCCGGTTCCTAATTTCACCGGCAAGTGGTAAGATCTCCCACGTACAAGCTTGTACGGTTTGATTCTCACCGGAATCCTCCTAGCTTTCCTATGCTTTAATGGGACATAATTCAGCCTCGCATCCCATCCTTTCCTTGATCGAGAAATCAGTTTCTCGAGGATCCACTTAGCTTCCCCATCTTCATCTTGAGGATGATGTATGGTCTTCCTCATGTGAATGACCCCATACTTGAACAAAAAACACTTGTTGGCATTAGCGTTGAAGCGCTTGCCAAATTTACTCGTAGTCCAAGGAGTATCTACTTCCAGCAGTTTTAATGGAGGTTTCATCTTCACCTTAGGAGGCTCTTTTGGAGGAGACCTCCAACTCTCCGGTGCATTCTTGAAAAAATCAGAAATTTTAATAGGAATTTCAAAGGAAGTAAGAGAATGTACCTTGTAAAGTTCTTCAAGGCTTGGGACAAGGTTCATGTTGGGATGATGATCCACACATGAAATATCTTCCAACTCAGCTGGATCCTTTTCAACATTGGCCACAGTTTCAGTAATTTGGCCAAGGTTCACCACTTCTTCCTCTTCTTCAATGGGAACTTCAAGAGGTTCTAGAGGAACTTCGGGTTCGATAGGAGGAATGCTCGAAACTTGGAGTTCTTCCTTATAGGCTCTGAATTTTTCTTCGAGCATCTCAAATTTCTTCATCAATTTTTCAAATTTCGAGTCCTCCGCATCTTTGGGAGGTTTCTTCTTAACCTTCTTTGGGTAGTGCAGCTTTTCCCATTTTGCAAATTCATATTCAATGGTTTGTTCACGTTCTCTTTCGCTGTCAAACCAATAGAATGCGTATTTCTCTACCAAATATTCGTAATAATCTACTCTAGCCGTTTGCTTCGCTACCCATATTGGATCGTATGGAGCCTTACAGCCCTTAACAGCCATTGGTGACCCTGAAAACTCAAAAACTCATACCAAAAAGATATCAAATAACAAGAGCAAAGCTCCCAAGCTTGACAACCGATAACCGAATTCGGCCTAAACCAAATCCCCGGCAACGGCGCCAAAAACTTGTTCGCCACTTATCGTGCGTGCAATCAAGCTTTAAATTTATAAAACTAGAATCAAGCAAGCGAACCCGCAGTGTACGGATCGACGTAGTTAAGCAAGAATTCCAAAGTAACGAACACAGGGATTTGGGGGTTAAATCCAATTATAGAATTGTCAAGCAAGTAAATGTATGAGCTTTGTAAATATCAGAAAAACAACAATCCTAAAGATCCGGGAATCCAGCTGTGGCAATCGATTCAAGATATACTAAAGATATAAGGACAGAGTTAAGAGTTGCAAAGGTATGCTAATGCAAAGCAATGTACGATGAAGTTCCAAGGCTTTATATGACTTATCTAGAAATACTCTCTATAAAGGTTGTTGAGGCTTCAGTATAGAAAGGATCTAAAGACAAGAATTAATATCAAATACCCAAACTTGTAATCCAAGGATCAAGACTAACTAAACCGATTAAGGTTGTGACACTCGGAATCGAGGTAGAGGTTGTTGAGGCTTCACTACCACCTAGAAAAGGCAAGCCAAGACTAAGTTAAAGCAAATCTTTAACTTTGGATTAAAGTAAAAGCAAGGTTCGTAAACTAAGGGAAATTACGGGTGGATCTTGAGATTCCACGGCCGTGGAACTCAAGAACACACCGTGATTTTGGTTTGTCGGCGATTCTCTCTAACTCTCAGGGTCCAATCTGTTTACGATCGATCTATCATTATCTAAGCCACAACTATCAACCCTTCACCTTAGAATTGCTAAAGGGTTTTAGCCAATAATCATCATTATGATATCAATAATCAAATATGAAAGGGAGAAAAGGTAAAACCTTGAAATCTCAATAATAAACTCAAAACAAATGTCAATCAAACACAATAATCGTAAACCGCGTTCAATGGATGTAGAATCAAAGGAACATAAAAACCTCACAAAATTTCTAGGGACAATGAAGAACGGGTTGTCAATCCGCCTTCAAATGTAAACCCTAAGATCTTTCAACTCCAAAAATAGGAAAGTGCGTCCTTCCCCAAATCTTCCTTGTACGCAATAAAACCTTCAAGCGTCCCTCTCTTTGGGGATCCAAATCCTGGGGCTGTCACCGTCCGTTGGAGAATTTGACTCTCTCTAAGTCTCCTCTTTTAAAGGTTTTGACTACTTCTAGTCTCCCTTTGGAGAAATTGGCTCCCCCCAATGTTGAAGGCTTTCGAATATTTGTAGGGATCTATATAGGGTTTAAAGATAAAACCCTAAATATTTGGGGTGAAAAGAAGTCGAATCCGCTGGTATCAGAAAATACTCTGGGCCGCGTCAGACGGTATCAGAGAATACTTTGCCGCGTCAGATGGTATCAAAAGATACTTTGGTGCGTCAGACGGTATCAGAGAATACTTTGGGCCGCGTCCGACGGTATCAGAAAATACTTTGGGCCGCTTCCGAAGGTATCAGAAAATACTTTGGCGCGTCAGACGGTATCAGAAAATACTTTGGCGCGTTAGACGGTATCAGAAGATACTTTGGCGCGTCCTAAATTGCTTTTATGCTCCTTTTTGTCCTGCTTCAAGGTTTAACTCTTAAATGTGCCATTTTTGCTCCATAATTCGCCAAATTACCTACAAATGCAATAATACTCTGTGTAGACCTCTATTCTTGCAAAGTAGGTGAATATAACCATAAATGCCATGAATGTATGCCTATGCATGCAAAATAAAGGTAAAATCTATATAATTACAAGCCTAAAAATAGGTCATAATTCATGTCATCAGTTCTCCTAAAATCTTGCGAAGAAATCGAATCAAATTGACAAAGAAGAGAAAAGGGAGTAAAACCTAGGTTTTGGAAATGAAAAATCCAAATTCCTTCTCCAATGTGGATTGTTCACTCAGTTTGTTGCTTGGATCTTGTATATGATTGAAAATGCTCCACTTTAGGTTGAAGAATCGATCGAATCGGACTCCAAACGAAGAATTACGGGATGAGGAAGGGTGGCGGCAATTTTTGGGCGTGGTTCTGAGCGTGGAATGGGTATTTGGTTGTCTTTTTGTGAAGGAAAGTGGTTTATATAGTGGCCTTAGAATTTTTGAAAACCACGGTCACTCGAGGCATTCCACGGCCGTGGAAATGTACGGAACCCGTGGTTTTGATGATTTGTGTCTGATTTTGGGAAATTACGGCCACCTGTTACTTCCACGACCGTGGTTTAGGGCGTGGAAGTCTTTGTTGTCTGCCAAAATCCAAGTTCCGTCAATTCCTTGCATCTTTTTCTTCCTTTCTTTGCCCATTCCTTATTTCCTACATCCAAAAACATAACATACCGGGAGGTATCGAGGGAGAAACAAAACAAAAAAAAACAACTAACTAAACTAATCTAAGAAAGAAAAACAAAAACGCAAATGCAATACCTTAGGTTGCCTCCCAAGAAGCGCTTGTTTTGGGTCCGTAGCTAGACCGTTCCTGAGTTTATTCGAGGAAAATCGGAGCGATTTCCTCAACTGGGAGCTCCAGTGAATACTTCTTAAGTCGTTGGCCATTCACCTTGAAACTTCTGCTCTTTTCACCCCATACTTCAACTGCACCATGGGGAAAAACACGTTTAATCAAATAAGGTCCAGTCCAACGAGATTTAAGCTTACTTGGGAAGAGCCGAAGTCTCGAGTTGAAGAGGAGAACTTGATCTCCTTCTTTGAGGTCCTTTGGAGTGATATGCTTATCATGTCAACGCTTCGCCCTTTCTTTGTGAATCTTGGCGTTCTCATAGGTGTTCAAGCGGAGTTCTTCAAGGTCATTAAGGTCCAAGAGGCGCTTCTCGCTCGCTTCCTTCATGCCGAAGTTCAACCACTTCACAGCCCAGTACGCCTTGTGTTCTAGCTCCACCGGGAGATGACAAGACTTCCCATACACAAGGTTGTATGGTGTTGTACCTATAGGAGTCTTGTATGCAGTCCTATATGCCCATAACACGTCATCTAGTTTTAAAGACAAATCCTTCCTTGTCTTTGACACCGTCTTCTCAAGGATGCCCTTGATCTTTGTTTTTGAAATTTCCACTTGCCCACTTGTTTGTGGGTGGTAGGGAGTGGCGATCTTGTGAGTCACCCCATACTTAGCTAGTAGAGCTTTGAATCGTCGGGCAATGAAGTGTGAACCTCCGTCACTAATGATAGTCCGTGGTATCCCAAACCTTGGGAAAATAGTTCTATTAAAGAACTTGACAACAACCATGACATCATTAGTTGGAGAGGCAATAACTTTGACCCATCTCGGAACATAATCTACAGCTAGAAGTATGTACTGGTTTCCACAAGATGATGGTGATAGCATGAATTATAGTCTATATTTTAGGGTTTGTTTGGACGTTCTATCTTCAATAATCTGCATGTTTGTATGTATTATATGTGATTATATTACCATTTCATCTACCTTTGCGAGAATCGAGGTCTACACCTAGTTTTGCTGTAATTGTAGGTAAAATGGCGCATTTCGCATCAAAAAGGAGCAAAAGGAGTCATGAGTCATTTAGAGCTACATCCAGGGAGCATAGCTATGAATTAAAGATTCACTTTGGACCAGTTTTGAGAGATTTCACATTCAGTTGTGACTCACCTCGGTTGACCAGAGATTCATCTCGACCGAGGTGACCCAGAGACGCCGACTCGACCGAGGCGAACACCTAGGACGCGGCGAGAATATTTTATTCTTGGCTGAGATCTTTTAAATTGGAAAGCGATCTTATATTTTTGGGCTTGGCTCCTGGAAGGAAGAAGATCTTATATTTTACCTATTTTTATGGGAAGAGATCTTTCTAAGATATCTTATCTTTGGAGGGTTATTTTCCTATAAAAAGGGTCGGATTTCCCAAAAATCAGGAGGCCGTTATACATCCGATATACACCCAGCATACGCAACAGCAGCAGCATACTCCGATTGGGGAGTTTCGAAGAACCTTTTTGAAGGTTGAAGGAAGATTGAAGTCTATAGCTTTCATAGCTTTTTGGAGGGTTTTGTAAGATTGTCTTTAATTCCCTCACTTGTTGTCTTGTCTTGTTGGATTGCTATCCAAGGAACGCTTTTGTTGTGATATTTGATTCAGTTATTGAAGTCTTTTTCATTAAATTCTTCTTGTTCAAATATTCACTTTCTTCCCATATATTTAATACTTTCATGATGATGATGAGTGGCTAATTTCCTTGTGTGATTCTAGGGTGATTGGCTGAAGGTTGTGGGAAAAACAATGATAGAATAATCTTAGATTCCAGTAGGATCCTGAAAGTTCGAGTCTTTAACCTTAACCCTAAGCATCTCGTTCAGTCGATGAACATCTCGGCCGGAATGGAATTTGGCTGACCGAGGTGACTTATCTGATCCTAAACTGAGAGTTAAGTGTTAGAGCTTGCCAAATCCTATTCTTATTACACCTTTCCTGGTTCAAAGCAAGCTTAGGATGAGACTTACCCGGTAATTCCTTAGTTTGTGTACCAACGATCATAAGTGTAGGTAATAAAGGTTTATCCTTTATTGGGGTTTGAGTGTGCTTCCATCCCATCCTTGTGAGTTAGCCTGAGACTTACCCGGTAAAGGTTGATTCTATTCCCTTAGATGGTGTGTTAGTTTGAGGTTATAGTTCTTATTCTTAATTCCTTGAGACTTACCCGGTAATAGGAGTTACGGTTTAGGATTAGTGTGTAGTGAGACTTACCCGGTGATCTACTCCACTTTAGTAACACCTTCCCCACGCAAAAATCTCAGCTTTGTCCGCTTATCTATAGATCTTGAGTTGGAACCACAACTAGAAGCTTTAATCCCTAGAATTGCATGTTTGCTTATTTGACTTCTTATTCATCTTTGATTGTGTTAATTGCTCTTGTGGTTAGTATTCACGAAGCTTACCGTTATTGACTTTGTTTCACCGAGTCCCTGTGATCGACCCCTGGAATTTCTTGCTTTTTACTACGATTGACCCGTACACTGCGGGTTCGCATCCTTGTTTTAAGCTTAAGTCTAGGGTTATAAATTTAAAGCTTGCACACACCGTTTGGAGCGAACAAGTTTTTGGCGCCGTTGCCGGGGACTTGGTCTAGACCGAGCCGGTACGGTTTGCTCTTGGGGCGCTTGCCCCCGTGTCATCTAACCACTCTACTTGAGTGACTTTTGCAGGTTCTTTCTTAGGTATATGCGAAGAACCCGCACTGGGAAGGAAATCGTTCCTTACGATCCCGAACCAGAAAAGACATACAAGCGATGCTTAAGAGAAGCGAAGATGGCCCAACAAGACGATCGCGATCTTGCGGCCGAATTAAAAGAGACGCTAGAGCTGCTACGTCTCAGCAAGGAAGAACTAAGGCAAGAGAAAGAAGAGAATCGCACCAGGACTGCAGCAATCGAAGCGGAGATAGCAGTCATCCGAAACCAGATTCTACAGCCACAGAGGGAAGATCCTCCTGTTGATCCTCGACCGATACAGGATCCAGTAGTTGACCCTCGACCGAGGCAGGGTTCCAGTACCTGACGCCCCGGCCGATGTACTTCCACCTCGGAGGCCAGTCCGAGATGTTCTTCTTGCAGGAATCCCACAAACCCTAGGACAAAGGATGGACCCTAATCAACAACTGAGGCGTCCAGGAGTGAACCTAGGAGATCCAGCGGATCATGACTACGAACTTCGACCGCAAGTTCTATCCATGATTCGCCAATGCCAATTCGGAGGGCTAGAGAAGGAGTCACCACATCAACATCTTCAAAACTACGAGATCTTGATGGAAACCTTGCGACCCTCCAGAATTGAAAATAACAACTACAAGCTAAGACCTTTTTACTTTTCTTTAAAAGATATAGCTCTTACTTGGTATCAATCTCTTCCTCCAGGAAAAATTAGCACATGGGAGGAGATGACTACGGAATTCTTGACCAAATTCTTCCCCCCCCTCGAAGACAGCTGAAATGAGAGGGAAGATCAATGCTTTCATTATGAAGGACAAGGAGAGCTTGTCCAAATCTTGGGAGCGGTTCAAGGATATCCTTTTGGATTGCCCACATCATGTGATTCCAAAGATCGAGTTGTTGGAGATCTACTTCAAAGGACTGGACGGAAGCACCTAGTTCAATCTCCAACTACTCTCCGCTGGTACCTTCATGGACATGGCGATTGATGAGGCTTGGGACTTCATTGAGAAGCAAGCCTTGCACATGGAGAAATATACCCACCAAGGAGCTGAAGGTGGAGTTAAAAGAGTCAACTTCAAGAGACTCAATCCAACAACAATCAACTCACGTCTTTGAAGAATGACGTGAAGCAATTGAAGGAACTCTTGATGGCTCAAACCAAGAAGGAAGAGCAAGGGAAAAGGAACAACAACAACAACAACAACGGGTACCGTAACAACAACAACGGTCCCCGAAACAACAACTACAACAACAACAACAATAGAGGGTCAAATAGCAACAATTGGAGGACGAACAATCAAAACAACCAAAATCCTGGTAACAATTATTCCAACTCCAACTCTAATAATTCCTCTAACCCTTTCCTCTCTTCCCCTTCTTCTTCTTCTACTCCATTAAAAAGCCAAGGGCAAGGATCAAGTTCGTCTCAGCCGGAAAAGAAAGACGCAGTTCTGGAGGCTATCTTGATCAAGCTTAGTGCTATGGAGAATTCTATGACTTCATTTTCGAGGGCCCAAAAGTCCTTCGAACAACAACTTGCAAGTAGGGCAAATGAAGCGCCAAGAGATCCAGGGAAGCTTCCAGCAAAGACGGAAAGCAACCCTAAGGGCCAGTGCATGGCCATAACGACGAGGAGTGGACTCAAAACTGCAGATCCAGTACCACGCTCGACGCAGACCACCTCGGTCCAGATCCAGTCGAAGAACACCTCGAGCGAGATGCCAACCGAGGTGGAGCAACAGAAAGAAGGAGGGACGACTGAAACTTATATTTCACCTCCTGCATACAAACCACCACTTCCATTCCCCCAGTCGAGGCCAAAGCACATCTAGACAAGCACTTTGGTAAGTTTCTTGACTTGATGAATAAGCTACATATTAATATTCCTTTCCTTGATGCTATTTTAGGTATGCCCGCCTATGGGAAGTTCTTAAAAGAAATCTTATCAAGGAAGAGGAAGCTGGAGGATGTTGGTGAAGTTAGGATGACATCTAAATCTTCGGAGCTTATCAAGATCATGAAGGAGAAGATGCCACCTAAATTAAGAGATCCCGGCTCATTTTGCATTCCCATTCAAGTTGGGGATGTCACTTGTGAAACCCTTTGTGATCTAGGAGCCAGCGTGAGCATCATCCCGCTGGAGCTATGCACGAAGATCGGTCTTGGAGAGCCCAAGCCGGTCAAGATTCGACTTTATATGGCGGATCGCTCCATTACCCATCCCGTGGGCATCTTGGAGGACGTTCCGGTCAAGTTAGGTAACTTCTATCTACCTATAGATTTTGTTGTACTTGACATTCCCGCAGATTATCCTGTTCCTATTATTCTCGAGAGACCATTTCTAGCAACTTCGGGTTGCAACGTGGATTGCAAGAACGCCATGTTGAAATTCAACGTTGGTGGCGATGAGGTGGAGTTCGCACTACTTGCAGCCATGAAAGGGGAGCAGCTAACTGATGATATATTCAACATCTATGATGAAGAAGAATCAAGAGAATTGGTGAGCTCTATCCTTATTAACGATCCACTCGAAAGAGTTATTAGCTTCAGTTTAATGGAGGAAGGTATAGATGCTTCTTGTGATGCAGATATACGGAGCTTGAAGGCACTGGAAGAGGATCCAGGAGCTAAAACTGAGAAGCTAATTCAGGAGACGAAGATCTCCAGTTTCGGTTCCAGTAGCAGTACCTCGACCGAGGCACTTTCTAGACTGAGCGAGGCAACCGAAGAACATCTCGGTCAACGCCTATGCGCCTCGACCGAGGTCGATGGCGAGACGATTCCAACTAAGACTTCCGAAAGTCCAGTTTCTGACACCACTCTACTGGAAGGAGGAAGCAAGGATCCCTCTCAGAAAGCACCCCCAGTCGTGGAGCTTAAACAACTCCCTAGTCACTTGAGGTACGTCTTTCTTGGACCGGATTCTACTTATCCCGTTATTGTTTGTGCTTCCCTTTCCGAATCTGAATTGTCTAAGTTAATGCATGTCCTGAGAAAGCATCGAAAAGCTATAGGTTATACCACGGACGATCTCATTGGCATTAAACCTTCTTTCTGCATGCATAGAATTCTAATGGAGGATAATCATAAGACTTCACGGGAACCTCAAAGACGGTTAAATCCGATCATGAAAGAGGTTGTGAAGAAAGAAATTCTTAAGTTGTTGGATGCAGGTATTATATATCCTATCTCGGACAGCAAGTGGGTTAGCCCGGTGCATGTCGTTCCGAAGAAAGGAGGGATGACCATTGTGACGAATAAAAACAACGAGTTGATCTCAACGAGGACCGTTACGGGCTGGAGGGTTTGCATTGATTATAGGAAGCTGAACACGGCGACTCGGAAGGATCATTTTCCGCTTCCCTTCATCGATCAAATGCTCGAACGGTTGGCCCATCATTCACACTTTTGCTACTTGGACGGCTATAGTGGATTCTTCCAGATTCCTATCCATCCGGATGATCAGGAGAAGACCACTTTTACTTGTCCTTGGGGGACGTTTGCCTATCGGAGGATGCCATTTGGATTGTGCAATGCACCCGCTACCTTCCAGCGATGCATGATGGCTATCTTTTCCGAGTACATAGAGGAGATCATGGAGGTATTCATGGATGATTTTTCTGTATATGGTTCCTCTTTTGATGATTGCCTATCTAACCTTTCTCTAGTGCTTAAAAGATGTGAAGACACTAACCTTGTTCTGAATTGGGAGAAGTGTCATTTTATGGTTAATGAAGGCATTGTGCTAGGACACCTCGTTTCTAATCGAGGTATTGAGGTCGATCGAGCTAAGATCGAAACTATTGAGAAACTCCCTCCTCCATGTTCTGTTAAAGGTGTGAGGAGTTTTCTCGGGCATGAAGGTTTCTACAGGAGATTCATCAAGGACTTCTCTAAGATTTCTAAACCTCTAACTAACCTCTTGAATAAAGATGTTATTTTTGAGTTTTCGCAGGAGTGTCTTGATGCTTTTTACAGGATTAAGGAAGCGTTGATCTCCGCTCCCATTATCCAACCTCCTGATTGGACCTTCCCTTTGAGGTCATGTGTGACGCTAGTGATGTAGCCGTAGGAGCGGTGCTTGGACAGAAGAAGGATGGCCGGACCACCGCCATTTACTATGCTAGCAAGACGCTAGATGTAGCCCAGCGCAACTACGCTACCACCGAGAAGGAGTTATTGGCGGTTGTATATGCTTTCGAGAAGTTTCGTTCCTATCTAGTGGGGGCGAAAGTTATTGTCTACACCGACCATGCAGCCATTCGTTACTTGTTGGCTAAGAAAGATGCCAAGCCACGCCTTATTCGATGGATTCTCTTGCTTCAAGAGTTTGACCTAGAGATCCGCGATAAGAAGGGATCCGAGAACTCAGTTGCGGATCACCTCAGCCGGCTACCGGAATCTTCCCGCGAGACGGATGACCCACCCATAGACGATTCATTCCCCGATGAGCACTTACACTTGTTGGAGCGTTTGATGGATTTACTTACTTCACCCCACGATGGAGGTGAAGTATGGGGTGAGAGTGATAGCATGAATTATAGTCCATATTTTGGGGTTTGTTTGGACGTTTTATCTTTCATAATCTGCATGTTTGTATGTACATTATGTTATTTTACTACCATTTCATCTACCTTTGCGAGAATCGAGGTCTACACCTAGTTTCGTTGTAATTGCAGGTAATATGGTACGTTTTGCATCAAAAAGGAGCAAAAGGAGTCAAGAGTCATTTGGAGCTACATCCAGGAAGCATAACCATGGATTGAAGATTTACTTTGGAGCTGATTTGAGAGATTTCACACTCTGTCGTGAGATCACCTCGGTTGACCAGAGGTTCACCTCGACCGAGGCGATCCAGAGACGCCGACTCGACCGAGGCGAATACCTAGGACGCGGCGAGAATATTTTATTCTTGGAAGAGATCTTTTAAATTTGGAAAGTGATCTTATATTTTTGGGCTGAGCTTCTGGAAGGAAGGAGATATGCAGAATATATATTTTACCTATATTTATGGGATAATATCTTTCTAAGATTTATTATCTTTGGAGGTTTATTTTCCTATAAAAAGGGTTGATTTTCCACAATTTGGGGAGGCCGCATACAACCCGCTATCAGCGCAAGCAATCTCGCATACGACGCAGCAGCCGCAGCCTACTCCAATTTGGGAGAGATCTGAAGAACCTTTTTTGAAGGTTGAAGGAAGATTGAAGATCATAGCTTTATAGCTTTTTGAAGGGTTTTGTAAGATTGTCTTCAATTCCCTCATTGATTGTCTTGTCTTGTTGGATTGCTATCCAAGGAACGCTTTTGTTTGTGATATTTGATTCAGTTATTGAAGTGTTTTCATTAAATTCTTCTTTGTTCAAATATTCACCTTCTTCCCATATATTTAATACTTTCATTATGATGATGAGTGGCTAATTTCCTTGTGTGATTCTAGGGTGATTGGCTGAAGGTTGTGGGAAAAACAATGATAGAATAATCTTAGATTCCAGTAGGATCCTGAAAGTTCGAGTCTTTAACCTTAACCCTAAGCATCTCGTTCGGTTGATGAACATCTCGGCCGGGGTGGAATTCTTCTGACCGAGGTGACTTATCCGACCTAAAACAGAAAGTTAAGTGTTAGAGTTTGCCAAATCCTATTCTTATTACACCTTCCTGGTTCAATGCAAGCTTAGGATGAGACTTACCCGGTAATTCCTTAGTTTGTGTACCAACGATTGTAAGTGTAGGTAATAAAGGTTTATCCTTTATTGGGGTTTGAGTGTGCTTCCATCCCATCTTTGTGAGTTAGCCTGAGACTTACCCGGTAAAGGTTGATTCTATTCCCCTAGATGGTGTGTTAGTTTGAGGTATAGTTCTTTATCTTAATTCCTTGAGACTTACCCGGTAATAGGAGTTACGGTTTAGGATTAGTGTGTAGTGAGACTTACCCGGTGATCTACTCCACTTTAGAAACACCTTCCCCACGCAAAAATCTCAGCTTTGTCCGCTTATCTATAGATCTTGAGTTGGAACCACAACTAGATGCTTTAATCCCTAGAATTGCATGTTTGCTTTATTTGACATCTTATTCATCTTTGATTGTGTTAATCGCTCTTGTGGTTAGAATTAACGTAGCAAACCGTGTTGACTTTGTTTCACTAAGTCCCTGTGATCGACCCCTGGAATTTTCTTGCTTTTACTACGATTGACCCGTACACTGCGGGTTCGCATCCTTGTTTTAAGCTTAAGTCTAGGGTTATAAATTTAAAGCTTGCACACACCGTTTGGAGCGAACAAGTTTTTGGCGCCGTTGCCGGGGACTTGGTCTAGACCGAGCCGGTACGGTTTGCTCTTGGGGCATT
>BSUD01000003.1:59822265-59932996 GCA_033239045.1 Fagopyrum esculentum | reverse complement strand
AAAAAGTAAAGTAAAAAAAAAAAAAAAAAAGAAAGAAAAGTGTGAAATAAGCAAAGCTTATTGGTGGAAGGTGTTGCAAGTCAAAGTGGAAGTGAAGTACATCCTTTTCCCGGATTCTAGCACCACATTACCTTACATACATCCCTACCCTACACGTTTCTTGACCTTTCTTTTGAGAAGCCCTTGAGACCTTGAGCTTGTTGATTGACTTAGCGGTTTAAATTGGATTATACATGATTAATTTTGATAATTATGATTTATTATGCATTCTATGATTTTATGCAAAGATGAACAACTTTCTTATATTTATAAAATGTTTTGAGCATATTAAGTTTTTAATTCCAGGAAGTATTCTCTTAGAGTGATCTATGATAGTTGCACACCATAAAATATTTTTGAAAGGCTTTTCATTGATTTTATTGACTTATAATCCATTCTATCTTGTCTTCTATGTGAGGAACTTGCTTGGGGACAAGTAAGGGCTAAGTATGGGGTATTTTGATAGCATGAATTATAGTCCATATTTTGGGGTTTGTTTGGACGTTTTATCTTTCATAATCTGCATGTTTGTATGTACATTATGTGATTTTACTACCATTTCATCTACCTTTGCGAGAATCGAGGTCTACACCTAGTTTCGTTGTAATTGCAGGTAATATGGTACGTTTTGCATCAAAAAGGAGCAAAAGGAGTCAAGAGTCATTTGGAGCTACATCCAGGAAGCATAACCATGGATTGAAGATTTACTTTGGAGCTGATTTGAGAGATTTCACACTCTGTCGTGAGATCACCTCGGTTGACCAGAGGTTCACCTCGACCGAGGCGATCCAGAGACGCCGACTCGACCGAGGCGAATACCTAGGACGCGGCGAGAATATTTTATTCTTGGAAGAGATCTTTTAAATTTGGAAAGTGATCTTATATTTTTGGGCTGAGCTTCTGGAAGGAAGGAGATATGCAGAATATATATTTTACCTATATTTATGGGATAATATCTTTCTAAGATTTATTATCTTTGGAGGTTTATTTTCCTATAAAAAGGGTTGATTTTCCACAATTTGGGGAGGCCGCATACAACCCGCTATCAGCGCAAGCAATCTCGCATATGACGCAGCAGCCGCAGCCTACTCCAATTTGGGAGAGATTTGAAGAACCTTTTTTGAAGGTTGAAGGAAGATTGAAGATCATAGCTTTATAGCTTTTTGAAGGGTTTTGTAAGATTGTCTTCAATTCCCTCATTGATTGTCTTGTCTTGTTGGATTGCTATCCAAGGAACGCTTTTGTTTGTGATATTTGATTCAGTTATTGAAGTGTTTTCATTAAATTCTTCTTTGTTCAAATATTCACCTTCTTCCCATATATTTAATACTTTCATTATGATGATGAGTGGCTAATTTCCTTGTGTGATTCTAGGGTGATTGGCTGAAGGTTGTGGGAAAAACAATGATAGAATAATCTTAGATTCCAGTAGGATCCTGAAAGTTCGAGTCTTTAACCTTAACCCTAAGCATCTCGTTCGGTTGATGAACATCTCGGCCGGGGTGGAATTCTTCTGACCGAGGTGACTTATCCGACCTAAAACAGAAAGTTAAGTGTTAGAGTTTGCCAAATCCTATTCTTATTACACCTTCCTGGTTCAATGCAAGCTTAGGATGAGACTTACCCGGTAATTCCTTAGTTTGTGTACCAACGATCGTAAGTGTAGGTAATAAAGGTTTATCCTTTATTGGGGTTTGAGTGTGCTTCCATCCCATCTTTGTGAGTTAGCCTGAGACTTACCCGGTAAAGGTTGATTCTATTCCCCTAGATGGTGTGTTAGTTTGAGGTATAGTTCTTTATCTTAATTCCTTGAGACTTACCCGGTAATAGGAGTTACGGTTTAGGATTAGTGTGTAGTGAGACTTACCCGGTGATCTACTCCACTTTAGAAACACCTTCCCCACGCAAAAATCTCAGCTTTGTCCGCTTATCTATAGATCTTGAGTTGGAACCACAACTAGATGCTTTAATCCCTAGAATTGCATGTTTGCTTTATTTGACATCTTATTCATCTTTGATTGTGTTAATCGCTCTTGTGGTTAGAATTAACGTAGCAAACCGTGTTGACTTTGTTTCACTAAGTCCCTGTGATCGACCCCTGGAATTTTCTTGCTTTTACTACGATTGACCCGTACACTGCGGGTTCGCATCCTTGTTTTAAGCTTAAGTCTAGGGTTATAAATTTAAAGCTTGCACACACCGTTTGGAGCGAACAGAGAGCACCTCCTACCTCGTTTGAGATGCATTATGGTCCAGCTAGCAACCTTAAACCAAGCGCTTCTTGGGAGGCAACCCAAGGTATTGCTTTCTTTCCCCGTTTTCTAGTCTAGTTTAGATAGTTTTTGTTTTTGCTTTGCTTTGCTTTGTTTTTGGCGTTCTGGACAGACAACAGGGAACATCTAAGGAAGGAGCATAACTGGAAGTTCAGAAGTTCGAGATTTTGAGAAGACAGAAGCATCTCGGTTACTGTCAGAGTACCTCGACCGAGACGATTCTTGAGCAACCGAGGCGACTAGGGTTTCTGCAGAACCACCTCGGTCCGTACCACCTCGGTCCAGTCGAGAACATCTCGACCGAGGTGACAGTAGATCCAGGAACAGTATAAAAAGGGGAAAAATTTATTTTTTCACCTTTTTTACCTCCTTCGACCGCGGCGCCTTCATCACCTCGCTTCCTCCGTTTTTGCTCGTTTTCGAAGATTTCCGCTTCCAAACCGCGATTGAAGGGTAGAGGAACCTATTGCAAGAGCATATCTACAAAGAAATCGAACGAATCGACCGAAATGAGGTAAAAACAGTCAAAACCCTAACTCGTTCATTCGCTTCGATTTGGGCTTTGGTTGCCCCTGATTCTGCTGAGAAAAGGCTTAAGTACCCCATAGGAAGCAATTGTAGTGATTTTTGGGGGAAAAGAACTGAATTTCTGAGAATTGGAATCGCGACTGTTGCGCCTCGGTCCAGTCGAACTGCATCTCGACCGAGGTGATTCTTGAGGGTTGTCAGCGACCGAGGTGACCTGACAGTGTTTGAGAGAAAATGAGTTCCGATCGTCGCCTAGCCCTCAGAGATAGATCCTCACCTTCCCCTCCTTCTTCTTCTTCTTCCCGACCCTACCGCCCGGTGATCCACGAGAGATGCCGGGTAGATTATGAGCGCATAGCTAGCCGTCCAGTTATTGCACCACGTTTTCTGGACGTGTCAGCTTTCGATTGCCTAGGGTTAGATGGAGACCTTAGGAGGATGATTACCACTGTTGGGCTGGATCAGTTTACTGAGATCCGAGCCCCAGCCTATTTGGAGCCGACCTTAGAGTTCGTTAGCTCCTTTTCCTACCTTCCCACAGAGCAGTCTGTGAAGTACCGGTTGATGAACCGGAACTTCATAGTTCCTTTAGAGGTTTGGAGAGAGATTTTCGGCTTTTCTGAGCCCACCGCCACTGATTTCCCCTCCCGATCTGTAGCTAGGGAGTTCTGGGGGCAGATTGCCCATATTACTGAGCATGCAGACAGATGGCGCCCTAGAGATTCTAGGGAGAAGGTCATCTTCCACCCAGCCTTCAGATTAGCCCATAGGATATTCAGCGAGACACTTCTGGCGCGTACTGAGATGCCCCAGAAGATCCGACAGGGCGAGCTCTTCAGCCTTTATTGTATGGTCACGGGGGGTTTCCCAGACTTTGGCTTGATCCTGGCAGAGGACCTGCACAGGATCAAGGCTAAAGCGAAGGGAGACATTTGCTGCGGAGGTCTAGTCACCCATATAGCTACTTTTCACGGGATGGACCTCAGTGCTTGTACGATGGCGGCGGCTCCGAAGCCGCTTGGACTTCAGGAGATGATCACATGGAGGATTTTGGTTCCCCGCGGTTTGACCACTCCATATGTTGCCATGCCTTGGGAGCGGACTGCGTCACAGGGGATCCGCTGGTCTGCCCAGTTCACAGTTTTTGATCCACATTATTGGCAGACAGCTTGGGCTCCGCTGATGGAGGATCATAGGGAGGCAGCAGCTGCCCAAGCTGAGGATGAGGAGGAGGAGGATGACAATGACGAGGAGACGGTAGACGAGAGAGATGGTGGAGTCCCGATGGATACAGGGACAGATACTGCAGGGATGAGCGCGCCACCGATCATAAATCTTGATGACGACGATGAGACTGAGCCTGCACCAGCTGAGACTTCTCCACTCAAACCTGCTAGACGCAGGAGGCGCGGAGTGAGAGATCAAGCTGCCCACAGACGGATCGATGACCTGACGGATCAGGTTATTGACTCGTATGCTGCATTATCGCTGGATATCCGCGAGATGCAGGAGCGGCAGCACTATCAGCACATCATGGCCCAGCATCAGTACGAGCGTGTCATGGGTTACCCGTTTGACCCGACGCAGTATCCATATGTGCCACCACCACCACCACCGGATCGAGACTATTGAGGAGCTGCAGAATTTTCTTTATTATATTTTTATGCAGTTCAGCTATTTATCCGGTGAGTACTCTCATTTCCAGACTTATATTGACCCACTAGGACAGTGTGTCCCAAGTATGGGGTGTTTGTATTTATTTGATGACTATTTGATGTACTTATTCAACTATTTTGATGTATGACATTATCGGATATTTTATTTATGCTTCACTTCTGCATTTATATGTTTATCTGATATTACATGCATACCTACAGGTTATTTGATTGAGAAAAACGTCGAAACTGAAAAAAAATGGTTTTAAAAAAAACAAATTTTTGCCCTCGACCGAGTCAGTCTTGGCCAAACGAGGCGTTTCACCTCGGTTGAACCAAGAACACCTCGACCGAGGTGTGTTAACTGAGAGTTTTCGAAAACGACTTTTTGTGTTTCTTATCTAGATATGATCTCAGTGAAGATTTTGTTTACTGACTGGTTTTAAATTCTTTATGTGTTTGAAAGGTTTTATAATATGTTTAAGTTGCTAAATGCTTTGTTTGAAATTATTGGCATGTTTAATACTTTGTTTTTATCCAAATTATGTTGAATTTGAAGGTTGACACCGCAGGTTAAGTTCTCTCACTTTCTTCTTGGAAAGACCAAGGCAATTCATTCTCTTCTTCTTCTTCTTGATCATGCTTAGCCCCTCATATACATTTTGCCTCCCTTTACCTATCCGGGAATTTGGAAGCAAGCGAAGTGGTGAAAGCAAGTTAAAGTTGAGAAGTGGTTGGAAGTGAAAGTTTTAGAAAGCAATAATAGGTTTGGGGAAGTCAATCATGAAGATGAGTAACTCGGCACCATTCACATAGCCGGGTGTTTGTGTCTTGCCAAAGTCGGATTGAGCGATATTCCTAACGGGTCATGGTATGTGCATCAAGGGTTTGATGCATCTCAAGAAATTGATGATTGCTGATTTCCTAGGCTTCGGTTATTGTGCACCTCTGTCCATGCATCCCAAAAAGTAAAGTAAAAAAAAGAAAAAGTGTGAAATAAGCAAAGCTTATTGGTGGAAGATGTTGCAAGTCAAAGTGAAAGTAAAGTTCATCCTTTTCCCGGATTCTAGCACCACATTACCTTACATACATCCCTACCCTACACGTTTCTTGACCTTTTCTTTTGGGAAGCCCTTGAGACCTTGAGCTAGTTGATTGACTTAGTGGTTTAAACTGGATTATACATGATAAATTTTGATAATTATGACTTATTATGCATTCTATGGTTTTATGCAAAGATGAACAACTTTTCTATATTTATAAAATGTTTTGAACATATTGAGTTTTTAAAATTCCATGAAGTATTCTCTTAGAGTGATCTATGATTGTAACACACCATAAAAATGTTTTTGAAGGATTTTTATTGATTTTTATGACTATTAATCCATTCTAACTTGTCTTCTATATGCGGAATTTGCTTGGGGACAAGCAAGGGCTAAGTATGGGGTATTTTGATAGCATGAATTATAGTCTATATTTTAGGGTTTGTTTGGACGTTTTATCTTCAATAATCTGCATGTTTGTATGTATTATATGTGATTATATTACCATTTCATCTACCTTTGCGAGAATCGAGGTCTACACCTAGTTTTGCTGTAATTGTAGGTAAAATGGCGCATTTCGCATCAAAAAGGAGCAAAAGGAGTCATGAGTCATTTAGAGCTACATCCAGGGAGCATAGCTATGAATTAAAGACTCACTTTGGACCAGTTTTGAGAGATTTCACATTCAGTTGTGACTCACCTCGGTTGACCAGAGATTCATCTCGACCGAGGTGACCCAGAGACGCCGACTCGACCGAGGCGAACACCTAGGACGCGGCGAGAATATTTTATTCTTAGCTGAGATCTTTTAAATTGGAAAGCGATCTTATATTTTTGGGCTTGGCTCCTGGAAGGAAGAAGATCTTATATTTTACCTATTTTATGGGAAAAGATCTTTCTAAGATATCTTATCTTTGGAGGGTTATTTTCCTATAAAAAGGGTCGGATTTCCCAAAAATCAGGAGGCCGTTATACATCCGATATACACTCAGCATACGCAGCAGCAGCAGCATACTCCGATTGGGGAGTTTCGAAGAACCTTTTTGAAGGTTGAAGGAAGATTGAAGTCTATAGCTTTCATAGCTTTTTGGAGGGTTTTGTAAGATTGTCTTTAATTCCCTCACTTGTTGTCTTGTCTTGTTGGATTGCTATCCAAGGAACGCTTTTGTTGTGATATTTGATTCAGTTATTGAAGTCTTTTTCATTAAATTCTTCTTGTTCAAATATTCACTTTCTTCCCATATATTTAATACTTTCATGATGATGATGAGTGGCTAATTTCCTTGTGTGATTCTAGGGTGATTGGCTGAAGGTTGTGGGAAAAACAATGATAGAATAATCTTAGATTCCAGTAGGATCCTGAAAGTTCGAGTCTTTAACCTTAACCCTAAGCATCTCGTTCAGTCGATGAACATCTCGGCCGGGGTGGAATTTGGCTAACCGAGGTGACTTATCTGATCCTAAACTGAGAGTTAAGTGTTAGAGTTTGCCAAATCCTATTCTTATTACACCTTTCCTGGTTCAAAGCAAGCTTAGGATGAGACTTACCCGGTAATTCCTTAGTGTGTGTACCAACGATCATAAGTGTAGGTAATAAAGGTTTATCCTTTATTGGGGTTTGAGTGTGCTTCCATCCCATCTTTGTGAGTTAGCCTGAGACTTACCCGGTAAAGGTTGATTCTATTCCCTTAGATGGTGTGTTAGTTTGAGGTTATAGTTCTTATTCTTAATTCCTTGAGACTTACCCGGTAATAGGAGTTACGGTTTAGGATTAGTGTGTAGTGAGACTTACCCGGTGATCTACTCCACTTTAGTAACACCTTCCCCACGCAAAAATCTCAGCTTTGTCCGCTTATCTATAGATCTTGAGTTGGAACCACAACTAGAAGCTTTAATCCCTAGAATTGCATGTTTGCTTATTTGACTTCTTATTCATCTTTGATTGTGTTGATTGCTCTTGTGGTTAGTATTCACGAAGCTTACCGTTATTGACTTTGTTTCACCGAGTCCCTGTGATCGACCCCTGAAATTTCTTGCTTTTTACTACGATTGACCCGTACACTGCGGGTTCGCATCCTTGTTTTAAGCTTAAGTCTAGGGTTATAAATTTAAAACTTGCACACACCGTTTGGAGCGAACAGATGGGAAAGGCTCCATGAAGTCTACTCCCCAAACGTCGAAGATTTCTACCTCCTGAATGTTATTGAGAGGCATCTCGTTTCTCCTAGAGATATTTCATGTTCTTTGACAAGCATCGCAACAAGAAACGAAGGTTTGCACATCCTTAAATAAAGTAGGCCAAAAGAATCCGGATTGCAATACCTTAGCGCTAGTTTTATTGGAACTAGCGTGTCCTCCACAAGGTAGTGAATGACAATGACGAATGACGCTTTGCATTTCGTCTTCCGGCACACATCTCCAAATGATGCCGTCGGGACCTCTCTTTAAGAGTAGAGGTTCATTCCAAAAGTATTGCCGGACATCCTGAAAGAACTTCTTCTTTTGTGCATAGGATATTCCAGGAAGTATTTCCTGACAAACCAATTAATTTACAAAAGAAGAAGTTCTTTCAGGATCATTTGATCCGCAAAAGTATTGCCGGACATCCTGAAAGAACTTCTAGAGGTAACAGAACTTCTTCTTTTATGCTCGGAAAATTCTGTTGCGGATCAAATGATCCGCAACAGAATTTTCCGAGCCTTTCTGGTCGCGGATCTCTAGATTGAATTCTTGTAGGAGAAAAATCCGTCTAATTAGCCTCTGTTTCGCATCAATCTTGGCGAGTAAGTACCGGATCGCTGAATGGTCCATGTATACAATCACCTTTGCTCCTACAAGATAAGAACGAAACTTTTGAAATGCATATACAATGGCTAAAAATTCTTTATCGGTTGTGGCGTAGTTGAGTTGCGCTTCATCTAGCGTCTTGCTAGCATAATAGATAGCATGGGTTCGGCCTTACTTCTTTTTCCTCAGCACCGCTCCAAAAACTACGTCACTTGCGTCACACATAATCTCGAACGGGAGATTCCAGTCCGGAGGTTGGATGATTGAGGCTGAGATGAGAGCTTCCCAGATTTTATAATATGCATCTAAACAATCCTGCGGAAAATCAAAAACTACATCCTTCATCAATAGATTAGTTAGCGGTTTCAAAATCTTAGAAAAGTCTTTGATAAATGTTCTATAAAATCCAGCATGTCCTAGAAAACTTCTTATCCCCTTCACCGAAGATGGAGGAGGAAGTTTCTCTATAGTCTCTATCTTCACCTTATAAACTTCGATCCCTCTATTAGTGATCAAGTGTCCTAGTACAATGCCTTCCCTAACCATGAATTGACACTTCTCCCATTTAAGAACTAGGTTAGTGTCTTCACACCTTTGCAACACAATAGAAACGTTAGAAAGACAATTATCAAATGAGGAACCATAAACAGAAAAATCGTCCATAAAAACCTCCATGATTTCCTCAATGTACTCCGAAAAGATGGCCATCATACACCTGTGAAAGGTGGCTGGGGCGTTGCAAAGCCCGAATGGAATCCTTCTATATGCAAACGTACCCCACGGGCACGTGAATATGGTCTTCTCTTGATCGTCCGGATGGATCAGAATCTGGAAGAAACCACTATAACCGTCAAGATAACAAAAATAAGAGTGTTGTGCTAACCTCTGAAGCATTTGGTCTATGAATAGCGGGAAGTGATCCTTCCTAGTTGCATTGTTCAGCTTGCGGTAGTCAATGCACATCCTCCATCCCGTCACGGTTCTTGTAGGAATGAGCTCATTTTTCTTGTTGGTGATAACCGCCATTCCTCCTTTCTCCGGGACAACTTGAACGGGGCTCACCCACTTGCTATCGGAGATAGGATAGATGATACCTGCGTCAAGTAACTTAAGAATTTCCTTCTTGACAACCTCCTTCATGATCGAATTTAGCCGTCTTTGAGGTTGTCGTAAAGGCTTAAAATCTTCCTGCATTAGAATCTTGTGCATGCATAATGATGGTTTAATTCCTACAAGATCCTATATGGTATAACCTAAGGCTTTCTTATGTTTCCTTAGAACAACCATTCGTTTCTCATGTTCATCTTCACTTAAATTGGAACTAACAATTACTGGAAAAGTAGAATTACTTCCAAGAAATGCATACCGAAGATGTGTGGGAAGTGTCTTCAATTCCATTGCTATTGATGCCTTTGATGAGTCTTGAGGTGTGTTCGATGCTTCCTTAGAAGTCTCTAAGGGTGTAGGAGTGATTGAAGAAGACTCAAGAGTATTTGTGGAAAGAGCGGAATTGTTCTAAGAAATTCCCAAAATTACGGCACCACTTTTACTTCCACGGCCGTGGTTTTGGGCGTGGAACTCAATTACGGCACCGCTGTTACTTCCACAATCGTGGTTTAGACCGTGTCACTTACTGTTGCTCTCAAAATAGCAGTTTACGGGCAGTTTGGGTGAAACCACGGCCGTGGAATAGCACGGCTGACCGTGGTTTCTCACGTTTTCTGAGCCATCGTAAAGTTTTTCAAACTCTTCCTCTTGTACTTCCTTTAGCTCTCCCAAGGCTTCAATCTCATCATTACAATCCTCTTCCTTTCCCTTTTCCATGATGCTCATGGTTATGACCTTTTGTAATGGATCCTTGAATAGAATCGAGCTCACTTCCTCTCTAGACGCTTCCTCGTCATAGATATTGAACATATCCTCTCCAAGAGCTGGCTCTTTAACCAAAGTTGAGAGAACGAACTCAACCTTCTCTTCTCCTATGTCAAAGGCTAGTCTAGCATTCTTGCAATCCACCATACAACCGGATGTTGCAAGAAACGGTCTTTTGAGTATGATCGGAGCCGGACCATCTGTAGGAATCTCAAGCACAACAAAATATATTGGAATATAAAACTTACCGAGCTTGACTGGGACGTCTTCAAGGATACCCGACGGGATGAGTTACGGATCGATCTGCCATGTATAACGCTTGCTCCTAAGTCACAAAGAGCGTCATATGTGACTTCTCCTACTCCAATTGGAATGCAAAAATGACCACGGATCTCTCAGCTTTGGGGGCATCTTTTCCGTCATTGTTTTGATGAGCTCCGAAGATTCCGAACTCATCTTGACTCCTCCAAAGTCTTCTAGCTTCGTCTTGTTAGAAAGGAGCTCTTTCAAGAACTTCCCGTAAGCGGGCATACCTACAATAGCATCAATGAAAGGTATATTAATGTACAGTTTGCTCATTAGTTCAATGAACTTACCAAATTGTTTGTCTAGACGCGCTCTTGCTCTAGATTGCGGGAATGGTAGAGGAGGTTTATAAGCTGGAGGAGGAACATAGACATCTTCCTTCTCCTTCCCCTTTTCTTTCTCCTTCTCGGCTGGAACTTCTACAAACTTAGGCTACGGGTTGGTAGTTGTCACACCGCTCCTAGTTGTGATAGCCATCACCCTTCCCTTTGGGTTATCCTCCGTCTTTCCGGGAAGCTTCCCTTGATCTCTAGGAACTTCTCCGGCATTGCTGAATACTTGGTTTTCTAAATCTTTGTGAGCTTTATCTACCGAAGTTATGTAGCTCTCCAACCCTTGTAGCTTTCCTAAGATCGTCTCCAACATAGGATCAGGCTTCTCCTTCTCCTTATTGTTTGAACCATTTGATGTTTGCCCCTGGATTTTCAAAGGAGTAGAAGAAGATGGAGAAGTTAGTGAATTTCCAGAATTTGGATAGGAATTACCGGAATTTTGTTGTTGGTTGGACCGCCAATTGTTGTTGGAATTTCTATTGTTGTTGTTATTCCAATTGTTGTTCCAATTATTGTTCCGGTTGTTGTTCCTATTTCCTTGGTGGTTGTTGTTGTTGTTTCCTAAGTAGCCAACATCTTGCTCCTTTGGCTTTTGAAGGCCAGCTCTAATTATTTCCTTCAACTCCTTGATTTCGGTGTTGAGGGAGAATATTTGAGTTTGTGCAGCTTGTGTTAGCTTAGCTCCCGGATCCCCTTGATTCCGGCTATTAGGATCCACCTTCGGTGAAAATACTTCTCAATCACATGGGCTTGCTTCTCAATGAAGTCCCAAGAGTTATCTTCTCTCATATCCATGAATGTACCACAAGAGAGAGATTATAGATTGAATTGTGTTTTCACATCCAACCCCTTGTAGTAGATCTCCAATAATTCCAACTTTGAAATGCCATGGTGTGGGCAATTCAATAAGAGATCCTAAAATCTTTCCCATGATTGAAACAAACTTTCGTTAGCTTTCATAGAAAATGCATTAATCTTACCTCTCAACTCCGCCGTCTTGGATGGCGGAAAGAACTTGGTGAGGAATTCCGAGGATAGATCCTCCCATGTGTTAATCCTTCCAGCTGGAAGAGCTAGATACCAAGCCAAAGCCTTGTCCTTCAAAGAGAAGAAGAACGGTTTGATCTTGTAGTTGTTGTTAGTATCCCTTTTCGGCTTCAATGTCTCCATGAGAATCTCAAAATTTCTGCAAATGTTAGTGTGGAGATTCAGCACTCGTTCCACCAAATTGACTTTGGTGAACCATGGTGATAACTTGCGGGCTAAAACTTAGTTCTTGGATATCCTCAGCTCCAAAATTCACACCTAGACGGCGTGGTTGCTGAATTGGATCCATTCTTTGCCAAAGAGTCCGTGGTTCATCCCCTTCATGAGCAACTCTCACACCTCCAGCGGGAATGCGAGGAACAACCGGTGGTCTAGGGTTGTTACGAACGGGATGGATCATCGGATCAATGTCCTCTAGTGGTGGCATATCATCATCCTCATCGTCTGATGATTCAGCTCTAATGGACTTAGTTGGTTTCTTGACCTTCTTCTTATTAGCATCATTCATCTCTAACTTCATGTCCATCATCATAGCCGTGAGCTCATCCATTTGGAATTGATGACGCTCAAATTCTTCCATACGAGCCTTCTCACTCAACTTAAGTTGAAGTTGAACTTCATCCAACTCCGCTTGGATGTTTCTCTCATTGTTTACACCCATCTTTTTCTCTTTCAACTTTCTTCTCAAAGTTTTCTCAAGTTCTGGATCGAAAGGAACTAGATCTTTGGTAGATCTAGTCTTTCACATATACCTAAAGAATGTGCAAAAATCACCCAAAAAGAAATATCAAATAACAAGAGCAAAGCTCCCAAGCTCGACAACCGAAAACCGGAATTGGCTAGCCTTGACTTTGCTACCTAGAAAAGATAAACTAAAACGGTTAAGGTTGTGACACTCGAAACCGAAATAGAGAATGTTGAGTCTCACTACTACCTAGAAAAGAAAAGTCAGGGCTAGGTTAAAGAAAATCTTTATCTTTGGATTAAAGCAAAAGCAAAAGTTGTAAAACATAGAAAATTACGGCTAGATCTTGAGATTCCACGGCCGTGGAACTCAAGAACTGACCGTGGTTTAGGGTGTCGACGAGTTTTCTCACACTCTCAGGGTCCAATCAAGTTACGATCAATCTATCATCATCTAAGCCACAACTATCAACCCTTCACCTTAGAATTGCTAAAGGGTTTTAGCCAATAACCATCATTATGATATCAAAAATCAATTTAAGAAGAAAGAAAGATGAAACACTCGAAAACTCAATAACAAATCAAAGTCAATCTCGAATCCGAATAACAAAAGTAGTATATTTATGAATTCAGGAAATGGAATAAGAATCCTCACAGCGATCTTAGAGAACAAAGAAGAACGGAGTGTCAATCCGTCTCCAAAAGTGAAAACCCTAAGAAATCTCCAAAATCACCTCTTTCACAATCTCCAATCTTCCGAATTCTCTAATCCTCAAGGTAAAATGAACCCTAAGCAGCCGTCTCCGAAGCTCTAAGCGAAGGTCCTCGAAACTCCCTTATCAAGCCTTCTTATAGGGCGAAATAGGGTTACGAGAAAGCCCAATGACGTTGCTGACATGGCAAATATGACAAGTCACAAAATCATGGAAATCACGGTCATGAACAAATTTCCACGGCCGTGGTTTAGACCGTGTAACTTTCTTTTGTGCTTCAAACTCACTTCCACGATCCAATTGCCAAGTCCACGGCCTTAATTTAGGGTGTGGTTCTTCAAACTAGCGCTAAGGTATTGCAATCCGGATTCTTTTGGCCTACTTTATTTAAGGATGTGCAAACTTTTGTTGCTTGTTGCGATGCTTGTCAAAGAACAGGAAATATCTCTAGGAGAAACGAGATGCCTCTCAACAATATTCAAGAGGTGGAAATCTTTGACGTTTGGGGAGTTGATTTCATGGGACCATTCCCATCATCTTGCGGAAACCAATACATACTTCTCGCTTTAGATTATGTTTCGAGATGAGTTGAAGCTATTGCCTCTCTAACTAACGATGCTATGGTGGTTGTCAAGTTATTTAATAGAACTATTTTGCCAAGGTTTGGGACACCACGAATCATCATTAGTGACGGAGGTTCACATTTCATAGCCCGACGATTCGAAGCTCTACTAGCTAAGTATGGGGTGACTCACAAGATCGCCACTACCTACCATCCGTAAACAAGTGGACAAGTGGAGATTTCAAATAGGGAAATCAAAAGTATCCTTGAGAAGACGGTGTCAAAAACAAGAAAGGATTGGTCATTAAAGCTAGATGACGCATTATGGGCGTATAGGACAGCATACAAGACTCCCATCGGCACAACACCATATGCTTCAGAGGATCGTTGGCAACCGGCCGATTGTAAGGCCAAGCTTATTTACCATTTAGCCATCAAGATAGATCATAGGATCCTCTCGGAATGCCTTTTCCCTAGAACCGAAACACCTCAAAAGATCAAGGCCGATGAGCTCTTCATCCTATACTGTATGGTTTCCGGTCATTCTCCGGATTGTGCAACCTTGCTTGCCTCCACCCTTAGTAAGGTGAAGAACAAATCAGCCGGGAATATAGGATATGGAGGTATGGTGACACATATTGCTAACCAGTTAGGGATTGATTATTCTGCTTGTATGAGAGTAGTTGCGAGACCTTTGGGTCTCAATGGCCTTAAGAGGTGGTAGAGGCATTCCATGGCTCCCGGAGTACTCTCTTATTCTTGGCCGCCATAACTGGAAGGAGACCTTTGTTCCGATGCATACTAACAGGTTAGTAGCTCCTCCCTATGCTCCCGATGAGGTTCCAGATGCAGTTGTAGTTGATGAGGATGAGGAGATGGGAGGAGGAGACTATCCGGATGAAGGAGGGGATGAGCATGACTTTGGATCATTCCTGGAGCAGCCATCGGACATCCCGGAGCCAGTTAGGAGGTCCACTTACCAGCCGAGGCCTTCCGCTTCTTCCTCTTCCCGCCGAGCTAGTGTTAGTGAGCCCTCCACATGGATGGAGAGTGTGCCGGATTGGTACGGCCAGCAGCCGGATTGGATGGGAGATCCTCCACCTTGGACTCAACAGCCTCTTGTATGGTACCAGCAGCCGCCAGCATGGGTACAACAACCTCCTTCTTGGTACGGACAGCAGCCGGCATGGGCGGGTGACCTTTCTATGAGGGTGGACGACATAGAGGCTCGCCAATAGCAGGATGATGTTGAGAGACAAGAGAACTCGAGGATTCATCGTGATGTTTATCGCCAACAGTTTGGGCGACCTTTCAGCTCCGACTTCTTTCCATACCCACCACCACCTCCTCCGCAGTGATTGATGATGGATGTTTCGAGCTACTCCACCACCTTAGTGAGTTTTCTTTGTTTCTTTTTCTTTTCTTTATTTTTCTTAAACATTGAGGACAATGTGTATGTTCAGTATGGGGTGCGATGTGACTCTCGTTTATAATAACACGATACACTTGCTTTGCTTTAATTCTATGAACACTTGCATCTTTTTTTATTGTCACACGTTTCTATATTGCAGTGCATTGAAAAGCTTTGAAAAACCCACAAAAATTTTGAAATTTTTGAAAATTATTGTGCTTCTAAGATTGGAGATGATTTCTATGATGAATCTACTTGTGGAATGAGTGTTTGATGACATTTGTATGCTTGAATTGAATTATGAATTGTGAAGAAATTGAGTATGATGTTTAACCTTTCTTGCAAGTTTCATAATGTGACAATTTTATCTAAATCATATTGAGGAATGAAGGTTGAAATCACAATATAAGTTCTTACACTTCTTTATGAAATGATTAAGGCACCTCGATTTTCTTGCTTCTTTCTTTGATCATCTAGCCCCTCAATGAAAATATTTGCCTCCTTTACCTATCCGGAAACTAGGAAGAGTTGATTTTGGCATGTTTGATGTGGGAGGGCCATGAAAGCAATTGTTTGAATTCAAAGTGTAGAAAAATAGGTTTGGGGAAGTCAGACATGATGATGAGTAACTCGGCACCATTCACATAGCCGGGTGTTTGTGTCTTGCCAAAGTCGGATTGAACGATATTTCTAGCGGATTATGGTATGTGCATCAAGGGTTTGAAGCATCTCGAAATTGAGAAACGCCAATCTCCTAGGCTTCGGTTTTTTGCATCGCTGTCCATATTTCCAAAAGTAAAGTCAATCAATTTTGTGCAAAAAGTAAAGAGCAAAGCTCTAAATTGGTGGCTAGTTCAAATGGTGAAAATAAAAGGGTTTGTGTTGTTCATTTTTCCCGGATTCATACACCACATTCCCTTACAAGTTTCCCACCTTTTCATATTCTTGAACTTACTTGAAAGTCCTTGAGATCATAAGAATGTTGTTTGACTTGGTGATTTAAATTGAAGTTTCACATGTTTGATTTTGACATTGCTTGAAGGTTATGATGTTTGTCTTGAAGTTTATGCAATTTATTATGTTTCCTTTGCTTTACATATTTTGGTTTATGTATATGAACGTTTTCAAGGAGGCATGAAGCAAGATTTGAGCATGATCTATTGATTAGAAGCACATTACCAAAAATATTGTTTTTGTTTTGTTTTGCATTCATATTTCATTCTACCTTATGTTGTAAGCTTTTGAAAACCTTGCTTGAGGACAATCAAGCGACAAGTATGGGGTATTTTGATAGCACGAAATATGACTATATTTTAGGCACTTGTTTTGATTGTTTTTCCCTTTTAGATGTGATGAGTTCAAAGTATTTATGAGCACATTCACCAATTTTATTGATATAGAGATCTACACAAGCTTTGTTATGTTTATAGGTGAATAAGGGCTTGAATTGGAGCATATGTGAAGGGATAGGAGTATTTGATCATGCTAGATGTCAAGAAGATGCATTGGAGAACCTAAGGAAGGAGCATGATTAGAAAACTTTATGAAACAAAGGCTTTCACAAAGGCTTTTGAGTTTCCACGGCCAAACCAAGAGAACCACGACCGTTGTTTATGGATTGAGATCGTGGAATGTGATGTCGAAGAGCAATAGAGAGTTCCATGCCCTAAGCCACGGCCGTGGAATGTTACACTAGACAGTGATTTTCGTGATGTTGCCACGTGTCATAATTGTGACGTCAGCAATAGTTATCGGGCTTTCTTGTAACCCTATTTTTCCCTATAAGAAGGCTGAAGGAGGGAGAAAACGAGACGGCTGCTTACACCCCTGAAGAGAGAATATTCGGATCATTGCTTAGGAAGATTCCATTACGTACAGGGAAGATCCCAAAAAGGACGCGATTTGGAGATTGCGTACGTAGAAAATATCTTAGGGTTTACATTTGGAGACGGATTGACATCCCGTTCTTCATTGTTCCTTGAGATTGTTGTGAGGATTTCTATTCCTTCTTCCGCATTCATTGAACACATACATTTGTTGTTTGGATTTGAGATTGATTATTTGACTATTATTGAGTTTTCGAGATTTTTACTTTTTTCTCTTTTAAACTTGATTATTGATTCAATGATGATGGTTATTGGCTAAAACCCTTAAGCGATTTTAAGGTGAAGGGTTGATAGTTGTGGCTTAGGTAATGATAGACTGACTATAAACAAATTGGACCCTGAGAGTGCGAGAAACCTCGTTGTTGAGGATTTCCACGGTCTGTTCTTGAGTTCCACGGCCGTGGTTCTTCAAGATCCAGCCGTGGTTTCCTCTGTCGTAGGTCTTTTTCTTTTGCTTTGATCCAAAGTTAGAGATATGCTTTAACCTAGCCTTGACTTGCCTTTCCTAGGTAGTAGTGAGACTCAACATCCTCTATTTCGGTTTCGAGTGTCACAACCTTAACTGTTTTGGCTTATCTTTGATTCCTTGGGTTTGGGCATGGGTATTTGAGAGTAATTCTTGTCCTTTGATCCTTTCTATACTACAGCCTAAACAACATTTATAGAAAGAGCCTTTGGGTAAGACATATAGTGTTTTGGAACTTCACCGTACATAACCTTACATTAGATATACCTTTGAAATCCCGACTTTGTCCTTACATCCATAGAATATCTTGAATCGATTGCCACAATTGGATACTTGGATCTTTAGAATTGTTGTTTTCTAAATATTACTTGCAAAGCTTCTATATTTTACTTGCTCGACGATTTGTGAACTGATTTTATTCTCACCAAATCACTAAGTTCGACTCTGGAATGTCTTTCCTTACTACGCCGATCCGTACACTGCGGGTTCGCTTTTGCATAAGTTATAGAATTAAGTTTTAGACTTTGTGACGCATACTTTCGATCGAACAGTTGGTTTGAGATTATAGTTTGTTTCCTTAGTTCCTTGAGACTTAGTAGGTGAGAGGATCATTGGTTTGGGATAGTGACTAGTGAGACTTACCCGGTGATTTATTCCCCCCTTAGAAACACCTTCCCTTTGCAAACCTCAGCTTTCTCCACGTTATCCTTTACGATCTTGAGTCCGAACCACAAATGGTTGCTTTGACCTCTATAGTCTGCATTCTCTTTATCTGATTATTATATCATCTTTGATACCTTTGCTTTGTTACTTGTTTTTGATTGACAATCTGAATTGTCGTGCTTTGTTTCACCATAGTCCATGTGTTCGACCTTGGAGTATGTGTTGTTATTACAATTGATCCGTACACTACGGGTGCACATATTAATTCAGGCTTATATTTTAGGTTATAAATTTAAAACTATATCGTTCACCATACACACACGTATGAGATCAAACATGTTTTTGGCGCCGTTGCCGGGGACTTGGTCAAGACCAAGTTCGGTTTCGATTTTCTTTTAGGGATGCTACCCTTGTTTTTATTGATTACTTTACTTGAGTGATTTCGCATGATCTTTCTTTAGGTATATGCGAAGAACTCGTGTTGGAAAGGAAATCGTTCCTTACGATCCTGAACCAGAAAAGACATACAAAAGGAGATTGAAAGAAGCTAAGATAGCCGATCAAGATAATCGAGATCTTGAAGCCGAATTGAAGGATACATTGGAACAACTTCGGCTCAGTAAAGAAGAATTACAGAGAGAGAAAGAAGAAACTCGTGCAAGAACTGGAGAGATTCAAACATATATGGCCGCACTACGAGCCCATATCTTACTTCGACCGGACCCAATAGCTTAACTGAGGCAGGATCCGCCCTAGTTGCACCGGACGAGATACACCCACCACCTCGGTTGCCGGCTATGGTAGACCGAGGTAACTTTTTTGTTGGAGCTCCACAAACTCTAGGTCAAAGGATGGACCCGAATCAGCAAGTGCGGTGATGACATCAATTATGACCTATATTTAGGCATGCATTTATGTAGTTTTTCCCTTTATTTTGCATACATAGACATACATTCATGGTATTTATGGTTATATTCACCTACTTTGCGAGAATAGAGGTCTACACAGAGTTTTATTGCTTTTGTAGGTAATTTGGCGAATTATGGAGCGAAATGGCATATTTAAGGATCAAGCCTTGAAGCGGGACAAAAAGGAGCATTAAATGAAGCTATGACACGCCAAAGTATTTTCTGATACCGTCTGACGCGCCAAAGTATCTTTTGATACCGTCTGACGCACCCTGTGTATTTTCTGATACGGTTTGACGAGGCCTAGTGTATTTTCTAATACCAGCAGGCTCGACTTCTTTCAGCCCAAATATTTAGGGTTTTATCTTTAAACCCTAGATTTATCCCTATAAATGTTCGACAACCTTCAACTTTGAAGGGCAGACTTGGACCCCCACCGATGAGGAGAACACTCGTATTTAGGGCATTTAGGAAGCATTGCTTAGGAAGATCTTAGAGTGTACAGGGAAGATTCTGAAAAGTACGCATTTTGAAGATTACGTACTTGGAGAAATATCTTAGGGTTTCGATAGAAG
Organism: Fagopyrum esculentum; assembly: GCA_033239045.1. Taxonomy (NCBI): domain Eukaryota; kingdom Viridiplantae; phylum Streptophyta; class Magnoliopsida; order Caryophyllales; family Polygonaceae; genus Fagopyrum; species Fagopyrum esculentum. The sequence continues at coordinate 59,913,246 of BSUD01000003.1, read as the reverse complement.
GCGGATTGACATCCCGTTCTTCTTTTGTTCTTGAGATTTGTGAAAGATTCTTATTCTATTCTCTATTCATTGAACACATTGACGGATTATTGGTTTTATTGAGATTGATTTCGGTGTTTTTCATTAAGGTTTGAAGGTTCTATTCTTTATCCCTTTCTTATTCGATTGTTGATTTTACAATGATGATTATTGGCTAAAAACCTTTAGAGATTCTAAGGTGAAGGGTTGATAGTTGTTGCATAGATGATGATAGATTGAACTTAAACAGATTGGACCTTGAGAGTTGTGAGAAACCTCGTCATCGACCTTTGTCACGGTCTGTTCTTGAGTTCCACGGCCGTGGTTCTTCAAGATCTGACCGTGGTTTTCCCTCTGTCGTACGTCCTTTGCTTTTTCTTTGATCCAAAGTTAAAGATTTGTTTTAACCTAGCCTTGGCTTACCTTTTCTAGGTAGTAGTGAGACTCAACATTCTCTACTTTGGTTTCGAGTGTCAGAACCTTAACCGTTTTTGCTTATCTTTGATTCCTTTGGCCTTGGGCATGGGTATTTGAGTGTAATTCTTATCCTTTGATTCTTTCTATACTGCAGCCTCAACAACCTTTATAGAGAGAGCCTTTGGGTGAGACATGGGTTTTAGAACTTCACCGTATTACCTTACTTTAGTTATACCTTTGCAATTCCGACTCTGTCCTTTTATCCTTCAGAATATCTTGAATCAATTGCCATAATTGGATACCGAGATCTTTAGAATCGTTGTTTTCCTTATCATCTTTACAAAAGCTTTTACTTGCCTAACGATCTTTATAAACTGAATTTGTTTCCCCCAAATCCCTGAGTTCGATATTGTGGAATTCTTGCTTTACTACGCCGATTCGTACATTGCGGGTTCGCTTTGCTTTGATTTCAGTTTTATAAATTTAAAGCTTATTTGCACGCAAACTTTTGAGCGAACATGCGGCATCCAGGAGTTAATCTAAGAGATCCAACTGAGCATGATTATGAGTTTTGACCTCAAGTTCTAACTATGATTCGACAATGTCAATTTGGAGGCATGGAAAAAGAATCTCCACATCAATACATTCAAAACTATGAGATTCTTATGGAGACTTTGAGATCATCAAGAGTGGAGAACATCAACTACAAGCTAAGGCCTTTCTACTTCGCTTTGAAAGACAAGGCGCTAGCTTGGTATCAATCTCTTCCAGCTGGAAGAGTTAACACATGGGAAGTGATGACCACAAAGTTTCTTACTAAGTTCTTTCCCCATCAAAGACCGTTGAATTGAGGGGTAAGATCAATACTTTTGTTATGAAGGATAAAGAAAGTTTGTTCAAGTCATGGGAGAGGTTCAAGGACCCTTTTATTGGATTGCCCTCACCATGGGATTCCAAAGATTTAGTTGCTAGAGATTTACTTCAAGGGGTTGGATGAAGAAACTCAATTCAAACTACAATCACTTTCTGCCGGAGCTTTTATGGACAAACCGGTTGATGAAGCTTGAGAGTTTATTGAGAAGAAATCTGTACACATGGAGAAGTACTCCCATCGAAGAGTTGAAGATGGTTCGAGGCGAGTTAGCTTTATGGATACAAGTCTTACAAATTCAAGTGCTGCTCAACTCACTACGCTCAACAATGAAGTCAAGGCTTTGAAGAAGCTTTTGTTAGCTCAAACTAAAAAGGAGCAAGATGTTGGATACGTGGGGAGAGGAAACTATCAAGGGCCGAGGAACAACAACAATTACAATAACAACAACAACAACAGCAGCAGCAACAACAACAACAACAACAACAACAACAACAACAACAACAACAGGAATTTCAACAACAATTCGAGATCAAATCAATAAAATCCCGGTAACCCTTCTTCTCATGCTGAAAGTGCTCTTAACCCCCCTTATTCTTCTTCTTCTATTCCATTGAGGAGCTAGGAGCCGTCGTCAAGCTCGTCCCAGTAGCCCAAGGAGAAGCCGGACGCTGTTCTGGAAGCTATTTTGATAAAGCTCAACGCTATGGAGTACTCTATGAACTCGTTTTCGAAGGCACAAAAATCCTTAAAACAACAAGTTTTCAACAAGGTTAATGAAGCACCAAGATATCCTGGTAAACTTCCAAGAAGGACAGAGAACAACCCAAAAGGGCAGATCACGACAATCACCACATGTAGTGGATTGAAGACTTCAGATCCAGTACCTCGGTCGGACCATGATCAGATGAGGAACACCTCGGTCGAGGTCCCAACCGAGATGGAGCCCCAAAAAGCAAAAGAAAAGACTGATGTTTATATTCCACCACCTGCTTATAAACCTCCACTCCCATTCCCTCAGTCTAGGACGCGGGCACATCTAGACAAGCACTTTGGTAAGTTTCTTGACCTTATGAATAAGCTACATATTAACATCCCTTTCATTGATTCTATCCTAGGAATGACCACCTATGATAAGTTTCTGAAAGAGATCTTGTCAAGGAAGAGAAAGCTAGAAGATTTTGGAGAAGTGTGGATGACCTCTAGATCTTCGGAGATCATTTAAATCATGAAGGAGAACATGCCGCCTAAGTTGAGAGATCCCGGTTCATTTTGCATTCCCATCCAAGTTAGGGATGTGACTTATGTTGCGCTTTGTGATCTAGGAGCTAGTGTGAGCATCATTCCTCTAGCACTTTGTGAGAAGATCGGCCTTGGAGATCCCAAGCCCGTAAAGATGAAGTTATACATGGCGGATCGTTCCATTACCCGTCCCGTTGGAATCTTGGAGGACGTTCCCGTCAAGCTAGGTAATTTCTATATACCTATAGACTTTGTTGTGTTGGACATTCCCGCAGATTATCCTATTCCTATCATTCTCGGAAGACCATTTCTCGCAACATCGAGTTGCAACGTTGATTGTAAGAACGCCAAGTTTCCATTCAACATTGGTGGCGATCATGTGGAGTTTGCACATTTGGCTACAATGAAAGGAGAGCCTTTGGAAGATGATATCTTCAACATCTATGATGAAGAAGATTCTTGAGAATTGGTGAGCTCTATCCTTATTAAAGATCCTCTTGAGAAAGTTTTCAATTTTAGTATGATGGAGGAAGGTGTATATGTGTTGTGTGATGCAGATGTATGAAGCTTGAGAAAATTAGAAGCAAATCCAAGAGCTGGATTCGAAGATCTCATTCAGGAGACGAAAAGCACATTAGGTTTCGGTCCCAATTCCACTACCTCGACCAAGACCGTTTCCGGAGCAAGCGAGGTGATCTTCTCTGAAGAACACCTCGGTCCATCATCTCGGACCACGACCGAGACAACAAGCGACATGAAGTCAATTGTGGACTGTAACACCCCGAATTCGCGGGATATCGGGATGCTACGGGTGAGACCTCACAATGGGTCTCGACCCTTAGCTTGACAACAATTTCACCGGACCTTTACAACATGGCACAAATAAAGGAAAAAACGTAAATCATTTTTAATGCAAATGATGAGAAACCCGAAAGAATGCAACAACAAACTTCAGCCGAGGTACAACTCAAATCAAACGCCATACAAGCGGCACACGAAACATAATAACCGAAAGACAAAACACAAGATAACTCCAACTCAAAACCCTTCATAAAATGTACGGACCCCGGCTGCCCACCCTTCAGGATCTCTCGGAGCATGCCTAACCTGCAAGGCAAACTACAACATTCGGTATAAAACCGTTAGCTCACATTCGAAGCATTAGAATTAATGGGAAAGGCACAAACACAAGTAAATCATCATAGTCACACAACATACTCAAAAGCACACAAATCCGGTTTATTATCTTTATTATTATTAAGTCATATCCCGTTCTAATTCAACTTCTTTTGTGACACGAGAATCTCACGAAACTCGCCTCGGTCCCTTCATCCGGCAATGGAACGGTGCGGATGCCTCCGACCGTCTAACCAGCACGGGCCAGTCGCCGAGAACCTCCTAGCTCTCGTAAGAGCTAGGGAGTGTATCACCGCCCGTTATCATACACTTGGGTCGAACAATATAAAGGTCGGTAATTCAATTTCCGGTTTAGTTGTTATAAATAATAAATAATAAACACACACCACCCAACACACATCAACGCTAATACAAAGAATGCGAGCTAAGTAAGTCCGGAGACATACCTTATCGCCACAATCAACTCACAACGCTCTCGCTTCCTTAGATAGGAAGCACACAACCTGCTCACACAAAAATACACGTATCAACACATGCTCACGCTCAAGAAGTCTTAGACTTCACTCTAGTGATCTAAGCAAGATCACCTAACCCTCAAGCTAGGAATGCATCCCAGGATCCAAGATACTCACAACACTCTCTACATGTAAATGAAACTCACAACAGCCTAAACCCTCACAAGAGCCTAAACCACATACAAGAAGGAACAAGCTAGCCTAGAAGGTCCATAATGCTCAACATACTCCAAGCCATCAACTACATCGAGCCTTAAGGGCTCCTAGGTTCTCAACCACTAGGTGGCATTCACAACTACCCTAGTTCCTTCCTATGTATGATACTAACATGAAACAACCTCACAACTAAGGAAGAACGAAGAAGAAGGGAGAAGAAGAGCCTACTGTTGAAGAAACGCAGCCGCGGAAACAAAAGGCGCGACAACGTGCTGAAGGTCACGGCCCCCACGGCGCCAGTAGCCGCCCCCGCGGCGCCTGAAAACCCTGATGCCGCCCCCACGGCGCTTTCTTACCGCCCCCGCGGCTGGCTAAGATCCGCCCACGAGGCGCCTGATGCCGCCCCTACGGGAGAACTCTAGAAACAACGTCTTCTTCGTCTTCGACTGTGGATCTTGATGTTCAGTGGCCTCCTTCTCTTGCTGGGTCTTCTTCAAACATCATCCACGGTATATAGGCTCTCCCCCATGACCTAATCGAGCCAAGAACACACACATGCAAAGGATTCAACAAGAACCCTCTTCTAGAGCTTTATCCATGGAAATGGAGAAGAAGATGAGAAGAAGAAGAAGAAGGTAGCCGCTGGAAAGAAGGGAGAAGGGAGGAGAGAAAGCTTACCCAAACTGAATCCAAAGCTTTCCATTGTTGCACATCACAAGCCAAGAGTTCCAAGGAGAAGGTAGATTGAAGGGCACCAAGAGGGGAGTGTGTGAGAGAGAGTAACGTGAAATGAAAAGTGAGGAGTGAGAGGATGGTCACAAGGCTGCACAAAGGGAGAGGGAAACAAGGGGTCAGCTGACCTCTTGTCCCTTGTGCTAGAACCGGAAGGTCCACAAGCAAAAGGCTGAAAACGGAAGGTCGGAACGGGATTTGGGAAGAATCTCATTACTCCGTGCCTCGTGCATGCGGGAAGACTGAGGCGCGCCTGCGGGAAAGTCGGTAACTTGCTAACAATCCGGAATAAAATTTTCGGATGTTACAACTAATCCCCCTAAAAACAAGTTTCGTCCTGAAACTTGCAAAACGTAAAACTCTCGGTAAGAACTCGGTAACCACCAAAAACCGTAATGTGTAACTCCCTAATCAATAACCATCACCCACTCGTGTAGCCACGTCAAGACCTCGCAAGGCCTGCATACATACTCGTGTGAACCGCATAGCGCAAAAAAGACAAATGCTAACCAATCATACACGCATTCCCGCTCAGGGCACCAAACACATAAAAACACACATGCACCTAATATCTAAGCCGCCGGCCAACTCGATGTAACTAGGTCATCATACGACCTCCAACAAGGATACTATCTCACATCCTCTCGGTAGCCTCATCGGCTCCTCGTCTATCCCTACATAATTAGAACTACGATATATCTCGAGCGATACACGTCTTCCATCGACCGTCACACTTGAAATCTAGAGAACATCCTCCACTCTCGGTGGCCACGCCACTGGTAGCCCACTTGCCAACACGCGTCATATCTCCAGAAAGGTCCAATAAACTAGGACCCAACTCCCTTCTAGTAGCCAACACGTATGACGCCTCGTGTCCGTGACACTCTTATCTCGACTCATTTCGTATCCGAACCCAAGGGGTCCGTACCTCTTTTCGGTGCATATTTTCTCGTGACTAAGCTTGTCTAGCATCCTCCTTTGACCACCGCTACTCGAGTGAGGTCATCGTGTATCTGTTCAGCTAAACTTACATATACTCACCAATTCTAACATCACCAGGTACCGCACTTCCGTCCACAACTTGCTTCGAACTAGGGCATCTCGACGGTAGTTCTCAATTGTCATCACGATAACTCAACTCAAGGGAAGGTATCAGGTCTACCTTTACCCCCTTAACTTGCACACATACCCTCTACATGGCATCGACTGGTCACCAAAGTCCTTTGTACTCGATCCATTATCCAACGTGAAACTATCATGTAAGACATAGGGTCTCTTATACGGAACGATCTTGCCGCCCACAAATTCCCGAAACAAAATGCTCATCTCAATCCGAGATAACGATACTCGGTATACCAAACATCTTGCTATCACATTGAGGACTCCCCAACTAGCCGACTCATCGGCCTTGTTTCCCAATAGGGTGTAAGTACATTATCTCCATCGGTTGGTCCCAATGACCCAAAACACGTCACAACCGTTACATGGTCCTAACCCAGTTACAATCTCCCTAGAGGTATTTTACCAATCCCACTGCATAACTCGCGGTGAATGAAGTCTTCTTTCTCGTCTTATGGTGCTCAACCGGACCTGGTGGTGGTTCACATAAGGGTTATGTACTTAGACATCTCGACCTTAAGCCCGTCTCGCTTATCCTAAACCGGATATCTCTTACCAACACCATGGTCTCAACAAACCATCAGCCCATAAAGGTAAATATGGGGTCTCTCCTTGTAACCTTCTATCCCGGATCCTTCTCAAAGCCCTTCAAAAACCATCTTCGAGTAACGTCCTTAACCATCTTTAAATGTCGCCTCTGCGGGGTACTCAACTCTTGTTGAGTGAGTATACATACACGTATCATACTCTTATTGTTCATACATGCCTAGCATGTTACTCTGTAGCTAAATCGACACCACCATAAGCGCGTGTCCCAAAATGGCTAATCTTTGTCCCTTAGTCGGTCATTCTTCCTACACACCTGCAATTGTCTACATACCCACGGAACCTCTCTTGTTAATTCATACACGCCCCAAGTCCCGCTTGGATGTATTCATAATATCATTTTGTCTCCATAACTCGATGTTTGTGTCAAAGAAATGAAATGGAGGTCACTCACCTCTTCTGCTTCTGTTAAAACTCCACGGGTACGTCTCGGATCCCAAGATCCATTTACTTCTTTAGAAGGGAAGAAAGTGTCAAAACCATCCCGCAACTGAGCGGTTATGGCCCACCAATTTATACGCTTCATATCTCTTCCACATACCTTGATGGTATTACCGAGACTATCATCTCGTTCTCAACTGATCTACTGGATCCTCTCAACCAGCTACGTCTCTTACGAGGTCACCTCGGATGCCCAACCCATCTAGATAACTCTAGTTATCCTCTTATCCTTCATAACCGGTATCCTTTTCTTCCCATGTCAAGCTCGCTCCTCTCAAACTTTGTGAGTACAATAAGGCATCATTCTTGTAACCCTTGTACCAACCACTGTCATAACAATCCTCAGGTTTGGGTCCACCTTGTGACTGCCCGAAACAACACAAATTGCGCGACTTCATCGTAACTCGATCCCGTAAGTTGATGGATACTCTTATGTGTAAACTCCACTCATTAATCGCACTTGCGATCTCAAATGGCTTCACTACCCTTGTAGTAACCATATTGGCCCTAAATGCCGTCTTATGGAGGTCCTTTCTTCTCATCATCCAAATCTGGTGACATCTCAACTCCAAGTCGATCCAATCAACATCGCAATCGCATGCACTAGTCTTAACGAGCCATCCACTACAAAGAAGATACCCTTCCTCTCCGTTCACCATACACATCTCTTGGAAGTCAAAGTGCAACTTTTCCGTCTTGTACATTTACTCAAAACTCGTACCAGAATGCCCTAAGGGAAAGACCGGAAGAATTCTCCATTCCTACCACAAAACTTGTGACTCATGATCCCCTAGTTACTACCACCTTAAGCTTAATGCCTACAACGCTACCTTAGCATCGGTTCCTCGTTTCACACCGTGGCTCCCATGGCACCTTTGGGTAAGTCTAACCACTTTGACTCATTTCTTGTTCACGACAACTTATCATTTGTTTCATAAGGACAAAATACCATGCATCTCCTTCTCATTTCTTCCTTGCTCAAAGCAACCCGGGAACTTCACTTTCCTCTGGATCCCACTATGTCTTTATGTGCTTAAACCCTTAAGGTTCTAATCCGCGCCATTCCTCCATATGCCAAATCTCGAGACCTATAAAGGTCGCCAAAAAGGGTCATTCCATCCCTCTCCGGGAGGTCTATTACCGTTACTTGCTTAAACCACTTAACGTTATATTGCTCAAAACAATCACGATTCTGCTGATGTACTTCTTACCATTGGCATCTAACCATAGGAAAAACTCCCAGCTTTGTTATTGTTCCTTTGTAGTCTCCACTTAAGGTTATACCCCCCGTCTACAACTTTTCCATGGTAACCCGCATTTAATGCGTTCTCAGTCATCACCGATAACCTTGTGGTTGGCCTTCTCTAAGGTCAACGACTTACCAATTCTTAATACTTTATGTCACTATTCTCATGATGGCTACCCTCCTTGTGGTATTCTACCTCATCTCTGTTAGCTCCTTCCACGTTCCGTGCTTTCTTCCTTTTCCATAATGTAATCACACTCTTATAGGCCTCACATCTCGTATAACTCGTCTTCAAAAGCTTAACCGCACCTCATAACATCTCATTAGCGTGTCTCTTGGTCGTTGTCTTAAGTCCTTTCACCACTAAAGCTCCTTGTCACGTCATTCTTCATCTCGGGGTCACATCTATTCACACTTCTATCTCCTTGCCGTTTCCTAGCCTGATTAGCATAACGGAAGTTGGTTAACTCCACGTGATTCCTTGCCATATCATTCTTCTCATTACTCTCGTAATTTTGACTCTTCACTTAACGGTACCTCGTAAGCTTAACTTACGGTATCTTTCATCTTTCACCCCGGGTTCGATCGTTCTTCACATCTTGGCTCAAAAGCTTAGGCGCGTCTAAGGGAAGCTTCACTTATCGTAATGGGACACCGCCTTTAACCTTGTTAGAATGATCCCATCTCTTCCTTGACCCACATCTTTAGTGGTCCACACATCTTTTGAAGAAAAACTTATATACGTTATCTCCATTGGTCTTGCCATCTTTCCAATCGTGCCCTTTTTGGTACCCACTTCACATCTCCTTGTTATTCTCTTAAGTTGTCTCGTTTTCTTCTTTTGCTTGGTTGTCCTTCATTGAAGTTGACTCCAATCCTCCTCTTCGACATCCTTTAAAAGGAATTCGAAAACGTCGTTGTTTTCGTTAGCACGGAATGCCCCAACTCGATACTTGAGCGTCTTCTTCTACTTATGAACGTCATCATAAGCTACATCATCGTCTTAAAGGTGATGATATTGTATCATCATCTTAGCTTAAAGGTCCTATAGCTCTACATACTACTATATGTATAAGTCCACATATACATAACTATATAAATCCTATGTCCATATCTCTACTAACATACACATCCAACATGCCATCATATCAAAACAAAGTCTAAAACATATAATAGTCCACATAGACAACTATACACATAAATTATGTCCATCATGCAACTACAAACCTCATATCCATATCTATATATATACATATACATACCAAGTCCAATAAACTAAGCTGCCGAGATCCGCGGAAGGAGTGGTGGTCCGTATATTCTACCCCGACTCATGCATGTGATTTTGAAAATGAAAACTCAAAACCCGTGGGGTCCCGTTTATTCCTTATTCGGCCTTTAGAAGAATGCGAGTGCCATTGTTGTCAACCTAGGGCTCTGATACTAGTTTGTAACACCCCGAATCCGCGGGATATCGGGATGCTACGGGCGAGACCTAACAATGGGTCCCGACCCTTAGCTTGACAACAATTTCACCGGACCTTTCCAACATGGCACAAATAAAGGCAAAAACTTAAATCATTTTTAATGCAAATGATGAGATATCCAAAAGAATGCAACAACAAACTTCAGCTGTGGTACAACTCAAACCAAATGCCAAACAAGCGGCACACGAAACGTAATAACCGAAAGACAAAACACAAGACAACTCCAACTCAAAACCCTTCATAAAATGTATGGACCCCGGCTGCCTACCCTTCTGGATCTCTCGGAGCATGCCTAACCTGCAAGGCGAACTACAACATTCGGTATAAAACCGTTAGCTCACATTCGAAGCAATAGAATTAATGGGAAAGGCACAAACACAAGTAAATCATCATATTCACACAACATACTCAAAATCACACAAATCCGGTTTATTATCTTTACTATTATTAAGTCATATCCCATTCTAATTCAACTTCTTTTGTGACACGAGAATCTCCCGAAACTCGCCTCGGTCCCTTCTTCCGGCAATGGAACGGTGCGGATTCCTCCGACCGTCTCACCAGCACGGGCCAGTCGCCAAGAACCTCCTAGCTCTCGCAAGAGCTAGGCAGTGATGTCACCGCCCGTTATCATACACTTGGGCCAAACAATATAAAGGTCGGTAATCCTATTTCCGGTTTAGTTGTTATAAACAATATATAACAAACACACACAACCCAATACACATCAACGCTAATACAAAGAATACGAGCTAAGTAAGTCCGGAGACTTACCTTATCGCCACACTCAACTCACAACGCTCTCGCTTCCTTAGAGAGGAAGCACACAAACTGCTCACACAAAAATACACGTATCAACACATGCTCACTCTCAAGAAGTCTTAGACTTCACTCTAGTGATCTAAGCAAGATCACCTAACCCTCAAGGTAGGAATGCATCCTAGGATCCAAGATACTCACAACACTCTCTACATGTAAATGAAACTCACAACAGCCTAAACCCTCACAAGAACCTAAACCACATTCAAGAAGGAACAAGCTAGCCTTGAAGGTCCATCATGATCAACATACTTCAAGCCATCAACTACATCGAGCCTTAAGGGCTCCTAGGTTCTCAACCACTAGGTGGCATTCACAACTACCCTAGGTCCATCCTAGGCATGATACTAACGTGAAACAACCTCACAATTAAGGAAGGAACGAAGAAAAAGGGAGAAGAAGAGCCTACTGTTGAAGAAACGCAGCCGCGGAAACAAAAGGCGCGACTGCGTGCTGAAGGTCACGGCCCCCGTGGCGCCTGAAAACCCTGATGCCGCCCCGCGGCGCTTCTCACCGCCCCCGCGGCTGGCTAAGATCCGCCCCCGCGGCGCCTGATGCTGCCCCCGCGGGAGAACTCCAGAAATAGCGTCTTCTTCGTCTTTGACTGTGGAGCTTGATCTTCAATGGCCTCCTTCTCTTGTTGGGTCTTCTTCCAACATCATCCACGGTATATAGGCTCTCCCCCATGACCTAATCGAGCCAAGAACACACACATGCAAATGATTCAACAAGAATCGTCTTCTAGAGCTTCATCCATGGAAATAGAGAAGAAGAGGAGAAGAAGAAGAAGGTAGCAGCTGGAAAGAAGGGAGAAGGGAGGAGAGAAAGCTTACCCAAACTGAATCCAAAGCTTTCCATTGCTGCACATCACAAGCCAAGAGTTCCAAGGAGAAGGTAGATTGAAGGGCACCAAGAGGGGAGTGTGTGAGAGAGAGTAATGTGAAATGAAAAGTGAGGAGTGAGAGGATGGTAACAAGGCTACACAAAGGGAGAGGGAAACAAGGGGTCAGCTGACCTCTTGTCCCTTGTGCTAGAACCGGAAGGTCCACAAGCAAAAGGCGGAAAACGGAAGGTCGGAACGGGATTTGGGAAGAATCTCATTATCAGCGCGCCTGCGGGAAGGTCGGTAACCTGCTAACAATCCGGAATAAAAATTCCGGATGTTACAAGGACCACCTCAGTCCAGCACTTTGGTCTAACCCTAGATGCTTCGAGAAGGACAATATGTCCATTGATGATTCATTCTTTGAGGATCATTCACAGTTGGTGGAGCATTGGCTTCGCCAAGTTTCTGAATGTAAGGAGCCTTGGTATGCTGATATTGTTAACTATCTTGTTTGTCAGGAAGTACCTCCGGGATTGACATACGCTCAAAGGAAGAAGTTCTTCAAAGACGTACGTCATTACTATTGGAATGAACCTCTACTCTTACAAGAGAGGTCCGGATGGGATGCTTCGATGATGCATTCCGGAGGATGAAACTACTAGTGTCATACGGTATTGCCACTCACTTCCTTGTGGAGGACATGCTAGCGCTCACAAAATGTGCGCTAAGGTATTACATTCCGGTTTCTTTTGGCCTACATTATTTAAGGATCTGCAAGTGTTTGTTGTTTCTTGTGATGCATGCCAAAGAACAGGGAATTTGCCTATAAGGAATGAGATGCCGCTCAACAACATTCAGGAAGTTGAGATCTTTGATGTGTGGGGAGTTGATTTTATGGGACCTTTCCCATCATCAGCAAGGAACCTCTACATCCTCTTCGCTGTTGACTACGTTTCTAGATGGATGGAAGTCATTGCTTCTCCTACTAATGACACCATGGTGGTTGTGAAGTTCTTCAATAGAACTATCTTTCCATGTTTTGGAACACCACGCATCATCATCAGCAATGGAGGGACACATTTCATCAACCGGAAGTTCAAGACACTTATATCGAAGTATGGAGTGACCCATAAGGTAGCAACCCCTTATCACCCTCAAACTAGTGGGCAGGTGAAAATCTCAAATAGAGAAATCAAGGCAATTTTGGAGAAAACCGTTTCAAGGACAAGGAAGGATTGGTCCATGAAGTTGGATGATGCTCTTTGGGCTTATAGGACCGCATTCAAGACTCCCATTGGTACCACCCCTTACAATTTGGTATATGGGAAGTCTTGTCATCTACCCGTAGAGCTGGAGCACAAGGCATTTGGACAATCAAGTGGCTGAATTTTGACATCAAAGAAGCTGGAGAGAAGAGACTTTTAGACATTAATGAGCTGGAAGAGTTGCATTTGAACACTTATGAGAATGTCAAAATCTACAAAGAAAGAACAAAGAGATGGCATGACAAGCATATCGTTCCTAAGGAGCTTAAGGAAGGAGATATTGTTCTGCTCTTCAACTCCTGCCTCCGCCTCTTTCCAGGTAAGTTGAAATCTAGATGGACAGGACCTTACGTTGTGAAATGTTTTCCCCATGGTGTAGTTGAAGTATGGCGTGAAGCTAGCGGAAGCTTTAAGGTCAACGGTCATAGGTTGAAGAAGTATCAACCGGAAGTTCCGGCTGAGGAGATTGCACCTTTGCATCCTGTTTGAGGATGACGTACGGTCCAGCTAGCGACCTTAAACCAAGCGCTTCTTTGGAGGTAACCCCAAGGTATTACTTTCTTTACCCTTTTCTTGTTTAATTTAGATACTTTGTTTTGTGCTTTTTGTGTCCTCCTAGACAGGAATCAGGTGATCTCTAAGAAGAAATTGCAACTCACGAGCTACAGGAAAGGACTGAGGTTCGACAAATTGAGAAGACAGAGTTTGACTGAGACACATCTCGGGTGCTGTCAGAGTGCCTCGACCGAAGTATTCTCAGTCAACTGAGGTTCCTAAGTCTGACAACCACCTCGCTCTGACACCTCGGTCCGCCCAGAAACACCTCGACCGAGGTGAAATCAAATTCAATGAGGGGTATCACAGGGGCCCGACATTTCTCTCTCCTCTCACCTTCCTCCCTTTCTTTGCCCTCCTCGACCGGGGCGATCTCTTACTAAGAATTCTAAAATCTTGCCCGTTCTCGAAGATTTTTGGCTTCAAATCCTCCGGAGAAGTATAAGAATCGGTTTTCAAGCATCAAACAATGAAAACATCGACTGGAATCTGCACATTTGGGTTATTTCATCCAAAACCCTAAGTTGGTTCTTTTTCTTTGATTCCGCTCCAATTTGGCTTTGGTTGCCACTGATTGTTGTTGAGAAAGATATAATTACCCCTTAAGAAGCAGTTGGTAGTGATTTTTGGGGGAAAAGCTTGCATTTTCTGGACTCGAATCGCCCAGCGCCTTCGCCTCGGTTGACCCTTCTGCGTCTCGGCCGAGGTGAATTTCAGTTATGAGCAATTCAAGGAGATCTGATCGCTAGTTGGCGCTGAGAGATAGGCCAAGCAGTTCCCACCACTCTTCTCCTTCTCCTCCTTCACAGCCTACAATCCCGGTGATCCACGAGCGATTCCAGCGGGACTTTGATAGTATTTGTGGGCGCCTCATTGTTTCCGCACGTTATGTTGATGTTGTTGACTTCGAGTGCCTTCACGTGGTGGAGGACTTGAAGAAGATGATCTCCATTGTTGGCCTTGAGGATTTTATGGCCATTCGAGCGACGTTCAAGTTTTTGAGCTCAGTTGTGTACATGCCTGAGCGCAGAGGAATCAAGTACCGGCTTCTGAACAAGAATTACATTGTCCCCTTAGAGCAATTTGGGGAGATTTTTTTGGATTTCCTACCCCCACAACGACAAATTTTGCTTCACGAGCGCAGGCTCGTAGTTTTTGGGGAGAGGTAGCTTATGTGACTGACCACCGTGATAGATGGCAGTCCGGAAATTCTCAAGAGTGGATCATCTTCCACCTTGCTTTCCGTTTGGCTCACAAGATCTTCAGTGAGATGCTTCTGGCGCGTTCTGAGATGCCCCAGAAGGTCTGACAGGGTGAGCTTTTCAGTTTATTCTGTATGGTTACAAGAGGAGTGCCGGACTTTGTTGCCATGTTGGCAGAGGATCTTCACATGATAAACGGGAAGGCTAAGGGAGACATCTATTGTGGTGGGTTGGTGACCCTCATTGCTTCATACATGGAGCTGGATCTATCAGGTTGTACATTGGTGGCGGCATTGAAGCCGCTGGGTTTGTAGGAGATGATCACAGGACGTATACTCGTTCCCCGTGGTCTTGGCACACCTTATTTTGCCCTGCCATGGGAAACAAAGTTTCATCACGGCATTGTCTGGTCATCACACTTCTCCGTATATGATCTTCAATATTGGTCAGCTGCTTGGTTCCCTTACATGCAAGAGGATACTTCTAGAGAGGCATTTGACAGAGATGATGATGGAGACTGTTTTGGAGGAGCTGCTGCCATGGATACCGGTACTGATACTGGCGGCCCTAGTATTCCCACCATTGACCTTGACGACGAGGCCACGGAGGACGAGAGAGAGGCGCTTGCACCTCCAGCTGACATGCCACCGCCATCCCAGCAGCGAGTCCGCCGCCGTAGAGATCCCGAGGTGCATCAGAGGATAAATGATCTATCGAGGGAGATGACAGAATCTTACGTCGCCTTGAGAGTTGATATTACCCGGCGTTTCGATGCCCAAACAAGATCCATTGAGGGATGGACGCATCGGATGGAGGAGAGCATGCATTATCAGCATCAAATGATGCAGGAGCAGTTCCAGCAGGTTATGGGCTATCCATTCGACCCGTCTCGGTTCCCCTACATTCCACCACCACCACCGCCATCTGACGAGGATTGAGCTTCATGGATTTATTTTCTTATTATTATGCAGTTCAGCTTGTGTGGTGAGTACTTTGTTCCTATGACTTGTATTTGACCCATTAGGACAATGTATCCCAAGTATGGGTTATTTGTATCATTTGACTTGTTTGTATGACTCTTATCGGATATTATTGTTATTTGACTTCATGTGCTTATATGTCATTACATACATTACATACAGGTTTCTGTTTGAGAAAAACGTCAAAAACCAGTTTGAAAATTTCTTTTGGCTCGACCGAGACGTTCTTGACCAAACGAGGTCGTGAAACTGAGATACATCTCGGTTGAACACCTCGGATGCCATCAATTCACCTCGATCGAGATGGGTTTTAAACTAAAAAGATTTTCGAAACGTCTTGTGCTTCTATTCTGGATATGACCTCGATGAAGATAGTTGTTTGCATATTAGCTTTGAAATATTTATATGCTCGAAAGGTTTTATGATATCATTAAGTTGTTAAATGCTTTGTTTGAAATTCTAGCATGTTTAATACTTTGTTTTTATCAAAATTATGTTGGATTTGAAGGTTGACACCACACTATGAGTTCTCTCACATTCTTGATGGGATGATTAAGGCACTTCATTCTCTTCTTCTTCTTCTTCTTCTTGATCATGCTTTAGCCCCTCATATACATATTTGCCTCCCCTTACCTATCCGGGAATTTGGATGCAGTTGATGAAGAGCATGTGAAGTGAAGTTGAGATCTTGGCTGAAAGTGTTAAAAAAAACTAGGTTTGGGGACGTTGATCTTCATTCACATATTCGGGTGTTTGTGTCTTGCCAAAGTGGGATTGATTGATAGTCCTAACGGGTCATGGTATGTGCATCAAGGGTTTGTGGCATCTCGAGATATTGATGATTGCTGATCTCCTAGGCTTCGTTTATTCTGCACTTCTATCCATGTTCTCAAAAGTAAAGTAAAAAGTCAAAATAAGCAAAGCTTATTGATGGAAGATGTTGTGATTCAAAGAAGTGAAGTAAAGATCCTATTCCCGGATTCTAGCACCACATTATCCTATATACATACCACCCTAGCACGTGACTTCACCTCTTTTGGAAGCCCTTGAGACCTTGAGTATGTTGACTGACTTTGTGGTTTAAATTGGATTATACATGATCGATTTCGATAAATATGATTTATTATGCATTCTATGATTTTATGCAAAGATGAACAACTTTCTTATATCTATAAAATATTTTGATCATGTTTTGATTTTATTTTCTATGAAGCATGTTCGCTCGAAAGTGTATGCGTCAAAGTCTTAAAATTTATAAAATTGAAATTAAGCAAAAGCGAACCCGCAGTGTACGGATCGGCGTAGTAAAGCAAGAATTCCAGAGTATCGAACTCAGGAATTTGGGGGAACAAAATCAGTTCACAAATTGTCAAGCAAGTGAATATAGAAGCTTTGCAAATAATATTGGGAAAATAGCAATTCTAAAGATCCGGATATCCAATTGTGGCAATTGATTCAAGATATTCTATAGATGTAAGGACAGAGTCGGGATTGCAAAGGTATATCTAATGTAAGGTTATGTACGGTGAAGTTCCAAAATCCAATATGTCTTACCCAAAGGCTCTCTCTATAAAGGTTGTTGACGCTGCAGTATAGAAAGGATAAAAGAATAAGAATTACTCTCAAATACACATGCCCAAACCCAAGGAATCAAAGACAAGCCTAAACGGTTAAGGTTGTGACACTCAAAACCGAAATAGAGGAGGTTAAGTCTCACTACTACCTAGAAAAGGCAAGCCAAGGCTAGGTTAAGGCAAATCTCTAACTTTGGATCAAAGCAAAAGCAAAAGACGTACGACAGAGGAAACCACGGCTGGATCTTGAATAACCACGGCCGTGGAATTCAAGAACAAACCGTGGAAATCCTCGACAATGAGGTTTCTCGCAACTCTCAAGGTCCAATCTGTCTTGGTCGATCTATCATCATCTATGCCACAACTATCAACCCTTCACCTTAGAATTGCTAAAGGCTTTTAGCCAACAATCATTGTCATTGAATCAATAATCAAGTTTAAAAGAGAAAAAGGGTAAAATCTCGAAAACTCAATAATAACCAAATAGTCAATCTCGAAAACAAACAACAAGTATATGTGTTCAACGTATTCAGAATAGGAAACAGAAATCCTCACAACAATCTCTAGGAACAATGAAGAACGGGATGTCAATCCTCCTTCAAATGTAAACCTAAGATCTTCTCTAAGTACACAATCTCGAAATGTGTCCTTCTCGGGATCTTCCCTGTACGCAATGGAATCTTCCTAAGCAATCTTCCGAAATACACTCCGTATGGGATGTATGTAGCGTATGCAGCCGTCCCTAATTTCTCCTTTCTCCAGCCTTCTTATAGGGAAAAAGTACGGGTACGAAAAGCCCAATAACCGTTGTTGAAGTGACAAATATGACACGTGGTAACCGTTATAAGAATCACGGTCTAGTGTAAACTTCCACGGTCGTGGAACTGGTCGTGGAACCTTTCTATTGCTCTCGACCTTGTTTTCCGCGCCCTCAATGTCAAAACCACGGTCGTGGTTCTCTTGGTTTGGCCGTGATTTCTCAAATTCCTTTGTAAAAGCCTTTGTTTCGTAAAGTTCTCTAATCATGCTCCTTCCTTAGCTTCTCCAATGCATCCTCTTGATGCCTAGCATGATCAAATACTCATACTCACTCATATATGCTCCAATCCAAGCCTTTATTCACCTAAAAACAAAACAAAGCTTGTGTATATCTCTATATCGACAAAATAGGTGAATGTGCTCATAAATGCTTCAAACTCTTATCCATGTGCACAACAAAAAGGGAAAAAAATCAAAACAAGTGCCTAAAATATGGTCATATTTCATGCTATCAAAATACCCCATACTTGTCGCTTGCTTGACCCCAAGCAAGGTTTTCAAAAGCTTAGAATACAAGGTAGGATGAAATATGAATGCAAAACAAGGTAAAAACAATCTTTTTGGTATTGTGCTTCTACTCAATAGATCATTCTCAAATCTTGCTTCATGCCTCCTTGAAAACATCCATGTACATAAATCAAAAAAATGTCAAGCAAAGGAAACATCATATATTGCATAAACTTCAAGACAAACATCATAACCTTCAAGTAATATCAAAATCAAACATGTGAAACATCAATTTAGATTATCAAGTCAAACAACATTCTTATGATCTCAAGGACTTTCAAGTAAGGTCAAGAAACGTGAGTGGTTAGGAAACTTATAAGGGAATGTGGTGTATAAATCCGGGAAGAAGGAACAACACAACTTCTTTTTTTTATTTTTGCAATATGAACCAACCACCAATATAGAGCTTTGCTCCTTATTTTAGCACAGAATTTTTCGCCTTTACTTTTTAGAAATATGGACAGTGGTGCACAAAAACCGAAGCCTAGGAGATTGGAGATTCTAAATTTCGAGATGCCTCAAACCTTTGATGCACATACCATAATCTGTTAGGAATATCGCTCAATCCGACTTTGGCAAGACACAAACACCCCGCTATGTGAATGGTGTCGAGTTACTCATCATCATGATTGACTTCCCCAAACCTATTTTTCTACACTTTGAATTCACAAAATTTCTTTCATGGCCCTCCCACGTCAAACATGCCAAAATTCAACTCTTCCTAATTCCCGGATAGGTAAAGGAGGCAAATATTTTCATTGAGGGGCTAGGTGATTAAGACAAGAAGCAAGAAAAATCGAGGTGCCTTAATCATTTCATAAAGAAGTGCAAGAACTTATATTGTGATTTCAATCTCCATTTCTCAATATGATTTAGATAAAACTTTCACATTATGAAACTTGCAAGAAAGGTTAAACAACATACTCAATTTCTTCACAATTCAACTTAAGCACATAAAAGTCATCAAAAATTCAATCCACAAGTAGATTCTTCATAGAATTCATCTCCAATCTTAGAAGCACAATAATTTTCAAATAATTTCAAAATTTTTATGGGTTTTTCAAAGCTTTTTAATGCAATGCAATAAAGAAACGTGTGACAAAAAAAAAAGATGCAAGTGTTCATGGAAATAAGGCAAATCAAGTGTACCGAGTTATTACATAAACGAGAGTCACACCCCACCCCATACTTAACATACACATTGTCCTCAATGTTTAGGAAAAATAAAGAAAAGAAAAAGAACTAAGAAAGCTCACTAAGGTGGTGGAGTAGCTCGAAACATCCATAGTCAATCACTGCTGAGGCGGCTGCGGTGGTGGTGGATAAGGAAAGAAGTCGGAACTGAAAGGTCGCCCAAACTGCTTGTGATAGACATCACGAAGGATCCTTGCGTTCTCTTGCCTCTCTACAACATGCTCCTCCTGGCGGGTCTCTAAGTCGTCCATCCTCCAAAAAATATCACCCGCCCATGCTGGTTGTTGTCCATACCAAGAAGGAGGCTGTTGTACCCACTCCGGCGGATGTTGAGTCCATGTAGGAGGTTGCTGGTACCAAGGTGGAGGACCTCCCATCCAAGCCGGCTGTTGGGCGTACCAATCCGGTGTACTACTCATCCTTGTGAGGCGCTCACTAACACTAGCTCGTCGAGAGGAGAAAGAAGCAGAAGGCCTCGGTTGGTAGGTGGATCTCCTAGGCGGCTCCGGCATGTCAGCTGGCTGCTCCGGGAATGATCCAAAGTCCTGCTCATCCCCTCCTACATCCGGGAAGTCACCTCCTCCCATATCCTCGTCCTCATCAACTGCAGCTGCAACTGGAACCTCATCTGGAATGTAATGAGGAGCTTCTAACCTGTTAGCATGCATAGGAACAAAGGTCTCTTTCCGGTTCTCTCGGCTAAGCCTAAGAGAGTACTCCGGGAGACATGGAATGCCTCTACCACCTCTATCCTTCCAAGGCATGGCTGCGGTAGGTGGACCACGGTGGCGAGGAAACAAAAGCCCTCTAGTCATGAGACCATTGAGCCCCAAAGGTCTCGCAGCAGTTGTCCTCGTACAAGCGGAATAATCAACAACTAGCTGGTTTGCAATATGTGTAACCATGCCTCCATATCCTATATTTCCTACTGATTTATTCTTCACTTTACTAAGGGTGGAGGCGAGCAAGACTGCACAATCCGGAGAGTGACCGGAAATCATGCAATACAAGATAAAGAGCTCATCGGCCTTGACCTTTTGAGGGGTCTCGGTCCTCGGGAATAGGCATTCTGAAAGGACCTATGGGCTATCATAATAGATAGATGGTAGATGAGCTTGGCCTTCGAGTCGGCCGGTTGTCAACGATCTTCATGACCGACTATCATAGCTATCTCTTTCCAAAACTCCTTAGCCTTGACTCCTCTAGGATACATTCAATTGAACGTCTCATGGAACCCAAACTGCACAATGGAGAAATTGTAGTTGCGCTCCATCAATCTAAAAGACACCGTTCAGTTAACAGCGTTATGCTCAAAGGAAGTAATGAACTCCCTAGTGATCTCCTCATATGCATCCTCCCTAATGGCGGAAAATATAATCAAGCCAGCCCTATCAAGCAACTAAGTTAAATCCTCAACCACATTCACTTCTTGAAGCTCCTCCATGAAAATAAACCTATGAATTATCACATTCCGCTTAGAAATCTTTTCCATGGCTCTAAGGTAATCGTTATAGATAGTGGGGACTCTAGGGGCTGGTGGTTCTACAAGAGGGGGTTGGTAAGAAGACCCATCACCCTTTTGCTTCTTGGTTCTGTTTGATTTTCTAGTCCCGAACATTTTCTCACAACTCAGCAAAATCCACGGCCTGTTTTTCAGAAACCACGGCCGTGGAACTGTACGGAACCCGTGAAATTGTTCGATTTCGCTCAAAAACTCAACAAATCCACATCAAAGTCAACAACAACAATCCTAAACTATTTCTAAGTCCAATTCCGTCCAGTTCTCCTAGAAATTTGTAAGAAAAACGAACAAATTCAACCAAGAAGAGATAGAGAGAAAAACCTAGGGTTTGGATTTGAGAAAATCCAAATTCCTTTCCTATTGTCGATTGTTCGTTCAGTTTGTTGTTGGAATCTTGTAGATAATTCGATTTGCTTCACTTTGGGCTGAAGAATCGTTCGAATCGGTTACCGGATGAAGAATTGCGAGGGTAGGGTTGTTTCGGCGTAGTTTGAAGCGTGGAAGGGGTGATGGTGTGAGATTTTGTGAAGAAGGAGGAGTTATATAGTGGCCGTAAAAATTTTGAAAACAACGGCCAGTCGGGGTGTTCCACGGCCGTGGTTTTATACAGAACCCGTGGAATTTGGCGTTTTTATTTTCTTTAGCTACGACCTTGTTTTCCACGGCCTAAGTTAGCAAACCACGACCGTGATTTTGCCTTTTTAGCCGTGGAATCCTCTATTCTCACCAAAAATCCAAGTTTCGTCATTCTTTCGGCTTTTCCTCTCTTCTTTTGCTCATTCCTTATTCCTGGCATCCAAAGACACAAACATACCGGAAGGTATCGAAGAAAAACAAACAAAAACATCTAAACTAATCTAATCTAAGAAAGAAACAAAAACGAGAATGCTATACCTTGGGTTGCCTCCCAAGAAGCGCTTTGTTTTGGGTCCGTAGCTAGACCGTTCCTTTGTTTAAGTGAGGACAATCGGAGCGATTTCCTCACCTTGGAGCTCCGGATAGTATTTCTTGAGTCGTTGATCGTTCACCTTGAAACTTCCGCACTTCTCACCCCATACTTCAACTGCACCATGGGAAAAACACGTTTAATCACATAAGGTCCTGTCCAACGAGATTTAAGCTTACCTGGAAAGAGCCGAAGTCTAGAATTAAAGAGAAGAACAAGGTCTCCTTCTTTGAGATCCTTTGGAATGATATGTTTATCATGCCAACGCTTCGCTCTTTCTTTGTAGATCTTGGCGTTCTCATAGGCGTTCAAGCGGAGTTCTTCTAGCTCGTTAAGGTCCAAGAGGCGCTTCTCGCCCGCTTACTTCATGCTGAAGTTCAACCACTTTACAGCCCAATACGCCTTATGTTCCAGCTCTACCGGAAGATGACAAGAATTCCCATACACAAGGTTGTATGGTGGTGTGCCGATGGGAGTCTTGTATGTTGTCCTATACGCCCACAATGTGTCATCCAGCTTCAATGACCAATCCTTCCTTGTTTTTGACACCGTCTTCTCAAGGATTCCTTTGATTTCTCTATTTGAAATCTCCACTTGTCCACTTGGTTGCGGATGATAGGGTGTGGCGATCTTGTGAGTCATCCCATACTAAGCTAGTAGAGCTTTGAATCGTCGGGCTATGAAGTGTGAACCTCCATCACTAATGATGGTTCGTGGTGTCCCAAACCTTGGGAAAATAGTTCTATTAAAGAACTTGACAACCACCATAGCATCGTTAGTTGGAGATGCAATAGCTTCAGCCAACTCAAAACATAATCTACAGCGAGAAGTATGTATTGGTTTTCGCAAGATGATGGGAATGGTCCCATGAAATCAACTCCCCATACGTCAAAGATTTCACCTCTTGAATGTTGTTGAGAGGCATCTCATTCCTCCTAGAAATATTTCCTATTCATTGACAAGCATCGCAACAAGCAACAAAGGTTTGCACATCCTTAAATAGAGTAGGCCAAAATAATCCGGATTGCAATACCTTAGCGCTAGTTTTATGAGAACTAGCGTGTCCTCCACAAGGAAGTGAATGACAATGACGAATGGCACTTTGCATTTCGTCTTCCGGCACACATCTTCTAATGATGCCGTCGGGACCTCTCTTGAAGAGTAGAGGTTCATTCCAATAGTATGGGTGGACATCCCTAAAGAACTTCTTTCTTTGTGCGTAGGATAATCCGGGAGGTAATTCCTGACAAACCAAATAATTTACAAAATCAGCAAACCAAGGTTCGTTACCTCTAAAAATCGTATCAATACACTCTTCCATTATGTGCAATTGTTCATCCAGGAAGGAGTCATCGATTGGTAAGTCGTCACTTGTAGTGTGTGGTAGACGACTTAAGTGATCCGCAACAGAATTTTCGGATCCCTTCTTGTCGCGAATCTCTAGATCGAATTCTTGAAGAAGAAGAAGAATCCATCTAATCAGCCTTGGCTTCGCATCTTTCTTGGCGAGCAAATACCGTATGACCTAATGATCCGTGTATACAATTACCTTCGCTCGTATAAGATAAGAACGAAACTTTTCAAAAGCATATACAACGGCAAGAAATTCCTTTTCTGTTGTGGCGTAGTTGAGCTGCGCTTCATCTAGCGTCTTGCAAGCATAGTAGATGACATGAGTGCGGCCGTCTTTCTTTTGTCCAAGCACCGCTCCAGCAGCTACGTCACTTGCATTACACATAACCTCGAATGGGAGATTCCAGTCCGGAGGTTGGATTATTGGGGCTGAGATGAGGGCTTCTCGAATCTTATAGAAAGCATCCAAACATTCATGCGAAAATTAAAAAACAACATCTTTCATCAATAGATTAGTTATCGGTTTAGAAATTTTCGAAAAATCTTTGATGAATCTCCTATAAAATCCTGCGTGTCTTAGGAAACTCCTTATCCCCTTCACCGAAGATGGAGGAGGAAGCTTCTCTATCGTCTCGATCTTAGCCTTGTCAACTTCGATCCCTCTATTGGAGATCAAATGTCCTAACGCAATGCCTTCTCTAACTATGAATTGACACTTCTCCCAATTTAAAACAAGGTTAGTGTCCTCACATCTTTGCAAAACAAGAGAAAGGTTACCAAGACAATTGTCAAATGAGGAACCATAAACTGAAAAATCATCCATAAAAACCTCCATGAT
This sequence comes from Fagopyrum esculentum, assembly GCA_033239045.1. Lineage (NCBI taxonomy): Eukaryota > Viridiplantae > Streptophyta > Magnoliopsida > Caryophyllales > Polygonaceae > Fagopyrum > Fagopyrum esculentum. Next base: position 59,888,862 of record BSUD01000003.1, on the reverse strand, counting down.
TTCCTCAATGTATTCTGAGAAGATGGCCATCATGCATCTTTGAAAGGTGGCTGGAGCGTTGCAAAGTCCGAATGGCATCCTCCTATAGGCAAACGTACCCCATGGGCACGTAAATATGGTGTTCTCTTGATCATCCGGGTGAATCGGGATCTGAAAGAAACCACTATAACCGTCAAGGTAACAAAAATAGGAATGTTGTGCTAACCTCTCAAGCATTTGATCGATGAATGGTGGCGGGAAGTGATCCTTCCTCGTCGCATTGTTCAGCTTGCGGTAATCGATGCACATCCTCCATCATGTTACCGTTCTTGTTGGAATGAGTTTGTTGTTCTTGTTGGTTACAACGGTCATTCCTCCCTTCTTCGGGACAACTTGAACTGGGCTCACCCACTTGCTATCGGAGATAGGATAGATGATACTTGCATCAAGTAAATTAAGGATTTCCTTCTTTACGACCTCTTTCATGATCGGATTTAACCGTCTTTGAGGTTGGCGTGAAGGCTTGTAATCCTCTTCCATTAGAACCTTGTGCATACATAAAGATGGTTTAATTCCTACAAGATCCTCTATGGTATAGCCTAGAGCTTTCCTATGTTCCCTCAAAACAACCATAAGCTTCTCATGTTCATCTTCACTCAAATCGGAACTAACAATAACGGGAAACGTAGAATTAGTTCCAAGAAATGCATACCAAAGATGTGTGGGAAGTGGCTTCAATTCCAAGGTTGTTGATACCTTTGGAGTGTCTTGAGGGTTGGCTGATGTCTCCTTGGAAGTCTCCAAGGGCGTGGAAGTGTTGGAAGAAGAATCATGAATGTTTGTAGAAAGAACGGAGTTGTCTTCAGCATTTTCCAAAACCACGATGTCACTGTTACTTCCACGGCTGTGGTTTGTGTCTGGGAGGCCGTGGAATGTGGTTTGAATTAAATTTTTGCTCTCGACATATCTTTCCACGGCTGGAATAGGTGAAACCACGCCTGTGGAAAAGCACGATTGACTGTGATTTCTAACGTCTTCAGAGCCATCGTACAATTTTTCGAATTTTTCAGTTTGCACTTCGCCTAGCTCCTCCAAAGCATCAACCTCAACATTGCAATCCTCTTCATCTCCTCTTTATGTGATGCTCATGGTTATGACCTTTTGCAATGGATCTTTAAATAAGATCAAGCTTACTTCCTCTCTAGATACTTCTTCGTTATAGAGGTTGAACATATCCTCTCCAAGCGCAGGTTCTTTTGCCAAAGTTGAGAGAACAAATTCAACCTTCTCTTCTCCTATATCGAAGGCTAGTCTAGCATTCTTGCAATCTACCATATAGTCGGAAGTTGCAAGAAAAGGTCTCCCGAGTATGATCGGGACTGGACAATCTGCAGGAATGTCAAGCACAACAAAATCTATAGGAATATAGAACTTCCCGAGCTTGACCGAGACGTCTTCAATGATTTCTACGGGTCGAGTTATGGATCGATCCGCCATGTACAACGTCATCTTTACTGGTTTAGGTTCACCTAAACCGACCTTCATACACAAAGCAAGCGGAATGATGCTTACGCTTGCTCCTAAATCACAAAGAGCATCGTATGTGACTTCTCCAACTCCTATTGGTATGCAAAATGACCCCGGATCTCTCAGTTTTGGGGGCATCTTCTCCGTCATTGTTTTAATGAGCTCCGAAGATTCCGAACTCATTTTGGCTTCTCCAAGTCTTCCAACTTCCTCTTGTTAGAGAGGATCTCCTTTAAGAACTTCCCGTAAGCGGGCATACCTACAATTGCATCAATGAAAGGTATGTTAATATGCAGTTTGCTCATTGGATCAATAAACTTACCGAATTGCTTGTCTAGACGCGCTCTTGCTCTAGATTGCGGGAATGGTAGAGGAGGTTTGTAAGGTGGAGGAGGAACATGAACATCTTCATTCTCCTTCTCCTTTTCTTTCTCTTTCTCAACAGGGACTTCGACGAACTTTGGCTGCGGGTCGGTAGTTGTTACACCACTTCTAGTTATAATAGCCATCACCCTTCCCTTCGGATTGTCCTCTGCCTTTCCGTGAAGCTTCCCTTGGTCTCTAGGAACTTCTCCAGCCTTGCTGAAAACTTTGTTTTCTAAAGCTTTTTGTGCTTTATCAACCGAAGTGATATGATTCTCTAGTCCCTAGAGCTTCCCCAAGATTGTCTTCAGCATTACATCATGCTTATCCTTCTCTGGTTTACTTGAATTAATTGAAGTTTGACCCTGGCTTTTCAAAGGAGTAGAAGAAGATGGAGATGTTACTGTATTTTCAGCATGTAAATAGGGATTACCGGAATTTTGTTGGTTGGATCTCCAATTGTTGTTGGAGTTCCTATTGTTGTTGTTCCTATTATTGTTCCGGTACTTGTTCCTATTCCCTTGGTTATTATCCCTTCCTAGGTAGCCAACATCTTGCTTCTTCGTCTTTTGAAAGCCAGATCTTATGACTTCCTTCAACTCCTTGATCTCATTGTTGAGGGAAAATATTTGAGTTTGCGCAGCTTGAGTTAATTTTGCTCCTGGGTCTCCAGATTTTCGATTTCCACCATCAATCTTCCTATGGGAATACTTCTCAATTACTTGGGCTTGCTTCTCAATGAAGTCCCAAGCGTCATTTTCTTTCATGTCCATGAATGTACCACAAGAAAGAGATTGGAGTTTAAATTGTGTCTCCACATCCAATCCCTTTTAGTAGATTTCTAATAATTCCAGCTTTGAAATGCCATGGTGTGAGCAATCCAATAGAAGATCTTGAAACCTTTCCCAAGATTGAATCAAACTTTCGTTAGGTTTCATAGAAAAAGCATTTATCTTACCTCTCAATTCCGCCATTTTGGATGGCGGAAAGAACTTAGTAAGAAACTCCGAAGTCAAGTCCTCCCATGTGTTGAGCTTTGTAACTGGAAGAGCTTGATACCAAGCTAACGCTTTTTCCTTCAAAGAGAAGAAGAACGGTCTCAACTTGTAGTTGTTGTTGTTAACCCTTTGAGGTTTCAAAATTTCCATGAGAATCTCAAAATTTTGCAAGTGTTGATGTGGAGATTAAGCTTCCCTTCCACCAAAGTGATTTTAGCGGATCATAGTGATGACTTGTAGACGCATCCCAAAGTCATGATCATCTTTCTTTCCAAGATTCACACCTAGACGGTGTGGTTGTTGAATTAGGTCCATTCGTTGCCCAAGGGTTTGTGGTTCAGCCACGACATCAGCAGTTCTCACCTCTCTAGCACGAGGGTGAGGATCAACATGAGCATGAGGATTAAATGGTGGTATATCCTCTAGCTCCGGCATATCATCATCATCGGATGATTCAGCTTTAGACGCTTTAGCCTTCATCTTCTTAGCGTCATTCCTTTCCAATTTCAAGTCCAGAATCATAGCCCTAAGCTCATCTATTTGAAATTGATTATGCTCTTTTTCCTCTAAGCGAGCCTTCTCACTCAATTGGAGTTAAGCTCGTGTTTCATCCAACTCCTCTTGGATAGTCTTCTCATTATTTTCAGCCATCTTTTTCTCTCTTAGCTTTCTTCTCAAAGTTTTCTCTAATTCAGGATCAAAAGGAACGAGGTCTTTGGTGGATCTAGACCTTCGCATATACCTATGGAAATTCCTGCAAATATCACTCAAGTAGATAGATCAAATAACAAGAGCAAAGCTCCCAAGCTGGACAACCGAAAGCCAAATTTGGCCTAAACCAAATCCCCGGCAACGGCGCCAAAAACTTGTTCTTTGGTAAAACTTTGTTCCGTTGCCGGAACGAGAACTTCAAATGTACCTAAGAACACAAATCTGCAAGAACACTCAAGCAGAAAGATCAATAGAAAAAGCAAGAACAGTCCCCGGCAACGGCGCCAAAAACTTGTTCGCTCGAAAGTGTGTGCGTCAAAGTCTTAAAATTTATAAAACTGAAATTAAGCAAAAGCGAACCCGCACTGTACGGATCGGCGTAGTAAAGCAAGAATTCCAGAGTATCGAACTCAGGGATTTGGGGGGAACAAAATCAGTTCACAAATTGTCAAGCAAGTGAATATAGAAGCTTTTCAAATAATATTGGGAAAATAGCAATTCTAAAGATCCGGATATCCAATTGTGGCAATTGATTCAAGATATTCTATAGATGTAAGGACAGAGTCGGGATTGCAAAGGTATATCTAATGTAAGGTTATGAACGGTGAAGTTCCAAAACCTAATATGTCTTACCCAAAGGCTCTCTCTATAAAGGTTGTTGAGGTTGCAGTATAGAAAGGATCAAAGAATAAGAATTACTCTCAAATATCTATGCCCAAACCCAAGGAATCAAAGACAAGCAAAAACGGTTAAGGTAGTGACACTCGAAACCGAAATAGAGGATGTTGAGTCTCACTACTACCTAGAAAAGGCAAGCCAACGCTAGGTTAAGGCAAATCTCTAACTTTGGATCAAAGCAAAAGCAAAAGACGTACGATAGAGGAAACCACAGCTGGATCTTGAAGAACCACGGCCGTGGAATTCAAGAACAGACCGTGGAAATCCTCGACGACGAGGTTTTTCGCAACTCTCAGGGTCCAATCAGTTTTGGTTCGATCTATCATCATCTATGCCACAACTATCAACCCTTCACCTGAGAATTGCTAAAGGGTTTTAGCCAACAATTATTGTCATTGAATCAATAATCAAGTTTAAAAGAGAAAAAGGGTAAAATCTCGAAAACTCAATAATAACCAAATAGTCAATCTCGAAAACAAACAACAAGTATATGTGTTCAATGTATTGAGAATAGGGAACAGAAATCGTCACAACAATCTCTAGGAACAATGAAGAACGGGATGTAAATCCGCCTTCAAATGTAAACCCTAAGATCTTCTCTAAGTACGCAATCTCGTAATGCGTCCTTCTCGGGATCTTCCCTGTACGCAATGGAATCTTCTTAAGCAATCTTCCAAAATACACTCCGTATGTGATGTATTTAGCGTATGCAGCCGTCCCTAATTTCTCCTTTCTTCAGCCTTCTTATAGGGAAAAATTAGGGTTACGAAAAGCCCGATAACCGTTGCTGACATGGCAAATATTTCACGTGGCAACCGTTATAAGAATCACGGTCTAGTGTAAACTTCCACGGTCGTGGAAGCTTTCTGTTACTCTCGACCTTGTTTTCCACGCCCTCAATGTCAAAACCACGGTCGTGGTTCTGTTGGTCTGGCCGTGATTTCTCAAATTCCTTTGTAAAAGCCTTTGTCTTGTAAAGTTCTCTAATCATGCTCCTTCCTTAGCTTCTCCAATGCATCCTATTGATGCCTAGCATGATCAAATACTCTTACTCTCTCATATATGCTCCAATCCAAGCCTTTATTCACCTAAAAACACAACAAAGCTTGTGTAGATCTCTATATCGACAAAATAGGTGAATGTGCTCATAAATGCTTCAAACTCTTATCCATGTACACAACAAAAAGGGAAAAACAATCAAAACAAGTGCCTGAAATATGGTCATATTTCATGTTATCAAAGCATTCTTAGGGTGATCTATGAATGGAACACACCACCAAAATGTTTTAAAATGTTTTTCATTGATCTTTTTGATGACTTATAATCCATTCTATCTTGTATCTAAGATTTGAATCTTGCTTGGGGACAAGCAAGGGACACGTATAAGGTATTTTGATAGTATGTATTATAGTCAATATTTTGGGATTGGTTTGGACGTTTTATCTTCATAAATCTGCATGTATGGATGTATATTCTTGATCATTATGTTGTTTTGTTTACTTTTGCCAAAATCGAGATCTACACCTAATTTTGATGTAATTGTAGGGAAAATAACGCGTTTTGGAGCGATATGGAGCTAAGGAATCTAAGGAGTCATTGGAGCTACATTATGGAACATAGAGGAGCTACAAGAAAGGTTTAAGAACCATGGAAATTGGACAAAAGTTTGATTTTGGACCAGATTAGAGAGATTTACACGTAGTTAAGGATCATCTTGGATGTCTACAATACCATCTCGACCGATGTGACTCCGATGGACTGGACCGAGACGGACGGCCCACGACCCATAAGATCTTTTATTCATGGCTGAAGATCTTTTATTTTTGGCAAGTGATTTTCCTATATATATTGGGATGGATTTTCTGGATGGAAGCATGTCCAGCTGGTTGATTAGTTTAGAAGATTGAAGATATTCAAAGGAAGCAAGGAAGTTGGCTTTGAAGATATAGTTGAAGGCTTTTGAAGGAAGTTGTAAGGTTTTCTTAGATTGTTTTTATTGTTGTCTTTTGGTTTGTGATTGAGGAACGTAGTTTGTTGTTTGTTTGATTGTTTGATTGACTTATTGAGACTTTTGTGTTAAGGTTTTGTTGTTTGGATATTGATTATTTTCTTATATATTTGATTATTGTTATCATGATGATCATTGGCTAAGTTATTTGTGTGATTCTAGGGTGATTGGCTGAAAGTTGTGGGAAAGATGATGAAAGAATGAGCCTTTACCCTAGTGGACCCTGAAAGCTCAAGCCATACCTTAACCAAACCTCACCTCGGTCAGTTCATAGAACATCTCGACCGAGATGGAACATGAACTGAGTGAGACGATTCCTTTCCTGATCCATATCTGAGTTGAGGTTTCAGATTGCCAATTCCTATCCTTGTTATACCTTTCCTAGTCCATACGCAAGCCTAGGATGAGACTTACCCGGTGAATCCTTTGCTTGTATACCCAAGATCATGAGTGTTAGGTAATAAAGGTTTATCCTTTATTAGGGTTTGAGTGTGCATTCATCCTACCTTTGAGAGTTAGCCTGAGACTTACCCAATAAAGGTTAGTTTAATCCCCTTAGGTGGTGTGTTGGTTTGAGATTATAGTTCCTTTCCTTAGTTCCTTGAGACTTACCCGGTGAGAGGCTCTTTCTTTTGGGATAGTGAGTAGTGAGACTTCCCGGTGATCTATTCCCACCTTAGAAACATCTTCCCTTTGCAAACCTCAGCTTTGTCAACGTTATCCTTTGAGATCTTGAGTCAGAACCACAACTGGATGCTTTGACCTCTAGAGTCTGCATTCTCTTTATCTGATTATTATATCATCTTTGATACCTTTGCTTTGTTGCTTGTTTTTGATTGACAACCTGAATTGTCGTGCTTTGTTTTACCATAATCCCTGTGTTCGACCCTGGAGTATTTGTTGTTAATACAATTGATCTGTACACTGCGGGTTCGCATATTGTTTTAGGCTTTTATTTTAGGTTATAAATTTAAAGCTATATCGTTCACCATACACACACGTCTGAGAGCGAACAAGGTCTCAACCTCGGAAAATCACATCATGTCCCGTCTCCATGGTAACCGTCACGGTCCTCCGGCTGATGTCCAACATTGCTCGATGGCGGTCCATCCATTCCATCCCAAGAATGACTTCTTCATGCACCAAGTGCATGATATAGCAGTCGGCTAACCAATCACGGTTTTCCAAATGTACGGGACAACCATGTACCTCTCGGGTACCACTAACCCTACCCTCATCGGGTAACCCCACAACAAAGGGTCTCCCCTCTACCGTAACTAAGGACAACCTAGCTACACAATCATCGGATATAAAAGAGTGTGTGACACCCGTATCAAATAAAACTCGGACCGGAAGGCCATGAATCTGAATAGTACATGTAGCTGCCGGCACTGCTAGATCAACAACACTCCTTAACTCAAACACCCTAGCCTATGTGCCTCTGGTCTCCTAGGTACCCCCACCACGGCCTCTACCTCGGCCCTGTCCTTGGACTAATCCCTAGGTACGAGCCTGAACCTGACCCTGGCTCCTCTACTGCGAGCCTTGTGACTGAAATTGTGGCGGCCTCTAACTACCTCCTGATACCCCAGCAGGAGAGGAACCCTATTGTGACTGTGACTTGCCCTGACGACAAAAAGCGGCTTGGTGACCAATCTGACCACAAGAGAAATAAGCCACGGGTGGTCTCCTACATGTGTTCCTCATGTGCCCAAACTCTCCACAACTATAGCGTTGGCGTCCCCCGTCTGGTGTCTGCCTCGACGTTTGAGGACCGGGACGTCCCGGAGTCTGGCTACGTCCATGTCCTCCTACCCTTGTGCCTGTACTAGTTGGTGATGTCCTCTGTCTCTTGTCCGGTCCTCCGGACTGTGCTACCCTCATAAACCTAGGGCGGTCCCTCTCGTAGGCCAAAGCTCCGTCCTGGTACTTTGCCAATGAATCACAATGAAATCCCGCTAAGTAAGCGCGGGTGGACTCCATCAGCCTCCTGGAAAAGAGATAGACATGTTGGTCCGCCGGAGGTGTAGTGGGCCCAGCAATGCTAACTTCGCCCGAAAACTTCTGATCGCCTCAATGACTGGGCCGTCCTCAAATCCTGCCTCTTAAGAAATCCTGGACTCTATCTCTCCGTAGTGAATCCGGACAAAATGTCTCTCTCACGAGACTAAGTAGTTGTTGGTCCATCCTAGTCACACCTCCTCTAATTGTCCTCCACCAATACTGGGTCTGCTCTAAACAAGGTCGGGACTATCCCGACCTTCCTCTCCTCAGGACAACGGATCGCCTCTAATGCTGACTCTACGTGCCCAATCCAATGCTCCACCTCTAACCCTACCTTCCCGTCGAAGTAAGGTACATGTTGCTGGTTGAAAGCCTTGAACCATGAATCATGTCTAGGTGACCTCAGCTCGTCTCTAGCCCTAGCAATCTCCACAAACGGCTCGGTTGCCACTATCGCCAGTGCAATGAACTCTGGTGCGGCCCTAATTTGAGTAACCCTCTACAAGACCTTAGTTGATGTCGCAGGTGCAGGTGCAGGCAACGGTGGTGCGGGAGGTGGTGCTCCCGTCCTAAACGCCTCCTCAACTCAACGTACATAATCCTCAAACACGGTAGCCCCAATCGATGCTCCACCGGTCCTAGCAGATGGGGAACTATGCGCCCAAGACCTCACAATTGTCCTATCCCTAGTCTCGGGAATGATGCTCTTTGGCATGTCCTCTCCACGGGAACCTCAGCTGCTAGCGGATCCACAACTGGTTGGTCCGCAATGGGGATACGTCCCCAACCTCTCATGCCTGGAGGTCTCCCTACTCGTCCCCGTCTCGGGACTGTAGGAGATAGAGGGGGTCTACCCCTGGCGGGTCCTACGTATGCGGTCGCTCTCGTACGTGTCATCTGATAGCGTATGACGTTTATTTATATTTATATATATAATATGTCCGTAATACTTTTCAATATCGATATGGAAGGAAAAACTTATACAAACATAAGGATAAGTAGAAATCCAAGTATACAACCAAGGCATAAAAGCCCAATCATCCTAAGGTCACATGCATAGCTAGGTACATACAAGTCCAAAAGCATCCTAAGGCCATATACATATATATAACTATGATAATATATAAACATACTTAAAATCCAGAAATCTACGTCGCCGAGGTTTGCTTGAGGAGTGGTGGTCTCGTACATTCTAACCCAATCCCGACTCATGCATATGAATTTTGAAAACGAAAAGTCAGAACCCGTGGGGTTATATTTATTCCTCATTTGGCCTTTAGAAGGTTGCGAGTGCCATTGTTGTCAACCTCGGGCTCTGATACCACTTTGTAACACCCCGAATCCGCGGGACTCGGGAATGCTACGGGCGAGACCTCACAATGGGTCCCGACCCTTAGCCTGACAACAATCTAACCGGACCTTTCCAACATGGCACAAATAAAGGAGAAATCTCAAATCGTTTATAATGTATGCGAGAACAGAAAAGTAAAGGGTACAAGGTGGAAACTCAGCCGAGTCCTCAAAACGACACAAACTCCAAACATAAAACCGTAAACCGTACATCAAAACCATAATCCAAACATAACAAGATAATCCAAAAACGCCCCCGTCCTATAATGTACGGAGACCCTCGGTTGTCCACTCCTCCACCTCACTCGGACGTATCCCTAACCTGCAGGGCATCTACACAAACGGTTTAAAACCGTTAGCTCTTATTCTAAGCATTAGAATCAATGAGAAAGGCACATACACAAGTAATTCATCACAAGCATAAAACATACATAAAAAATACACCAATCCGATTTATTATCTTTGTTATTATTAATTCGTATCCCGTTCTAATTCAACTTAGGTTTGTGACACGAGACCACCGTGGTCCCGCCTTGGTCCCTACTTAACGACAAGGAATGAACTGCTGCATCCAACCGTCTACCCGCACGGGCTAGTCGCCGAGAACCTCCTAGACTCTCGCAAGAGCTAGGAAGATGATGTCACCGCCCATTATCATACACTTGGGCCAAAATAATATAAGGTCGGTGGTCCAATTACCGGTTTAATTGTTTATAACATAAACAATAACATACACATACACCACCAAACACATATCAATGCTAATACGTAAAATACGAGATAAGTAAGTCCGAAGACTTACCTCGTCGCCGCACTCACTCACTACACTCTCTCTTCCTTAGAGAGGAAGCACACAACCTGCTCACACAAGAATACACTCATCAACACAAGCTCACACTCAAGAAGTCTTAGACTTCACTCTAGTGATCTAAGCAAGATCACCCAACTCTCTGACTAGGAAAGCATCCTAGGATCCATGGTACTCATAACACTCTCAATCCAACAAAGGAAACTCACAACAACCTATAGCCTACATGATCATAACAACAGCCTAGAAGAGTCAATCTAGTCTAGAAAGATCCAACATGCTCAAACAACTCAAGGTCAACAACTACATCAAGCCATAGGGGCTCCAAGGTTCACAATCACTAGATGGCATTCTCATGCTACTCTAAGCCAGCCTAAGCATGCTACTAACAAGGTAAAACCATAAGGCTAGGAAAGAACGAAGAGAAAGGGAGGAAGAAGCCTACTAGTGAAGAAAACGCATCTGCGGAAGTAAGTTGGCGCCCCCTGCGTGGAGCTGTCACCACCCCTGCGGAAGCCTGGAGCCGCCCCTGCGCTTGGGAGCCGCCTCTGCGGTGGCTCTGGCCGCCCCTACAGTGGCTGGTGGTCCGCCCCCGCGCCTTTGGTGATCCGCCCCCGCGGTCGAACATTAGAAGCTTTGTCTTCTTTGTTTCTTCGACTGTGTCTTTGCTCCAAGTGCCTCCTTCTCTGGCTGAGCCTTCTCCAAACACTCTCCACATGTGTTAGCTTCCTCACCACGACCTAAACGAGCTAGAAGGATGGACATACAAAGGGTTTACAAGATCTCTCTTCATAGCTTCCTCCATAGCCATGGAGGTGAAGAGAAGAAAGAGGAGAAGAAAACAACAGCAAAGAGAAGAGGAGAGGAGGGAGCTTACCACAACAGATCCAACTCTTCAAGGCTTCAGGATCCTACCAAGGTCTTCCAAGGAGAAGGAAGAAGAGAGCACACAAGGAGGAGAGTGAAGAGAGAAAGAATGAGCGTGAGAGGGAAAAGGAAGAATGAGGAGAGAGGGAGAGTAACAGAGCTGCATAAAGGGGTGGGGAGACCCAAGGGTCAGCTGTCCCCTTGTCTCCTCACTCGATAACCCAAGGCCGAAAAGCAAAAGATGGAACTCAAAGGTTGGTGCGGGAGTTTGGGGATAAATCCCGGTACTCAAAAAACGTGTCTGCAGGAAAACTAAGTCGTTGACGCGGGAAGATTGGAAAACAACTCGGCACCCAGAATAAAAATTCCGGATGTTACATTCATCACTTTCCTCCCACTACAATCTATCCCTAATCTCGTTTATTAGGGTGGTTTTAATTTTTTATTCTCTCAATGATGCTATTAGGCATTATTGTGGTAGTCGATTTAACAAATGATGATTTCACTCCTTATTTGTGATATACGAGTGGGTGATTTCATTTTGATTTATCATGTCTGTATTAGTCACTAAATCTATTATTGGTTTGTCATTTACCCATACATCCTTCTAGAATCTAATTGTTCTTCCATCGCCTACTCACCATCTAAGTTGTTTGTCAAAATATTCTCTTAGTTTTACTAGTTTCTTCCATTGCCATGAAACATTAGACCCACATTGATAGTTCCAAAGGCATGAGCCATTAAGATATATTTCTTCAACAATTTTCACCCAAATATTGTCCAGTTCCGCCATGATTTTTCATAGAAGTTTCATTTGTAGCGCTTTATTCATATCTTCTACTTTTCTACTTCTAGTTCCTCCTAGGGATCTTGGTTTATAGATTGTCCCAACTGGTTATTGGATTGAAGTTGGGACCCTTATTCCAAAAGAAATTCCTATTGAGTTGATCCAATTCTAGGTGGATACTAGTTGGTAGCATGAATGCGTGCATTAAGTAACTTGGTTTGACATTGAGGTAAGCTTTTATAAGAGTTATTCTACCTTCTTGTGACCTAGAGGACGCTTTCCACCTAGTTAGTTGATGATTAGTTTTCATGATGACAGAATTAACGATATCTTTGTTGACACGCCCGTTGATGATCAGGCATCCGAGGTATTGCTCGAGATTAGTCGTAACATTGGGGAAGTGTTCAAGTAAGGCCCATTATTCCGGTACGGCCGTGCGGCCGTCCGTACGGCCGACACGTGTCCCCGGAAAAAAAAAATTTTAAATTTTTTTTTTAAACGAGTAAAAGTAATAGTTCAAAACTTATTATGGAATAGTTCATAACTTATAAAAGGATAGTTCATGAATTATAATAGAATAGTTCATAGTGTAAAATTTATAAAGGAATGAAAGTAATAGTTCAAAACTTATTAAGGAATAGTTCATAACTTCTAAAAGGATAGTTCATGAATTATAATAGAATAGTTCATAGTGCAAAATTTATAAAGGAGTGAAAGTAATAGTTCAAAACTTATCATGGGATAGTTCATGAATTATAATAGAATAGTTCATTAATTATAAGAGAATAGTTCAAAGTGCAAAATTTATAAAGGAGTGAAAGTAATAGTTCAAAATTTATTATGGGATAGTTCATGAATTATAATAGAATAGTTCATGAATTATAATAAAATAGTTCATGAATTACAATAAAATAGTTTATGGATTATATTAAAAAGTAATAGTTCATGGATTATATGGGAATAGTTCAAAGTTTATAGGAAAATAGTGCATAAATTATAACATGGTAGTTCAAACAAATTTTCATTCGTTTCCGGAAAAAAATCGTTTTAGAAAAAAAAAATTATTTATTTTTTCGGGACACGTGTCGCCCGTACGGCCGTACCGCAATATATGGACCGTACCTGAACATTTACCTTAACATTGATCCCTATGTGTCCTTGGATTCTTCTTTTGTTACTTTGATCGTTGTTCGTAGTTGATTGGAACGCAGATTTGTGGTAATTAATGACTTGTCCAAAGATATCGCAATAGTCCTTTAAAACCGATATGATCTTGTTGCTTGCTTCTACATTAGGTTTAGTGAAGACTATAACATCATCAGCAAAGATAGGAAATGTATTCTTGTTCCATTTTTTGTGATAGAAAATCCCACATCCCTAGGATTATCGATTGTCAATTTCTGTATATTTCGGGCGATTACCTCCGCACAAAGGTTAACACAGAGAAGGGAGAGATGGTCGCCTTAACGAAGTCCTCTTTGTGGTGCAAAGAGGTTGGTAAGAAAATCATTAATTAAGATAGAATAGAGGATATAGAAATACATTTTTGAATTCATTCTCAAAATTTTTCTCCATCTTCATAGACATTTTTTCCAAAAAATAAAATATATATCTTACCTATCCTATTTAAAAATTAATAAAAGTAAATCATTGCCCTTCTCCTATGTTAGTGATAAATTGATGATTTGATAATTATCCTTAACAATAGTAAATGTTGATAACGATGGTTCTCAGGTGACGCACTGACTCGTCAGCCGCATGAAAGTGACGATAGAGAATTCAATGGAGGTGACGAGAACCTACCTGCTATTATCAATAACTTTGGTGAGAAGAAATATTCATAAAGAAACAAATTTTGTATTCTCACTTCCAAACGGGACATAGCAAAATCTTGCGTCTGTATCTGCATTTTGCGATATCCATCCATTCTCTCGCCCTTAGTTGTGCGGCTACGTCCATCCGCTTCTTCTTTCGCACAGCAACCCCCATCCGATACAGGAACAAACCCAAATCGCTTCTCAATCTCCTTCAATGTTGGTTAAAGTAGATTCCCAGTTTCTATTTATCAATTAGAAGGTAATGGTTACTTCACCACAAATTTCCATGTCGATTTCGTTATCCTACCATGTTTTCTTTCTTCTTTTCTTCCACCTTATTTGACCCTCAAACCTCATGCGCTCAATTTAGGTTATAGTCTTACAATTTGGGTGATCATCGGGTGGTGTGTGTTGCGAATTTAGTCAATTAGGGTTTAATGTCGCGTTGTTGGAAGATTTGGTCCCTCAACGTTCGTCGTTTTTTGTTTATGTTACGACCCTTACCGTCTAATTTCTTGTCAATTGCAATTGCAATTGCACAATCATAGTGATCAGTGGCATTATATCTGAAAGGGGCCATTCTAGGATATAACAATTTAGTCATCTGGCTTACAGATTACGATCTTTAGTCCTGTATTAAATCCCTGCATCTTGTACCAGATGCCGGAATCTTTTGTTAATTTTTTGTACATCATTTCTGCAGGCTTCTTCTGGATTTGATTATTCAAAACAGCATTGAAAGTTACTATTTATAGTCTGCCTTCTATCACAAGTATCCACTTGCATCATGTTGCAACTCCTGAAGTTTAGTATAGGTGGCGTTGCAGCTAAGGCTATTAAGTTTACAGAGGTGTCCTAACATTCTGTTAGCTACTTATTGGTCTGAGGAATCTTAGCAGACGGAAACGGCTGTTTCAATGGAGTGGAAGGGCATGCTTTACTCTTTCTTTTTCCTTGTAAAAGTTGTTGAGTCCTCAAGCAGATCTTTAAATATGTGGTCTCTGGAACTTGATAGTGGACGAACAATCCTCCATAACTGGACAATCATCAGTTCTGGCATGTTTGTGCTTGTTGCTTTTTTGCTCTCCGGGTATCTTATCTGCCAGCATCTAGGTTCTTACAATCAACCAGAGGTCAGTTTTTCATCATATCAAGATTTTCTGGATAATTTATGTGTAAATGGCCCTTTTGTTGTATCATCTTCATATGGATATTTCTTTTGCCCCACTTTCTCTGTATTGATAAGCAGGAATTCCTTATAAAAAAATTTGTTGGAATCTGTTCCTGTTTTCTTTTTCTGTTTCTTAAGTAGGCAGTTTTTTCTCTTCAATTTGATTTCAGGAGCAGAAGTTTTTGATTGGACTAATACTGATGGTTCCTGTATATGCATTAGAATCGGTATGTTGATTTCTTTCAATGGTATAGCTTTTTTCCTATTCCATTTTTTATGAGAAACATGTATTTTTTTAATGACTTGCTTGGAAGATTTTCTTCTATGCACATTCGCCTTATACTTTTTTATCAACTTTTTTTTTCGTGCTCACAGTTCTTGTCACTGCTGAATTCAAGAGCTGCATTCAACTGTGAAGTAATTCGTGACTGCTATGAAGCCTTTGCATTGTACTGCTTTGAGAGATATCTTATTGCTTGCTTAGGTATATGAAAAGTCTGACTAGCTTGTTTATCTTCATGTGGTTTTAATTTTTTGTTACCGATGGAAAGTTTAGTTTCTCCTTGTTTATCTCTTATCCTGATGTATGTTTTGAAATACTTCCCTTTTTAGGAGCACGTGTTTCTATCATGATGTTCTTCATCTGTAACAATGGTTATAATGTCTTACAGGTGGGGAGGATAGCACTATTGAATTTATGGAACGCAAAAGTGTCATAACTACTAGTGCACCACTTCTTGAAGAAGCATATAGCTATGGAGTTGTAGAGCATCCGTTCCCTCTAAACTTCTTGCTCAGGGAATGGTATCTTGGAGCAAACTTCTATTACGCTGTCAAGATAGGGATTGTTCAATATGTATGTACCTGAAACTTCAAAAGGCTGTTGATAAGTTTCCTGCTGAAGGTTCTCACTAAAATTTATAGCTCATGAACACTTAACTTTCACTTTTTTCAGATGATAGTAAAGATGATTTGTGCACTAATGGCAATGGTTTTGCAAGCCTTTGGTGTTTATGGAGAAGGGAAGTTTCAGTGGAATTATGGGTAATAATTCATGTGGCTTATTATGATATCAATGAAATGTATACGAGTTAACTCGAAAAAAACAATGATTGGTAGATTATATTAGAACACTACGAGATTTGATTGGTTGAACTACCTGGATCATGTGGTTCAGTGGTCAAAGGTAATCTAAAATGTGATACTTGCAGGTATCCATACTTGGCAGTAGTTCTTAATTTCAGCCAGACTTGGGCTCTGTATTGCCTGGTTCAATTCTACGCTGTCACAAAGGATAAGCTTGCACCAATCAAACCTCTAGCCAAATTTCTGACATTCAAATCAATCGTATTCTTGACATGGTGGCAAGGAGTTGCTGTTGCGTTCCTTTTCTCCATAGGAGCTTTTAGAGGATCCCTTGCACAGGAGCTAAAGACACGTATACAAGACTACATAATCTGTATTGAGGTCCGTTAGTGCTATTTGTTTACTCTCTCTTTGTTCCTCATTGATGTGTATTTGTGTGCATGTCTTGCCTATTCTTATTTATATAAACATTATATATATGGGTCGTAAGTAGCTCTGAGATGATAATGATTTATTTTATCGTGGTCACAACGAAGTCATTGCTTTTACATCCAACTGTCACAACAGATGGGCGTGGCAGCTGTTGTCCACTTATATGTGTTTCCAGCAGTACCTTACAGACGCGGGGAAAGATGTGTTAGGAATGTAGCAGTCATGGATGACTATGCTGCTTTAGGCAATCCGCCTGATCCAGAGGAGGTTCTAGACTGTGGCAAGTTTACCAAAGTCAGGATGGCCCGACCTGATGAAAGGGAAAAGCGGTTAAGCTTTCCTCAATCCGTTCGAGACGTGGTCGTTGGAAGTGGTGAAATTGTAAGGAATTTTATCCCTATAACCAATAAATATATGTTGGTTATCCCCCAGCTTTTGATTGTGTTCTACTTTGCCTCTTACAGATTGTAGATGACATGAAGTACACAGTCTCCCACGTGGTAGAGCCAGTGGAGAGGGGAATCGCAAAAGTAAACAAGACTTTCCATGAGATATCCGAAAATGTGAAACGATTAGAACTTCGAAAGAAATCGAAAGATGACACTGAAGTCCCTTTGGATTCATGGAATAAGGAGTTCTCTGAAGTTCATGAAGCCGATGGGAGCATCAGTGACAGCGGTTTGTCCTTTGGCAAGAGACAACAAGGAAGATCAAAAGCAGCAAATCCATCTAGATTTCGGTTTAGATAGACATTAGCAGACGTATTAAATAGCTGAATTGGGTCCTGATGCTTCATAGCTTCATGAGTTGCTCACAACTAATCATTATACTTGTCCAAGTCCTTACTGAACTAAACAAGAGGTAGTCTTCTGACTGATAGAGGGGGAGAACCAGTTTTCAGCCCCCACGGAATTGGAGTTTAGAACTGCATTCTCCATGTAGCACAAAGAGGCCTGAATGATGACGTCCTGAAGACGCGTCAACTGTACAGAAAATCGAAACAATGTCTACTACTAGTACTAAACTCAACCTGCGGGATTGAAAAATCGCAGTGAAAAAGAGACTTTCTGAAAATCGGTCCTGTAACTGTACATTCTGCTCTTATGCAGTTCTCCTATCTCTTGTTAGTAGGATGTCGTTTTTTGGTTTTGATTTCACAAGCTAAAATCCGTGCGCTTATGAAAGAATTACACTTTTCAGAAGGCGTTGATTTGCGCCTGCGCCATTTAACTTATACAAGTTCCAGCTCATGTTTCGCTTGGAGACATTGCAACTATTTTTACAGGATTACTATACAGCCATTTAATGTAAGTGTCCATACATGTGCTTGTGAACCAAATACCACAGTTCGAAGCCCATTTTGAAATGCAACACTTTGTCATCCTTCCAAGGCTACTTGCAGGCTTGTGTACGTTGTGGTTATGCTCCAGTATTTTCCTTCCTTGTTCGGCAAATCATACCAACTCATAAAACGGCCTTTGACATAGACCTTTGTACTTCACCGAGTGACTATGCCCCATGGTAGAGGGCCAGAGTAAGGAGTTGTCCCACAGTTTCTAAACAAGGCTTTGATTTCAGGACATCCATTAGGGTAAGGAATCCATCTGTGAAAAGGATCCCGCCGTAGCTTCTTTCGGTGGAGTGAACCGGTGCATCCATATGGGTCGTTCTCAAACTGCGCTCTCACCACTGCTTCTCCTTTCCTTGCCGATTCTCTAGCTGTTGCAGAAGCAGTGGTGGCCACGTAACTGAACCTCGACTCTGGAAACCCAATTGCAGATCGGTGTAAACCAGCAAATCTCTCCTCTTTAAAATCGTAACTCACAACCTGATCAACAGTATAATAGATTAACATGTGATTAGTTGGAGCCCTATTAGCAACCAAAAGTAACAGTAAGTCCATAAGAGTGTGCTTTTAATACTGTACAACTGATTTAATGCAAACTCACATTGATCTTGAACTCACCCTCGGTTCGCTTGTTCTTTCTTTGATTGGAATGATCTTGATTCTTTGTTTTTTCGTTTTGCTCTTATAATTCATGGATCTTTTTCAGCATGATGGTAAGTCGATTTATTCAACCTCTCGATACATGATGTATGTCTAGTCTATCCGAACCAATTTACTTTATAAAAAAAAAACATAACAAAAATCCTATAAATGTAAACATGGTGATAAAAGGACTAAATATGGGCGGATACGTCTCTAATATGATAACGTCATACATAACATACTGTCATATGAAACAAGTATAACAGGGACTTACAGTTATATTTTGAGGATACGTGCCAGTCAGCTCACGGAAACGACAAACACTAAAGAGCAAGTTCTCAAAGCTATCCCTAGCATGCTCTTCTGTTAGTGCTCGCCCCCTCATGCTTTCTTGCTCCCCTGCATATACAGTATGAATAGCATAAGGACGGTGTGGATAGAACAACAATCATGGAGGAAAATTATAATTTTCCATTCAATAGTTAAAATGGATCCAGATACAAACTGATTATGTTTCCTAAACTTATTACCCGATATCTCCTGGAGAACGGTGAGTTTCCCAACAGAACTTCAAAAATTATATGTAAATCGCATTTATAGATCATAGGTTACCATTTTATTTAATGTCAACTGACTATACTTGTTGACAAACTCAAGAAAAATGTCAATCCTTTTCCACTTCAATGGAATTCTTGTAAACAGCTAAATAAGCTACAATCATGGTCATACCCTTGCACATATAATCCAATCTGTGTTCAACTTGAAAACATGTACTCATGAAACATAAATAAAAACTTTATACCATCTATCCTATCGCTAGAATGGATTCAGAGTCATCCAACTTATAAGTTAATTGATTTTTTCTATATTCCTATCATATAATATCTCCTTTATTTCATACTCCCGAATTCCATAGAGAAAAGCGAACATAATAAGGTACCGAAATCACAGTGAATACAGCAAAGGTTCCGAACTTTAAGCACGAAAGAAAGAGTAAGAAACAACTCGTAAAACCAACTATGGAGTAACCAACTGGTATATTGACCTGACACTATTATCTTAGGCAAGAAGAGGTGCTAAAAACCTAAAACTGCAAGACTTTAGACTATTCTTTGTTTATAGTTCGTCTAAATCAAAACTAGGCATGATCAGTAAACTTATAGAACTAAACTTCATTACTGTACTACAAGGATCCCTCCAAAATAGTTATACCTTCAATAGGACAGGAAGCATCACATCAACAATATAGTCTTTTTAGTGGGTACTATTCAAACGAAATCAAGCAAGCTGAGTAATGAGCTCACCAAACCAACCGTAAGAATCAGCAACAAGCCAATAACTTTGTGCTTCACTGCGTGGACCAGCATCCTTTCGAGTCTCCCCACCGCTGAATAACAACAAAGATGAATCATCCTTGGCTGCAGTTTGAACGCCTTCTTTTATATGGCCAACGAAGGTAGCAGCCTGGCCAGGGTGCTTTTGGTAGGACTCCAACAACCACGAGTCTTCATTATCAAATTTGCCACAATTACTACTAGTATATACTGAATGTCCAGCAACCATTACAAGATTCTTAAGCTTAGAAAAGGGATATGAATCCGAATCTGAATCTGAATCAGAATGTGCATATACATCAGCTCTTTTGTAGGCCCTCATTGTTTGGTTCCGGTTCTTATACGATAAAAGAAGGAAAAAGAATCACGACCCCAAATAACAATGCTAAGAAAAAGACCAAGTATGGGTGCAATTTGTAATGGTACTTGATATAGTTGGCAAAGGACTTAAGCATTACGGTGGGTCTAAATTCAGAACTTTTGGTCCTTTTAGGGTTTCTGAAAGTCAGAGATTCAACATCAAATTCTCCTCTTCGGTAAGCGTTAAAAGACCTGGGACTATTCGACGCGAATGGGTGTACATTCATTCTACAGACTACGAAAATCTCTGATGCTAAACTAACAGATCAAAAATAATCAGATGTATTCTAAAAGATAAAAGAAGATGATAACTGTAAGACTGAAGTATACCCAGATGAGACTACGAGGGGCACTGAAATTGTAAAGATGCGATATAAGAACAAGATCTGATTGTGAGCTCACCCAGTGATGATTAGTAAGAAAGAACGAGGGGTTAGCACACGAATTAACGAACAATAATTCTTTCTCTCTATAAAAAAAAAAAAAGAAAAGGGTAGGGGTCCTGTAAGGGTACAGCCTCGTTCAATAAGGCTTGGTTGAAGACGAAAATAGACGAAATTGCAGAATTTTTTATGTTCATCTCCTTACATTTTTTTTTAATAGTGGAAGCAAGTTCGATCTCATAGACAGCGCATCGACTATTGGATTAAAAGGTCAAAAGAGATCGGCATACGGACAAATCGTCATGAATGATCAAAACTTAACAAAACCTGAAAGCGGGAACATATTATGGGAAAACAGAATGATCAAGTCCGCCGGAAGCGACGAGCATGTTCATATTCGAAGGAAGTACACAAGCAGGAAATCTCAGGAACAGTTGTGGACACCTCAGATTTGGACTCCAACAAAGCCGCTAGCAGTCGATCACATATTCACGCTTCCTTCTCGACAAACACTCGAAAACGTCACCAAAGATAGCATCAAAATAGAGAAGACGAAGCTGCAACACACAGGTCGCGTGATATAAAATGTGTAAAACTTTGATAGTTTAAAGAGCATGATTTACAAGGGTGCACGGATATCGTGATAAAAATTGTTGCAAGAAGAATTTGTTACAAAGTAAGGCATAACGAAAAAATACACACAAGCAAATAAACAGGAAAGGATTCAAAACAATAAGTAAATAATGTAGGTCATACATCCTGCAAAGGCTCCAAAAATTTTGCTCCAAAGAAAACAAAATTAGACAAGATCTTCGTCTTCCTCTTCACAAAAGAGTGGAATGCTCAATTGCTCTTAATCAGGGTATTTTTGATGATCACCAAGGTAGAGAAAACTTATCAGCAGCATTTGTCAAGGTTTTTAGATCCGAGTAACTGACCATGAGATTTTTGGGTGTACAAGTTCATACAGTTAGATTGTTCAAGTGAGGTTTGACCCCTGTTTAGTTTGCTTTGTCTTGGAAGATCCGTCGACCACCGTCGGTCCGAAAAGAGATCTGAAGCAAACCAAGGGATCAGATCTAAGTGTAACACCCCAAATCTGCAGAATTTGGAATATCAAGGGTTAGGACCACATAGTGGGTCGTGACCCTAGCCCGACAGTAAGTTCATCGGATCTTGCAATACGGCACAAATAAATATAAAACTAAATAGATAAACCAGTAATATCATAAACCGAAGTGTAAGAAAACACACAGCCGAGATCCGAAACCGTACAACAATGTATTAGTCATACAAGCCCACGTATCACGTCCTATATGTACGAAAACACTCGACTAATCACTCCACCGGATCATCCTGCAATTGGTATGTCATGTAAAACCTCTACAACACGGTATAAATCGTTAGCTAACAATCTACGAATAAGAATAATGGTAATAGCACACACAACACATAATCACATCATACCATAAAGCATGCTCACACATAAACCATTTATTATCTTCATCAAATGATGCCATTACTAATTCATTCATGTGTGATACGAGGAGGAAAGCAACCTCGCCTTTGTCCCCTTTCACCACACAGGTTTGGAACTGGTGTCAATCATCACCATCTGGTGGACTGGTCGTAGAGAACCCCATAGCTGCCCCGTTTTGAACTAGACAACTTATCACCTCCAGTTATCATACATTTGGGTCAATTAATACATATGGTCACTAGTCCGGTTAGGTTATCAAATATTACACAAATAAACACACACTACTATTAATATCACTCCAACTCATAAAAGTCAGCTAAGTGAGTCCAAAGGAGTTACCTGTCACAAGGTAATCTCAATCACAATAATCATGGTTTCCCTTAAGAAACTATCAGTGTCTGTAAACAAGGCACGCAAATATCAATCAGTATCCACGGGCTAGGAGATTCCACCTCCTAGTCTTCAAGATCCCGCAAGATCATGAACCATAACATAATCCTCAATATCTCATCGAATATCCTCAAAGACACCCAAGGCGTTCAACACAATATACCATCCTCAATCTCAAATCTAATCCTAATTTAATTCATTAAATTCACCAAAATAACATTTTGCCCGCAAGCAACTTTGAACCCATGTTAGCATGAAATATTGTGATATATTAGGCACGTTTTCTAAGTATATTTGATCCATTATGATAGTCATTGATTAAGCATTGATGCATTTGTGAGCTAGTTCGCCTACATTGTCGATATGGATGTCTACACAAGCTTTATGTTGATTATAGGTGATTAAGGACTATTTCCGAACGGAATTGAGCAAGGATAGAGATGATTGAGCATGTCCATGGATTGAGGACATTCATAGGAGCCAAGGCAGTGCCAACTTGAGGAATGCACGAGGCTAAGGAAGAATCACGTTCTTGCCCTAAATCACGCTCTAAAATACGGCCGTACTACATTCCACGTTCAAGTCCACGGCCGTGGAACCATGCAAGGGAAGCGTGGTTCATTCCAGTAGCTTCTACGGTTGTGGAATCATTGATTTAAACCGTGTTGATTTCCACGCTCTAAATTACGGTCGTGGAACCTTCCACGACCGTGATCTTGACGATCTTTTTCGCCACACTTTAAGCCACGATCTTTTAAAAGATTGGGCCGGGCCAAAAGTTTATCATACACTATAAAAGGACGGACGAAGGGAGATTCCGTCACCTCTGCTTAGATGCACTTTCGCCTACGCCGCGACTTAGAGATCTTTGCGACTTTTTGCAAAAGACGTACTTTGCATTCATCTTTGGAGTTGCTCTAATCTCGCACTTTGGTGGAGATTGTGATTGAGATTTCCGGATTGACGGAAGATCGAAGATTCGGAAGATTGTTTGCAAGAAGATTCCTCTTCTTGTTTAGGTTTGATTTAGAAGACGGATTGAAATCCCGTTCTTCCTTCTTATCTAAGATTGTGTTTGTTTGTTCTATTCCGAATCTAGTGACGATATTTGTTCTTGATTGTGACTTTGAGATTGGTTTGAATTTTATTGAAGGTTTTCGGAAGTTTTCACCTTTCAATCTTTTAATTCTTGAATTTGATATCAATATGACTATTGTTGGCTAAAAACCCTTAACGATTCTAAGGTGAAGGGTTGATAGTTGTGGCTTAGATGATGATAGATCGATCGTAAACAGATTGGACCCTGAGAGTTAGAAAGAATCGCCGACGAACCCTAAATTACGGCCTGTTCTTGAGTCCACGACCGTGGAACTTCAAGAACTAACCGTGATTTCCCTTAAGTTTACGAACTTGCTTTTACTTTAATCCAAAGTTAAAGATTTGCTTTAACTTAGTCTTGGCTTGCCTTTTCTAGGTGGTAGTGAAGCCTCAACAACCTCTACCTCGATTGTGTGTGTCACAACCTTAATCGGTTTAGTTAGTCTTGATCCTTGGATTACAAGTTTGGGTATTTGACGTTAATTTTTACCTTTAGAACCTTTCTATATTGAAGCCTCAACAACCTGTATAGAGAGTGTCTTGTAGGTGAGTCATATAAGGTTTTTGGAACTTCACCGTACGATTACCTTACATTAGCATACCTTTGCATATCTCAACTCTGTCCTTATATCTTTAGTATATCTTGAATCGATTGCCACAGCTGGATACTTGGATCTTTAGGATTGTTGTTTTCCCAATAATTCGAAAAGCTCTTACATTTAATTGCTTGATAATCTACAATTGAATTTGTTCCCCCCAAATCCCTGTGTTCGATACTCTGGAATTCTTGCTCAACTATATCAATCCGTACACTGCGGGTTCGCTTGCTTGATTTCTAGTTTTATAATTAAAGCTTATTTGCACGCACGCTAAGTGGCGAACAAGTTTTTGGCGCCGTTGCCGGGGATTTGGTATAGGCCGAATTCGGTAGCCGGTTGTCAAGCTTGGGAGCTTGCTCTCGTTATTTGATATTTCTTTGAGTGCATGCGCAGGTCTAGGAACACCGAGGATCTCATACCTCTTGATCAAGAGCTTGAGAAAACTTTAAGGCAAAAGCGCAAGGAAAAGAAGATGGCTGAAGAACACGAACGTGATCTTCAAGCGGAGTTGGCGGAGAAAGAAGCTCAACTCCAATGGAATGAGAATATTCGCCGGGATGAAATGGATCGTCATCAATCTCAAGTTAACGATCTAAAAGATATGATGTTCCAGATGAGGATAGAATTAAGCAACCTTAAGAATAAGGGAAGTAAGAAATCCTCAAGACAGGCATCAAGATCAAGAAGAAGAAGTCATTCATCCGCCGATGATAGCGATTCCTCCATGCCACCACTAGAGGAAATTGATCCCACGATCAATGTGAATCCTTTCCATCCACCGGGAGCTGCTAATCGCCGCATTCCACCTAGGAATGCGAGGATTGAACGTGTAGATGATGAGCCAAGAACTCTTGGCCAAAGGATGGATCCAACACAACAACCGCGCCGTTTGGGCGTGAATTTTGATGCTGATGATGCCGGGTTTAGCTTCAACCCGCAGGTTATTACTCTTGTTCGCCAAAATCAATTTGGCGGAACAAGCGCTGAATCTCCTCACCAACACTTGCAAAACTTTGAGTGTATGATGGAGACAATGAAGCCGAAGAATGCTACTACCAACAACTATAAGCTCAAGCCTTTCTTCTTCTCCTTGAAGGGGAAAGCGTTGTCTTGGTACCAAGCTCTTCCTAGTGGGAAACTAGACACGTGGGAAGACCTTTCCGCGGAGTTCCTCACCAAATTCTTTCCGCCATCCAAAACGGCGGAACTTAGAGGTAAGATCAATGCATTTTCCATGAGATCTAACGAAAGTTTGTTTCAATCTTGGGAAAGGTTTCAAGATTTGCTTTTGGTTTGCCCTCATCATGGCATATCCAAACTTGCCTTGCTGGAAATATACTATAAGGGGCTGGATGTGGAGACACAATTCAAGCTTCAATCCCTCTAATGTGGTACATTCATGGACATGAGGGAAGATGATGCTTGGGACTTCATTGAGAAGCAAGCAAGGGTCATAGAGAAGTATTCCCACCGGAAAGTGGAGGGAAATCGTGTGGAGCAAGGAGCAAAGCTCACACATGAAGCTCAAAATCAGATTTTCTCCCTCAACAATGAGATCAAAGAGTTGAAGGAGGCTATCAAGACCAACTTTCCAAAACAACAAGGAAAGGATGTTGGTTATTTGGGCAACAACAACAATGGCGGTGATAACACAAACCGCAACAACAACAACAATAACCGGAACAACAACCGGAACAATTGGAATGGAAACAACAACAACCGGAACAACAATTGGAACAACAATAGGGGTTCAAATAACAACAATTGGCGCTCCAATCAACAAAATTACGGTAACTCTTATCCTTCCAATTCTAATTCACTAACTCCACCTTCCTCTTCCTCTACTCCTTTGAAAAGCCAGGGGCAATCATCCAATGGAGGAAACAATTCGGGGAAGGAGAAGCCCGATCCCATGTTGGAAACGATCTTGGGAAAGCTACAAGGGTTGGAGAACCGCATCATTAAGGTTGATGATCAAATTTCTAAGGTTGATAAAGCCCAAAAGGTTTTAGAAAACCAAATGTTCAGCCATGCGGAGGAAGTTCCTAGGAATCAAGGGAAACTTCCAGGAAAGACGGAGGACAACCCTAAGGGAAGGGTTATGGCAATCACAACTAGGAGCGGAGTGAATACCACCGATCCGCAGCCTAAGTTTGTTGAAGTCCCCGTAGAGAAAGACAAGGAGAAGGGGAAGGAGAAGGAAGATGTCTACGTTCCTCCTCCAGCTTACAAACCTCCCCTACCATTCCCTCAATCTAGAGCGAGAGCGCGCCTAGATAAACAATTTGGTAAGTTCATAGAACTCATGAGTAAGCTGCATATTAATATACCTTTCATTGATGCTATTGTAGGTATGCCGGCTTATGGCAAGTTCTTAAAGGAAATCCTCTCTAACAAGCGAAAGCTTGAGGATTTCGGTGAGGTTAAGATGAGTTCGGATTCTTCGGATCTCATCAAGACCATGAAGGAGAAAATGCCCCCAAAGCTGAAGGATCCGGGGTCATTTTGCATTCCCATAGGAGTGGGAGATGTCACATACGATGCGTTATGTGACTTGGGAGCAAGTGTGAGCATCATACCACTTGCATTATGTAGGAAGATCGGTTTAGGCGACCCTAAACCAGTGAAGATGACGTTGTACATGGCGGATCGATCCATTACTCGCCCCGTCGGTATTGTAGAAGACGTCCCGGTCAAGCTAGGTAAATTCTTTGTTCCCATTGATTTTGTCGTGCTTGACATTCCTGCAGATAGTCCGGTCCCGATCATACTCGGAAGACCGTTTCTTGCAACTTCCGGCTGCATAGTCGATTGCAAGAATGGTAGACTCGCTTTTGATATAGGAGAAGAGAAGGTAGAGTTCGTTCTTTCCACTCTAGTGAAGGAGCCAATCTTTGATGAGGATATATTCAATATCCAAGATGAAGAAGGGTTGTCTAGGGAGGAGGTAAGTGCTATTCTCTTCAACGATCCTTTACAAAAGGTTATCACTATGAGTCTAACAAATGTAGGGGAAGAAGAGGAGTGCAATGAGGCAATTGAAGCCTTAGAAGCACAAGAAGAGATGTATGAAGTGGAGTTTGAAAAACTCCACGATGAGGCAGAAAACATGAGAATCCACGGCCATACACTATATTCCACGGCCGTGGATTTCACAAACAAAACCGTGTCCCACTCCAGAGAGTTATACGGTCGTGGAGGAAACAAAGCAACCGTATTTCCCTTCCACGCCCTAAACCACGGCCGTGGAGGACATAGGGAAAGCGTGATTTTGGCCGTGGAAAGGAGTGATCGAGACACTTCTTCAACTTCTTTTGATTCTTCTCCCACACCTTCAACACCCTTAGAAACTTCTAAGGAAACATCGGATGCTCCTCAAGGATCATTGGAAGCTCCGAAAGCGATGGAGCTAAAACCACTTCCTACTCATCTAAGGTACGCTTTTCTAGGACCTAATTCTACCTTTCCGGTTATTGTTAGTTCCGATCTAAGCATAGATGAACATAATCAGCTCATGATTGTCCTTAGGAAACATAGGAAAGCTCTAGGCTACACTATTGAGGACTTAGTAGGAATTAAACCCTCCCTATGTATGCATAAGATACTAATGAAGGAAGATTTTAGAACTTCAAGACAACCTCAAAGGCGGTTGAATCCGACCATGAAGGAGGTTGTCAAGAAGGAAATTCTTAAACTTCTTGATGCAGGTATCATCTACCCTATCTCCGATAGTAAGTGGGTGAGTCCGGTTCAAGTAGTTCCGAAGAAGGGAGGAATGACGGTCGTCACCAACAAGAACAACGAACTCATTCCTACCCGAACCGTAACAGGATGGCGGATGTGCATCGACTATCGCAAGCTTAACAACGCGGCGAGGAAGGACCACTTCCCACTACCCTTCATCGATCAAATGCTTGAAAGGTTGGCGCAATATTCGCACTTTTGCTATCTTGACGGTTATAGTGGTTTCTTTCAGATCCCGATACACCCGGATGATCAGGAGAAGATCACATTCACGTGCCCGTGGGGTACGTTTGCTTATAGGAGAATGCCGTTCGGGCTTTGCAACGCCCCAACCACCTTTCAACGGTGCATGATGGCCATCTTCTCCGAATACATTGAGGAAATCATGGAGGTCTTCATGGACGACTTCTCTGTATACGGTTCCTCTTTTAACGATTGCCTTTCTAACCTTTCTCTTGTTTTACAAAGGTGTGAAGACACTAACCTAGTTCTTAATTGGGAGAAGTGTCAATTCATGGTTAAGGAAGGAATTGTTTTAGGACACTTAATCTCTATTAGAGGGATAGAGGTGGATAAGGCGAAAATAGAAACCATAGAGAAACTTCCTCCCCCAACTTCGGTGAAAGGGATAAGGAGTTTCCTAGGACATGCTGGATTTTATAGACGTTTCATTAAAGACTTCTCTAAAATTTCAAAACCGCTCACTAATCTATTGATGAAGGATGTAGTTTTTGAGTTTTTGCAGGAATGTTTGGATGCGTTTAACACAATTCGGCAAGCTCTAATTTCAGCACCTATTATCCAACCTCCGGATTGGACTCTTCCCTTTGAGGTTATGTGCGATGCTAGTGACGTAGCTATAGGAGCTGTTCTTGGACAACGAAAGGAAGGACGAACCCATGCCATATACTATGCTAGCAAGACGCTAGATGAAGCGCAACTCAATTACGCCCCTACCGAAAAAGAGTTTTTAGCCATTGTCTATGCTATTGACAAGTTTCGCTCTTATCTTGTAGGTGCAAAGGTGATTGTCTACACGGATCATGCTGCGATCCGGTACCTCCTTGCGAAGAAAGATGCGAAGCCAAGGCTAATTAGATGGATTCTTCTCCTACAAGAATTCGATCTAGAGATCCGCGACAAGAAAGGTTCAGAAAATTCTGTTGCGGATCATTTGAGTCGCCTAACACATCTAGAGGACGACCACTTGCCTATAGATGACTCCTTCTCAAACGAACACCTACACATTATAGAGGAGTGCATCGACGTGATCTCCAAAGGTAACGAACCATGGTTTGCTGATTTTGTTAACTATTTGGTTTGTCAGGAGATACCGCCCGGACTATCCTACGCACAAAGAAAGAAGTTCTTTAAGGATGTCCGGGAATACTTTTGGAATGAAACTCTCCTCTTTAAGAGAGGTCCGGATGGCATTATTCGGCGATGTGTGCCGGAAGATGAGATGCAAAGTGTCATCCGCCATTGTCACTCACTCCCATGTGGAGGACACGCTAGTTCGAACAAGACTAGCGCAAAGGTATTGCAATCTGGATTCTTTTGGCCTACTTTGTTTAGAGATGTGCAATCCTTTGTTTCTTGCTGCGATGCTTGTCAAAGAACAAGTAATATCTCTAGGAGGAATGAGATGCCCCTCAACAACATCCAAGAGGTGGAAATTTTCGATGTTTGGGGAGTTGACTTCATGGGACCGTTCCCATCCTCTTGTGGAAACCAATACATACTATTGGCGGTAGATTACGTTTCTAGATGGGTGGAAGCAATTGCCTCTCCCACCAATGATGCCATGGTGGTGGTTAAGTTCTTTAACAAGACCATCTTCCCGTGATTTGGGACACCAAGGACTATCATTAGTGATGGAGGTTCTCACTTCATTGCCCGGCGCTTTGAAGCTCTTCTAGCTAAGTATGGGGTTACTCACAAGATCTCTACCCCATATCATCCACAAACTAGTGGACAAGTTGAGATCTCAAATAGGGAGATCAAAGGAATTCTAGAGAAAACGGTTTCAAGGACTAGGAAGGATTGGTCTTTGAAGCTTGATGACGCATTGTGGGCGTACCGGACTGTGTACAAGACACCCATAGGAACCACACCATACAACCTTGTGTATGGGAAGTCTTGTCACTTACCGGTGGAGTTGGAGCACAAAGCGTTTTGGGCCATCAAGTGGTTGAATTTCAGCATGAAGGAAGCGGGAGAGAACCGTCTCTTGAACCTTAATGAGCTGGAAGAACTCCGCTTGAACGCCTATGAAAACGCCAAGATCTATAAGGAGAGAGCAAAGCGTTGGCATGATAAGCATATCATTCCAAAGGACTTCAAAGAAGGAGATCAAGTTCTCCTCTTCAATTCAAGGCTTCGCCTCTTTCCAGGTAAGCTTAAATCTCGTTGGACCGGACCTTTTCTAATCAAGCGTATTTTCCCCCATGGTGCAGTTGAAGTATGGGGTGAAGCGGGCGGAAGCTTTAAGGTGAACGGCCAACGACTCAAGAAGTATACGCCGGAACTCCAAGCTGAAGAGTTCGCGCCTACCGCACTCGAATAAGTGCGAATTTGGTCTAGCTACGGACCTTAAACAAAGCGCTTCTTGGGAGGCAACCCAAGGTATTGCATTTTTGTTTTTGTTTTCGATTCATAGTTTAGCTTAGTTTAGACGTTTTTGCTTTGTTTTGCCTTCGATTCCTTCCGGTATGTTCGTGTTTTTGGATGTAGGAACGATGGAAAAGGAAAAGGGAAGGGTAATATTGAAGAAAAGTGACGAAACTTGGACTTTGGAGCTTTACAGAGAGTTCCACGGCCTAAACCACGGTCGTGACAACTATAGTGACCGTAATTTCCAAAAGCCTTTGAAAAATCACCAAAACCACGGTTCCGTACATTTCCACGGCCGTGGAACCCCCCGACAGACCGTGATTTTCAAAATTTTGCCTGTCACTATATAAACCACGTTCTTCACAAAAACACTCCACAAATACCCAATTCCACGACCCAAATCGCTGATTCCACGCCCCTCCTCCCAAATCTTCGTTCGTTAACCGTTTTCAACGATTCTTCTTTCCAAATTGAAGCAAATTCGACCACCAACGAGATCCAAGCAACGAATCAAGCGGCAAATCACCAAGGAACACACAATTCGGATTTTAAAATCCGAAACCTAGGTTTTTTCCCCTCTTCTTGATCTTTGTCAATTTGGGTTCGTTTTTGCTAGAAATTATAGGAGAACTGCTTGAAACTGGAAGGAATTAGACTAGGGCTGCCTGATTGCTGAATTTGAGTGCTGTTTGTTGAGTTTTGAGAAAAACTGAGACGAACCACGGTCTCTAGCAGTTCCACGGCCGTGGAAATACCAAGAACATGCCGTAATTTTGAACAGTGATGGACTTCGTGAGGAGAGTTTCTGGGAGAATTAAGGAGAAGAAGAATGACCAAAACAAGAAGAGGAAGGGTAATCCCTCTTCTTCTTCATCCTCTAGGGCACCACCACCTTCCTCCCCTTCACCTCCATCCTCAC
The DNA here is from genome assembly GCA_033239045.1 of Fagopyrum esculentum. Lineage (NCBI taxonomy): Eukaryota > Viridiplantae > Streptophyta > Magnoliopsida > Caryophyllales > Polygonaceae > Fagopyrum > Fagopyrum esculentum. Next base: position 59,857,366 of record BSUD01000003.1, on the reverse strand, counting down.
CTTCATCACCCGCACCTCCTAGCCCTAGAGTACCGACCATTCATGAGGATCACCTCGATGCATTCGAGAGGATCCATGAGAGGGTTGTGATTGGACCTAGGTACTTATTGTTAGAGGATCTAGATCCTCTTAACATCATAGAGGACCTTACTTGGCTCTTGGATAGAGCCGGACTTATTGTCTTCTCGGCTATCCGAGAAGACGCTTATGAGGAGATTACAAGAGAGGTTGTGACGTCTTTTGAGCACAACCATGTGGATAGGACCGTTTCTTTCCGTCTTATGGAAAGAAAGTATGATTTTTCCATCCGTGAGTTTGGAACCTTCTTTGGGTTCCATGAGACCTTCAATGGTCGTTTTCCTAGTGGCGTTTACGCCAAAGATTTTTGGGAGGAGGTAGCTATGATATACGCCAGCGAGGACCGCTGGCAACCAGCTGACACCAAGGCTAAGTTGATGTATCACTTAGCCTTGAAGATTGCTCACCGTGTTCTTTCGGAGTGTCTCTTCCCTAGGACGGAGACACCTCAAAGATCAAGACGGATGAGCTATTTCTGTTGTATTCTATGTTGTATGGGCGCCGAGCTGACTGTGCCACCCTCTTAGCTGCTACTATGAGCAAGCTTAAGAACAAGAGGAAGGGAAACATTGGATATGGTGGGATAGTTACCCATCTTGCTAGGAGTTTGGGGGTTGATTTTTCTGCATCTACCCGCATACCAGCCGTACCCTTAGGACTTCATGCCTTCATGACTAGAGGTCTCATCTTCCCCACACATAGAGGTCCGCCTTATGCGGCCATGCCTTGGGAGAGCAGGATGGGTAGGGGTATTGAGTGGCTACAGGAGTACTCCATTATGGCTGGACGCCATAATTGGAAGGAGACGTTCGCTGCTATGCATGCGAACAGGATTGCAGCTCCTCCGTATGTCCCACCACCGCCCGTAGTTGAGGAGGAGGAGATGAGAGACCAGTATGAGGGTGGAGGAGGAGTAGAGCAGGAGTTTGGCACCTTTCCGGATCAGCCGGATGCGGCCCCCGATATGCCTAGACGTTCTCCACGTCCAGCCAGAGCTTCAGGATCGTCTTCTCGCCGCGCCAGCGTGAGTGAGAGACCTACTTGGATGGACACGCCTCCTGCATGGTATGGAGCTCCACCTCTATGGTCCGCACAACAGTCATCAACACCAGTACCAGCACCAGCACCAGCAGACGCGCCGGGGTGGTATAGTCATGCTCCAGGATGGTACGAGCAGATGCCGGATTGGGCTACTGGCCTTTCAGAAAGAGTAGGAGCATTGGAGATTCGAGCCGATGCTAGAGACGGACGCATGGATGACCTCGATCACATGATGAGAGACGTCTACCGCCAGCAGTTTGGGCGGCACTACGACTCCAGCTTCTCTCCATTCCCGCCTCCACTGGCGCCACAGTGATGATTTGCATGACCGTTAGCTTTAGCCGCTCCACCGCCATTTTGTGAGTCTTTTTCTTTCTTTCTTTTCTTTTCTTTCTTTTATTTGAACATTAGGGACAATGTTTGTTCCAAGTATGGGGTGGGGTGTGACTAAAAGTTTGTAATAACTCTTACTCACTATGTTTGCTTCTGTCGAGACTATCTTGCATGTTCATTATATTGTTGCACGTTTCATTATTGCATTGCATGAAAAAGAACTTGAAAAACCCATAAAAATTGAAAAATTTTGAAAATTTTATGCTTCTAAGTAATTGAGATGATTTCTATGATAATCGCTACTTGTGAATTGAGTATGATGACAATTGCATGCTTAAACGAATAGTGAATTGAAAAGAGATTGAATGAGTTGATTATGCTTCTTTTTGCAAATTTCATAATGTGATGAATGTTACCTAAATCATGTTGAGGAATTGAAGTTGAAATCACACTATAAGTTCTTATGCTTCTTGTTGAGATGATTAAGGCAATTCGATTTTCTTTCTTCTTTCTTTGATCATTTAGCCCCTCATTGAAATTATTGCCTCCTTTACCTATCCGGGAATTGGAGGAGTTGATTGATATTGGCATGTTTGATGTGGGAGGGCCATGAAAGCAATTATTTGCAATCAAAAGAATAGAAAGAAATTGTAGGTTTGGGGAAGTCAATCATGACGATGAGTAACTCGGCACCATTCACATAGCCGGGTGTTTGTGTCTTGCCAAAGTCGGATTGAGCGATATTCCTAGCGGATTATGGTATGTGCGCTAAGGGTTTGAGGCATCTCATAAAAATTGAGAAACGTCAATCTCCTAGGCTTCGGTTTTTGTGCACCTCTATCCATAACTCCAAAAGTAAAGTCGAAAAATGAAAGGAAGAGAGCGAAGCTCTAAGTTGAAAGTGCTGCGGAAACCGCAAGAGAAAAAGAAAAGAGTAGTTGTCCACTTTCCCGGATTCATGCACCACATTCCCTAAAAGTTTCCTTCCCTTTCCACATTCTAGACCTTTTTCTTTGAAAGTCCTTAAGATCAAAAGAATGTTATATGGCTTGGTGATCTAAATTGAAGTTTCTTATGATTGATTTTGATAATGTTTGAAGGTTATGATGCTTGTATGGAAATTTGATTGATCCATGAGTTTTCTTTACTCTTTACTCTTTGATTAAGTGTATGAAAGTCTTATAAACGATTGAAGCAAGATTTGAGAATGATCTATTGTTTAGAAGGCACATTCATCCAAAAGAAGTATTGCTTTGAGAAGGTACACTCATTTCATCCTAACTCTTGTTTTAAAGCTTTTTGAAAGACCTTGCTTAGGGACAAGCAAGTGGCAAGTATGGGGTTATTTGTTAGCATGAAATATTGTGATATATTAGGCACGTTTTCTAAGTATATTTGATCCATTATGATAGTCATTGATTAAGCATTGATGCATTTGTGAGCTAGTTCGCCTACATTGTCGATATGGATGTCTACACAAGCTTTATGTTGATTATAGGTGATTAAGGACTATTTCCGAACGGAATTGAGCAAGGATAAAGATGATTGAGCATGTCCATGGATTGAGGACATTCATAGGAGCCAAGGCAGTGCCAACTTGAGGAATGCACGAGGCTAAGGAAGAATCACGTTCTTGCCCTAAACCACGCTCTAAAATACGGCCGTACTACATTCCACGTTCAAGTCCACGGCCGTGGACCCATGCAAGGGAAGCGTGGTTCATTCCAGTAGCTTCTACGGTCGTGGAATCATTGGTTTAAACCGTGTTGATTTCCACGCTCTAAATTAAGGCCGTGGAACCTTCCACGACCGTGATCTTGGCGATCTTTTTTGCCACACTTTAAGCCACGATCTTTTAAAAGATTGGGCCGGGCCGAAAGTTTATCATACACTATAAAAGGACGGACGAAGGGAGATTCCGTCACCTCTGCTTAGACGCACTTTCGCCTACGCCGCGACTTAGAGATCTTTGCGACTTTTTGCAAAAGACGTACTTTGCATTCATCTTTGGAGTTGCTCTAATCTCGCACTTTGGTGGAGATTGTGATTGAGATTTCCGGATTGACGGAAGATCGAAGATTCGGAAGATTGTTCGCAAGAAGATTCCTCTTCTTGTTTAGGTTTGATTTAGAAGACGGATTGACATCCCGTTCTTCCTTCTTATCTAAGATTGTGTTTGTTTGTTCTATTCCGAATCTAGTGACGATATTTGTTCTTGATTGTGACTTTGAGATTGGTTTGAAGTTTATTGAAGGTTTTCGGAAGTTTTCACCTTTCAATCTTTTAATTCTTGAATTTGATATCAATATGACTATTGTTGGCTAAAAACCCTTAACGATTCTAAGGTGAAGGGTTGATAGTTGTGGCTTAGATGATAATAGATCGATCGTAAACAGATTGGACCCTGAGAGTTAGAAAGAATCACCGAAGAACCCTAAATTACGGCCTGTTCTTGAGTCCACGACCGTGGAACTTCAAGAACTAACCGTGATTTCCCTTAAGGTTACGAACTTGCTTTTACTTTAATCCAAAGTTAAAGATTTGCTTTAACTTAGTCTTGGCTTGCCTTTTCTAGGTGGTAGTGAAGCCTCAACAACCTCTACCTCGATTGTGTGTGTCACAACCTTAATCGGTTTAGTTAGTCTTGATCCTTGGATTACAAGTTTGGGTATTTGACGTTAATTTTTACCTTTAGAACCTTTCTATATTGAAGCCTCAACAACCTGTATAGAGAGTGTCTTGTAGGTGAGTCATATAAGGTTTTTGGAACTTCACCGTACGATTACCTTACATTATCATACCTTTGCATATCTCAACTCTGTCCTTATATCTTTAGTATATCTTGAATCGATTGCCACAGCTGGATACTTGGATCTTTAGGATTGTTGTTTTCCCAATAATTCAAAAAGCTCTTACATTTACTTGCTTGATAATCTACAATTGAATTTGTTCCCCCCAAATCCCTGTGTTCGATACTCTGGAATTCTTGCTCAACTATATCGATCCGTACACTGCGGGTTTGCTTGCTTGATTTCTAGTTTTATAATTAAAGCTTATTTGCACGCACGCTAAGTGGCGAACAACCCACCTGTCATTAGATCTCATCAAGCAAACAACCCATAATTGCTAGAATAATATAATAAGCATAATGAAATTTCCAATAATCCATTTTGACAAATCTAAGGTCAATTAGGCCAAATCTCAATACGGAAATAGATTAAATTCAAAACTTATTCGTTACCCACCTGAGTGACGATCCGAAAGAAGATTCGGAATCACAACGACACAGGCTACGCTTGGATAGCATCAAATTCACCAGAATCGGAGCGACGGAACCGGCTGAGTAACATATATGATCGACCGGGCCTTTACTTGGTCTGAAATACAAAAACTCAATATTGATATGAAGAGAATAAAGAGAGGAATCCAAGAACTGAAACGGAATTGAAATCGGATTAGAAACGGAGAGTAGATCTGAATTTAAAGGTTGAAAGAAATCAGAGCTTTTACGAGGAAACGTGAAAAGAAATGAATTAATAAACGATTTTCCGCTTTTTATAGCGAAGACGATAATTATCCTTTAACGAAGTCCATAATTATCCTTTCACCGTTCCAAATGCGGTTTGCGTCCCCTTCTGCAAACTTCTCGAAATTAGAATAATAAATCTGGAATATTGTATGGATAAATATTCCGCAATTGTCTCGGAAAATGCATATTCCTAAGCCGTCTTTCTTAGCCGCTATCAAACGAAATAGCGACTCTTTTGGCCGGTTTGTCTTTCCATGCTATTTCATATCTAGGACATGTCCGATGTCCAGATCATTTCTCTCAACAACATTTTTATTAATTGAAGCTTTCAAGTGCTCCAAATAACACCAGAGGGTAAAAATAATTACCCGGGGAAGAGGTGAAAAATTTTCCATAAGTGCAAAATTACGCCAAGAACATAATGATGGGACTCATTCTCGTCATTTACGCACTCTTCGCGGGTTATGGGTCAATTACTATCGAAGATTAAGTTAATCAACATTAATTATCATTAATTAGGATTCAAAAATCCTACCTATTACATCACACACCCCTTAAGAAAAAGTTTCGTCCCGAAACTTTAGACAAACCCAAATCATCTCGGTCCCATATGCCGAGGTATAAACACTCACTCTAACGAGGCATCACATCTCCACTCACGAAGGTATCAACCTTCTATAAACATCATCTTAATAACATGGAGGTAAACCATCTCTAGCTAAATCACAATCATACTCAATAACATGGAGGAAAAACCATCTCTAACAATCTATAATCATAACGATAGCATGGAGGTAAAACCATCTCTAGCTACACCACAAGATCACTCGATAGCACGGATTAAAAACCATCTCCAGACAAATCACAATCACAACTTGAATCATGGAGGTAAATCATCTCGAATAATCATAATTTTACTTTATAGTATGGAGGTAGAACCATCTCCAACTAACACTACAATCACATCTCAATAGCATGGAGGTAGAACTATCTCTAGCTAAATTACAATCATAACTCGTGCTAGCACACAAGATCTAATAAGATAACACATCACAATCTAGCACGAAAACAACAACACATATCAAATCATATAAGCACATAAACTCACCAAGATAACACTAAGATATACTCATCGATCCTACAGGTGCATCTATCTCGGCATAAAACTCTGGATAGCTTCTCATGATACTATCCTTTGTATCCCAGGTAGCATCAACGGTTCCTCGTCTGGACCACAAAATCCTCATCATCGGAATGTTCTTCAAGCGCAAGCGTCTCGTACTCCGTTCTAGGACAACTAATGGATGGTCAAAAAACGTGTGGTCCGGCTCAACCACTAAATCCTCATAACTAACAATGTGTCTCGGATCATGTATATACACTCTGAATTGAGACACATGAAACACATGGTGAACACCCTCTAACCTCGGGGGTAATGCAAGTTTGTACGTTGATCTCCCCGCTCGATCCAAAATCTCAAAAGGTCCAACATATCAGGGACTCAACTTTCCCTTTATGCCAAAACGTATTACGCCACGCGTCGAGGACACTCTCAACCATACATGAGCTCTCACTCTGAGCTCTAGAGGTCATCGCATCTTATCAGCATATGACTTTTGGTGACTCTATGCAACCAACATCCTCTTTCCAATCAATGACACTCGGGCAACATCCTTATGTATCTGCTCATGAGCTATACCACTAACACTTCTAGGCTCGTCCCAGTACAAAGGCGTACGACATCTCCGCCCATACAATGCCTCATAAGGGGTCATCCCAATCGATGCATGCCAACTGTTATTATATGAAAAATCAATCAATGGAAGGTGATTTGACCACACTTTTCTCCAATCTAGCATGCAAGCTCTCAGTATATCCTCTAAAGTCTTAATAGTCCTCTTTGACTTACCATTTGTCTGAAGATGAAAAGCAGTCGTGAAATGCAAGCTAATACCCAAGGCAGTATGAATCTGCTGTCAAAACCTCGAGGTAAATCGTCCATCACGATTTGAGACGATAGTCCTCGGTACTCCATGGAGTCTCACTATCTTTCTAGTGAAATCCTCATCCAAACGGCTTACTGGTCACGCTTTCTTAATAGGGATAAAACGTACAGTCTTCGTCAATCGGTCCACTATGATCAAAATAACATCAAAGCTCCTGCTCGGTCTCAAGCCAATCACAAAGTCCATGAAGATGTCCTCCCACTTCCACTGTGGTACTGACAGTGGAAGGAGTTCTCCTCCGGGTCTACAGTGTTCTATCTAGACATGTTGATAGGTCGCACATTAAGCCACATATCTTGCCACGTCGGACTTCAGCCCATCCCAGCAAAATGACCATCTCATATCCTAATACATCTTACTCGCATCGAGGTGCACTGAGTAAGGTGTAGCATGGGCCTCCTGCAAAATCCTCTGTCTCATCTCTCTATCAAAGGGTACACAGACGCGCTCCCGGCGTCTCATCACTCCATCAACACATATAGTGAATTGGGACGCCTTACCACGAGACATCATGTCTCGGATCCGTCTCAACATTGGGCAGGTCTCTTGTTTCTATTGGATCTCACTCAACAAATCAAGTAGAACCTCTAAGGCAAATAGGTGACTATCCTCATTTAGGAACTGGATATCCATCTCTAACCACGCTAGATCTCTTTGCAATTGAGGCTGAACCGTCAATCATTCTATCGCCTTCTCTCGAGGCGTCTTCCTTTTAAGGGCATGGGCGACAACATTCGCCTTCCTTGGATGATACAAATATCTCAAGGTCAAAGTCCTTGATCATCTCGAGCCATCTCCTCTGGCGGTTATTCAATTCCCGCTGAGTAAAAATATACTTCAGACTCTTATAGTCTGTGAAGATTTGGCGTGTAACTCCATACAAGTAATGCCTCTAGATCTTCAAAGAATGAACTACCGCAGCCAACTCCAAATCCTGAGTTGGGTAGTTCTTCTCATACATCTTCAACTGTCTAGACGCATAGGCAATCACTCTACCCCGCAACATCAAAACACATCCCAAGCCTAGCTTGGATGCATCGCTATAAACCACAAAATTATAACATCCGGAAATTTTATTTCCGGAAGTTGAGGTGTTTTCGGGCTTTCCCGCGTCGGTGGCTTATTTCCCGCACGCACATTGCTGAGTACGAGTTTTAACGCGAGAAGAGAGATTCCCGTTCTACTTTCCGACCTTGGGAAGTGGAGTGAGGGGACAAGGAGGCTGACCCTTGGGATATCCTACCTCCTTGTCAGCCTTTTTCCTCCCTTCTTTCTTTTCCTTCTCCTCTTTTATGCTCTTTCCCTTCCACAACCCTTTCTTCTTCCTTTGGACCTCTCTTCTCTTACACCTTGGAGGAGCGGTGTGTGGAGTTGCAGCTTGACCTTTCTGGATCTGTAGTGGTAAGTGATTCTATCTCCTCTTCCTCTTGCTACTTGTATTCCCTTCTTTCCTTTCTCTTCACCTCCATGGCTATGGAGGGAGCTTTGAAGAGATACCTTGTAAAGCCTTTGCATGTCCCTTTCCCTAGCTCTTTTAGGTCGTGTTGAGGAGGCTAAGACCTGTGGTGAAGGTTTGGAGGATGCCCAACAAGAGAAGGAGGCAATAGGAGCAAAGAACTAGTCGAAGAAATGAAGAAGACGAACCTTTTGTTGTTCGACCGCGGGGCGGATTGCCAGAGGCGCAGGGGCGGACTGAGGCCACCGCAGGGGCGGCTTGGACCACCGCAAGGGCGGCCTGAACCACCGCAGGGGCGCAGGGGCGGCGACAGGTTTTCCGCCGGGGCGTCAGCTTGCTTCGACGGCTGCGTTTTCTTCACCAGTAGGTTCCTCCCTCCCTTTCCTTTCGTTCCTTCCTTAGATCCTTGATGTTTATAGTTAGAAGCATGCTTAGGATGGACCTAGGGCTTATGAGAATGCCATCTAGTGGTTCCTAGCCTTGGAGCCCTTATGGCTTGGTTCGAATGTTGATCTTGAGTGTGAGCATGTTGGCCTTCCTAAACTAGTTGCTTCTCCTAGGATGTTGTTGTTGATCTTGTTCTTAAGTTGTATAGGTTGTTGTGAGCTTTCTTTAGTAGTGGTTAGTGTCATGTGTACCTTGGACCCTAGGATACATTCCTAGTTTGAGAGTGGTGGGATCTGGCTTAGATCTTTAGAATGAAGTCTATGACTTCATTAGTGTGGACTTGTGTTGATGAGTACTTTCGTTTATGAGCAGGTTGTGTGCTTCCTCATTAAGGAAGCTAGAGTGTTGTGAGTTGAGAGACGAGGTAAGTCTCCGGACTTAGCCATATTCGTCGTATTAGATTCATTGTGTGCTTGGTGGTGTGTGTTTATGGTTTTGTTATAACTTATAAACCGCACCACTTTGTAACACCCCGAATCCGCGGGTTATCGGAATGCTACGGGCGAGACCGCACAATGGGTCCCGACCCTTAATCTGACAACAATCTCACCGGACCTTTCCAACATGGCACAAATAAAGGCTCCAAACTCGAAAACGTTTTAATGTATGCAAGACGGAAAAGTAAAGAGTACAACTTGGAAACTCAGCCGAGTCCTCAAAACAACACAAAACTCCACAAGACATAAACCGAAAGCGTATAACAAACCACAATCCCAACATAAGGTAAAAACAACGACCACAGTCCCAAAAATGCCCCCGTCCTACAATGTACGGCGACCCTCGGCTGTCCACTCCTCCACCTCACTCGGCGGCGTCCCTATCCTGCGGGGCATCTACACAAGCGGTTTAAAACCATTAGCTACATTCGAAGCATTAAAGACATGGTGAAGGCACAAATACAAACGTATATAATCACATCACATAAACATGCTCAACAATCAATCTGGTTATTATCTTTATTTATTAGGTCGTATCCCGTTCTAGTTCAACTTCTTTTGTGACATGAGAATCTCCCGAAACTCGCCTCGGTCCCTTCTTCCGGCAACGGAACGGTCGGATGCCTCCGACCGTGTAACCAGCATAGGCCAGTCGCCGAGAACCTCCTAGCTCTCGCGGGAGCTAGGCAGTGATGTCACCGCCCGTTATCATACACTTGGGTCAAAATAACATAAAGGTCGGTAATCCTATTATCCAATTTATAAATTATAAAAAAACCATAAACACACACCACCAAGCACACAATGAATCTAATACAACGAATATGGCTAAGTAAGTCCGGAGACTTACCTCGTCATCTCACTCAACTCACACACTCTCGCTTCCTCAAAGAGGAAGTCCACAACCTGCTCACAAAGGAATATACGATCATTAACACAAGCTCAAGCTCAACAAAGTCTAAGACTTCACTCTTGGGATCTACGCAAGATCACCTAGCTCTCAACCTAGGAACGCATCCTAGAACTCACAATCCTCACAACACTCCTAACACAAGGAAACCTCTCACAACAGCCTATACATCACATGGTCATGAACAAAAGTCTAGGAGAGTCAATCTAGCCTAGAAAGATCCAACATGCTCAAACAACTCAAAGCCATCAACTACATTGAGCCATAAGGGCTCCTAGGTTCTCAACCACTAGGTGGTATTCACAACTACCCTAGGTCCACCCTAGGCATGCTACTAACATATATCAACCTCTAAACAAAGGAATGAACCAAGGAGGAAGGAGGAGAAGAGTCTATTGTTGAAGAAACGCAGCCGCAGAAACAAGTTGGCGCGACTGCGTGCTGAAGGTCACGGCACCCGCTGCACTGTTCATCCGCCCCCGCGGCGCTGCTCACCACCCCTCCGTTTACTGAATCCGCCCCCGTGGCTCACAGAGTCCGCCCCCGCGGCTGAACTCCAGAAACATTGTCTTCTTTGTCTTCGATTGTGGATCTTGAGCTTCAATGGCCTCCTTCTCTTGTTGGGTCTTCTCCAAACATCATCCATGGTATATAGGGTCTACCTCACGACCTAATCGAGCCAAGAACACACACATGCAAAGGATTCAACAAGAACCCTATTCTAGAGCTTCCTTCATAGCCATGGAGAAGAAGAAAGAAGAAGAAGGAAAAACCGCAGGAAAGGAGAAGAGGAGAAGGAAAGGATGAAACTTACCAAGTTTGGATTGAGATCTCCTACACTGCAGCTCACACACAAGGGATCTAAGAGAAGTGGAGATGGAAGCATAAGGGAGAGGTGGGAGTGAACCAATGTGAGAGAGAAGAAGTATGGAGAGAGAGAAAATATGGCTGCACAAAAGAGGTAGCAGAACCCAAAGATCAACTGCCCATATGCCCCCTCACACCAAAACCGGAGGGGTCGGAAAGCAAAAAGGGAAAACGAAAGGTCGGACGGGATTAGGAATCAAATCCCATCACTCAACATCCCGTGCATGCGGGAAAGCTAAGCCGCTAACGCGGGAAGGTTGATAACTTGCTAATAATCCGGAATAAAAATTCCGGATGTTACAACTAACCCCCCTAAAAACAAGTTTCGTCCCGAAACTTTGTAAGCACAAGACTCTCGGTTGACTAATACGGTAACCACTCAAACCGTAACGTGTAACTCCCTAATCGATAACCATCACCCACTCGTGTAGCCACGTCAAGACCTCGCAAGGCCTGCATACATACTCGTGTGAACCGCGTAGCGCATAAAAGCCAAAAGCTAACCAATCATACACACATTCCCCCTCTGGCACCAAACACATAAAAACACACAAGCACCCAATATCTAAGCCGTCGGCCAACTCGATGTAACTAGGTCATCATACAAACTCCAACAAGGATACTATCTCACATCCTCTTGGTAGCCTCATCGGCTCCTCGACTATGCCTACATCATCACAACTACGATCATATCTCGATCCTTACACGTCTTTCATCGACCGTGACACCTGCAATCTGGAGAACATCCTCCACTCTCGGTGGCCACGCCACTGGTAAACCACTTCCCAACACGCGTCATATCTCCAAAAAGGTCCAATATACTGGGACCTAACTCCCTTCTAGTAGCCAACACGTATCCAAACCCAAGGGGTTTGTACCTCTTGTCGGTGCATACTTTCTCGTGACTTAGCATCCTCCTTTGGCCACCGCTACTCGAGCGAGGTCATCATATATCTGTTCGACTAAACTTACATATACTCACCAATTCTAACATCACCAGGTACCGCACTTCCGTCCACAACTTGCTTCGAACTAGGGGATCTCGACGGTACTTCTCAATTGTCATCACGATAACTCAACTCAAGGGAAGGTATCAGGTCTACCTTTACCCCCTCAACTCGCACACATACCCTCTACGTGGCATCGACTGGTCACCAAAGTCCTTTGTACTCGATCCATTATCCAACATGAAATTATCATGTAAGACATAGGGTCTCTTATACTGAAGGATCCTGCCGCCCCCAAATTCCCGAAACAAAACGCTCATCTCAATCCGGGATAATGATACTCGGTATACCAAACATCTGGTTATCACATTAAGGACTCCCCAACTAGCCGACTCATCGGCCTTGTTTCCCAATAGGGTGTAAGTACATTATCTCCATCGGTTGGTCCCAATGACCCAAACACGTCACAACCGTTACATGGTCCCAAACCAGTAACAATCTCCCTAGAGGCATTTTATCAATCCCACTGCATAACTCGCGGTGGATGAAGTCTTCTTTCTCGTCTTATGGTGCTCAATCAAACCAACGCCATGGTCTGAACAAACCATCAGCCCATAAAGGTAACTATGGGGTTTCTCCTCGTAACCTTCTATCCCGGATCCTTCTCAAAGCCCTTCAAAGACCATCTTCGATTAAAGTCCTTAACCATCTCTAACTGTCGCCTATGCGGGGTACTCAATATAGTTATGCATACATATGTATAAGATTTACCTCGAGGATGTATTTGGGGAGCCACCCGGATTTCCCCCACAGAGGACCGTTGATTTTGCCATTGATTTGGAGCCTGGCACGAGGCCGATCTTCAAGGCCCCATACCGCATGGCGCCGATCGAGCTGCTGGAGTTGAAGATGCAGCTCATTGAGTTAGCTGAGAGGGGTTTCATACGCCCGAGCATTTCCCCTTGGGGTGCACCGGTCCTCTTCGTCAGAAAGAAGGACGGATCTTTGAGACTTTGTATCGATTACCGAGAATTGAACAAAGTCACAATCAAGAACAAGTACCCCCTACCGCGCATTTATGATTTGCTAGACCAGTTGCAGGGAGCCTCCATATTTTCACGTATCGACTTGATTTCAGGATACCACCAGCTAAGGGTGAGGGAGGAGGACGTGCCGAAGACGGGATTCCGGACGAGATATGGCCACTATGATTTTGTCGTGATGCCATTCGGGCTCACGAATGCGCCTGCCGTCTTCATGGAGTTGATGAACGGCATCTTCATCGACTTCTTGGACCAGTTTGTAGTGGTGTTTATAGATGACTTCGAGTCCTTCAGGATAGAGAGCTTTATGTAAAGCTCTCTAAGTGCGAGTTCTGGATGCCCGAGGTGGCATTTCTAGGTCATATAGTTTCCGCCGAGGGTGTCATGGTTGACCCGGCGAAGATAGAGTCCGTTTCTTCATGGCCGCCTCCTCGGACGGTCAAGGAGGTGCACAATTTCTTGGGTTTAGCGGGATATTACCGCCGTTTTGTTGAGGGTTTCTCCGTGATTGCACGGCCCCTTAATTCCTTGCTATGGAAGTCTACCAGGTTCGTCTGGTCCGAGCCTTGTTAGCCAGTTTTGAGGAGTTGAAGAGGAGGTTGACCTCCGCTCCTGTATTAGCCCAGCCTGAGGGCGTAGAGGACTTTGTTGTTTATAGTGACGCCTCCAATCTAGGCTTGGGGTGCATTTTGATGCAGAGGGCTAGGGTTATTGCGTATGCTTAGCCTTCCCGAAACTTGAATGAGGTACACCTCATAGAAAGCAGAACTCCGAAGTTGAAACTCGTAAACACATCGATACCTCTAAGGGTAATCACACATAAAACATATACAAAGCATGTCACAGCACAAAGCATATAGGCATAAACAAGGAAAATCTCGGGACTAACCCGACTGCCTTATCGGTGACTTTAAACTCGCATAAAACCCGGGATAGTTCCTCCGGACACTATCCTCCGTCTCCCAAGTAGCCTCGTCTGCTCCTCACCTTGACCACTGCACTCTCAACATCGGTATCTCCTTCGATCAAAGGCGTCTCGTACTCCTCTCCAAAACCGCTATCGGGTGCTCCGCAAAAGTGTGGTCCGGCTCGACCACAAGGTCCTCGTGACTAATGATGTGCCTCGGGTCATGGATGTACTCCCTCAACTGAGACACATGAAATATCGGATGTATACCCTCTAGTCGTGGTGGCAAAGCTAGTCGGTATGCCACCTCACCGACTCTCTCCACTATCTCGAATCCGTGGTGGTGGTGCACAGGAGACCAGAGGCACACAGATCAAAGCGATCGAGCTGAGGAGTGCTATTGATCCTGCAGCACCGGCAGCTACAGGTACTATTCAGATCCATGGACTACCGGTCCGCGTTTTGTTTGATACGGGTGCCACACACTCTTTTATTTCCGATGATTGCGTAGCTAGGTTGTCCTTAGTTACGGTAGAGGGCAGGCCCTTCATTATGGGGTTACCTGATGGGGGTAGGGTTAGTGGTACCCGATAGGTACGCGGTTGTCCCATACATTTAGGAAACCGAGATTGGTTAGCCGACTTCTATGTCATGTACTTAGTGCATGAAGAAGTCATCCTTGGCATGGACTGGATGGACCGCCACCGAGCCGTTCTAGACATCAGTCGGAGGACCGTGACAGTTACCACGGAGACGGGACATGAGGTGATTTTCCGAGGTTGGGACCACGGGAAGACCGATACAGTCATTAGCGCGGTTCGAGCCGCGAGACTTATCGGACAGGGATGTGAGGCCTTCTGGTGTTATGCCATGAAGGAGGAGGCGGGACCGTCGCTAGAGAAGATTCTCGTGGCTTGCGAGTTCGAGGATGTATTTGGGGAGCCACCCGAATTGCCCTCACAGAGGAGCATTGATTTTGCCATTGAGTTGGAGCCCGACACGAGGCCGATCTCCAAGGCCTCATACCGCATGGTGCCGATCGAGCTGCTGGAGTTGAAGATGCAGCTCAAGGAGTTAGCTGAGAGGGGTTTCATACGCCCGAGCGTTTCCCCTTGGGGTGCACCGGTCCTCTTCGTCAGAAAGAAGGATGGATCTTTGAGACTTTGTATCGATTACCGAGAATTGAACAAAGTCACCATCAAGAACAAGTACCCCCTACCGCGAATTTATGATTTGCTAGACCAGTTGCAGGGAGCCTCCGTATTTTCACGTATCGACTTGAGGTCGGGATACTACCAGTTGAGGGTGACGGAGGAGGACGTGCCGAAGACGGCATTCCGGACGAGATACGGCCACTATGAGTTTGTCGTGATGTCATTCGGGCTCAATAATGCGCCTGCCGTCTTCATGGAGTTGATGAACAGCCTCTTCATCGACTTTTTGGACCAGTTTTTAGTGGTGTTTATAGATGACATCTTAGTCTACTCCCGGAGTAGGGAGGAGCATGTGGGACACTTGAGGACGGTCCTTCGAGTCCTTCAGGATAGAGAGCTTTATGCAAATCTCTTTAACTGCGAGTTTTGGATGCCCGAGGTGGCATTTCTAGGTCATATAGTTTCCGCCGAGGGTGTCATGGTTGACCCGGCGAAGATAGAGTCCGTTTCTTCATGGCCGCCTCCTCGGACGGTCAAGGAGGTGCGTAGTTTCTTGGGCTTAGCGGGATATTACCGCCGTTTTGTTGAGGGTTTCTCCGTGATTGCACGGCCCCTTACATCCTTGCTAAGGAAGTCTACCAGGTTCGTCTGGTCCGAGCCTTGTCAGCGCAGTTTTGAGGAGCTGAAGAGGAGATTGACCTCCGCTCCTGTGTTAGCCCAAGCTGAGGGCGTAGAGGACTTTGTTGTATATAGTGATGCCTCCAAGCTAGGACTAATACCTCTAACTCGGATAAACGGCTGACCGTATCCGGAAACCGGATATCCAACTCTAACTCCGCCAAATCCCTCTACAACTGTGGCTGAACCGTAAGTCGAGCTATAGCCTGATTTGTCCGGAGAGATCCGGCAAAAGCAGGAGGGATGTCCCGTGCTAACGAGGATTCGGGACAGGATGGCCAGAGGTGAGGCACCGCAGTTTATCACAGGGGCAGACGGGTTATTGAGACGCCAGGGACGTATTTGTGTACCGTCAGACCCGGAGTTGAGAGAGCGGATCTTGCAGGAGGCACACTCTACACCTAACTCGGTGAACCCAGGTGCGAGTAAGATTTATCAAGGCCTTAGGAGATCTTATTGGTGGGGCGGGCTCAAGCCCGATGTAGCTAGACATGTGGTCCGATGCACGACCTACCAACAGGTCAAGATCGAGCACCAGAGACACGCAGGAGAGTTTCATCTACTGCCCGTGCCGCAGTGGAAGTGGGAAGATATTTCTATAAACTTCATGACGGGTTTGAGATCGAGTAGGAGCTTTGACGTGATATGGGTAGTAGTGGATCGGTTGACGAAGACCGCACGGTTCATCCCTATTCGGGAAACGTGGCCGGTGAGTCGTCTAGCCGAGGAGTTTACTCGTCAGATTGTGAGGTTACATGGAGTACCGAGGACTATCATCTCGGATAAGGACGGGCGCTTTACCTCGAGGGTCTGGCAGTAGGTACACGCCGCCCTAGGATCGAGTCTGCATTTCACCACCGCATACCATCCACAAACAGACGGCCAGTTAGAGCGGACTATTCAGACCCTAGAGGACATGTTGCGGGCATGTGTACTAGACTGGGGTCAGGTATGGCCAGACCACCTTCCATTGGTGGAGTTTTCATATAATAATAAGTGGCACGCGTCGATCGGGATGGCACCTTATGAGGCGTTGTATGGGAGGAGATGCCGCACTCCCTTATGTTGGGACGAGCCGGGGAGCTCGAGTGTTGTAGCTCCGGATCAGATACGAGACGACATGGCTAGAGTTGCATTGATACGAGAGAGGATGTTGACCGCTTAGAGTCGTTAGAGATCTTACGCGGATAGGAGGCGTAGACCTCTCGAGTTCAGAGTAGGAGCCTAGGTGTGGTTGAGGGTATCACCGACCCGGGGTGTCAGATGATTCGGCATTAAGGGGAAGTTAAGCCCCCGATATGTCGGCCCATTCAAGATAGTTGTAACATCCGGAAATTTTATTTCCGGAAGTTGAGGTGTTTTTGATCTTTCCCGCGTCGGCGGCTTATTTCCCGCAGACACGTTGCTGAGTACGAGTTTTAACGCGAGAAGAGAGATTCCCGTTCTACTTTCCGGCCTTGGGAAGTGGAGTGAGGGGACAAGGAGACTAACGCTTGGCATATCCCACCTCCTTGTCAGCCCTTTTCCTCCCTTCTTTCTTTTCCTTCTCCTCTTTTACGCTCTTTCCCTTCCACAACCTTTCTTCTTCCTTTGGACCTCTCTTCTCTTACATCTTGGAGGAGTGGTGTGTGGAGTTGCAGCTTGAGCTTTCCGGATCTGTAGTGGTAAGTTATTCTATCTCCTCTTCGTGTTGCTGCTTGTATTCCCTTCTTTCTTTTCTCTTCACCTCCATGGCTATGGAGGGAGCTTTGAAGAGATATCTTGTAAAGCCTTTGCATGTCCCTTTTCCTAGCTTTTATAGGTCGTCTTATGGAGGCTAAGACCTATGGTGAAGGTTTGGAGGACGCCCAACAAGAGAAGGAGGCAATCGGAGCAAAGAACCAATCGAAGAAACGAAGAAGACGAACCTTCTGTTGTTCGACCGCGGGGGCGGATTGCCAGAGGCGCAGGGGCGGACTGAGGCCACCGCAGGGGCGGCCTGGACCACCGCAGGGGCGGCCTGAACCACCGCAGGGGCGGCTCCCAGGGGCGCAGGGGCGGCGACAGGTTTTCCACCGGGGCGTCAGCTTGCTTCCGCGGCTACGTTTTCTTCACCAGTAGGTTTCTCCCTCCCTTTCCTTTCGTTCCTTCCTTAGATCCTTGATGTTTATAGTTAGAAGCATGCTTAGGATGGACCTAGGGCTTATGAGAATGCCATCTAGTGGTTGCTAGCCTTGGAGCCCTTATGGCTTGGTTTGAATGTTGATCTTGAGTGTGAGCATGTTGGCCTTCCTAAACTAGATGCTTCTCCTAGGATGTTGTTGTTGATCTTATTCTTAGGTTGTATAGGCTGTTGTGAGCTTTCTTTAGTAGTGGTTAGTGTCTTGTGTACCTTGGACCCTAGCATACATTCCTAGTTTGAGAGTGGTGGGATCTTGCTTAGATCTTTAGAATGAAGTCTATGACTTCATTAGTGTGGACTTGTGTTGATGATTACTTTCGTTTATGAGCAGGTTGTGTGCTTCCTCATTAAGGAAGCTAGAGTGTTGTGAGTTGAGAGACGAGGTAAGTCTCTGGACTTACTTAGCCATATTCGTCGTATTAGATTCATTGTGTGCTTGGTGGTGTGTGTTTATGGTTTTGTTATAACTTATAAACCGGATAATAGGATTACCAACCTTTATGTTATTTTGGCCCAAGTGTATGATAACGGCGGTGACATCACTGCCTAGCTCCCGCGACAGCTAGGAGGTTCTCGGCGACTGGCCCGTGCAGGTTAGACAGTCGGAGGCATCCGACCGTTCCATTGCCGGAAGAAGGGACCGAGGCGAGTTTCAGGAGATTCTCGTGTCACAAAAGAAGTTGAACTAGAACGGGATACGACCTAATAAATAAAGATAATAACCGGATTGTTTGTTGAGCATGTTTATGTGATGTGTATATATATATGTTTGTGTTTGTGCCTTCACTATGTCTTTAATGCTTCGAATGTAGCTAACGGTTTTAAACAGTTTGTTGTAGATGCCCCGCAGGTTAGGGACGCCGCCGACTAAGGTGGAGGAGTGGAAAACCGAGGGTCGCCGTACATTGTAGGACGGGGGCGTTTTTTGGGGTTGTTGCGTTTGTTATGTTACCCTTTTGTTGGGATTTTGGTTATTATACGCTTTCGGTTTATGTCTTGTGGAGTTTATGTTGTTTTGAGGACTCGGCTGAGTTTCCAAGTTGTACTCTTTACCTTTTTTGTCTTGCATTCATTAAAACATTTTTGAGTTTTAAGCCTTTATTTGTGCCATGTTGGAAAGGTCCGGTGAGATTGTTGTCAGGTGAAGGGTCGGGACCCATTGTGTGGTCTCGCCCGTAGCATTCCGATATCCCGCGGATTCGGGGTGTTACAAAAATCATCTATGCCCTCCGGCTGTGCTAAGATGGGAGTGGAAGTCAATCTTCTTTTCATCTCCTCAAAACTCTAAGTATAAGGCTCGAACCATACAAATCTGGTAGTCTTCCTCAACAAGCACATAAGTGGTCGGGTAATCACATAAAACTCTTTCCCAAACCGGCGATAATATCCAGCTAAGCCAAGGAAGTTGCGTACTTCCTTGACATTCTTCGGTGTCGTCCAAGCTGCCACTGACTCTATCCTCTCCGGATCCACCTTGATCCCTTTGGTGGAAACAGTGTGACCAAGAAAGGCCACCACAAACTGATCCAAAAATTTGATGAAGATGCCATTCATAAACTTCATAAAGACAGTGGTTGCATTCGTGAGCCCAAATGGTATCACTACAAACTCGTAGTGACCATATCGGGTCCGAAATGCCGTCTTGTGCACATCCTGCTCTCTCACCCACAATTGGTGAACACAAATCAATCATGGAGAACACAGTAGCTCCATGTAGCTGATCCAACAAATCATCAATGCGGGGAAATGGATACGTGTTCTTGATGGTCACCTTGTTCAGCTCTCGATAATCGATACACAATTGCAACGATACGTCCTTCTTCCTCACAAAAAGGATAGGTGCATCCCATGAGGAAACGCTAGGGAGGATAAAGCCCTTCTCAACCAACTCCTCGAGTTGCTTCTTCATCTCCAACAGTTCAATAGGCGTCATACGATATGGTGCTTTCGAGATCGGTCTCGTCCCCGGCTCTAACTCTATGCCGCAATTCATGCTCCTATAAGGCGGTAAACTGGATGAATCATCAAAAAAATCCATAAACTCTCATACAACGGAAATGTCTTTTAACATCGGACTCTCGGCCTCCTTCATGGCATAACACTAGAAGGCCTCGCATCCTTGTACAATTAGTCTCGCAACTTGATTATGCCAATAACGGTACTAGTCTTTCCAAACCAAAGAAGATCGTAATTTGACTTGTCTTGGTAGTGACCATCACGGTCCTCCTACGAACATCTGAAATGACACTATGACGGCCCATCTAGTCCATACCCAATATGACTTTCTTCATGCACTAACGGCATGACAAAGAAGTCTACTAACAAATAACGGTTTCCTAAATGTATAGTAAAACCATGTAAGTCTCGGGTGCCACTAACCATGTAAGTCTCGCCTACTCTACGCAGTCGCGGCTGAGTAGAGTAGGCGGCCGCCTTTTTGGCCGCCATACTTTTCTTTCCTTTTCCTTTAAGTATGTCTCTATTTCCTTTCGATGAGGGTTTCCACTTCTTCAAGACTTCCTTCCTCTCTCTCTCTCTCACGTTCTTCTCTTCTTTCCTTCTCTTGATTTCTTCTTCTTGGATTCTCCTTGATCTTCTTCAAGATTGAAAGTGGACATGATGAGGAAGATGTGTTGATGGTTGTTGTGGAATATTGAGAGGTTCGCAATGTAATACCCCAATTCCGTGAGACTCGGGATGCTACGGGCGGAGACCTCACAATGAGTCCCGACCCTTAGCTTGGACCTTTCCAACAAGGCACAAATAAAGGCAAATATTGAAAACGTTTTAATGCAAGTTCAAGCATCCAAAAATGTAAAGTACAACGTGGAAACTCAGCCGAATCCTCAAAACGACACAAACTCCATAATCATAAGTACATAATCCATAACATAAACAAAAGGAAATCCATCCCCGTCCTATGATGTACGGGGACCCCGACTGTCCACTCCACCGACTCACTCGGTGGCATCCCTAACCTACAGGGCATCTATAACAATCGTTTTAAACCCGTTAGCTAATATTCAGGGCATTAGAATCATGGTAATGGCACTAATACACATAAATCATCATAAAACGCATCATGCTCCAAAACACACAAGTCCGGTTTATTATCTTTTCATTTATGTCATCCTAATACTAATTCAACTTAGGTTTGTGACACAAGAATCATTGTGATCTCGTCTCGGTCCCCGCTTACCGGAAAGGAATGGTATTGATGCATCCAACAATCTACCCGCATGGGCTAGTCATCGAGAACCTCCTAGCTCTCGCAAGAGCTAGGCAGTAATGTCACTGCCGGTTATCATACACTTGGGCCATATAATATATAAAGGTCATCCTATTTCCGGTTTTGTTATTATATAACATAAGCAACACATATACACAACCAAACACACATCGATGCTAATACAAAGAATACGAGCTAAGTAAGTCCGGAGTCTTACCTGTCTCAAACGCTCAACCCGAAAATATACAGCACTCCCCTTCCCGTAGGAAGATAATCAAAGCTTGCCCAAACGAGACACAAGATTAGCATCTACCTCTCATGCTAGAAGTCCTTAGACTTCTAGCCGAAATGACCTCTACAAGGTCATACAACTCACATGTTAGGACAAAGCACTCCTAGTCTTGATAATCTCCCCAATCATAATTCTAGGCTAGGATACTCACGTCCTAGTCTCCACAATCTCAATAAACTCAACTACACATGCTTGAATAACAACATACGCTCATTGTATTACTAGAACATACATCACAACTATGCTATGATATAACTCCTAACCTCGAAGATTCTAAAAGATCAGTCCTCAACAAAACAATCCATCAATCATCCATAACTCCCTAAAGTCCACAACCACTAAGTGGCATTCACTCTAAGTTATGCTAGATCCAACCTATAAATATACTACCACTAAACATAACTAGAACGAGGGAGAAGGTACTCACACGAGGTCGAAGGCGGAAGACGATCTACGGATGTCGAGCATGGATTCGTTGGTCTCGGGTGCTTCCGGACCTAAAACTAAAGTTAAGAAAATTTAGCTTATACGCTAAATTTGATCGGAAGATAACTTATATAAATCTAAGGTAAAACTCATTTTCAAAATCCAATGTTTAAAATCTGCAATTAAATCTTTGAGTCATAAATCAAGATTAACCAACAAGGGCATAAATGATTATTGTAAAAACCGGGTCATGACTGCAATATAAAAATATGGGTCCATTTATGTACATAATTTCCGCAAGAGGGTATTATTATTACATTCCAAAACCAGGGTTCAAAACTGCAATTATCAAATATGGGGCACAAATTGTAATTAACCATAAAGAGAGGGGGCCGATTTAAAAACTACAGGCTTCCTTCAACCTAGAAGCAGCGCGCTAGCAGAGAGGAGGAAAAAAGGGTTGCGGCGTCGGCGGGAGAAGGAGCGGTGGCTTCAGCTTCGGCGGCTTCAGCTTCGGCGGCGACAGAGGCGGCCTTCATCCTTGGCGGCAGTGGAAGCTCTTCGAAGGCAAAGGTGAATATATAAGACGATAGGGAGGAAAACGGCAACAGAGGTTGTCGTCGACGACGGAGAGAGAGGGTCCTCCGTGTCGGGCGGTGCAGGGAGGCTCGAGAAGGCTTCTGATCACAGGGAGAGACAAAGAGAGGGAGACGGTTGGTGGGTGTGGGTGTTGAAAGGTGAGAGGTAGATGGAGATCGAGGGAGATGGTGTTATTGTAGGGGAGGAAGGAAGTGAGAGGGAAAGGAGCAGAGATGACGAGGGGTTGGGGAGGATGAACGAAGGGTCAAGGTGTAGGGCTCGCAAAGGGGGCCACGCTGCAGAGGCTTTGCAAGGGAACACAGAGTGGGTTAAGGACGGCATCACTCATAGGTCGGGGAGCGAAAGGTCGGCACTCCAGCCTAGGAAGAGAGGGAAAAGAAAAGAAAGAAAGAAAAGGGAAAAGAAAAAGAGTGAATCTGATCCAACGCGTTCGGAATGGGATTTCCGAACCGTGAGAACTTCTGACGTTACCGACAATAATAATCCAGGTATACGCGAACGTATCCAAAATACAATTATACTCAGGAAAGATATTTTACGTCATAAAATACTTTTAAATAAGACTATTTAATATAATCATGTCGATAGGAGTAGGAAAATAAATAAATAAATAAATATCAAAAATGCGCCTAAAAATAGGGCGTTACACACATTTTGGTTGATTTTGTTGTAAGAGCCTGAGTCTTTGGAGCCTAGGAGCCTTGCTGGGCCTTAGCTGAGTTAGCTTTGACACTATCATCTGCCCCAGCGCACCCTGTGAGCCGCACCTGCGCCACAGGTGAGCCGCCCCTGCGCCTTAGTTGATCCGCCCTTGCGGTTTTGTGTTACTGCAGCAACCTTTGTTGACCTCTTGACTTGCTTTTGGGTTGGCTTCTTATATAAGCCTTCCTTATCTTCAGATGAAGGGTTTCTTCATCTCTCCAGCTTCTCTCTTCCTCCTCACGTTCTTCTTCTTCTCTCTTCTTCCTTGACCTCTTCTTGATCTTGTGTGTGTGAGTTTTGAGAGTTGTTTGTGGTTTGAGGCTTGGATGATCTTGAGCTTGTGGCTGAGAGTTACTGTTGTTGTGTTGAGGATTGTGTGAGGTGTGTTGATGCTCCTAGTTGTTGCTTAGGGTTTTTGTGGTAAGATCTTCACCTCCATCTTCCTTCCTTTCTCTTCTTTACTTCTTTCTTCCTTTTCTAGCATATAATCACAAGCTGAGCTTGTGTAGATCTTATTCTGATGTTTTGGTGATCATATATGTGTTTGTATACATATGTGTTGTTGTGGTGTGTTGAAGAAGTGAAGAGAGTCGAGAAAGAGATCGAAGAGAAGTCGGGGCCAACATTCTGCACAGACAGCCGCCCCTGCGCCTAGTGTGAGCCGCCCCTGCGCCTTTCTGTGAGCCACCCCTGCGCCTTTGGTGAGCCGCCCCTACGCCTCACTGGATTAGCCTTGTGCTCTTGCTTCTGTTGGTGCATACCTGGTTGGTATGTCTTCCTTCCTTCCTTTCCTTTGGCCTTGGCTTAGTTGATAGCTAGGTTAGGGTGGTTAGGATGAGTTGTATGATAGAGATGTCCCTTAGGCACTTGTATTGATGTTAAGGTTATGCCATAGGCATATGTGAGCTTGTTATGATCTTGAGGTTTAGATCGAGGTTGTAGGTTGGTTTTGGTTATGGAGACGAGTCTCCCAACCCTTTCAGGTTATGATGTTGTGTGCCTTACTATTGCAGGCGTTGGTTTCTTCCCCAAGGGGAAGTTGTGATGTGGCATTGGATACGAGTGTTTGAGGTAAGTCCATAGGACTTACTTAGCGTTCAGTTATGGATTTGTGTAATGGTGATGGTTGTGTGTGTTCATATGATTGTGCATTTATAACCTAAACCGGACTAAGATGACCATTTATTACATTTAAATGGCCCAAGTGTATTATAACGGGCGGTAACCACTTGCTTGAAGCTCGCCGAGAGTGGAAGGAGGTGCTCGGAAGCCAGTAGCTCAGGGGGGAGGTAGATCCCCATGCAACACCTGGGTTAAAGGGGGAGAGATGGGGTTCTTTAGGCTCCTCGTGTTACAAAAGAAGTTGAATTAGTAATGGAATAACGTAATAAAAGATAATAAATGGATGTGTGTGACATTGCATGTATGAGATGTTGATGTATGTTTGTGCTATTACCTTCATGCTTATCTATTGTTGTAGCTAACGGTGTATACCGTGTTGTAGATAATCTGCAGTTTAGGAAGACTGCAGAGTGAGCCAGATGGTGTGACCAGCCGAGGACTTTTGTACATTAGGATGCGTGGGTTGAGATCTTTTTGTATCAGATGTTTGTGTTTGATGTTTTGTAGTCGGCTTTGAGTTTGTAAACTCTTTTGATGTATCATACAGCTTTTATGTATTTGGTTTTGCTCTACTTGTGCCTTGTTGTAAGATCCAGTGAACTTGTTGTCAGGCTAGGGTCAGGATCCATTGTGAGATCCTAGCCCAATGTAGCATTCCAAGTCCTGTGGATTTGGGGTGTTACAGAGTTGGTATCACACCCTTAGGTCGACAACAATGGCACTCGCTATCTACAATAAAGGTAGAGTGGATAAATAAAGCTTCTACATCAAAGAAGAAACAACGGGTTGAGTCAGTGAAAGACGAGGTTGGATTTTTAGGTTGCAAACTGAGCCCAACTTGTGGACGTTTGAGTACTTCTCATTTCACATGGACTGTTGGTGAGACGAGGACTTGTTACAACTACGGGAAGTCTGGACATGTACGACCACAGTGTTCAAGATCGCTAGTGACTTGCTTTAACTGTGGTAGACAAGGTCATAGAGATGTCTTCTGTAAGCAAACTGGAGTGCCATCATGACAGGGTTTTACTTTTGCTAGTGTGATGGGAGGTGGTCAGAAGACACCTCAACAACAGATGCGAGGACAGTAGAGAGTCCCAGATCATCATTCTACTCAGAGATCCGTTCCCAGACTGAGTAGGGGTGAGGGTCGTGGTAGGAGTGCCACGGACACTAGAAGAGCTCAGGGTAGAGCCTTTACGTTGGGCCGTGCAGAGGAGCCACTCGTACTAGTGGCAGGGATGGGACGTATATGTCTCAACTGTGGTTATCCAGATCATTTGCGCTCTGAGTGCCCCATGGAACCGATAGCTTGCTTCACATGTGGTGAATTAGGCCATCTGGCCCCTTTTTGTGAGCGAGGTAGTGTTTCTTCTCATCAAGACCTTCCTCTTTCCGATGCTGAAAGAGTGGAAGTGGAAGCCATGGCGATGACCTCAGTGATACATGTGGAGCATAATTCTGAGGTTGAGTGAAGATATGCAGTAGAGCTTTGGGCGTTAGTTGTTACAGGTACCATTCTTGTTAATGGTTTACCTAGTGGAGTTTCGTTTATTGTGAGTGCTATGCACCTCTTGTCTTTCGATGCATATTGATAACACGATTTATAGCATAGTTTTAGGTGTACATTTAGATAGTATTCTCGCTCAATCGTGCATGATCTAGCACTAGTCCAATATGTTTTGCGCTCAAAACATGTATTTTGTCGAGATAGACATCTACACGGACTTGTGTGCGTTTTGTAGGTATTTCGGGAGGTTTAGAGCTAAAACGATGCGTTAAAGGATCGTTCATTTAGATGACACGTCCTCGGACTCATTAGGACAAGCAAAGGGGTAAGAAGGACCCATGGAACCTTGCCAACACTAGCCATGCACCAAACCACAGCTCAATGATCTAAGGCGAAGTTTCTGCATAGAATCACGGTTTCCTGAAGAACCACGGCCGTGGAAATGACCGTGGATTTTGCCAGATTCTCGTGACAGCTGTGCCACGACTCTCATGGCCAGCTCATGAAGAATTTGTTATAAAAGTGGTCCTTGATGGGTTGTTCAAAGCAGCTGGGGGTAGTTTGGGAGCAGCTCATCCATTCTCTATTTCTCTAACAAATATATTCTCCAAAGAAGAAGATTTTTTCTAGGAAGGAAAGTGCCAAAGAGAAGAAGAAAGGTGCCATTGAAGAAGAGAGAAGAACACAAACTTAGCTCCTTGTATTTCGGATTTATTTCTAGAGATTTGTGAACCCTTGAACCTTCTTTTGGAAGGGCTGTAAGTTGTTCTAATTCGATCTTCAGATTTGTTTGTGTTGAAGTTCACTTGTTCATCTTCTTTCTTTCATTATCTTGCAATGAATGCTATGATTTTATGTTTGTTTGCTTTGATTTTCATTATGAATGTTGTAGGCTGAATTGATGTGATTCTAGGGTAAGGAAAGGATGGTTATGGCTAGATCTATGATAGGACGGATTTAGATTTACCTTTGGATGATTTTTGTTTATGAACATAGCTGCTGTTGGAAATCACGGGTAGTTCTTGTAGAACCACGGTCGTGGTTTCTGTAGAACAAACCGTGATTCTTCCTGGTTCGAAGGATCTTACCTTAGACTCATAAAACTGTTGAAACCCTAAGTTTTTGCTGAGTTTAACCTGCCCTAGGGTGTCCTAGTGTAGAGACTAAGTGATAGGAGAGACTTACCCGGTAATCCCTTCCCTTAGAATCTAAAATAGCAAAACCTAAGGTAGTGGTGAACCTAATAAGTCGCCATTGGATTAGATGTGCTAGGAATGTTGACTAGGACTTCCCATTCCAAGACTTACCCAATAAGGATAGGTTAGATCCTTAATTAACAATTCCGGTTTGTGTAGAATTCCTAACCTTAGGTTCTTAGAGATCTAACCGGTAATGAGACCTTAGGTGTGGACTAGTTGGATCATGAGACCTACCCGGTAATTGACCCCAATTTAGAAACACTTAATCCCAACATATCATAATCAATCCAAAGAATGAATAGATAACTTGAGTTCTATGCCATAACCGGAACTTCCGACCCCTAGAATCCGTTTTTCCTTTCACTTGATCAATATCTTGCTTGATTTGTGATTTTTGGTTTAGTTTGATTGTTTGCTTCGCATGAGTCGTGATCTTTGATCACCTAAAACCCAACAAAAACAATTGAGATTTTAGTTCTTTGTTTTCCTCTTTTCTAACCTTAGACCTTCACTAAATTTAATCACAAAAACCGAATCAATTTCACCTTAGTCTTTGTGTTCGACCTCGGAGTACTATCCATACTACAAACGTCCCGTACACTACGGGTGCGCTAAAAGTTAGGATAATTATAACGAGTATAAATTTAAGGCTTATTGCGTGCACACTTTTTAGCATAACAAGTTTTTGACGCCGTTGCCGGGGACTAGGTCTAGATTGAGTCTATTTTGTGATTGTTTCTAGTGTAGATCTTTCTTATTGCTTTTGATCTCTCTTTGTTTGTGTCTTTGCTTTTCAGGACATCTATTTCTCTTTAGGTGTATGCGAAGATCTCGTGGCAAGGATTTAGCTCCATTCGATCCCGAACCGGAGAAAACCCTTCGATCTAGATCCAAGAACATCCGAAAGAAGAAAGAGATGGCCGGAAGAAACCTCCAAGCTGAATTGGATGAAGCCTTAGAGCAAATAAGGCTAAGAGATGAGCTCTTGGAGGAAGAAAGGAGACTTGCCAATGAGAGGCAAGAGGAAACAAGGAGGGAGATTGAGGAGATTAGGCAAGCCCTTGTTCAAGGAGAGCTTAATCGCCGACAACCTCCACCTCCTCCACCACAACCGCAGCCGGCGGCCAATGTTAGGGTCGTTCCCATTGCTATTGAGGAGCCACAAACCCTAGGGAGACGTATGGATCCGGCACAAAGAGCACACCGACCGGGTGTGAATCTAGGAGATCCCGCAACCCACAACTATGAACTCCGCCCTCAAGTTCTTCAAATGATCCGGCACAATCAATTTGGAGGGATGGAAGGAGAGTCTCCTCACCAACATTTGATGAACTATGAGATTTTGATGGAGACTCTTAGACCACCAAGATTGGAGAGCAACAACCATAAGCTAAGGGCCTTTTCCTTCTCTCTTAAGGACAAAGCCTTGGCTTGGTATCAATCTATTCCACAAGGGCGAGTTGGTACTTGGGAAGAGATGACAACCGAGTTCTTGACCAAGTTCTTCCCACCTTCCAAGACCACCGAATTAAGAGGGAAGATCAATGCCTTTGTGATGAGGGATAGAGAAAGTTTGTTCAAGTCTTGGGAGAGATTCAAAGACCTTCTCCTAGATTGTCCGCACCATGGCATACCAAAGATTGAGCTATTAGAGATCTATTTCAAAGGGCTTGATGAAGATATCCAATTCAAGCTTCAATCTCTTTCCGGTGGGACATTTATGGAGAAACATGTAGATGATGCTTGGGAGTTTGTGGAGAAGCAAGCTCTAGTGATTAAAAAGTACTCTCATAGGAAGAGCGGAGGAAGAAAGGCGGGAGCATATGAGGTGAGTGAAGTCACCATGAGCAATTTCAAGCTCGAGCCATCAACAACGAGTTGAAGTCCTTGAGAGAGTTGTGTACTACTACCTTGAAGAGCCAAGCAACTCCTCAAGCACCTTCACAAGCTAACTTGTCTTCCAAGGAAGAAGATGTGAATTATATGGGAAGGGGCAACTTCAACAATTACCAAGGCCCAAGAAATTTCAACAACAACCGGCAATTCAACAATTACCGGCCAAACCACAACCATCCCGGATTTTCTTATTCTAATCCGGATGGAGCCTTGAACCCTCCCGTTTACACAAGCACAACTCTACCACAAAGGGCTTCACAAGAACCTCCACCCGGTTTTACTCAACCTTCAAAGAATAGAACCGAAGTCATGTTTGAACAATTGCTAGGAAGATTGAGTGGACTTGAGAGCACCGTCACTTCAATCTCTAAAGCTCAAAAGGTCTTGGAAGCACAAGTCTTTCAAAAGGCGGGTGAAGCACATAGGGATCCGGGGAAGCTTCCCGGAAGAACCGAAGACAACCCGAGAGGCCAAGTGTTGGCTATCACAACAAGGAGTGGGTTGAGTATGAAGGATCCTTTGCCCAAGGACCAAGCTAAGGGGAAGCAAGTAGTGGTAGAAGAGGGAAGAAAGCAAGATGATGGAGGAAAGAGCAAGGATGTAGAGCCAACCTATGTGGCACCGCCTCCATACAAGCCGCCACTACCGTTCCCACAATCAAGAGCAAGAGCTCGTTTGGATAATCATTTTGGTAAGTTCCTTGAACTAATGTCCAAGTTGCATATTAACATTCCGTTCATGGATGCCATCTTAGGAATGCCGGCGTATGGCAAGTTTTTGAAAGAGATACTCTCCAACAAAAGGAAGTTGGAAGAGTATGGGGAGATAAGGATGACCAAGAGATCCTCGGAGTTGATCCAAACGATGAAGGAAGAAATGCCTCCCAAGTTAAGAGATCCGGGCTCCTTTTGTGTTCCAATTGGAGTAGGAGACGTGAAGTACAAAGCCCTTTGTGATCTTGGGGCAAGTGTAAGCATCATACCGCTTGCACTTAGCAACAAGGTCGGGCTAGGAGAGCCGAAACCGGTCAAGATGACCCTCTATATGGCGGACCGCTCGATTACTCACCCGGTTGGGATTCTAGAGGACATCCCGGTGCAGCTAGGAGGATTCTATGAACCCATCGACTTTGTAGTGTTGGACATTCCGGCGGACTATCCGGTTCCTATCATCTTGGGAAGGCCTTTCCTAGCCACCTCCGGATGCTTGGTGGATTGCAAGAACGGGACTCTCTCTTTCAACATCGGGGAAGAGAACATCAAGTTCAAGCTGTCCACAATGATGAAAGGGCCAACCATTGATGAAGATATCTTCAACATAGTCGAGCAAGAGGAATCTAGAGAAGTTGTGAGCTCAATCTTGATCAAAGATCCTTTGGAAAAGGTTCTTACCTTGAGTATGACGGAAGAAGATGATGAGGAGGCTTGCAATGAAGAAATCAAGGCCTTGGAGGCCTTGGAAGAGGAGCCAAGAGTTGGATTTGAGAGCCACAAAGAAGTTGTGAACAGTTGCAAGTTCCACGGTCGAGATTTACAAACCACGGCCGTCAAACTTTCTGGACAACTCCGAGAAGCAAACTTGGCAAAAACCACGGTCGTGGAAAATGAGCAACCCGTGTTTCCAACCGTGGTTTTCCCTGAATCAGCTCTTGATGATGATCAAGCTTCTAGGAGCCATGAGGGGTCTTCATTTGCTTTGGACTCATCTCATCCAACCTTATTTGGATCATCTTCAACCAACAAAGGTCCTCCCTCACTTGAACTTAAACCCCTCCCCTCTCATTTAAAGTATGCATTCCTTGGAGATAATTCTACATATCCTGTGATTGTTAATGCATGCTTGAGTGATGATGAACTTGCTAAATTGCTGCATGAACTAAGATTGCATAGGAAAGCCATTGGTTATACTATTGATGATTTGGTTGGCATTAAGCCATCTTTGTGCATGCATAAGATAATGATGGAAGATAACCACAAACCCTCTATTGAACATCAAAGGAGATTGAATCCTATAATGAAAGAGGTGGCTAGAACTATGATAGGACGGACTTAGATTTACCTTTGGATGATTTTTGCTTATGAACGTAGTTTCTGTTAGAAATCACGGGTAGTTCTTGTAGAACCACGGTCGTGGTTTCTGTAGAACAAACCGTGATTCTTCCTGGTTCGAAGGATCTTACCTTAGATTCATAAAATTGTTGAAACCCTAAGTTTTTGCTGAGTTTAACCTACCCTAGGGTGTCCTAGTGTAGAGACTAAGTGATAGGAGAGACTTACCCGGTAATCCTTTCCCTTAGAATCTAAAATAGCAAAACCTTAGGTAGTGGTGAACCTAACAAGTCGCCATTGGATTAGATGTGCTAGGAATGTTGATTAGGACTTCCCATTCCAAGACTTACCCGGTAAGGATAGGTTAGATCCTTAATTAACAATTCCGGTTTGTGTAGAATTCCTAACCTTAGGTTCTTAGAGACCTAACCGGTAATGAGACCTTAGGTGTGGACTAGTTGGATCATGAGACCTACCCGGTAATTGATCCTAATTTAGAAATACTTAATCCCAACATATCATAATCAATCCAAAGAATGAATAGATAACTTGAGTTCTATGCCATAACCGGAACTTCCGACCCCTAGAATCCGTTTTTCCTTTCACTTGATCAATATCTTGTTCGATTTGTTTATTTGTGATTTTTGGTTTAGTTTGATTGTTTGCTTTGCGTGAATTGTGATCTTTGATCTGATCACCTAAAACCGACAAAAACAATTGAGATTTTCTTCCTTCCTTTATTTCCTTCTTTAGACTTAGATCTTTGCTAAACTCAATCACAACTTGAATCAATTTCACCTTAGTCTTTGTGTTCGACCTCGGAATACTTATCCTTACTACAAACGTCCCGTACACTGCGGGTGCGCTAGAAGTTAGGATAATTATAACGAGTATAAATTTAAGGCTTATTGCGTGCACACTTTTTAGCGTAACAAGTTTTTGGCGCCGTTGCCGGGGACTAGGTCTAGATTGAGTCTATTTTGTGATTGTTTCTAGTGTAGATCTTTCTTGTTGCTTTTGATCTCTTTTTGTTTGTGTCTTTGCTTTTCAGGACATCTATTTCTCTTTAGGTGTATGCGAAGATCTCGTGGCAAGGATTTAGCTCCATTCGATCCCGAACCGGAGAAAACCCTTCGATCTAGATCCAAGAACATCCGAAAGGAGAAAGAGATGGCCGGTAGAAACCTCCAAGCTGAATTGGATGAAGCCTTAGAGCAAATAAGGCTAAGAGATGAGCTCTTGGAGGAAGAAAGGAGACTTGCCAATGAGAGGCAAGAGGAAACAAGGAGGGAGATTGAGGAGATTAGGCAAGCCCTTGTTCAAGGAGAGCTTAATCGCCGACAACCTCCACCTCCTCCACCACAACCGCAGCCGGCGGCCAATGTTAGGGTCGTTCCCATTGCTATTGAGGAGCCACAAACCCTAGGGAGACGTATGGATCCGGCACAAAGAGCACACCGACCGGGTGTGAATCTAGGAGATCCCGCAACCCACAACTATGAGCTCCGCCCTCAAGTTCTTCAAATGATCCGGCATAATCAATTTGGAGGGATGGAAGGAGAGTCTCCTCACCAACATTTGATGAACTACGAGATTTTGATGGAGACTCTTAGACCACCAAGATTGGAGAGCAACAACCATAAGCTAAGGGCCTTTTCCTTCTCTCTTAAGGACAAAGCCTTGGCTTGGTATCAATCTATTCCACAAGGGCGAGTTGGTACTTGGGAAGAGATGACAACCGAGTTCTTGACCAAGTTCTTCCCACCTTCCAAGACCACCGAATTAAGAGGGAAGATCAATGCCTTTGTGATGAGGGATAGAGAAAGTTTGTTCAAGTCTTGGGAGAGATTCAAAGACCTTCTCCTAGATTGTCCGCACCATGGCATACCAAAGATTGAGCTATTAGAGATCTATTTCAAAGGGCTTGATGAAGATATCCAATTCAAGCTTCAATCTCTTTCCGGTGGGACATTTATGGAGAAACATGTAGATGATGCTTGGGAGTTTGTGGAGAAGCAAGCTCTAGTGATTAAAAAGTACTCTCATAGGAAGAGCGGAGGAAGAAAGGCGGGAGCATATGAGGTGAGTGAAGTCACCATGAGCAATTTCAAGCTCGAGCCATCAACAACGAGTTGAAGTCCTTGAGAGAGTTGTGTACTACTACCTTGAAGAGCCAAGCAACTCCTCAAGCACCTTCACAAGCTAACTTGTCTTCCAAGGAAGAAGATGTGAATTATATGGGAAGGGGCAACTTCAACAATTACCAAGGCCCAAGAAATTTCAACAACAACCGGCAATTCAACAATTACCGGCCAAACCACAACCATCCCGGATTTTCTTATTCTAATCCGGATGGAGCCTTGAACCCTCCCGTTTACACAAGCACAACTCTACCACAAAGGGCTTCACAAGAACCTCCACCCGGTTTTACTCAACCTTCAAAGAATAGAACCGAAGTCATGTTTGAACAATTGCTAGGAAGATTGAGTGGACTTGAGAGCACCGTCACTTCAATCTCTAAAGCTCAAAAGGTCTTGGAAGCACAAGTCTTTCAAAAGGCGGGTGAAGCACATAGGGATCCGGGGAAGCTTCCCGGAAGAACCGAAGACAACCCGAGAGGCCAAGTGTTGGCTATCACAACAAGGAGTGGGTTGAGTATGAAGGATCCTTTGCCCAAGGACCAAGCTAAGGGGAAGCAAGTAGTGGTAGAAGAGGGAAGAAAGCAAGATGATGGAGGAAAGAGCAAGGATGTAGAGCCAACCTATGTGGCACCGCCTCCATACAAGCCGCCACTACCGTTCCCACAATCAAGAGCAAGAGCTCGTTTGGATAATCATTTTGGTAAGTTCCTTGAACTAATGTCCAAGTTGCATATTAACATTCCGTTCATGGATGCCATCTTAGGAATGCCGGCGTATGGCAAGTTTTTGAAAGAGATACTCTCCAACAAAAGGAAGTTGGAAGAGTATGGGGAGATAAGGATGACCAAGAGATCCTCGGAGTTGATCCAAACGATGAAGGAAGAAATGCCTCCCAAGTTAAGAGATCCGGGCTCCTTTTGTGTTCCAATTGGAGTAGGAGACGTGAAGTACAAAGCCCTTTGTGATCTTGGGGCAAGTGTAAGCATCATACCGCTTGCACTTAGCAACAAGGTCGGGCTAGGAGAGCCGAAACCGGTCAAGATGACCCTCTATATGGCGGACCGCTCGATTACTCACCCGGTTGGGATTCTAGAGGACATCCCGGTGCAGCTAGGAGGATTCTATGAACCCATCGACTTTGTAGTGTTGGACATTCCGGCGGACTATCCGGTTCCTATCATCTTGGGAAGGCCTTTCCTAGCCACCTCCGGATGCTTGGTGGATTGCAAGAACGGGACTCTCTCTTTCAACATCGGGGAAGAGAACATCAAGTTCAAGCTGTCCACAATGATGAAAGGGCCAACCATTGATGAAGATATCTTCAACATAGTCGAGCAAGAGGAATCTAGAGAAGTTGTGAGCTCAATCTTGATCAAAGATCCTTTGGAAAAGGTTCTTACCTTGAGTATGACGGAAGAAGATGATGAGGAGGCTTGCAATGAAGAAATCAAGGCCTTGGAGGCCTTGGAAGAGGAGCCAAGAGTTGGATTTGAGAGCCACAAAGAAGTTGTGAACAGTTGCAAGTTCCACGGTCGAGATTTACAAACCACGGCCGTCAAACTTTCTGGACAACTCCGAGAAGCAAACTTGGCAAAAACCACGGTCGTGGAAAATGAGCAACCCGTGTTTCCAACCGTGGTTTTCCCTGAATCAGCTCTTGATGATGATCAAGCTTCTAGGAGCCATGAGGGGTCTTCATTTGCTTTGGACTCATCTCATCCAACCTTATTTGGATCATCTTCAACCAACAAAGGTCCTCCCTCACTTGAACTTAAACCCCTCCCCTCTCATTTAAAGTATGCATTCCTTGGAGATAATTCTACATATCCTGTGATTGTTAATGCATGCTTGAGTGATGATGAACTTGCTAAATTGCTGCATGAACTAAGATTGCATAGGAAAGCCATTGGTTATACTATTGATGATTTGGTTGGCATTAAGC
>BSUD01000003.1:59790888-59822190 GCA_033239045.1 Fagopyrum esculentum | reverse complement strand
AAAGAGGTGGTCAAAAAAGAAATCATTAAGTTGCTAGATGCGGGAATTATCTACCCTATCTCGGATAGTAAGTGGGTTAGTCCCGTTCATGTAGTGCCTAAGAAGGGTGGAATGACGGTAGTAACTAATGAGAACAATGAACTAATACCAACTAGGACGGTCACGGGATGGAGGATGTGTATAGATTATAGGAAGTTAAACATGGCCTCTAGGAAAGATCACTTCCCTCTCCCCTTCATTGACCAAATGCTAGAAAGGTTAGCTCAACACTCTCATTTTTGCTATTTAGATGGGTATAGTGGATTTTTCCAAATCCCTATCCACCCCGATGACCAAGAGAAAACGACTTTTACATGTCCATGGGGTACCTTTGCATATAGGAGAATGCCATTTGGGTTGTGTAATGCACCCGCCACCTTCCAAAGGTGTATGATGGCTATCTTTTCGGAATACATAGAAAATATCATGGAAGTGTTCATGGATGATTTCTCTGTTTACGGTTCTTCTTTCGATAACTTCTTGGCTAACTTGTCATTAGTGTTGCAAAGATGTGAGGAGACAAATCTTGTCTTAAATTGGGAAAAATGCTACTTCATGGTAAGTGAAGGGATTGTGTTAGGACACTTGGTGTCTAACCGGGGCATTGAGGTTGATAGAGCTAAAATCGAAACGATAGAGAAGTTGCCACCACCTACCTCGGTGAAGGGGGTAAGGAGTTTCTTAGGGCATGCCGGTTTTTACCGGAGGTTCATTCAAGATTTCTCTAAAATTTCTAAGCCTCTCACTAACCTACTAATGAAAGATGTTGATTTTGTCTTTTCCAAAGATTGTCTTGAAGCGTTTTGTAGGTTGAAGAACGCCTTGATCTCCGCTCCTATCATGCAACCTCCGGATTGGAGTCTACCATTTGAAATCATGTGCGATGCAAGTGATGTGGCTGTTGGGGCCGTTTTGGGGCAAAGGAAAGAAGGGCGCACTCATGCTATTTATTATGCTAGCAAGACGCTAGATAATGCCCAACTCAATTATGCTACTACCGAGAAGGAGTTGTTGGCGGTGGTATATGCATTTGAGAAGTTCCGCTCGTACCTTGTTGGAGCGAAGGCCATAGTTTACACGGATCATGCGGCAATCCGTTATCTACTTACAAAGAAGGATGCCAAACCAAGGTTGATTCGGTGGATCCTTCTTCTTCAAGAGTTTGATTTGGAGATACGAGATAAGAAGGGATCCGAGAACTCCGTGGCGGATCACCTTAGTAGACTCCCACCATTGGAGCTTAGGAAAGACAACATCCCGATAGATGATTCATTCCGGGATGAACAATTGCAAATGGTGGAGGAATGCTTGTTCCAAGTGGCTAGAGGAAATGAGCCATGGTATGCCGACATTGTGAATTACTTGGTGTGTGAGGAAGTGCCTCCCGGATTAACATATGCACAAAGGAAAAAGTTCTTCAACGATGTAAGGCATTACTATTGGAGTGAGCCACTTCTATTCAAGAGAGGCCCGGATGGGGTGCTTAGGAGATGCATACCGGAAGATGAAATGGAAAGTGTGATCCGACATTGTCACTCCTTACCATGTGGAGGCCATGCTAGCTCACACAAAACGTGTGCCAAGGTATTGCAATCCGGTTTTTATTGGCCTAACTTGTTTAGAGATGTGCAAGGTTTTGTAGCGGGATGTGACGCTTGCCAAAGAACGGGGAACATCTCAAGGAGGAATGAAATGCCCTTGAACAACATCCAAGAAGTTGAAATTTTTTATGTGTGGGGTGTAGACTTCATGGGGCCATTCCCTTCTTCATGTGGAAATCTCTATATCCTATTGGCGGTGGACTATGTGTCAAGATGGGTGGAGGCAATTGCCTCTCCTTCAAATGATGCCAAGGTGGTAGTGCGGTTCTTCAACCGAGTGATCTTCCCTAGGTTTGGAACACCAAGGGTGATCATTAGTGATGGAGGGAAGCACTTCACAAATAGGAATTTTGGGGCACTTTTGGCCAAGTATGGGGTGACTCATAAGGTGGCAACACCCTACCATCCCCAAACTAGTGGTCAAGTGGAGATCTCCAACCGAGAGATCAAGGCCATCCTCGAGAAGACGGTGTCTAGGACAAGGAAGGATTGGGCTATGAAGCTCAATGACGCACTATGGGCATATAGAACCGCCTTCAAGACACCTATTGGCACCACCTCCTACAAGTTGGTCTATGGCAAGTCTTGCCATCTTCCGGTGGAAATGGAGCATAGAGCTTATTGGGCCATTAAGTGGCTAAATTTTGACCTAAAGGAAGCGGGAGAGAAGAGGTTGCTCGATATCAATGCCCTTGAGGAGATCCGGTTGGAAGCCTATGAGAATGCCCGGATCTACAAGGAGAGAACCAAAAGGTGGCATGACAAGAGAATCATTCCAAAAGAGTTGAGTGAAGGAGATCTTGTCCTTCTCTTCAACTCAAGGCTAAGGCTTTTTCCCGGAAAGCTCAAATCAAGATGGACCGGGCCATATGTGGTGAAGAAGATCTTTCCCCATGGAGCTATTGAAATAGGAGGGGAGCATTGTGGAAATTTCAAAGTGAATGGGCATCGCTTGAAGAAGTATATTCCGGGAGCCCCGATAGACATGATTGCCCCGCTTCACCTTGAATAGACGCTCCCGAGTTTGGTCAAGCTAGTGACCTTAAAAAAGCGCTTGGTGGGAGGCAACCCATTGGTAACATTTTTCCTTCATTTTTGCTTAGATTTTTCTATTTTTGTGTGCTTTGTGTATGTTTCGTGTTTCGTGTGTGTGCTAGAAACATTAGTGGCATTGGAAGTCTTTCTTGACATGTGTGTTCGCCTCGGTCGAGTCGGCGTCTCTAGATCGCCTCGGTCGAGATGAATCTCTGGGCAACCGAGGTGATCATAACTGAGTGTAGAATCTCTCAAAACTGGTCCAAAGTAAATCTTTAATCCATGGCTATGCTTCCTGAAGGATTCCTTTTTGCTCCTCAATGTAGCTCCAAATGACTCTTGACTCCTTTTGCTCCTTTTCGATGCAAAACGTACCATATTACCTGCAATTACAACGAAACTAGGCGTAGACCTCGATTCTCGCAAAGGTAGATGAAATGGTAGTAAAATCACATAATGTACATACAAACATGCAGATTATGAAAGATAAAACGTCTAAACAAACCCCAAAATATAGACTATAATTCATGCTATCAAAATACC
The DNA here is from genome assembly GCA_033239045.1 of Fagopyrum esculentum. Classification (NCBI taxonomy): domain Eukaryota; kingdom Viridiplantae; phylum Streptophyta; class Magnoliopsida; order Caryophyllales; family Polygonaceae; genus Fagopyrum; species Fagopyrum esculentum. The sequence goes on along the minus strand of BSUD01000003.1, from coordinate 59,818,972 downwards.
CCATACTTAGCCCTTGCTTGTCCCTAAGCAAGTTCCTCATATAGAAATCAAGATAGAATGGATTATAAGTCAAGAAAATCAATGAAAAGTCTTTCAAAAACATTTTTATGGTGTGCAACTATCATAGATCACTCTAAGAGAGTACTTCCTGGAAATTAAAAACGCAATGTGATCAAAACATTTTATAAATATAGGAAAGTTGTTCATCTTTGCATAAAATCATAGAATGCATAATAAATCATAATTATCAAAATTAATCATGTATAATCCGATTTAAACCGCTAAGTCAATCAACAAGCTCAAGGTCTCAAGGGCTTCCCAAAAGAAAGGTCAAGAAACGTGTAGGGTAGGGATGTATGTAAGGTAATGTGGTGCTAGAATCCGGGAAAAGGATGAACTTCACTTCCACTTTGACTTGCAACACCTTCCACCAATAAGCTTTGCTTATTTCACACTTTTTTCTCTTTTACTTTACTTTTTGGGATGCATGGATAGAGGTGCACAATAACCGAAGCCTAGGAAATCCGCAATCATCAATTTCTTGAGATGCGTCAAACCCTTGATGCACATACCATGACCCGTTAGGAATATCGCTCAATCCGACTTTGGCAAGACACAAACACCCGGCTATGTGAATGGTGCCGAGTTACTCATCTTCATGATTGACTTCCCCAAACCTATTATTGCTTTCTAACACTTTCACTTTCAGCCACTTCTCAACTTTTGACTTGCTTTCACCACTTCGCTTGCTTCCAAATTCCCGGATAGGTAAAGGGAGGCAATATGTATATGAGGGGCTAAGCATGATCAAGAAGAAGAAGAAGAAGAAGAATGAATTGCCTTGGTCTTTCCAAGAAGAACGTGAGAGAACTTATGCTGCGGTGTCAACCTTCAAATTCAACATAATTTGGATAAAAATAAAGTATTAAACATGCCAATAATTTCAAACAAAGCATTTAGCAACTTAAACATATCATAAAACATTTCAAACATATAAAGAATTTAAATCCAGTCGGTAAACAAAATCTTCACTGAGATCATATCCAGATAAGTAACACAAAAATCGTTTTCGAAAACTCTCAGTTAACCCGCCTCGGTCGAGATGTTCTTGGTTCAACCGAGGTGAAACACCTCGTTTTGCCAGAACTGTCCCGGTCGAGGTCAAAAAATTTTTTTTTTTTTTTTTTTTTTTCGGTTTCGACGTTTTTCTCAATCAAATAACCTGTAAGTATGCATGCAATCTCAGATAAACATATAAATGCAGATAAAGCATGAATATGAAAATATCCGGTAAATAATACATCAAAGGTCAAATAATACATCATGAGTCGAATAAGTCAGATAATACATCAACTAAATACCCCATACTTGAGACACACTGTCCCAGTGGGTGTAAATAAAGTCTGAAAGAAAGGAGGACTCACCGGATAAAGAGCCGAACTGCATAAAAAAATATAATAAATAAAACTCTGCAGCTCCTCAGTAGTCTTGATCCGGTGGTGGTGGTGGTGGTACATAAGGATACTGGGTCGGATCGAATGGATAGCCCATAGTCTGCTGGAACTGTAGCTCCATCATCCTACGCTGATAGTGCTGCCCCTCCAACATCTGCTGAGTCCAGCTGTCAAGGTGTCGGTGCTGGGCGGCAAACCTCTCATGCATGTCTACTGTAAGGGCAGCATATGAGTCTATCATCTGCTCTGTCAAATCGTCGATCCGACGATGAGCCTCTGCATCTCTGTGACGGCGTGTCCGACGTCTAGTAGATCTAACGGGAGGTGCAGCAGGTGCAGGCTCAGTATCCTCCTCATCCTCATCCAAATCAATAATGGGAGGCGCGCTCGTCCCAGCTGTATCTGTCCCTGTGTCCATCGGGACGCCGCCTCCTCTCTCATCAACTGTCTCGTCATCATCCTCCTCATCAGCCTCCTCAGCCTCCTCAGCAGCTGCAGCTGCTCCCTCTCTGTAGTCCTCCATCAGCGGGGCCCATGCTGTCTGCCAAAAATGTGGGTCGAAGACCGAAAACTGTGCAGACCATCTGATGCCCTGAGGCGCTGTCCGCTCCCAAGGCATGGCAACATACGGAGTAGTCAACCCACGAGGAACAAGAATCCGCCTCGTGATCATCTCCTGCAGACCCAGCGGCTTCGGAGCCGCCGCCAATGTGCAGATACTGAGATCCATCCCGTGGTAGGAGGCGATGTGGGTGACTAGACCTCCACAGCAAATATCACCCTTCCCTTTGGCCTTGATCCTGTGCAGATCCTCTGCCAGGAGCAAGCCAAAGTCCGGGTATCCTCCCGTGACCATGCAGTACAGCGAAAATAACTCCCCCTGTCTGATCTTCTGGGGCGTCTCAGTACGCGCCAGAAGCATCTCGCTGAATATCCGGTGGGCAAGTCTGAAAGCTGGGTGGAAGATGACCTTCTCCCTGGAATCACCAGGGCGCCATCTGTCTGCATGTGTAGTGATGTGGGCTATCTGTCCCCAAAACTCCCTAGCTACGGATCGGGAGGGGAAGTCTACAGCTGTAGGGGTAGGAAAGCTGAAAATCTCTCTGAATATCTCTAATGGAACTATGAAGTTCCGGCTCATCAGCCGGTACTTCACAGATCCCTCTGTGGGTAGGTAGGAGAAGGAGCTGACGAACTCTAGTGTCGGCTCTATGTAGGCTGGGGCTCGGATCTCAGAAAACTGATCCAGCCCGACTGTAGCTATCATCCTCCTAAGGTCAGCCTCTAACCCTAGGCAGTCAAAAGCGGATACCTCCAGAAATCGCGGTGCGATAACCGGACGGCCCGCTATCCTCTCATAATCTACCCGACATCTCTCGTGGATGACCGGGCGGTAAGGTCGGGAAGAAGAAGGGGAAGGGGAAGGTGAAGATCTATCTCTCAGGGCTAGTATCCTATCTGAACTCATCTTCACAAATCAATCTGTCAGACCACCTCGGTCGACTGACAAGTTCCAGAAATCACCTCGGTCGAGATGCAGGCCGACTGGACCGAGGCGTAGCAGTTCGAATTCCAATTCTCAGATTTCCAGTTCTTTTCCCCCTAAAATCACTACAATTGCTTCCTAAGGGGTACTTATGGGTTTCCTCGGCAGAATCAAGGGCAACCAAAGCCCAATAAACAGCAAACGAGGAGTTAGGGTTTTCGAACCTTTTTCGCTTCGTTTCGGTCGAAACACTCAGAGTTCTTGCAGATCTGTAGTTGCAATCGACTCCTCTTCCCTTTAATCGCGTTTTGGAACAGAAATCGTCGAAAAAGAGCGAGAAACGGAGGAGAACGAGATGCTCTTGTCGCCGCGGTCGAAATGGGTAAAAATTAAAAAGTGAAAAGTAATTTTCGCTTTTTATACCGTCGCGAGATCTGCTGTCACCTCGGTCGAGATGGTCTCGACTGGACCGAGGTGGTACGGACCGAGGCGGTTCTGCAGAAACCCTAGTCGCCTCGGTTGCTTCAAGAATCAACTCGGTCGAGGTGTTCTGACAGTGACCGAGGTACTTCTTTCTTATCAGAATCTCGAACTTCTCCCTTTTCTGGAGTGCTCCTTCCTGTTATCTGTCTAAAACACCAAAAACAAAGCAAAGCAAGGCAAAGCAAAAACAAAAACTATCTAAATTAGACTAGAAAACGGGAAAGAAAACAATACCTTGGGTTGCCTCCCAAGAAGCGCTTGATTTAAGGTCGCTAGCTGGACCATGATGCGTCTCAAACGAGGTAGGAGGTTCCCTCACCCCATACTTCACCTCCATCGTGGGGTGAAGTAAGTAAGTCCATCAAACGCTCCAAAACGTGCAAGTGCTCGTCGGGGAATGAATCGTCTATGGGTGGGCTATCCGTCTCGCGGGAGGATTCCGGTAACCGGCTGAGGTGATCCGCAACTGAATTCTCGGATCCCTTCTTATCGCGGATCTCTAGGTCAAATTCCTGGAGCAAGAGAATCCATCGAATAAGGCGCGGCTTTGCATCTTTTTTAGCCAACAAGTAACGAATGGCTGCGTGGTCGGTGTAGACAATGACTTTCGCCCCTACTAGATAGGAACGAAACTTCTCGAAAGCATATACAACCGCCAATAACTCCTTCTCAGTGGTAGCGTAGTTGCGTTGTGCTACATCTAGCGTCTTGCTAGCATAGTAAATGGCGGTGGTCCGTCCATCCTTCTTTTGCCCGAGCACCGCTCCTACGGCTACATCGCTAGCGTCACACATGACCTCAAAGGGCAAGGTCCAGTCAGGAGGTTGGATAATGGGAGCGGAGATCAACGCTTCCTTAATCCTGTAAAAAGCATCAAGACACTCCTGCGAAAACTCAAAAACAACATCTTTATTCAAGAGGTTAGTTAGAGGTTTAGAAATCTTGGAGAAGTCCTTGATGAATCTCCTATAGAAACCTGCATGCCCGAGAAAACTCCTCACACCCTTAACAGAACAAGGAGGAGGGAGTCTCTCAATAGTCTCGATCTTAGCTCGATCGACCTCAATACCTCGATTAGAAACGAGGTGTCCTAGCACAATGCCTTCATTAACCATAAAATGACACTTTTCCCAATTCAAAACAAGGTTAGTGTCCTCACATCTTTTAAGCACTAGAGAAAGGTTAGATAGGCAATCATCAAATGAGGAACCATATACAGAAAAATCATCCATGAATACCTCCATGATCTCCTCTATGTACTCGGAGAAGATGGCCATCATGCATCGCTGGAAGGTAGCGGGTGCATTGCACAATCCGAATGGCATCCTCCGATAAGCAAACGTCCCCCAAGGACATGTGAAAGTGGTCTTCTCCTGATCATCCGGATGGATAGGAATCTGGAAGAATCCACTATAGCCGTCCAAGTAGCAAAAGTGTGAATGCTGGGCCAACCGTTCGAGCATTTGATCAATGAAGGGAAGCGGAAAATGATCTTTCCTAGTAGCCGTGTTCAGCTTCCTATAGTCGATGCAAACTCTCCAGCCCGTAACGGTCCTTGTTGGGATCAACTCGTTGTTCTTATTCGTCACAACGGTCATCCCTCCTTTCTTCGGGACGACATGCACCGGGCTAACCCACTTGCTGTCCGAGATAGGATAAATAATACCTGCATCCAACAACTTAAGAACTTCCTTCTTCACAACCTCTTTCATGATCGGATTTAACCGTCTTTGAGGTTCCCGTGAAGTCTTATGATTATCTTCCATTAGAATTCTATGCATGCAGAAAGAAGGGTTAATGCCAATAAGATCGTCCGTGGTGTAGCCTATGGCTTTCCGATGCTTTCTCAGGACATGCATTAGCTTAGATAATTCAGAATCGGAGAGGGAAGCACTAGCAATAACGGGATAAGTAGAATCCGGCCCAAGAAAGATATACCTCAAGTGACTAGGGAGTTGTTTAAGCTCCACAACTGGGGGTGCTTTCTGGGAGGGATCTGTGCTTCCTCTTTCCAGTGGAGTGGTGTCAGAAATTGGACTATGTGCAGTCTCAGTTTGAATCGTCTCTCTGTCGACCTCGGTCGAGGCGCAAAGGCGTTGACCGAGGTGTTCTTCAGACGCCTCGCTCAGTCCAGAAAGTGCCTCGGTCGAGGTACTGCTACTGGATCCGAGGCTGGAAATCTTCGTTCCCTGGATCAGCTTCTCAGTCATGGCTCCTGGATCTTCTTCCAGTGCCTTCAGGCTCCGTATATCTGCATCACAAGAAGCATCTATACCTTCCTCCATTAAACTGAAGCTTATAACTCTTTCGAGTGGATCTTTAATAAGGATAGAGCTCACCGATTCTCTTGATTCCTCTTCATCGTAGATGTTGAAGATATCATCAGTTAGTTGCTCCCCCTTCATGGCTGCAAGTAGTGCGAACTCCACCTCATCGCCACCAACGTTGAATTTCAACTTGGCGTTCTTGCAATCCACATTGCAACCCGAAGTTGCTAGAAATGGCCTCCCGAGAATGATAGGAACAGGATAATCTGCGGGAATGTCAAGTACGACAAAATCTATGGGTAGATAGAAGTTACCTAACTTGACCGGAACGTCTTCCAAAATGCCCACGGGATGGGTGATGGAGCGATCCGCCATGTAAAGTCGAATCTTGACCGGCTTGGGCTCTCCAAGACCGATCTTAATGCATAGCTCCAGCGGAATGATGCTCACGCTGGCTCCTAGATCACATAGGGCTTCACAAGTGACATCCCCAACTTGAATGGGAATGCAAAATGAGCCGGGATCTCTCAACTTAGGTGGCATCTTCTCCTTCATGATCTTTATAAGCTCCGAAGACTTAGATGTCATCCTAACTTCACCAACATCCTCCAGCTTCCTCTTCCTTGATAGGATCTCCTTTAAGAACTTCCCGTAGGCGGGCATACCTAAAATAGCATCAAGGAAAGGGATATTAATATGGAGCTTATTCATCAAGTCAAGGAACTTACCAAAGTGCTTGTCAAGATGTGCTCTGGCTCTGGACTGGGGAAATGGAAGTGGTGGTTTATATGCAGGAGGTGGAACATAGGCTTCAGTTGTTCCTCCTGCTTTCTGTTGCACCGCCTCGGTTGGCATCTCGGTCGAGGTGTTCTTCGACTGGATCTGGACCGAGGTGGTCTGCGTCGAGCGAGGTACTGGATCTGTGGTTTTGAGTCCACTCCTCGTCGTGATGGCCATGCACTGGCCCTTAGGGTTAGTTTCCGTCTTTGCTGGAAGCTTCCCTGGATCTCTTGGCGCTTCATTCGCCCTATTAGCAAGTTGTTGTTCGAAGGACTTTTGGGCCCTCGAAAATGAAGTCATAGAATTCTCCATAGCACTAAGCTTGATCAAGATTGCCTCCAGGACTGCGTCCTTCTTTTCCGGCTGAGACGAACTTGATCCTTGCCCTTGGCTCTTCAATGGAGTAGAAGAAGAAGAAGGAGGAGAGAGGAAAGGGTTAGAGGAATCATTAGAGTTGGAGTTTGAATAATTGTTACCGTTGTTTTGGTTATTATTCGCTCTCCAATTGTTGCTATTGGATCCTCTATTGTTGTTGTAGTTGTTGTTTCGGGGTCCGTTGTTGTTGTTACGGTACCCGTTCTTGTTGTAGTTGTTGTTGTTCCTTTGCCCTTGCTCTTCCTGCTTAGTTTGAGCCATCAATAGCTCCTTCAATTGCTTCACGTCGTTCTTCAAGGACGTGAATTGGTTGTTGTTGGTTTGAGTCTCTTGAAAGTTGACTCTTTTAACTCCACCTTCAGCTCCTTGGTGGGTGTACTTCTCCATGTGCAAGGCTTGCTTCTCAATGAAATCCCAAGCCTCGTCAACCGCCATATCCATAAATGTGCCGGCGGAGAGTAGTTGGAGATTAAACTGGGTGTTTCCGTCCAGCCCTTTGAAGTAGATCTCCAACAACTCGATCTTTGGAATCCCATGATGTGGGCAATCCAAAAGGATATCCTTGAACCGCTCCCATGATTTGGACAAACTCTCCTTGTCCTTCATGATGAAAGCATTGATCTTCCCTCTCATTTCAGCAGTCTTTGAGGGGGGAAAGAATTTGGTCAAGAATTCCGTAGTCATCTCTTCCCATGTGCTGATCTTTCCTGCAGGAAGAGATTGATACCAAGTAAGAGCTCTATCTTTAAGAGAAAAGTAGAAAGGTCTTAGCTTGTAGTTGTTATTTTCAATTCTGGGAGGTCGCAAGGTCTCCATCAAGATCTCGTAGTTTTGAAGATGTTGATGCGGCGACTCCTTCTCTAGCCCTCCGAATTGACATTGGCGAATCATCGCTAGAACTTGTGGTCGAAGTTCGTAGTCATGGTCCGCTGGATCTCCTAGGTTCACTCCTGGACGCCTCAGCTGTTGATTAGGGTCCATCCTTTGACCTAGGGTTTGTGGAATTCCTGCAAGAAGAACATCTCGGACTGGCATCCGAAGTGGATGCACATCGGCCGGGGCGTCAGGAACTGGGACTTGCCTCGGTCGAGGATCAATTACTGGATCCTGCATCGGTCGAGGTTGAATCTGGTTCCGAATTGCTGCAATCTCAGCTTCGATTGCTGCATTCCTGGCCTGATTCTCTTCTTTTTCCTGCCTTAGTTCTTCTTTACTGAGACGTAGCTGCTCCTGCGTCTCTCTCAATTGGGCCAAAAGATCGTGATCGTCTTGTTGGGCCATCTTCGCTTCTCTTAAGCGTCGTTTGTATGTCTTTTCCGGTTCGGGATCGTAAGGAACGATTTCCTTTCCAGTGCGGGTTCTTCGCATATACCTAAGAAAGAACCTGCAAAAGTCACTCAAGTAGAGTGGTAAGACAACACGGGGCAAATGCCCCAAGAGCAAACCGTACCGGCTCGGTCTAGACCAAGTCCCCGGCAACGGCGCCAAAAACTTGTTCGCCTCGGTCGAGTCGGCGTCTCTAGATCGCCTCGGTCGAGATGAATCTCTGGGCAACCGAGGTGATCATAACTGAGTGTAGAATCTCTCAAAACTGGTCCAAAGTAAATCTTTAATCCATGGCTATGCTTCCTGAAGGATTCCTTTTTGCTCCTCAATGTAGCTCCAAATGACTCTTGACTCCTTTTGCTCCTTTTCGATGCAAAACGTACCATATTACCTGCAATTACAACGAAACTAGGCGTAGACCTCGATTCTCGCAAAGGTAGATGAAATGGTAGTAAAATCACATAATGTACATACAAACATGCAGATTATGAAAGATAAAACGTCTAAACAAACCCCAAAATATAGACTATAATTCATGCTATCAATGTGAATGATGATGATGAACCCCTCACCAATTATGGGTGGAGCGGACGCGGAACTTGGACGGCTAGCGGTGCCTAGCGCGGGTTTCAAAGCTTGAAGGATGCTTAGAGCTCTCTACCATGGTTGATGAGATCATCCAACATCAATTCACTTGAACAATCCCGAATACCATAGCAAACATTTTTACATTGTGAGAACCCTCTTTCACTGTCTTTACTTGTATACCACATTGGGGACAATGTGTTTCTAAGTATGGGGTGGGGTTTGCATGATCCTTTGCATGATGAGCACTTAGGATAGGTTAATATTTGCACATCTCTTGCATTGTACATACTTAAACCGAAAATCCCATAAAAATCAGAAAATTTAAAAAACATTTGTGCTTTCTAGGCTTGGATATGATCCTAATGATGAAACTTGTCTTGTGATTGGCTATGAATGGCCTTATGTGTTGAATTGATAAATGCATATGTGGACTTGAACTACTTCTCTTGAATTCCATGAATGACTTGAGATCATGATGATTGCCTAGAATGGATTGAGTATTGAAAGTCGAAATTACATGATAGTTCTTGCATACCATCTAGGAATGAATGAGGCATTTCATCTTTCTCTACTTCTCATCTTGATCATGATTGCTTGAGCACCTCAATTGATATAAATTCAACCTCCTTTAAAACCCATCCGGGAATAGGAGCATGCTAGTGTGTTTGAATGTGTAAAAGCAAAGTGCGGGGTGAAGATGTAATGGAAAGAATACCGTGAATGGAATGCTGAAATTATTGTGGAAGTGTAGCCAAAATAGGTTTGGGGGCGTTGGTTTAAATGACAAGTAACTCGGTACACTTCACATAATCGGGTGTTGGTGCCTTGCCAAAGTCAAAAGAACCAATAGCCCTAACGAGCTTTGGTATGTGTGCCCGGTGTGGATGCACCTCGAAAAAGAGAAAAAGCCCGAGGATGGCTAATCACCGAGGTTTCGGCTATTGTACACCAATGCCATTGTCTCAAAAACGAGTCAAAGAAAAAGAAAAGAAAGCAAGATAGGGAAAAATATACACTTGGGGGAAGTTGATCGAGGACAAGGAAGTGAAGTTAGTTCCATTCCCGGATTAGCATCACATACCTAGAAAATTCCCCTCCCAAATTACAACGTTTCTTAGCCTTTTATGTCACAAGCCCTTATGACCTACTTGCATGTTTGTAAGACTTAGTAATCTAGATTGGATAGACTCTTGATCTTCTTGACATCTTCATCCTCCCATCTCATGCATGCTTTTGAGTTAAGTACAATTGTCTTTCCATGCCCTTATTGTTTGATACATAATTGCTTATCCAATTGCCATTGATCATGACTATGAAGGTGATCCAATAGTAGAAGCACAAAAACCCAAAAAGACTTTTTGCCATTTTTGCATACATGAATCATGTCATCTTTTAGTCTATAGTTGGGAATTTGCTCGGGGACGAGCAAACCTTAAGTATGGAGTATTTTGATAACACGATTTATAGCATAGTTTTAGGTGTACATTTAGATAGTATTCTCGCTCAATCGTGCATGATCTAGCACTAGTCCAATACGTTTTGCGCTTAAAACATGTATTTTGTCGAGATAGACGTCTACACGGACTTGTGTGCGTTTTGTAGGTATTTCGGGAGGTTTAGAGCTAAAACGATGCGTTAAAGGATCGTTCATTTAGATGACACGTCCTCGGACTCATTAGGACAAGCAAAGGGGTAAGAAGGACACATGGAACCTTGCCAACACTAGCCATGCACCAAACCACAGCTCAATGATCTAAGGCGAAGTTTCTGCATAGAATCACGGTTTCCTGAAGAACCACGGCCGTGGAAATGACCGTGGATTTTGCCAGATTCTCGTGACAGCTGTGCCACGACTCTCATGGCCAGCTCATGAAGAATTTGTTATAAAAGTGGTCCTTGATGGGTTGTTCAAAGCAGTTGGGGGTAGTTTGGGAGCAGCTCATCCATTCTCTATTTCTCTAACAAATATATTCTCCAAAGAAGAAGATTTTTTCTAGGAAGGAAAGTGCCAAAGAGAAGAAGAAAGGTGCCATTGAAGAAGAGAGAAGAACACACACTTAGCTCCTTGTATTTCGGATTTATTTCTAGAGATTTGTGAACCCTTGAACCTTCTTTTGGAAGGGTTGTAAGTTGTTCTAATTCGATCTTCAGATTTGTTTGTGTTGAAGTTCACTTGTTCATCTTATTTCTTTCATTATCTTGCAATGAATGCTATGATTTTATGTTTGCTTGCTTTGATTTTCATTATGAATGTTGTAGGATGAATTGATGTGATTCTAGGGTAAGGAAAGGATGGTTATGGCTAGATCTATGATAGGACGGATTTAGATTTACCTTTGGATGATTTTTGTTTATGAACATAGCTGCTGTTGGAAATCACGGGTAGTTCTTGTAGAACCACGGTCGTGGTTTCTGTAGAACAAACCGTGATTCTTCCTGGTTCGAAGGATCTTACCTTAGACTCATAAAACTGTTGAAACCCTAAGTTTTTGCTGAGTTTAACCTGCCCTAGGGTGTCCTAGTGTAGAGACTAAGTGATAGGAGAGACTTACCCGGTAATCCCTTCCCTTAGAATCTAAAATAGCAAAACCTTAGGTAGTGGTGAACCTAATAAGTCGCCATTGGATTAGATGTGCTAGGAATGTTGACTAGGACTTCCCATTCCAAGACTTACCCAGTAAGGATAGGTTAGATCCTTAATTAACAATTTCGGTTTGTGTAGAATTCCTAACCTTAGGTTCTTAGAGACCTAACCGGTAATGAGACCTTAGGTGTGGACTAGTTGGATCATGAGACCTACCCGGTAATTGACCCCAATTTAGAAACACTTAATCCCAACATATCATAATCAATCCAAAGAATGAATAGATAACTTGAGTTCTATGCCATAACCGGAACTTCCGACCCCTAGAATCCGTTTTTCCTTTCACTTGATCAATATCTTGCTTGATTTGTGATTTTTGGTTTAGTTTGATTGTTTGCTTCGCATGAGTCGTGATCTTTGATCACCTAAAACCCAACAAAAACAATTGAGATTTTAGTTCTTTGTTTTCCTCTTTTCTAACCTTAGACCTTCACTAAATTTAATCACAAAAACCGAATCAATTTCACCTTAGTCTTTGTGTTCGACCTCGGAGTACTATCCATACTACAAACGTCCCGTACACTGCGGGTGCGCTAGAAGTTAGGATAATTATAACGAGTATAAATTTAAGGCTTATTGCGTGCACACTTTTTAGCGTAACACATGTGTCAATAGTTAACTATGGATACAGTAGAAGATAGATTTTCCTTTACAGTTTTCCTTTTGGGGGTCTGAGGTACCCGCAAGATATGTGGTTGTCCCCTTTGTACAGGGACTTGTGTATGGCTTGTAGACTTCTGTGTCATGCCTTAGGTGTATGAAAAGGTCTCTATGTGTGTGGTCGACGAATAGATATCATGTTGGTTTGGATAGCAGTAGGAAGACTATTATAGTCTCTACTGAGATCGACTAGGTAGAGGTTTTTCGAAGTTGTGAGCTTTGAAGAAGCAACTTGAAGAGCGAAGTGAGACGGGTTTCGTTCGTCCTAACTTATTCATGGCTATGTATTGACGACTTGTTGGGACAGCTTGTAGGAGCAATTGTATTTCAGGATTCCTTTGCGCGCAAGATATCCCTAGTCATAGATGAGAGAGCAATATGTGTATGAGATAGCATTCCATACTCGTTATGGACACTACGAATTTGTAGTGATGTCATTTGGGTTGACGAGTGTCTTAGTAGTTTTTATGGAGTTGATGAACAGTATCTTCATCGACTTCCTTGATCAGTTGGTGGTGGACTTCACTAATGATATGTCAATATACTCTCATAGTAGAGAATAGTAGACCGATCGTCTGAGGACCGTTATGTAGGTTTCAAGAGATAGAGGGTTGTATGCTATGCTCTTTAAGTGCAAGTTGAGATGCTAGTGGTAGCCTTTTTAGGTCATGTGGTCTCCGCCAGTGGAATCAGGGTTGACTGTTCGCTCCAAACGGTGTGTGCAAGCTTTAAATTTATAACCCTAGACTTAAGCTTAAAACAAGGATGCGAACCCGCAGTGTACGGGTCAATCGTAGTAAAAGCAAGAAAATTCCAGGGGTCGATCACAGGGACTTAGTGAAACAAAGTCCAATACGGTATGCTAGTGTTGATGCTAACCACAAGAGCAAGTATACAATCAAAGATGAATAAGATGTCAAATAAGCAAACATGCAATTCTAGGGATTAAAGCATCTAGTTGTGGTTCCAACTCAAGATCTATAGATAAGCGGACAAAGCTGAGATTTTTGCATGGGGAAGGTGTTTCTAAAGTGGAGTAGATCACCGGGTAAGTCTCACTACACACTAATCCTAAACCGTAACTCCTATTACCGGGTAAGTCTCAAGGAATCAAGATAAAGAACTATAACCTCAAACTAACACACCATCTAAGGGAATAGAATCAACCTTTACCGGGTAAGTCTCAGGCTAACTCACAAAGATGGGATGGAAGCACACTCAAACCCCAATAAAGGACAAGCCTTTATTACCTACACTTATGATCGTTGGTATACAAACTAAGGAATTACCGGGTAAGTCTCATCCTAAGCTTGCTTTGAACCAGAAAGGTATAATAAGAATAGGATTTGGCAAACTCTAACACATTAACTCTCAGTTAAGGATCGGATAAGCCACCTCGGTCAGAAGAATTCCACCCCGGCCGAGATGTTCATCAACCGAACGAGATGCTTAGGGTTAAGGTTAAAGACTCGAACTTTCAGGATCCTACTGGGATTAAGATTATTCTATCATTGTTTTTCCCACAACCTTCAGCCAATCACCCTAGAATCACACAAGGAAATTAGCCACTCATCATCATAATGAAAGTATTAAATATATGGGAAGAAGGTAAATATTTGAACAAAGAAGAATTTAATGAAAACACTTCAATAACTGAATCAAATATCACACAAAATCGTTCCTTGGATAATAATCCAACTAGACAAGACAATCAAGGAAAGGAATTGAAGACAATCTTACAAAACCCTCCAAAAAGCTATAAAGCTATAGTCTTCAAATCTTCCTTCAACCTTCAAAGAGGTTCTTCAAATCTCTCCCAAATTGGAGTAAGCTGCGGCTGCAAATTGGTGTATGCTGGATCTTGATCGATGTATGCAGCCTGTTTTTCGGTGTAGGCGGGATGTTGGATTTGTGGAAATCCAACCCTTTTTATAGGAAAAATAAACCTCCAAAGATAATAAATCTTAAGAAGATATTATCCCATAAATATAGGTAAAATATATGATTCTGCATATCTCCTTCCTTCCAGAAGCTCAGCCCAAAAATATAAGATCACTTTCCAAAATTAAAAGATCTCTTCCAAGAATAAAATATTCACGCCGCGTCCTAGGTGTTCGCCTCGGTCGAGTCGGTGTCTCTGGATCGCCTCGGTCGAGATGAATCTCTGGTCAACCGAGGTGACTCACAACAGAATGTGGAATCTCTCAAAACTGGTCCAAAGTAAATCTTTAATCATGGCTATGCTTCCTGAATGTAGCTCCAAATGACTCTTGACTCCTTTTGCTCCTTTTTGATGCAAAACGTACCATATTACCTGCAATTACAACGAAACTAGGTGTAGACCTCGATTCTCGCAAAGGTAGATGAAATGGTAGTAAAATCACATAATGTACATACAAACATGCAGATTATGAAAGATAAAACGTCCAAACAAACCCCAAAATATAGACTATAATTCATGCTATCAAAATACCCCATACTTAGCCCTTGCTTGTCCCTAAGCAAGTTCCTCATATAGAAATCAAGATAGAATGGATTATAAGTCAAGAAAATCAATGAAAAGTCTTTCAAAAACATTTTTATGGTGTGGAATTATCATAGATCACTCTAAGAGAGTACTTCCTGGAAATTAAAAACTCAATATGATCAAAACATTTTATAAATATAGGAAAGTTGTTCATCTTTGCATAAAATCATAGAATGCATAATAAATCATAATTATCAAAATTAATCATGTATAATCCGATTTAAACCGCTAAGTCAATCAACAAGCTCAAGGTCTCAAGGGCTTCCCAAAAGAAAGGTCAAGAAACGTGTAGGGTAGGGATGCATGTAAGGTAATGTGGTGCTAGAATCCGGGAAAAGGATGAACTTCACTTTCACTTTGACTTGCAACATCTTCCACCAATAAGCTTTGCTTATTTCACACTTTTTTTTTCTTTTTACTTTACTTTTTGGGATGCATGGACAGAGGTGCACAATAACCGAAGCCTAGGAAATCCGCAATCATCAATTTCTTGAGATGCGTCAAACCCTTGATGCACATACCATGACCCGTTAGGAATATCGCTCAATCCGACTTTGGCAAGACACAAACACCCGGCTATGTGAATGGTGCCGAGTTACTCATCTTCATGATTGACTTCCCCAAACCTATTATTGCTTTCTAACACTTTCACTTTCAGCCACTTCTCAACTTTTGACTTGCTTTCACCACTTCGCTTGCTTCCAAATTCCCGGATAGGTAAAGGGAGGCAATATGTATATGAGGGGCTAAGCATGATCAAGAAGAAGAAGAAGAAGAAGAATGAATTGCCTTGGTCTTTCCAAGAAGAACGTGAGAGAACTTATGCTGCGGTGTCAACCTTCAAATTCAACATAATTTGGATAAAAATAAAGTATTAAACATGCCAATAATTTCAAACAAAGCATTTAGCAACTTAAACATATCATAAAATATTTCAAACATATAAAGAATTTAAATCCAGTCGGTAAACAAAATCTTCACTGAGATCATATCCAGATAAGTAACACAAAAATCGTTTTCGAAAACTCTCAGTTAACCCGCCTCGGTCGAGATGTTCTTGGTTCAACCGAGGTGAAACACCTCGTTTTGCCAGAACTGTCCCGGTCGAGGTCAAAAAATTTTTTTTAAAACCATTTTTTTTTTTTTCGGTTTCGACGTTTTTCTCAATCAAATAACCTGTAAGTATTTAGCAACTTAAACAAAGCATTTAGCAACTTAAACATATCAGAACTGTCCCCGGCAACGGCGCCAAAAACTTGTTCGCTCCAAACGGTGTGTGCAAGCTTTAAATTTATAACCCTAGACTTAAGCTTAAAACAAGGATGCGAACCCGCAGTGTACGGGTCAATCGTAGTAAAAGCAAGAAAATTCCAGGGGTCGATCACAGGGACTTAGTGAAACAAAGTCCAGTACGGTATGCTAGTGTCAATGCTAACCACAAGAGCAAGTAATACAATCAAAGATGAATAAGATGTCAAATAAAGCAAACATGCAATTCTAGGGATTAAAGCATCTAGTTGTGGTTCCAACTCAAGATCTATAGATAAGCGGACAAAGCTGAGATTTTTTGCATGGGGAAGGTGTTTCTAAAGTGGAGTAGATCACCGGGTAAGTCTCACTACACACTAATCCCAAACCGTAACTCCTATTACCGGGTAAGTCTCAAGGAATCAAGATAAAGAACTATAACCTCAAACTAACACACCATCTAAGGGAATAGAATCAACCTTTACCGGGTAAGTCTCAGGCTAACTCACAAAGATGGGATGGAAGCACACTCAAACCCCAATAAAGGACAAGCCTTTATTACCTAAACTTATGATCGTTGGTATACAAACTAAGGAATTACCGGGTAAGTCTCATCCTAAGCTTGCTTTGAACCAGAAAGGTATAATAAGAATAGGATTTGGCAAACTCTAACACATTAACTCTCAGTTAAGGATCGGATAAGCCACCTCGGTCAGCCAGTTTCCACCCCGGCCGAGATGTTCATCGACTGAACGAGATGCTTAGGGTTAAGGTTAAAGACTCGAACTTTCAGGGTCCTACTGTGATTAAGATCATTCTATCATTGTTTTTCCCACAACCTTCAGCCAATCACCCTAGAATCACACAAGGAAATTAGCCACTCATCATCATAATGAAAGTATTAAATAAATGGGAAGAAGGTGAATATTTGAATAAAGAAGAATTTAATGAAAACACTTCAATAACTGAATCAAATATCACACAAAATCGTTCCTTGGATAATGATCCAATAAGACAAGACAACAAGGAAAGGAATTGAAGACAATCTTACAAAACCCTCCAAAAAGCTATAAAGCTATAGTCTTCAATCTTCCTTCAACCTTCAAAAAGGTTCTTCGAATCTCCCAAATTGGAGTAGGATGCGGCTGCTGCGCTGATAGCTGATTGTATGCGGTGTATGCAGCCTCTAAGCATGATCGGATTTGTGGAAAATCCAACCCTTTTTATAGGAAAAATAACCCTCCAAAGATAAGAAATCTTAAGAAGATATATTCCCATAAAAATAGGTAAAATATATGATTCTGCATATCTCCTTCCTTCTAGAAGCTCAGCCCAAAAATATAAGATCACTTTCCAATCTTAAAAGATCTCAGCCAAGAATAAAATATTCTCGCCGCGTCCTAGGTGTTCGCCTCGGTCGAGTCGGTGTCTCTAGATCGCCTCGGTCGAGATGAATCTCTGGTCAACCGAGGTGATCATAACTGAGTGTAGAATCTCTCAAAACTGGTCCAAAGTAAATCTTTAATCCATGGCTATGCTTCCTGAAGGATTCCTTTTTGCTCCTCAATGTAGCTCCAAATGACTCTTGACTCCTTTTGCTCCTTTTCGATGCAAAACGTACCATATTACCTGCAATTACAACGAAACTAGGTGTAGACCTCGATTCTCGCAAAGGTAGATGAAATGGTAGTAAAATCACATAATGTACATACAAACATGCAGATTATGAAAGATAAAACGTCCAAACAAACCCCAAAATATAGACTATAATTCATGCTATCAAAATACCCCATACTTAGCCCTTGCTTGTCCCTAAGCAAGTTCCTCATATAGAAATCAAGATAGAATGGATTATAAGTCAAGAAAATCAATGAAAAGTCTTTCAAAAACATTTTTATGGTGTGGAATTATCATAGATCACTCTAAGAGAGTACTTCCTGGAAATTAAAAACTCAATATGATCAAAACATTTTATAAATATAGGAAAGTTGTTCATCTTTGCATAAAATCATAGAATGCATAATAAATCATAATTATCAAAATTAATCATGTATAATCCGATTTAAACCGCTAAGTCAATCAACAAGCTCAAGGTCTCAAGGGCTTCCCAAAAGAAAGGTCAAGAAACGTGTAGGGTAGGGATGTATGTAAGGTAATGTGGTGCTAGAATCCGGGAAAAGGATGAACTTCACTTTCACTTTGACTTGCAACATCTTCCACCAATAAGCTTTGCTTATTTCACACTTTTTTTTTTCTTTTTACTTTACTTTTTGGGATGCATGGACAGAGGTGCACAATAACCGAAGCCTAGGAAATCCGCAATCATCAATTTCTTGAGATGCGTCAAACCCTTGATGCACATACCATGACCCGTTAGGAATATCGCTCAATCCGACTTTGGCAAGACACAAACACCCGGCTATGTGAATGGTGCCGAGTTACTCATCTTCATGATTGACTTCCCCAAACCTATTATTGCTTTCTAACACTTTCACTTTCAGCCACTTCTCAACTTTTGACTTGCTTTCACCACTTCGCTTGCTTCCAAATTCCCGGATAGGTAAAGGGAGGCAATATGTATATGAGGGGCTAAGCATGATCAAGAAGAAGAAGAAGAAGAAGAATGAATTGCCTTGGTCTTTCCAAGAAGAACGTGAGAGAACTTATGCTGCGGTGTCAACCTTCAAATTCAACATAATTTGGATAAAAATAAAGTATTAAACATGCCAATAATTTCAAACAAAGCATTTAGCAACTTAAACATATCATAAAATATTTCAAACATATAAAGAATTTAAATCCAGTCGGTAAACAAAATCTTCACTGAGATCATATCCAGATAAGTAACACAAAAATCGTTTTCGAAAACTCTCAGTTAACCCGCCTCGGTCGAGATGTTCTTGGTTCAACCGAGGTGAAACACCTCGTTTTGCCAGAACTGTCCCGGTCGAGGTCAAAAAATTTTTTTTAAAACCATTTTTTTTTTTTTCGGTTTCGACGTTTTTCTCAATCAAATAACCTGTAAGTATGCATGCAATCTCAGATAAACATATAAACGCAGATAAAGCATGAATATGAAAATATCCGGTAAATAATACATCATAAGTCAAATAAGTCAGATAATACATCAACTACCCCATACTTGAGACACACTGTCCCAGTGGGTGTAAATAAAGTCTGAAAGAAAGGAGGACTCACCGGATAAAGAGCCGAACTGCATAAAAATAAAATAAATAAAATCCTGCAGCTCCTCAGAAGTCCTGATCCGGTGGTGGTGGTGGCATGTACGGGTACAAAGTAGGGTCATAGGGATAGCCCATGACATGCTGGAACTGTAGCTGAGCCATCATGTGCTGATGATGCTGTCGCTCCTGCATCTCCCGGATATCCAAAGAAAGTGCAGCATAAGTGTCGATAACCTGATCTGTCAGGTCATCAATCCGGCGGTGTGCTGCTCTGTCCCTAACCCTCTGCCTCCTGCGCCTAGCGGGCCTAACTGGAGAAGTCTCAGCCGGCGCTGGCTCAGTGTCCTCCTCGTCCTCATCAAGATCAATAATGGGAGGCGCGCTCGTCCCAGCAGTGTCTGTCCCTGTGTCCATCGGGACGCCGCCTCCTCTCTCATCAACCGTCTCGTCGTCATCCTCCTCATCAGCCTCCTCAGCCTCCTCAGTAGCTGCAGCTGCTCCCTCTCTGTAGTCCTCCATCAGCGGGGCCCATGCTGTCTGCCAAAAATGTGGGTCGAAGACCGAAAACTGTGCAGACCATCTGATGCCCTGAGGCGCTGTCCGCTCCCAAGGCATAGCAACGTAGGGTGTAGTCAACCCACGAGGAACAAGAATCCGCCTCGTGATCATCTCCTGCAGACCCAGCGGCTTCGGAGCCGCAACCATGGTACACCTACTCAAATCCATATCCTGATACCTAGCGATATGGGTCACTATACCTCCGCAGCAAATATCACCCTTCCCTTTGGCCTTGATCCTGTGCAGATCCTCTGCCAGCATCAAGCCAAAGTCAGGGTATCCTCCCGTGACCATGCAGTATAGGGAGAAAAGCTCCCCCTGTCGGACCTTCTGGGGCGTCTCAGTACGCGCCAGAAGCATCTCACTGAAAACCCTGTGCACTAGTCTGAAGGATAAATGGTAAATAAGCTTCGCCCTGGAATCACCAGGGCGCCACCTGTCTGCATGACTCGTAATGTGGGCAATCTGACCCCAGAACTCTCTAGCTACAGCTCGGGTCGGGAAATCTACAGCGGTGGGGGTAGGGAAGCCAAAAATATCTCTCCAGTGGGCAAGAGGTACTATGTAGTTCCGGTTCATCAACCGGTACTTCACAGCCCCCTCTGTGGGGAGGTAAGTGAAGGAACTGACGAACTCGAGGGTAGGCTCGAGGTAAGCTGGGGCTCGGATCTCAGAAAACTGATCCAGCCCGACTGTGGCGATCATCCTGCTAAGCTCTCCATCTACATGGAGACAGTCAAAGGCAGAAACGTCCAGAAATCTAGGAGCGATAACTGGACGACTAGAAATGCGGTCATAATCTACCCGGTGTCTCTCATGGATCACCGGGATAGAAGGTCGGGATGAGGAAGAAGAAGGAGAAGGGGAAGGTGAGGATCTATCTCTAAGGGCTAATAGGCTATCTGAACTCATTTTCACTTATCAATCTGTCAGACCACCTCGGTTGACTGACAACCCTCAGAAATCACCTCGGTCGAGATGCAGTTCGACCGGACCGAGGCGTAGCAGTGTCGATTTCTATTCTCTGATTTTCAGTTCTTTTCCCCCCAAAATCACTACAATTGCTTCCTAAGGGGTACTTATGCCTTTTCTCAACAGAAACAAGGGCAACCAAAGCCCAAATAGCAGAAAACGAACGAGTTAGGGTTTTCGAACGTTTTTACCTCGTTTCGGTCGAATCGCTCAAATTTCTTGCAGATCTGTTGTAGTAATCGACTCCTCTACTCTTTAATCTCGGTTTGGAAGCAGAAATCTTCGAAAACGAGCGAGAAATGAGGGAGCGAGGCGATTCTGTGCCGCGGTCGAAATGCGTAAAAATAAAAAGTGAAAAGTAATTTTTCCTTTTTATACTGTCGCGAGATCTGCTGTCACCTCGGTCGAGATGGTCTCGACTGGACCGAGGTGGTACGGACCGAGGCGGTTCTGCAGAAACCCTAGTCGCCTCGGTTGCTTCAAGAATCAACTCGGTCGAGGTGTTCTGACAGTGACCGAGGTGCCTCTTTCTTCTCAGAATCTCGAACTTCTCCCTTTCCTGGAGTGCTCCTTCCTGTTATCTGTCCAGAACGCCAAAAACAAAGCAAAGCAAAGCAAAGCAAAAACAAAAACTATCTAAACTAGACTAGAAAACGGGAAAGAAAGCAATACCTTGGGTTGCCTCCCAAGAAGCGCTTGATTTAAGGTCGCTAGCTGGACCATAGTGCGTCTCAAAGGAGGTAGGAGGTTCCCTCACCCCATACTTCACCTCCATCGTGGGGTGAAGTAAGTAAGTCCATCAAACGCTCCAGAACGTGCAAGTGCTCGTCGGGGAATGAATCGTCTATGGGTGGGCTATCCGGCTCGCGGGAGGATTCCGGTAGCCGGCTGAGGTGGTCCGCAACTGAATTCTCGGATCCCTTCTTATCGCGGATCTCTAGGTCAAACTCTTGGAGCAAGAGAATCCATCGAATAAGGCGCGGCTTTGCATCCTTCTTAGCCAACAAGTAACGAATGGCTGCATGGTCGGTGTAGACAATGACTTTCGCCCCTACTAGATAGGAACGAAACTTCTCGAAAGCATATACAACCGCCAATAACTCCTTCTCAGTGGTAGTGTTGATGCTAACCCTAGACTTAAGCTTAAAACAAGGATGCGAACCCGCAGTGTACGGGTCAATCGTAGTAAAAGCAAGAAAATTCCAGGGGTCGATCACAGGGACTTAGTGAAACAAAGTCCAATACGGTATGCTAGTGTTGATGCTAACCACAAGAGCAAGTATACAATCAAAGATGAATAAGATGTCAAATAAAGCAAACATGCAATTCTAGGGATTAAAGCATCTAGTTGTGGTTCCAACTCAAGATCTATAGATAAGCGGACAAAGCTGAGATTTTTGCATGGGGAAGGTGTTTCTAAAGTGGAGTAGATCACCGGGTAAGTCTCACTACACACTAATCCCAAACCGTAACTCCTATTACCGGGTAAGTCTCAAGGAATTAAGATAAAGAACTATTGCCTCAAACTAACACACCATCTAAGGGAATAGAATCAACCTTTACCGGGTAAGTCTCAGGCTAACTCACAAAGATGGGATGGAAGCACACTCAAACCCCAATAAAGGACAAGCCTTTATTACCTACACTTATGATCGTTGGTATACAAACTAAGGAATTACCGGGTAAGTCTCATCCTAAGCTTGCTTTGAACCAGAAAGGTATAATAAGAATAGGATTTGGCAAACTCTAACATATTAACTCTCAGTTAAGGATCGGATAAGCCACCTCGGTCAGCCAGTTTCCACCCCGGCCGAGATGTTCATCGACTGAACGAGATGCTTAGGGTTAAGGTTAAAGACTCGAACTTTCAGGATCCTACTGTGATTAAGATCATTCTATCATTGTTTTTCCCACAACCTTCAGCCAATCACCCTAGAATCACACAAGGAAATTAGCCACTCATCATCATAATGAAAGTATTAAATATATGGGAAGAAGGTGAATATTTGAACAAAGAAGAATTTAATGAAAACACTTCAATAACTGAATCAAATATCACACAAAATCGTTCCTTGGATAATGATCCAACAAGACAAGACAACAAGGAAAGGAATTGAAGACAATCTTACAAAACCCTCCAAAAAGCTATAAAGCTATAGTCTTCAATCTTCCTTCAACCTTTAAAAAGGTTCTTCAACTCTCTCCCAAATTGGAGTATGATGCGGCTGCTGCGCTGATAGCGGGTGTATGCAGCCTGTATTTCGGTGTAAGCGGGCTTATCGAATTGTGGAAATCCAACCCTTTTTATAGGAAAAATAAACCTCCAAAGATAATAAATCTTAAGAAGATATATTCCCATAAAAATAGGTAAAATATATGATTCTGCATATCTCCTTCCTTCTAGAAGCTCAGCCCAAAAATATAAGATCACTTTCCAATTTTAAAAGATCTCAGCCAAGAATAAAATATTCTCGCCGCGTCCTAGGTGTTCGCCTCGGTCGAGTCGGCGTCTCTGGATCGCCTCGGTCGAGATGAATCTCTGGTCAACCGAGGTGATTCATAACTGAGTGTAGAATCTCTCAAAACTGGTCCAAAGTAAATCTTTAATCCATGGCTATGCTTCCTGAAGGATTCCTTTTTGCTCCTCAATGTAGCTCCAAATGACTCTTGACTCCTTTTGCTCCTTTTCGATGCAAAACGTACCATATTACCTGCAATTACAACGAAACTAGGTGTAGACCTCGATTCTCGCAAAGGTAGATGAAATGGTAGTAAAATCACATAATGTACATACAAACATGCAGATTATGAAAGATAAAACGTCCAAACAAACCCCAAAATATAGACTATAATTCATGCTATCAAAATACCCCATACTTAGCCCTTGCTTGTCCCTAAGCAAGTTCCTCATATAGAAATCAAGATAGAATGGATTATAAGTCAAGAAAATCAATGAAAAGTCTTTCAAAAACATTTTTATGGTGTGGAATTATCATAGATCACTCTAAGAGAGTACTTCCTGGAAATTAAAAACTCAATATGATCAAAACATTTTATAAATATAGGAAAGTTGTTCATCTTTGCATAAAATCATAGAATGCATAATAAATCATAATTATCAAAATTAATCATGTATAATCCGATTTAAACCGCTAAGTCAATCAACAAGCTCAAGGTCTCAAGGGCTTCCCAAAAGAAAGGTCAAGAAACGTGTAGGGTAGGGATGTATGTAAGGTAATGTGGTGCTAGAATCCGGGAAAAGGATGTACTTCACTTTCACTTTGACTTGCAACACCTTCCACCAATAAGCTTTGCTTATTTCACACTTTTTTTCTCTTTTACTTTACTTTTTGGGATGCATGGACAGAGGTGCACAATAACCGAAGCCTAGGAAATCCGCAATCATCAATTTCTTGATATGCGTCAAACCCTTGATGCACATACCATGACCCGTTAGGAATATCGCTCAATCCGACTTTGGCAAGACACAAACACCCGGCTATGTGAATGGTGCCGAGTTACTCATCTTCATGATTGACTTCCCCAAACCTATTATTGCTTTCTAACACTTTCACTTTCAGCCACTTCTCAACTTTTGACTTGCTTTCACCACTTCGCTTGCTTCCAAATTCCCGGATAGGTAAAGGGAGGCAATATGTATATGAGGGGCTAAGCATGATCAAGAAGAAGAAGAAGAAGAAGAATGAATTGCCTTGGTCTTTCCAAGAAGAACGTGAGAGAACTTATGCTGCGGTGTCAACCTTCAAATTCAACATAATTTGGATAAAAATAAAGTATTAAACATGCCAATAATTTCAAACAAAGCATTTAGCAACTTAAACATATCATAAAATATTTCAAACATATAAAGAATTTAAATCCAGTCGGTAAACAAGATCTTCACTGAGATCATATCCAGATAAGTAACACAAAAATCGTTTTCGAAAACTCTCAGTTAACCCGCCTCGGTCGAGATGTTCTTGGTTCAACCGAGGTGAAACACCTCGTTTTGCCAGAACTGTCCCGGTCGAGGTCAAAAAATTTTTTAAAACCATTTTTTTTTTCGGTTTCGACGTTTTTCTCAATCAAATAACCTGTAAGTATGCATGCAATCTCAGATAAACATATAAATGCAGATAAAGCATGAATATGAAAATATCCGGTAAATAATACATCAAAGGTCAAATAATACATCATGAGTCGAATAAGTCAGATAATACATCAACTAAATACCCCATACTTGAGACACACTGTCCCAGTGGGTGTAAATAAAGTCTGAAAGAAAGGAGGACTCACCGGATAAAGAGCCGAACTGCATAAAAATAAAATAAATAAAATCCTGCAGCTCCTCAGAAGTCCTGATCCGGTGGTGGTGGTGGCATGTACGGGTACAAAGTAGGGTCATAGGGATAGCCCATGACATGCTGGAACTGTAGCTGAGCCATCGTGTGCTGATGATGCTGTCGCTCCTGCATCTCCCGGATATCCAAAGAAAGTGCAGCATAAGTGTCGATAACCTGATCTGTCAGGTCATCAATCCGGCGGTGTGCTGCTCTGTCCCTAACCCTCTGCCTCCTGCGCCTAGCGGGCCTAACTGGAGAAGTCTCAGCCGGCGCTGGCTCAGTGTCCTCCTCGTCCTCATCAAGATCAATAATGGGAGGCGCGCTCGTCCCAGCAGTGTCTGTCCCTGTGTCCATCGGGACGCCGCCTCCTCTCTCATCAACCGTCTCGTCGTCATCCTCCTCATCAGCCTCCTCAGCCTCCTCAGTAGCTGCAGCTGCTCCCTCTCTGTAGTCCTCCATCAGCGGGGCCCATGCTGTCTGCCAAAAATGTGGGTCGAAGACCGAAAACTGTGCAGACCATCTGATGCCCTGAGGCGCTGTCCGCTCCCAAGGCATAGCAACGTAGGGTGTAGTCAACCCACGAGGAACAAGAATCCGCCTCGTGATCATCTCCTGCAGACCCAGCGGCTTCGGAGCCGCAACCATGGTACACCTACTCAAATCCATATCCTGATACCTAGCGATATGGGTCACTATACCTCCGCAGCAAATATCACCCTTCCCTTTGGCCTTGATCCTGTGCAGATCCTCTGCCAGCATCAAGCCAAAGTCAGGGTATCCTCCCGTGACCATGTAGTATAGGGAGAAAAGCTCCCCCTGTCGGACCTTCTGGGGCGTCTCAGTACGCGCCAGAAGCATCTCACTGAAAACCCTGTGCACTAGTCTGAAGGATAAATGGTAAATAAGCTTCGCCCTGGAATCACCAGGGCGCCACCTGTCTGCATGACTCGTAATGTGGGCAATCTGACCCCAGAACTCTCTAGCTACAGCTCGGGTCGGGAAATCTACAGCGGTGGGGGTAGGGAAGCCAAAAATATCTCTCCAGTGGGCAAGAGGTACTATGTAGTTCCGGTTCATCAACCGGTACTTCACAGCCCCCTCTGTGGGGAGGTAAGTGAAGGAACTGACGAACTCGAGGGTAGGCTCGAGGTAAGCTGGGGCTCGGATCTCAGAAAACTGATCCAGCCCGACTGTGGCGATCATCCTGCTAAGCTCTCCATCTACATGGAGACAGTCAAAGGCAGAAACGTCCAGAAATCTAGGAGCGATAACTGGACGACTAGAAATGCGGTCATAATCTACCCGGTGTCTCTCATGGATCACCGGGATAGAAGGTCGGGATGAGGAAGAAGAAGGGGAAGGAGAGGATCTATCTCTAAGGGCCAGTAATCTATCTGAACTCATCTTCACAATTCAATCTGTCAGACCACCTCGGTTGACTGACAACCCTCAGAAATCACCTCGGTCGAGATGCAGTTCGACCGGACCGAGGCGTAGCAGTGTCGATTTCTATTCTCTGATTTTCAGTTCTTTTCCCCCCAAAATCACTACAATTGCTTCCTAAGGGGTACTTATGCCTTTTCTCAACAGAAACAAGGGCAACCAAAGCCCAAATAGCAGAAAACGAACGAGTTAGGGTTTTCGAACGTTTTTACCTCGTTTCGGTCGAATCGCTCAAATTTCTTGCAGATCTGTTGTAGTAATCGACTCCTCTACTCTTTAATCTCGGTTTGGAAGCAGAAATCTTCGAAAACGAGCGAGAAATGAGGGAGCGAGGCGATTCTGTGCCGCGGTCGAAATGCGTAAAAATAAAAAGTGAAAAGTAATTTTTCCTTTTTATACTGTCGCGAGATCTGCTGTCACCTCGGTCGAGATGGTCTCGACTGGACCGAGGTGGTACGGACCGAGGCGGTTCTGCAGAAACCCTAGTCGCCTCGGTTGCTTCAAGAATCAACTCGGTCGAGGTGTTCTGACGGTGACCGAGGTACTTCTTTCTTCTCAGAATCTCGAACTTCTCCCTTTTCTGGAGTGCTCCTTCCTGTTATCTGTCTAAAACACCAAAAACAAAGCAAAGCAAAGCAAAAACAAAAACTATCTAAACTAGACTAGAAAACGGGAAAGAATGCAATACCTTGGGTTGCCTCCCAAGAAGCGCTTGATTTAAGGTCGCTAGCTGGACCATAGTGCGTCTCAAAGGAGGTAGATCGGTGTGACCTCCTCAACCGGCGTTTCCGGTTGGTACTTCTTAAGTCTATGACCGTTGACCTTGAAGCTTCCGCTAGTTTCGCCCCATATCTCAACTGCACCATGAGGGAAGACATGTTTCACAACGTAAGGTCCGGTCCATCTAGATTTCAACTTACTTGGAAAAAGACGGAGGCGGGAGTTGAAGAGTAGAACTAAGTCTCCTTCGTTAAGCTCCTTTGGAACGATACGCTTGTCATGCCATCTCTTCGTCCTTTCCTTGTAGATCTTGGCATTCTCGTAGGCGTTCAAACGCAGCTCTTCCAGCTCGTTAAGTTCCAATAGTCGCTTCTCACCAGCCTCCTTAATGTCAAAGTTCAACCATTTGATAGCCCAATATGCTTTGTGCTCCAACTCAACGGGCAAGTGGCAAGATTTCCCATACACCAAATTATAAGGGGTGGTGCCTATGGGAGTCTTGAATGCGGTCCTGTACGCCCAAAGAGCATCGTCTAATTTCATGGACCAATCCTTCCTCGTCCTAGAGACGGTCTTCTCTAAAATTGCTTTGATTTCTCTGTTTGAGATCTCGACCTGTCCACTAGTTTGAGGGTGATAAGCGGTTGATACCTTGTGGGTTACCCCATACTTCGATAGAAGTGCCTTAAACTTCCGGTTGATGAAATGCGTTCCTCCATCGCTGATGATGATGCGTGGAGTTCCAAATCGTGGAAAGATAGTTCTATTCAAGAACTTCACAACCACCTTGGCGTCGTTAGTGGGAGAAGCGATGGCTTCGACCCATCTAGAGACGTAATCCACTGCGAGGAGAATGTAGAGGTTTCCTCCGGAGGATGGGAAAGGTCCCATGAAGTCAATCCCCCATACGTCAAAGATTTCCACTTCTTGGATGTTGTTAAGTGGCATCTCGTTCCTCCTTGATAGGTTCCCTGTTCTTTGGCATGCATCACAAGAAACAACAAAAGATTGCACATCCTTAAATA
>BSUD01000003.1:59754570-59790717 GCA_033239045.1 Fagopyrum esculentum | reverse complement strand
TTATGACGCTATTAACTTCGTCTTCCGGAATGCACCTTCGAAGCATCCCATCCGGTCCGCGCTTGAATAGCAGCGGCTCATCCCAGTAGTAATGTCGTACTTCCTTGAAGAATCTCTTCTTTTGGGAGTACGTCAATCCGGGTGGTATTTCCTGGCAAACAAGATAATTCACTATGTCAGCATACCAAGGACCTTTATTATCAGAAAGTTGGTGGAGGGAATGATCCGCCAACTGTGGGTGAATGTCAGAGAAGGGAGTAGAAAAATTGTTATTCTCTGTAATCTCGGTCTGAATCGTCTCTCTGTCGACCTCGGTCGAGGCGCAAAGGCGTTGACCGAGGTGTTCTTCAGACGCCTCGCTCAGTCCAGAAAGTGCCTCGGTCGAGGTACTGCTACTGGATCCGAGGCTGGAAATCTTCGTTTCCTGGATTAGCTTCTCAGTTTTAGCTCCTGGATCTTCTTCCAGTGCTTTCAAGCTTCGTATATCTGCATCACAAGAAGCATCTATACCTTCCTCCATTAAACTGAAGCTAATAACTCTTTCGAGTGGATCATTAATAAGGATAGAGCTCACCAATTCTCTTGATTCTTCTTCATCGTAGATGTTGAAGATATCATCAGTTATTTGCTCCCCTTTCATAGCTGCAAGTAGTGCGAACTCCACCTCATCGCCACCAACGTTGAATTTCAACTTGGCGTTCTTGCAATCCACATTGCAACCCGAAGTTGCTAGAAATGGCCTCCCGAGAATGATAGGAACAGGATAATCTGCGGGAATGTCAAGTACGACAAAATCTATGGGTAGATAGAAGTTACCTAACTTGACCGGAACGTCCTCCAAAATGCCCACGGGATGGGTGATGGAGCGATCCGCCATGTAGAGTCGAATCTTGACTGGCTTGGGCTCTCCAAGGCCGATCTTATTGCATAGCTCCAGCGGGATGATGCTCACGCTGGCTCCTAGATCGCAAAGGGCTTCACAAGTGACATCCCCAACTTGAATGGGAATGCAAAATGAGCCGGGATCTCTTAATTTAGGTGGCATCTTCTCCTTCATGATCTTTATAAGCTCCGAAGACTTAGATGTCATCCTAACTTCACCAACATCCTCCAGCTTCCTCTTCCTTGATAGGATCTCTTTTAGGAACTTCCCATAGGCGGGCATACCTAGAATAGCATCAAGGAAAGGAATATTAATATGGAGCTTATTCATCAAGTCAAGGAACTTACCAAAGTGCTTGTCAAGATGTGCTCTGGCTCTGGACTGGGGGAATGGAAGTGGTGGTTTATATGCAGGAGGTGGAACATAGGCTTCAGTTGTTCCTCCTACTTTCTGTTGTACCGCCTCGGTTGGCATCTCGGTCGAGGTGTTCTTCGACTGAATCTGGACCGAGGTGGTCTGCGTCGATCGAGGTACTGGATCTGCAGTTTTGAGTCCACTCCTCGTCGTGATGGCCATGCATTGGCCCTTAGGGTTAGTTTCCGTCTTTGCTGGAAGCTTCCCTGGATCTCTTGGCGCTTCATTCGCCCTATTAGCAAGTTGTTGTTCGAAGGACTTTTGGGCCCTCGAAAATGAAGTCATAGAATTCTCCATAGCATTAAGCTTGATCAAGATTGCCTCCAGGACTGCGTCCTTCTTTTCCGGCTGAGACGAACTTGATCCTTGCCCTTGGCTCTTCAATGGAGTAGAAGAAGAAGAAGGAGGAGAGAGGAAAGGGTTAGAGGAATCATTAGAGTTGGAGTTTGAATAATTGTTACCGTTGTTTTGGTTATTATTCGCTCTCCAATTGTTGCTATTGGATCCTCTATTGTTGTTGTAGTTGTTGTTTCGGGGTCCGTTGTTGTTGTTACGGTACCCGTTATTGTTGTTGTTGTTGTTCCTTTGCCCTTGCTCTTCCTTCTTAGTTTGAGCCATCAATAGCTCCTTCAATTGCTTCACGTCGTTCTTCAAGGACGTGAATTGGCTGTTGTTGGTTTGAGTCTCTTGAAAGTTGACTCTTTTAACTCCACCTTCAGCTCCTTGGTGGGTATACTTCTCCATATGTAAGGCTTGCTTCTCAATGAAATCCCAAGCCTCGTCAACCGCCATATCCATAAATGTGCCGGCGGAGAGTAGTTGGAGATTAAACTGGGTGTTTCCGTCCAGCCCTTTGAAGTAGATCTCCAACAACTCGATCTTTGGAATCCCATGATGTGGGCAATCCAAAAGGATATCCTTGAACCGCTCCCATGATTTGGACAAACTCTCCTTGTCCTTCATGATGAAAGCATTGATCTTCCCTCTCATTTCAGCAGTCTTTGAGGGGGGAAAGAATTTGGTCAAGAATTCCGTAGTCATCTCTTCCCATGTGCTGATCTTTCCTGCAGGAAGAGATTGATACCAAGTAAGAGCTCTATCTTTAAGAGAAAAGTAGAAAGGTCTTAGCTTGTAGTTGTTATTTTCAATTCTGGGAGGTCGCAAGGTCTCCATCAAGATCTCGTAGTTTTGAAGATGTTGATGCGGCGACTCCTTCTCTAGCCCTCCGAATTGACATTGGCGAATCATCGCTAGAACTTGTGGTCGAAGTTCGTAGTCATGGTCCGCTGGATCTCCTAGGTTCACTCCTGGACGCCTCAGCTGTTGATTAGGGTCCATCCTTTGACCTAGGGTTTGTGGAATTCCTGCAAGAAGAACATCTCGGACTGGCATCCGAAGTGGATGCACATCGGCCGGGGCGTCAGGAACTGGGACTTGCCTCGGTCGAGGATCAATTACTGGATCCTGCATCGGTCGAGGTTGAATCTGGTTCCGAATTGCTGCAATCTCAGCTTCGATTGCTGCATTCCTGGCCTGATTCTCTTCTTTTTCCTGCCTTAGTTCTTCTTTACTGAGACGTAGCTGCTCCTGCGTCTCTCTCAATTGGGCCAAAAGATCGTGATCGTCTTGTTGGGCCATCTTCGCTTCTCTTAAGCGTCGTTTGTATGTCTTTTCTGGTTCGGGATCGTAAGGAACGATTTCCTTTCCAGTGCGGGTTCTTCGCATATACCTAAGAAAGAACCTGCAAAAGTCACTCAAGTAGAGTGGTAAGACAACACGGGGCAAATGCCCCAAGAGCAAACCGTATCGGCTCGGTCTAGACCAAGTCCCCGGCAACGGCGCCAAAAACTTGTTCGCTCCAAACGGTGTGTGCAAGCTTTAAATTTATAACCCTAGACTTAAGCTTAAAACAAGGATGCGAACCCGCAGTGTACGGGTCAATCGTAGTAAAAGCAAGAAAATTCCAGGGGTCGATCACAGGGACTTAGTGAAACAAAGTCCAGTACGGTATGCTAGTGTTGATGCTAACCACAAGAGCAAGTAATACAATCAAAGATGAATAAGATGTCAAATAAAGCAAACATGCAATTCTAGGGATTAAAGCATCTAGTTGTGGTTCCAACTCAAGATCTATAGATAAGCGGACAAAGCTGAGGTTTTTGCATGGGGAAGGTGTTTCTAAAGTGGAGTAGATCACCGGGTAAGTCTCACTACACACTAATCCCAAACCGTAACTCCTATTACCGGGTAAGTCTCAAGGAATTAAGATAAAGAACTATAACCTCAAACTAACACACCATCTAAGGGAATAGAATCAACCTTTACCGGGTAAGTCTCAGGCTAACTCACAAAGATGGGATGGAAGCACACTCAAACCCCAATAAAGGACAAGCCTTTATTACCTACACTTATGATCGTTGGTATACAAACTAAGGAATTACCGGGTAAGTCTCATCCTAAGCTTGCTTTGAACCAGAAAGGTATAATAAGAATAGGATTTGGCAAACTCTAACACATTAACTCTCAGTTAAGGGTCGGATAAGCCACCTCGGTCAGCCAGTTTCCACCCCGGCCGAGATGTTCATCGACTGAACGAGATGCTTAGGGTTAAGGTTAAAGACTCGAACTTTCAGGATCCTACTGTGATTAAGATCATTCTATCATTGTTTTTCCCACAACCTTCAGCCAATCACCCTAGAATCACACAAGGAAATTAGCCACTCATCATCATAATGAAAGTAATAAATATATGGGAAGAAGGTGAATATTTGAACAAAGAAGAATTTAATGAAAACACTCCAATAACTGAATCAAATATCACACAAAATCGTTCCTTGGATAATAATCCAACAAGACAAGACAATCAAGGAAAGGAATTGAAGACAATCTTACAAAACCCTCCAAAAAGCTATAAAGCTATAGTCTTCAAATCTTCCTTCAACCTTCAAAAAGGTTCTTCAACTCTCTCCCAAATTGGAGTATGATGCGGCTGCTGCGTATTCTTTGCTGTAATCGAGATCGTATGCGGTGTATGCAGCCTCTAAGCATGATCGGATTTGTGGAAAATCCAACCCTTTTTATAGGAAAAATAACCCTCCAAAGATAAGAAATCTTAAGAAGATATTATCCCATAAATATAGGTAAAATATATGATTCTGCATATCTCCTTCCTTCTAGAAGCTCAGCCCAAAAATATAAGATCACTTTCCAATTTTAAAAGATCTCAGCCAAGAATAAAATATTCTCGCCGCGTCCTAGGTTTTCGCCTCGGTCGAGTCGGCTTCTCTGGATCGCCTCGGTCGAGATGAATCTCTGGGCAACCGAGGTGATCATAACTGAGTGTAGAATCTCTCAAAAACTGGTCCAAAGTAAATCTTTAATCCATGGTTGTGCTTCCTGAATGTAGCTCCAAATGACTCTTGACTCCTTTTGCTCCTTTTTGATGCAAAACGTACCATATTACCTGCAATTACAACGAAACTAGGTGTAGACCTCGATTCTCGCAAAGGTAGATGAAATGGTAGTAAAATCACATAATGTACATACAAACATGCAGATTATGAAAGATAAAACGTCCAAACAAACCCCAAAATATAGACTATAATTCATGCTATCAACTTCCTTCTTCACAACCTCTTTCATGATCGGATTTAACCGTCTTTGAGGTTCCCGTGAAGTCTTATGATTATCCTCCATTAGAATTCTATGCATGCAGAAAGAGGGTTTAATGCCAATAAGATCATCCGTGGTGTAACCTATGGCTTTTCGATGCTTTCTCAGGACATGCATTAGTTTAGTTAATTCAGAATCGGAGAGGGAAGCGCTAACAATAACGGGATAAGTAGAATCCGGCCCAAGAAAGATATACCTCAAGTGACTAGGGAGTTGTTTAAGCTCCACAACTGGGGGTGCTTTCTGGGAGGGATCTGTGCTTCCTCTTTCCAGTGGAGTGGTGTCAGAAACTGGACTAGATGCAGTCTTAGTTTGAATCGTCTCTCTGTCGATCTCGGTCGAGGCGCAAAGGCGTTGACCGAGGTGTTCTTCAGACGCCTCGCTCAGTCCAGAAAGTGCCTCGGTCGAGGTACTGCTACTGGATCCGAGGCTGGAAATCTTCGTTTCCTGGATCAGCTTCTCAGTCATGGCTCCTGGATCTTCTTCCAGTGTTTTCAAGCTTCGTATATCTGCATCACAAGAGGCATCTATACCTTCCTCCATTAAACTGAAGCTAATAACTCTTTCGAGTGGATCATTAATAAGGATAGAGCTCACCAATTCTCTTGATTCTTCTTCATGGTAGATGTTGAAGATATCATCAGTTAGTTGCTCCCCCTTCATGGCTGCAAGTAGTGCGAACTCCACCTCATCGCCACCAACGTTGAATTTCAACTTGGCGTTCTTGCAATCCACATTGCAACCCGAAGTTGCTAGAAATGGCCTCCCGAGAATGATAGGAACAGGATAATCTGCGGGAATGTCAAGTACGACAAAATCTATGGGTAGATAGAAGTTACCTAACTTGACCGGAACGTCTTCCAAAATGCCCACGGGATGGGTGATGGAGCGATCCGCCATGTAAAGTCGAATCTTGACCGGCTTGGGCTCTCCAAGACCGATCTTAATGCATAGCTCCAGCGGAATGATGCTCACGCTGGCTCCTAGATCACATAGGGCTTCACAAGTGACATCCCCAACTTGAATGGGAATGCAAAATGAGCCGGGATCTCTCAACTTAGGTGGCATCTTCTCCTTCATGATCTTTATAAGCTCCGAAGACTTAGATGTCATCCTAACTTCACCAACATCCTCCAGCTTCCTCTTCCTTGATAGGATCTCCTTTAAGAACTTCCCGTAGGCGGGCATACCTAAAATAGCATCAAGGAAAGGGATATTAATATGGAGCTTATTCATCAAGTCAAGGAACTTACCAAAGTGCTTGTCAAGATGTGCTCTGGCTCTGGACTGGGGAAATGGAAGTGGTGGTTTATATGCAGGAGGTGGAACATAGGCTTCAGTTGTTCCTCCTGCTTTCTGTTGCACCGCCTCGGTTGGCATCTCGGTCGAGGTGTTCTTCGACTGGATCTGGACCGAGGTGGTCTGCGTCGAGCGAGGTACTGGATCTGTGGTTTTGAGTCCACTCCTCGTCGTGATGGCCATGCACTGGCCCTTAGGGTTAGTTTCCGTCTTTGCTGGAAGCTTCCCTGGATCTCTTGGCGCTTCATTCGCCCTATTAGCAAGTTGTTGTTCGAAGGACTTTTGGGCCCTCGAAAATGAAGTCATAGAATTCTCCATAGCACTAAGCTTGATCAAGATTGCCTCCAGGACTGCGTCCTTCTTTTCCGGCTGAGACGAACTTGATCCTTGCCCTTGGCTCTTCAATGGAGTAGAAGAAGAAGAAGGAGGAGAGAGGAAAGGGTTAGAGGAATCATTAGAGTTGGAGTTTGAATAATTGTTACCGTTGTTTTGGTTATTATTCGCTCTCCAATTGTTGCTATTGGATCCTCTATTGTTGTTGTAGTTGTTGTTTCGGGGTCCGTTGTTGTTGTTACGGTACCCGTTGTTGTTGCTGTTGTTCCTTTGCCCTTGCTCTTCCTTCTTAGTTTGAGCCATCAATAGCTCCTTCAATTGCTTCACGTCGTTCTTCAAGGACGTGAATTGGTTGTTGTTGGTTTGAGTCTCTTGAAAGTTGACTCTTTTAACTCCACCTTCAGCTCCTTGGTGGGTATACTTCTCCATATGTAAGGCTTGCTTCTCAATGAAATCCCAAGCCTCGTCAACCGCCATATCCATGAATGTACCGGCGGAGAGTAGTTGGAGATTGAACTGGGTGTTTCCGTCCAGTCCTTTGAAGTAGATCTCCAGCAACTCTATCTTTGGAATCCCATGATGTGGGCAATCCAAAAGGATATCCTTGAACCGCTCCCATGATTTGGACAAACTCTC
The DNA here is from genome assembly GCA_033239045.1 of Fagopyrum esculentum. Lineage (NCBI taxonomy): Eukaryota > Viridiplantae > Streptophyta > Magnoliopsida > Caryophyllales > Polygonaceae > Fagopyrum > Fagopyrum esculentum. The sequence continues at coordinate 59,783,480 of BSUD01000003.1, read as the reverse complement.
CTTGTCCTTCATGATGAAAGCATTGATCTTCCCTCTCATTTCAGCAGTCTTTGAGGGGGGGAAGAATTTAGTCAAGAATTCCGTAGTCATCTCTTCCCATGTGCTGATCTTTCCTGCAGGAAGAGATTGATACCAAGTAAGAGCTCTATCTTTAAGAGAAAAGTAGAAAGGTCTTAGCTTGTAGTTGTTATTTTCAATTCTGGGAGGTCGCAAGGTCTCCATCAAGATCTCGTAGTTTTGAAGATGTTGATGCGGCGACTCCTTCTCTAGCCCTCCGAATTGACATTGGCGAATCATCGCTAGAACTTGTGGTCGAAGTTCGTAGTCATGGTCCGCTGGATCTCCTAGGTTCACTCCTGGACGCCTCAGCTGTTGATTAGGGTCCATCCTTTGACCTAGGGTTTGTGGAATTCCTGCAAGAAGAACATCTCGGACTGGCATCCGAAGTGGATGCACATCGGCCGGGGCGTCAGGAACTGGGACTTGCCTCGGTCGAGGATCAATTACTGGATCCTGCATCGGTCGAGGTTGAATCTGGTTCCGAATTGCTGCAATCTCAGCTTCGATTGCTGCATTCCTGGCCTGATTCTCTTCTTTTTCCTGCCTTAGTTCTTCTTTACTGAGACGTAGCTGCTCCTGCGTCTCTCTCAATTGGGCCAAAAGATCGTGATCGTCTTGTTGGGCCATCTTCGCTTCTCTTAAGCGTCGTTTGTATGTCTTTTCTGGTTCGGGATCGTAAGGAACGATTTCCTTTCCAGTGCGGGTTCTTCGCATATACCTAAGAAAGAACCTGCAAAAGTCACTCAAGTAGAGTGGTAAGACAACACGGGGCAAATGCCCCAAGAGCAAACTGTACCGGCTCGGTCTAGACCAAGTCCCCGGCAACGGCGCCAAAAACTTGTTCGCTCCAAACGGTGTGTGCAAGCTTTAAATTTATAACCCTAGACTTAAGCTTAAAACAAGGATGCGAACCCGCAGTGTACGGGTCAATCGTAGTAAAAGCAAGAAAATTCCAGGGGTCGATCACAGGGACTTAGTGAAACAAAGTCCAATACGGTATGCTAGTGTTGATGCTAACCACAAGAGCAAGTATACAATCAAAGATGAATAAGATGTCAAATAAGCAAACATGCAATTCTAGGGATTAAAGCATCTAGTTGTGGTTCCAACTCAAGATCTATAGATAAGCGGACAAAGCTGAGATTTTTGCATGGGGAAGGTGTTTCTAAAGTGGAGTAGATCACCGGGTAAGTCTCACTACACACTAATCCTAAACCGTAACTCCTATTACCGGGTAAGTCTCAAGGAATCAAGATAAAGAACTATAACCTCAAACTAACACACCATCTAAGGGAATAGAATCAACCTTTACCGGGTAAGTCTCAGGCTAACTCACAAAGATGGGATGGAAGCACACTCAAACCCCAATAAAGGACAAGCCTTTATTACCTACACTTATGATCGTTGGTATACAAACTAAGGAATTACCGGGTAAGTCTCATCCTAAGCTTGCTTTGAACCAGAAAGGTATAATAAGAATAGGATTTGGCAAACTCTAACACATTAACTCTCAGTTAAGGATCGGATAAGCCACCTCGGTCAGCCAGTTTCCACCCCGGCCGAGATGTTCATCGACTGAACGAGATGCTTAGGGTTAAGGTTAAAGACTCGAACTTTCAGGATCCTACTGTGATTAAGATCATTCTATCATTGTTTTTCCCACAACCTTCAGCCAATCACCCTAGAATCACACAAGGAAATTAGCCACTCATCATCATAATGAAAGTATTAAATATATGGGAAGAAGGTAAATATTTGAACAAAGAAGAATTTAATGAAAACACTTCAATAACTGAATCAAATATCACACAAAATCGTTCCTTGGATAATAATCCAACTAGACAAGACAATCAAGGAAAGGAATTGAAGACAATCTTACAAAACCCTCCAAAAAGCTATAAAGCTATAGTCTTCAAATCTTCCTTCAACCTTCAAAAAGGTTCTTCAACTCTCTCCCAAATTGGAGTATGATGCGGCTGCTGCGTATTCTTTGCTGTAATCGAGATCGTATGCGGTGTATGCAGCCTCTAAGCATCTAAGCATGATCGGATTTGTGGAAAATCCAACCCTTTTTATAGGAAAAATAACCCTCCAAAGATAAGAAATCTTAAGAAGATATATTCCCATAAAAATAGGTAAAATATATGATTCTGCATATCTCCTTCCTTCTAGAAGCTCAGCCCAAAAATATAAGATCACTTTCCAATTTTAAAAGATCTCAGCCAAGAATAAAATATTCTCGCCGCGTCCTAGGTGTTCGCCTCGGTCGAGTCGGTGTCTCTGGATCGCCTCGGTCGAGATGAATCTCTGGTCAACCGAGGTGACTCATAACTGAATGTAGAATCTCTCAAAACTGGTCCAAAGTAAATCTTTAATCATGGCTATGCTTCCTGAAGGATTCCTTTTTGCTCCTCAATGTAGCTCCAAATGACTCTTGACTCCTTTTGCTCCTTTTTGATGCAAAACGTACCATATTACCTGCAATTACAACGAAACTAGGTGTAGACCTCGATTCTCGCAAAGGTAGATGAAATGGTAGTAAAATCACATAATGTACATACAAACATGCAGATTATGAAAGATAAAACGTCCAAACAAACCCCAAAATATAGACTATAATTCATGCTATCATTGACCTGGCAAGATTTAAGTATGTTGTAATATGGAAGATACTGATGAACATGAAGGAATACGTAGCTTTCTCGGCTCAGCCGATTGCTACTAATGCTTTGAGGAAGGATTCTATATGATTGTGTATTCATTTGCGAGCCTTTTGAGAAAACCATCATAACTACGTGGTTACAGCAGTGTGTCTAAGTTTTGAAGTGTTGAGGAGGCATTCGACCTCTGTTTCTATTCTGTTATAATCAGAAGATTTTGGGAATCCTGTGATTTATGGTGGCACATCCCATTTAAGTTTGAGACGTGTGTTACTACAGAGGAGTAGAGTTACTAATATGTGTGTTTACAGCTGAGAATGTATGATGAAAACTACCTGACTCATGATTTAGAGTAAGAAGTGGTAGTTCAAGCCTCTAAGTTTTGAAGACCGTACCGGTGTGATCTTCATGTTAAATTTCTAGAGAACATAAAAATCTTAAGTGTATTTTATGCAACAGGGGTTGAATAATCTCCAATGTTAGAGCTTAAGTTGATCAAGACTGTAATTTGGAGATTTCATATCATTCAGGGAAGTTGAACGATGTCGCTGATAACTTGAATGGAAAGACGCTCCAGGAGAAGATCATTGCGAGACTAATAGCTCAACCTCAACTTCGGGAAGATCTAGCTTGGCTAGAGTGGGAGTTACAGTCTCTCTATAAGGACGCCATTGAGAGGTTCTACCTAGTCTGTTGGATGAGATCCAACAAAAGAAGGGGACTTGCCTGACCTTGATGAAGATTAAGAGAGGATGTCTCGCAAGGAGGAACCATAGTTCTCCATTGGAATAGATGGAGTGATGAAGCGTCATGATCACTTCTGGGTACCTACTAATGCGGAGTAAAGACTGAGAATCTTACAGTACACTTACGCACACCCTCCTTAGTACGTCCATGTACGAATCAGATGTACCATGGGGGTGACATAATTATATGGATGTAGAAGATTGAAGTTGATGTGACCAGATTTGTGATACAGTGTGTGACCTGTCAATAGGTCCAAATAGAGCATTTCTGATCTAGAGATAAGCCCCATCCACTACCAGTGCAATAGTAGAATTGGGAGGACATATCTATAGACTTGGTCATGGGATTGTGACCTAGTAGAAGATTGATATTATTCGGATTGTTGGATGTAGATTAAGGAAACCGGCATGTTTTATGCCTATCAGAAGAACGTGGCCAATTAATGAATTGATTGAGGAGTACACTAGATGGATAGTGAAACTCCATGGTATACCGAGAAAGATCATCTCTAATCGAGATGGATGTTTTTACTTGAGATTTTGGACTGTAGGTGCAGACTTCTTTGAGGAATGAGTCTATACTTCAAGACTACACTTCACCCCCTGACAGACGGTCACTTAGAGAGGATCATCTAGATCTTAAGGATCTATTATAAGTTGTAAGTTGAATTGGCAACATGGATGGTTATATTACCTCCCATTACTGAGTTATCATCTAATAGTGTTTGACGTTTATCTTCTGGGATGCCCTTATAAGGCACTGTATGGACGTAGATGCCATACATCTTTATGCTAGAAGTGATCTAGCGGTAGTAGTGGGATAACACCTGACCAGATTCAGGATTTTGTAGTTCAAGTAACGATGATTAAAGGAAGAATACTGACTGTACAGAGTCATCAGTTATCATATATAGACGAGAGGTGTTAACCTCTAAAGTTCAAGCGAGAGTTCAAGTCCGGCTGAAAGTATCTCAGCTGTGAAACCTTAGACGTGTTAATGTGAAAAGGGAACTGAATTTCCAATATGTCGGTTACTTGAGATCTTGATCAGTATTATGAAGGCAGCATGATTGATTTTTAGCTTTGCCTCTGAAATTAAAGGATATCCACCCAGTGTTTCACGTGTCTCGGCTGAGAGAGTACATACCAGATTTGAGGCACATCGTGAGTTATGATGATCTAGTGGTTGAGCCGGGCCACATTTTTGCAAAACACCCTTGTGTCTTGCAACAAGACACAAATAAATATAAAACCAAATAGATAAAACTATAATATCATAAACCGAAGTATAACAAAACACACAGCCGAGATTGTACAACAATGTATCACTCAGAATAATATAACGAGCATAATGGAATTTTCAATCATCCTTTTTGACAAGCCTAAGGTCAATTTAGGCCAAATCGCAATACGGAAAATGAATAAATTCATAAATTATTCGTTACTAACCCAATGGACGATCCGAAAGAAGATTCGGAATCACAACAACGCAGGCTACGCTCGAACACTATCAAATTCCCCGGAATTTGAGCGACGAAACCAGCCTAGTAGCATATATGCTCGATCAGGTCTTCACTTGCTCGGAAACGCAAAAAATCGGTACCAAAATGAAGAGAATGAAGAGAGGAATCCAAAAACTCGAACGGATTTGAATTCGGATTAGAAACGGAGAGTAGATATGAGTTTGAAGGTTGAGAGAATTTAGAGATTTTACGAGGAAACGTGAAAAGAAAGAGTTAGTAAACGATTTTCCGCTATTTATAGCAAAGACGATAATTATCTTTTCACCGATCCAAATGCGGTTTGAGCCCCCTTCTCCAAACTTCTCAAAATTGGACTAATAAATCTGGAATATTGTATTGATAACTATTCCGCAACTGTCTCGAAAAACGCGTATTCCCAAGCCGTCTTTCTTAGCCGCTAAGAATTGAATTAGCGACTTTTTTGGCCATTTTGCATTTTTGGCCATTTTGCCTTTCCATGTTATTTCGTATCTAGGATATGGCCGATGTTCTGATCATTTCTCTCAACTGCATTTTATTAATTCAAGCTCCCAAATGCTCAAAATAACATTGGAGGGTAAAAAATAATGAAAAAATTTGGTCAAATAGGCTCTTTTCTATTTTCATTAAGTTTGTGTATCCCATTATTTTTTACCACTTTCGTTTAATGGTAGTTAAAAGTAATTAACCCCTCTCTTGACTTTGATTTTTTCTTTTCTTTTCTTTTATTTTGCCTTTTTATTTTATTTTTTGGTATGAATTTTATACCAGAGTTTCATATCAGAATTCATACCAAAAAAATTTCATATCAGGAAATATTTCATACACAATACATATCAAAATAGTAATACCAGAATTTTTGTACAAGAAAATTCATACCATAAGTCATATCAGTACCAACAAACAACAAGTGAACACTAGCACCAACTCTAGCAACTTCACAAACAATAGCATACAAATTTTCGTACAACAGATCCCAACACAACAAAATCGAATTTCAACCATCACTATCTAGATCTCTACAAACGAAGGCTAAAAAATTGTATAAGTCGTAAAGGATCTCCCTATGGCAAGACCATACTAACTTGATTTCTTATGGGGTTCCTATCCCGGCACCTCTTGGATCTCCAGCCGGTCCAAACCTGTGTTCAAAGACGAGAATGTGAAGGACAAGCATTGAAGCTTATGTGTTGATTTGGTAATTGATTTTGGACAACTGACTAACTAGTGATTTTGTGGAGCCCTAGTGGTCCTTGCTCATAACCCAGCGTGCATAGTCCCATTCACAGAATTGCCAATCACTTCCTGTTGAAATGGAAAAAAAAAATTAAAATAACTATACTCTAGTAATGGAATTGTTTTATCAGTTGATCCAAGGGAAAGTAACGAGAGCATGAAGGCTACTAAAACTTGCCTGCATAAATAGCAAAGTTCGACACTACAACAGTAGTCAGATGAGCATGCATTCTTTCTAACACCTCTAGTAAATCGTTGGAAGTTGAGACGCCTTATATTCGGTAACAACTTGGAAGTGAAGAACACCATTACAGTAACAAACTAGATCTAGATCTAGATCTAGATCTTTTAGTCCGCCGTCTTCAAAATTATTGCTTGCGGAGGGGCCGGTTCGAGGTCTCTGGCGGAGGAGCAGTGGGCTAGCCGATGAATGAGAGAGAGAGAGAGCTGAGAAAGGAGTGAGGTGTAGGGGTAAAGAGAGGGAGTAATCCACGGGAAGATCAAAGAGAGGGAGTGCTGCATCACCAAAGGCGAATCGGCTTGCTTGCCATCACCATTTTGACAGTCAGATTAGGATTTGTTCTCTGTGGCTTGAATGGGATCTTCTCACCTTGCTCAAAATGAATCGATGAGCAGAGGACGAGGAATCGATGAGCAGAGGACGAGACATTTCCTTTGATATGGAAATTTTGATCGATTGATTTTGAAAGTCAAACAAACGGAGGCGGACCAAGTCTAGGGTTAAGACAAAAGGTGAGAAGGGAAGTTTGGGAACATTGAACGGTAAAAACATCAAAGGGGTACATTTACCTAATGAAAGTATTGGATGAGCCTACTAAAATAAGGCTCATTTACCAAATCAACCCAAAAATAATTAAGGGGGGGTGAAAAATTCCGGGTAATTCTAAAATTATGCCACGAACATAACAATGAGACTCATACTCGTCATCTACGCACTCTTTGCGAGTTATGGGTCAATTACTATCAAAAATTAAGTTAATTAACATTAATCATCATTAATTAGGATTCAAAAATCCTATCTTTTACACTAAGAGGGCCAAAAGAGAGAGAGGATGAACGAGAGGTGAGCCCACCGCCGGCTCTCAATCCTTAACACACTACTAAAGACGAGATCCAAAATGATGGAGAATAGAGGCACAACACAAAAAAATTTTAACCTCACTTTTGCCAAATGGTGGAGATCAAAGGCATAAACCTTTGATTGGTCGGGAAGGACGGACCTCGTGTCGGCGCCGAAGCGGAAATTGGCTTTTGCAAGAGGAAACTTGTTTTTTTGCGAGTGGAGGAAGAAGCCAAGGCAAAGGTAGTTGCATTTGATGAGGTAGAAGTCACTGGACTGGTGATGAACTTGGAGGAATCCAAACAAGTAAAAAAATTGGTTGATGAAGATGATTTGCATAGCACCGGTGAAGAGAGCGTCGCGGGTGGCCTGGATCTAGTTAGATCCGTCGAGAGAGGGTTCCGCTACCTTAGTGTGGTTGTTGGAAGTGGCCGATGGGTTCTCCATTTGCAGGGGAAAGTGGTGGTACCATTCTATTGTCGATAGGGTTTGTTTTTTGGTTACTACAATAGAGAACATATCTCTCTTTCTCCCATGATGGTGTTCATCTCCTTGTGGTTGTGGCTAGGTTCAAACCGCATAATGCGATTTTGGTGCGGTTCTTTGGAACCACCCAACACTTGCTCAGTCCTAATTTCTATTCATCTTTAATATTGCCATAGAATGGTTATAAGAAGAATAAATCGAAAGAATATTAGTACAATACCATCCGGAGAGGGAATCCCCCTCAAAAAAAAAAAGAATATATTAGAGAGATTTCATCAAGAGATTCTAGAGATGTCCTACAAATGAAAAAGCATAACATGACATTTGCGTTATATTTAAATGGATGTCTCACACCACCATATGTGTTGACAAACAACCAGGTCTGGATGGTTTTCCGCTGGTTTTGATCAACAGTATTGGCATATAATTGGACCTTATGTAATCAGGGCGGTAAAGAGTTTCTTTCAAACCGGAAAGGTTCTTAATAAACTCAATCACACGCTCATTGCCCTAATTCTAAAAGTTGATATTCCCGACCACAACAAACCACTATAGACCAATTAATCTTGGCTTGACTTTCCACTTGATCATAGCAAAAATTATGACAACTAAGTTGAAGATAATTCTAGAGATAATTCTAGAACAATCAATCTCGGTTTAAATTTCTACAAACTCATAGGAGAAATTATGGCAACTAGGTTTAAGATAATTCTCTCAAATGTTGTTATCTTAGAAAATGTGTTTTTGCGATAAAATTTAAAAGTTGGATAAAGGAATGTACTATGACAAACTCTTTCTCAGTACTAGACAATAAATGTCCAAGCAAACAATATTTCATAAATGATGCCTCCACCAAGAGGTCCTCTTTCACACACACACCCTTTGCTTTTAATATAGAAGTAGAAATCCTAGCCCAAAACCTCTAGTTCCATTCAAATGATATCAATAAAAGTAGTGGTTTTCCGATCTCAAAAAAAGATATGTCATTCCTTTCATAGCATTTGCAGATGTCCTCATCACTTTCTTTAAGCCATCAGATAAATTGAGCACACTAATCGTGAAAACAAAAAAGACTTTTGTGCTTTCTCAGGGCAAAAAAAACTCAATTTTTATAAGTCGGATTTCCATGTCACCAAAAATGTACCCAACACAACCAAAAAATGACTACAAGAACGGTTAGGAATCTTGATAACATCAATCCTTGAAAAATACCTAGGATACCTCATCGTGAATGAGAGAGTAACAAGTACATTTGAAGAGGTAATCACCAAAACGAGAAGTCTATTGGCTATATTGAAAGGCAAATACTTTCTCTCTCAAAAGAATGTAGATTGATTTCGGTTAAAGCTAACCTAAATCTTAACCCAAATTTCGTGATGCAAAGTTCCACACTACTGAGCTCGACCCATAATGAATATGACAAAATCAATAGAAATTTTACGTGGTATAAAGGACCAAATCACCGACCATTCAGAATTTGGAATGAAATATGTAAATCAAAATGCCTCGGAAGGTATTGGTATAATCGGAGGACATAAATGTTGCACTCCAGATGAAGGTCTCGTGGAAAGTTATGGAAAAACCAGAAACGGCTCGACCATTTTGTTTTAGACTAATAAATGGATCTCAAAAACCCCGTCGATTAATTTTGTTTCAAATCCGAAAATGATTAATATCCAAGAAAAAGTGAGCGCATATATTATACAAGACAACACATGAGACTTAAACATATTGCATGCTAGTCTGGACAACTTTCCAACTAAGAAAATTATGATAATATAATAGAATATTCACCAACTGTGTTGCCTAGGAAAGATAGAATGTGTTGGAAAAATACAAAAAAAACCCGGCTATGAACCTCATTCGTAAACACAATGGATAAAGAGAGTCAGACTTTGCTTGGATCTGGAATCTTGACATCCCACCTAACACCAAAAACTTTCATTTGGAAACTATCCAAGATGGACTTCCAACTAAGAAAGATTAATCATATAAAATGCCCGCACTTATAAACTACGATATGTATATTCACTCATAAAGACGATTGACATTTATTCCTAGAGGCGCCTTATTTAATGTAGAATGCATGAATTTAATCCAAGAAATCATAAACAAGCCCAAAATGCACCAAAAAAAACCTACTATCTCCTAGGAAATATGAAAAGAATCTACGATAAATAGAAACAACAAATTTTGAGACGCTCATCTATATTTGGTGGAATAGTTGGGAAAATCTTAGAGGCCGTTTGGTCACGGAAGTAGAAACGGAAACATAATGAATAAATGAAGGAAAGGAAAGAGATTTCATTACCATGTAAACATGTCTCTTAAAAAAACAGAATCAATATAAAAAAGTGAAAAAATAAATGCTCATATATTATCTTCACAAATATCTCAATATTGTCAATTTCATGAGCCAAAACCTAGTAAACTCATTACAAACTTCCACTAAAACCTTCATCCATTGTCGGAACTAATTTTTAGCTGATAGTAAAACCCTACACTTGAACACAGAAGTAACGTCATAGCAGACCTGTGCAATCACAAATTCAAGTCTAATCTAATTTTTTTACATCTTTTATTCCAATTCTTTTACATAAAAAGGCGACAATGTAGGCAAGTTCAGAAAGGGGATATTGCTCCATACATGCATCGTCGAAGGGCATCATCAGAGGAAGACAATGGATATAAATACCTTCACTAATTTGGTGGAGAATGGTGAAATGTAAGGATGGTGAATATCTTTCCAATTTATTGCCAACCGAGGAGACGAAGGAACCATGTCGAAGATGTTGGGATTTTAGATGTGTAAAAGCGGAATTTCAAGAAACAATTTCCTAAACATCTAAACAAGGATCGCATGCATAATAGATTAGATAAGGGATAAAAGGAATACCTTTTGATGCGTGTTCAATAACTCCTTCAAGGATATGTAGAGTCCCAAGTGTTACTCCTCTAGTTGGTCCTCCCGAGATTGAACAAGAATCGCCTTAACCTTCGATTGCTAGAACAAAGGATGAAGCTTTTGAGAGAGAGGGATCGAAGAGGAAGAACGCCGCTTCTTACGTGAATACACGGCTGAATGTATCTTCGTATCAATCGATCGATCAAATATATCAAATTAGGGTTGGGCTTTTTAACTATTAAAAAGCCCGTCCTTAAAATATAAGATATATATATATATTTTAGTAATTAATAAATAAATAAACCCCTTATCTATTATTAATTACCAACTCCATAATATATTTTGTACTCCTACAAAATATATCCTTTTCCACCATATACTCCTATATGGTAATTCTCTCATTAATTGATTCAGTTCACATGCTCGTTATGGTGTGACCTCGTAGGACCCGATAACACTAGCAATACATTTTATCATATAAATGTACCGATCATGGTTAGCTTCTAGCAAAACGCCATGACCCCTAATATTATCGGATTATATATATCCCTATATTTAATGTCCTATCTTATCATCAGTAATTGCACCTTGGATAAAGGACACAATTCCTTCAGTCTCCCACTTGTACTTTCATACAAGTGTGCAATGTTAAAATTCCCTTATCGCTTAATGTCCTTATGTGACTATCTGATGGAAATCATCTTTGCCATCAGATATGTTTCTTGAACTCCTGAGATCAAACTGTCAGTACAGATCAAATCTGAGCATGACCATGCGTTTACACAGTTCTCACTCTTCAAGTGGCCTGGGACACCAATCCTTCCCAACACATCAAAGTATGCCGGTATAGGAGGATTAATCCAATCTTGCAACGACTATAACTCCCACTCAAATTTTGACCACCCTGATTACTGCCTTTATATCTGCCTGTTACGGTCAGCGCTAAACAGTATCTAAGAAATGTCATCCTTCAAATGAAAGTTATATCAAGCTCATGTTAAGGAACTCACTGATAATGATAATCGCTATAACTCCTCAATAAGTCATGAGAGTCATAGGATCGGTCTATCCGATGAGTATCACCATACTCACCTATGTAAGCGATTGGACATCTCCATGTCCTATGAACTATGAAACCCACGTTCATCATTCACTCACAAGATGGTCTACTTTAGAGTCGTTTGTATCCAAGTTAACGACTCAGACCATGAATCCTTTTCAATTTAATAATTTCAGTTCAATTAATGTGGTTTCATTCACCGGAACTTTTCAGTAAGCACATTTGATAATTAATAAATTGTTTGGATACTTTATTTAATATTCAAGTAATAATCAAATAAGAATATGAAAACTCATATATAAATCAATCATAAACTCCATGACAAAAACAAATGATTCCCAATCCAAAACACAGAAGTTCAAAAGAATTCTCTAACGTGTTTGAGCCCTTTGGCCCGAGTATGACTATCATGCTTAGGCCTATTCATGGGTTTAGTCAGTGGATCTGCAATGTTATCATCTGTGTGCACCTTGCACACCCTTACATCACCTCGATCAACATAGTGTCTGATCATGTGATACTTCCGCAGAACGTGTCTGGATTTGGAGCTTGAGCTAGGTTCCTTCGTGTTCGCTCCAAACGGTGTGTGCAAGCTTTAAATTTATAACCCTAGACTTAAGCTTAAAACAAGGATGCGAACCCGCAGTGTACGGGTCAATCGTAGTAAAAGCAAGAAAATTCCAGGGGTCGATCACAGGGACTCGGTGAAACAGAGTCAATACGGTATGCTAATGTCAATACTAACCACAAGAGCAATTTAACACAATCAAAGATGAATAAGAAGTCAATTAAGCAAACATGCAATTCTAGGGATTAAAGCATCAAGTTGTGGTTCCAACTCAAGATCTATAGATAAGCGGACAAAGCTGAGATTTTTGCGTGGGGAAGGTGTTGCTAAAGTGGAGTAGATCACCGGGTAAGTCTCACTACACACTAATCCTAAACCGTAACTCCTATTACCGGGTAAGTCTCAAGGAATCAAGATAAAGAATTATAACCTCAAACTAACACACCATCTAAGGGAATAGAATCAACCTTTACCGGGTAAGTCTCAGGCTAACTCACAAAGATGGGATGGAAGCACACTCAAACCCCAATAAAGGATAAACCTTTATTACCTACACTTATGATCGTTAATACACAAACTAAGGAATTACCGGGTAAGTCTCATACTAAGCTTGCATTGAACCAGGAAGGTGTAATAAGAATAGGATTTGGCAAACTCTAACACTTAACTTTCTGTTTTAGGTCGGATAAGTCACCTCGGTCAGAAGAATTCCACCCCGGCCGAGATGTTCATCAACCGAACGAGATGCTTAGGGTTAAGGTTAAAGACTCGAACTTTCAGGATCCTACTGGAATCTAAGATTATTCTATCATTGTTTTTCCCACAACCTTCAGCTAATCACCCTAGAATCACACAAGGAAATTAGCCACTCATTATCATAATGAAAGTATTAAAATATATGGGAAGAAGGTGAATATTTGAACAAAGAAGAATTTAATGAAAAGACTTCAATAACTGAATCAAATATCACAACAAAGCGTTCTTTGGATAATAATCCAAAAAGACAAGACAACAATTGAGGGAATTGAAGACAATCTTACAAAACCCTTCAAAAAGCTATAAAAGCTATGGTCTTCAATCTTCCTTCAACCTTCAAAAAGGTTCTTCGGGGACTCCCAAATTGGAGTATACTGCGGTTGCTGCGTGTGTAAACCCTGATCGACGGTATAGCATGATGTATGCGAGATGTTGAATTTGTGGAAATCCAACCCTTTTTATAGGAAAATTACCCTCCAAAGATAATAAATCTTAAGAAGATATTATCCCATAAATATAGGTAAAATATATATTCTGCATATTTCCTTCCTTCTAGAAGCCAAGCCCAAAAATATAAGATCACTTTCCAAATTTAAAAGATCTCTTCCAAGAATAAAATATTCTCGCCGCGTCCTAGGTGTTCGCCTCGGTCGAGTCGGCGTCCCTGGATCACCTCGGTCGAGGTGAATCAATGGTCAACCGAGGTGACTCACAATCAGAATGTGAAATCTCTCGAATCTGCTCCAAAGTGAATCTTCAATCCATGGCTATGCTCCCTGGATGTAGCTCCAAATGACTCATGACTCCTTTTGCTCCTTTTTGATGCAAAACGTACCATATTACCTGCAATTACAACGAAACTAGGTGTAGACCTCGATTCTCGCAAAGGTAGATGAAATGGTAGTAAAATCACATAATGTACATACAAACATGCAGATTATGAAAGATAAAACGTCCTAACAAACCCCAAAAACTAGACTATAACTCATGCTATCAAAATACCCCATACTTAGCCCTTGCTTGTCCCCAAGCAAGTTCCTCACATAGAAGACAAGATAGAATGGATTATAAGTCAAGAAAATCAATGAAAAAGTCTTTCAAAAATATTTTATGGTGTGCAACTATCATAGATCACTCTAAGAGTGTACTTCCTGGAATTAAAAACTTAATATGATCAAAACATTTTATAAATATAAGAAAGTTGTTCATCTTTGCATAAAATCATAGAATGCATGATAAATCATAATTATCAAAATTAATCATGTATAATCCAGTTTAAACCGCTAAGTCAATCAACAAGCTCAAGGTCTCAAGGGCTTCCCAAAAGAAAAGTCAAGAAACGTGTAGGGTAGGGATGTATGTAAGGTAATGTGGTGCTAGAATCCGGGAAAAGGATGAACTTCACTTTCACTTCAACTTGCAACATCTTCCACCAATAAGCTTTGCTCATTTCACATTTTTTTCTTTTTACTTTACTTTTTGGAATGCATGGACAGAGGTGCACAATAACCGAAGCCTAGGAAATCAGCAATCATCAATTTCTCGTGATGCATCAAACCCTTGATGCACATACCATGACCCGTTAGGAATATCGCTCAATCCGACTTTGGCAAGACACAAACACCCGGCTATGTGAATGGTGCCGAGTTACTCATCTTCATGATTGACTTCCCCAAACCTAAAATTACTTTCTAACACTTCACTTCTAGCCCACTTCTCAACTTTAACTTGCTTTCACCACTTGCTTGCTTCCAAATTCCCGGATAGGTAAAGGGGGGCAAAAATGTATATGAGGGGTTAAGCATGATCAAGAAGAAGAAGAAGAAAAGAATGAATTGCCTTGGTCTTTCCAAGAAGAAAGTGAGAGAACTTATCCTGCGGTGTCAACCTTCAAATTCAACATAATTTGGATAAAAACAAAGTATTAAACATGCCAATAATTTCAAACAAAGCATTTAGCAACTTAAACATATTATAAAACCTTTAAAACACACAAAGAATTTAAAAACAGTAAGTAAACAAAATCTTCACTGAGATCATATCCAGATAAGTAGCACAAAATCGTTTTCGAAAACTTTCTGTTACGCCACCTCGGTCGAGATGTTCTTGGTTCAACCGAGGTGAAACACCTCGTTTCGCCAGAATCTCCCCGGTCGAGATCAAAATTTTATTTTTTAAAACCAATTTTTTTTTTATTTTTTTGGTTCGGTTTTGACGTTTTTCTCAATCAAATAACCTGTAGGTATGCATGTAATATCAGATAATCATATAAAGGCAATTGAAGCATAAATATGAAAATATCCGATAAATAAAATACATCAAAAGTGTCGAATACATCAAAGGTAGCCATATAGTCAAATAACAAACACCCCATACTTGAGACACACTGTCCCAGTGGGTATAATAAAAGTCTAAACAGGAGAACTCACCGGATAGAAGCCGAACTGCATAAAAATATAATAATAAAACCCTGCAGCTCCTCACTAGTCTCGATCCGGTGGTGGTGGTGGTATGTAGGGGAACTGAGTCGGATCATAGGGATGGCCCATGATACGCTCAAACTGTAGCTGAGCCATCATGTGCTGATGATGTTGACGCTCCTGCATCTCGCGGATATCCAGCGAAAGTGCAGCATATGAGTCGATAACCTGATCCGTCAGGTCATCGATCCGTCGGTGTGCAGCCCTATCCCTCACTCCCCGCCTCCTGCGTCTAGCAGGTCGGACCGGAGAAGTCTCAGTTGGCGCCGGCTCAGTGTCCTCCTCATCATCTAAATCAATAATAGGTGGCGCGCTCGTCCCAGCTGTATCTGTCCCTGTGTCCATCGGGACGCCGCCTCCTCTCTCATCTACTGTCTCATCATCGTCGTCATCCTCATCCTCAGCCTCCTCCGCAGCTGCAGCAGGGGCAGCTGCTGCCTCTCTGTGATCCTCTATTAGTGTATCCCATGTTGTCTGCCAGAAATGCGGATCAAAGACTGTGAACTGCGCAGACCAGCGGATGCCCTGAGGTGCAGTCCGCTCCCAAGGCATGGCGACGTATGGAGTGGTCAACCCACGGGGAACTAGAATCCTCCGTGTGATCATCTCCTGCAATCCCAGCGGCTTCGGAGCTGCCGCCAACGTGCAAACGCTGAGGTCCATCCCGTGGTAGGTAGCGATGTGGGTGACTAGACCTCCGCAGCATATGTCTCCCTTCGCCTTGGCCTTGATCTTGTGCAGATCCTCTGCCAAGAGCAAGCCAAAGTCCGGGAAACCTCCTGTAACCATGCAGTAAAGCGAAAAGAGCTCTCCCTGTCGGACCTTCTGGGGCGTCTCAGTACGCGCCAGAAGCGTCTCGCTGAAAATCCTGTGAGCAAGTCTGAAGGCCGGATGAAAGATGACCTTCTCCCTGAAATCTTCAGGGCGCCATCTGTCTGCGTGCTCAGTAATGTGGGCTATCTGTCCCCAGAACTCCCTAGCTACGGATCGGGAGGGGAAGTCAACAGCTGTGGGGTCGGGAAAGCCAAAAATCTCTCTCCATATCTCTAAAGGAACTATGAAGTTCCGGTTCATCAACCGGTACTTCACAGAACGGTTTGTGGGGAGGTAGGAGAAGGAGCTAACAAACTCGAGTGTCGGCTCTAGGTAGGCTGGGGCTCGGATCTCAGTAAACTGATCCAGCCCGACAGTAGCTATCATCCTCCTAAGGTCAGCATCTAACCCTAGGCAGTCAAAAGCTGACACATCCAGAAATCATGGTGCGATGACTGGACGGCCAGCTATCCTCTCATAGTCTACCCGGCATCTCTCGTGGATAACCGGGCGGTAGGGACGGGATGAGGAAGGAGAAGGGGAAGGGGAGGATCTATCTCTAAGAGCTAAACGACGATCTGAACTCATTTTTTTAAACACACTGTCAGACTACCTCGGTCGGCTGACAAACTCCAAGAATCACCTCGACCGAGGTGCAGAACGACTGGATCGAGGCAAAGGCAGTGCGATTTCAACTCTCTGATTTTCAGTTCTTTTCCCCTAAAAATCACTACCGATGCTTCCTAAGGGGTACTTAAAGGTTTCCTCAACAGAATCAAGGGCAACCAAAGCCCAAATATCAGTAAACGAACGAGTTTAGGTTTTCGAACGTTTTTACCTCGTTTCGGTCGAAACGCTCAAATTTCTTGCAGATCTGTAGTTGCAATCGACTCCTCTATCCTTCAATCTCGGTTTGGAAGCAGAAATTGTTGAAAACGAGCAAGGAACGAGGTGAGCGAGGTGCTTCTGTCCGCCGCGGTCGAGGAGGGTAAAAAAAAGTGAAAATGTAATTTTTCCCCCTTTTATACTGTTACTGGATCTGCTGTCACCTCGGTCGAGATGGTCTCGACTGGACCGAGGTGGTATGGATCGAGGCGGTTCTGCAGAAACCCTAGTCGCCTCGGTTGCTTCAAGAATCAACTCGGTCGAGGTGCTCTAACAGTGAGCGAGGTGCTTCTGTCTTCTCAGAATCTCGAACTTCTGTCCTTCCAGATGTGCTTCTTCCTGTTGTCTGTCCAGAACGCCAAAAACAAAGCAAAGCAAAGCAAAAACAGAAACTATCTAAGCTAGACTAGAAAATGGGAAAGAAGAGCAATACCTTGGGTTGCCTCCCAAGAAGCGCTTGATTTAAGGTCGCTAGCTGGACCATGATGCGTCTCAAAGGAGGTGGGCGGTTCCCTCACCCCATACTTTACCTCCATCGTGGGGTGAAGTAAGTAGCTCCATCAAACGCTCCAACAAGTGTAAGTGCTCATCGGGGAATGAATCGTCTATGGGTGGGTTATCCGTCTCGCGGGAAGATTCCGGTAGCTGGCTGAGGTGATCCGCAACGGAGTTCTCGGATCCCTTCTTATCGCGGATTTCTAGATCAAACTCTTGAAGCAAGAGAATCCATCGAATAAGGCGCGGCTTGGCATCCTTCTTCGCCAACAAGTAACGAATGGCCGCATGGTCGGTGTAGACAATGACTTTCGCCCCTACTAGATAGGAACGAAACTTCTCGAAAGCATATACAACCGCCAAATTCCTTCTCGGTGGTAGCGTAGTTGCGTTGTGCTTCATCTAGCGTCTTGCTAGCATAGTAGATGGCGGTGGTCCGTCCATCCTTCTTTTGTCCAAGCACCGCTCCTACGGCTACATCACTAGCGTCACACATGACCTCAAAGGGTAAGGTCCAATCGGGAGGCTGAATAATGGGAGCGGAGATCAACGCTTCCTTAATCCTGTAAAAAGCATCAAGACACTCCTGCGAAAACTCAAAAACAACATCTTTATTCAAGAGGTTTGTTAGAGGTTTAGAAATCTTGGAGAAGTCCTTGATGAATCTCCTGTAGAAACCTGCATGCCCGAGAAAACTCCTCACACCTTTAACAGAACAAGGAGGAGGGAGTTTCTCAATAGTCTCGATCTTAGCTCGATCGACCTCAACACCTCGATTAGAAACGAGGTGTCCTAGCACAATGCCTTCATTAACCATAAAATGACACTTCTCCCAATTCAAAACAAGGTTAGTGTCTTCACATCTTTTAAGCACTAGAGAAAGGTTAGATAGGCAATCATCAAAAGAGGAACCATATACAGAAAAATCATCCATGAATACCTCCATGATCTCCTCTATGTACTCGGAAAAGATAGCCATCATGCATCGCTGGAAGGTAGCTGGTGCATTGCACAATCCAAATGGCATCCTCCGATAGGCAAACGTTCCCCATGGACAAGTGAAAGTGGTCTTCTCTTGATCATCCGGATGGATAGGAATCTGGAAGAATCCACTATAGCCGTCCAAGTAGCAAAAGTGTGAATGCTGGGCCAACCGTTCGAGCATTTGATCAATGAAGGGAAGCGGAAAATGATCCTTCCGAGTCGCCGTGTTCAGCTTCCTATAGTCGATGCAAACTCTCTAGCCCGTAACGGTCCTTGTTGGGATCAACTCGTTGTTCTTATTCGTCACAACGGTCATCCCTCCTTTCTTCGGAACGACATGCACCGGGCTAACCCACTTGCTGTCCGAGATAGGATAAATAATACCTGCATCCAACAACTTAAGAACTTCCTTCTTCACAACCTCTTTCATGATCGGATTTAACCGTCTTTGGGGTTCCCGTGAAGTCTTATGATTATCTTCCATTAGAATTCTATGCATGCAGAAAGAAGGTTTAATGCCAATAAGATCATCCGTGGTGTAACCTATGGCTTTTCGATGCTTTCTCAGGACATGCATTAGCTTAGATAATTCAGAATCGGAGAGGGAAGCACTAGCAATAACGGAATAAGTAGAATCCGGCCCAAGAAAGATATACCTCAAGTGACTTGGGAGCTGTTTAAGCTCCACGACTGGGGGTGCTTTCTGAGAGGGATCTCTGCTTCCTCTTTCCAGTGGAGTGGTGTCAGAAACTGGATTGGATGCAATCTCAGTTTGAATCGTCTCGCTGTCGACCTCGGTCGAGGCGCAAAGGCGTTGACCGAGGTGTTCTTCAGACGCCTCGCTCTGTCCAGAAAGTGCCTCGGTCGAGGTACTGCTACTGGAACCGAGACTGGAGATCTTCGTCTCCTGGACTAGCTTCTCAGTTTTAGCTCCTGGATCCTCTTCCATTGCCTTCAAGCTCCGTATATCTGCATCACAAGAAGCATCTATACCTTCCTCCATTAAACTGAAGCTAATAACTCTTTCGAGCGGGTCGTTAATAAGGATAGAGCTCACCAATTCCCTTGATTCTTCTTCATCGTAGATGTTGAAGATATCATCAGTTAGTTGCTCCCATTTCATGGCTGCAAGTAGTGCGAACTCCACCTCATCGCCACCAACGTTGAATTTCAACTTGGCGTTCTTGCAATCCACGTTGCAACCCGAAGTTGCTAGAAATGGCCTCCCGAGAATGATAGGAACAGGATAATCTGTGGGAATGTCAAGTACGACAAAATCTATAGGTAGATAGAAGTTACCTAACTTGACCGGAACATCCTCCAAAATGCCTACGGGATGGGTGATGGAGCGATCCGCCATGTAAAGTCGAATCTTGACCGGCTTGGGCTCTCCAAGACCGATCTTAGTGCATAGCTCCAGCGGGATGATGCTCACGCTGGCTCCTAGATCACAAAGGGCTTCACAAGTGACATCCCCAACTTGAATGGGAATGCAAAATGAGCCAGGATCTCTCAATTTAGGTGGCATCTTCTCCTTCATGATTTTGATTAGCTCCGAAGACTTAGACGTCATCCTAACTTCACCAACATCCTCCAGCTTCCTCTTCCTTGATAAGATCTCTTTTAAGAACTTCCCATAGGCGGGCATACCTAAAATAGCATCAAGGAAAGGAATATTAATATATAGCTTATTCATCAAGTCAAGAAACTTACCGAAGTGCTTGTCTAGATGTGCTCTGGCTCTGGATTGAGGGAATGGAAGTGGTGGCTTATATGCAGGAGGTGGAACATAAGTTTCTGTCGTTCCTCCCACTTTCTGTTGCTCCGCCTCGGTTGGCATCTCGGTCGAGGTGTTCTTCGACTGGATCTGGACCGAGGTGGTCTGCGTCGAGCGAGCAACTGGATCAGCAGTTTTGAGTCCACTCCTCGTCGTTATGGCCATGCACTGGCCCTTAGGGTTAGTTTCCGTCTTTGCTGGAAGCTTCCCTGGATCTCTTGGCGCTTCATTCGCCCTAGTAGCAAGTTGTTGTTCAAGGGACTTTTGGGCCCTCGAAAATGAAGTCATAGAATTCTCCATAGCGTTAAGCTTGATCAAGATTGCTTCCAGAACTGCGTCTTTCTTTTCTGGTTGAGACGAACTTGATCCTTGCCCTTGGCTTTTCAATGGAGTAGAAGAAGAAGAAGGAGAAGAGAGGAAAGGATTAGAGGAATCATTAGAGTTGGAGTTTGAATAATTGTTACCGTGGTTTTGATTATTCGCCCTCCAGTTGTTGCTATTGGATCCTCTATTGTTGTTGTTGTAGTTGTTGTTTCGGGGTCCGTTGTTGTTGTTACGGTACCCGTTATTGTTGTTGTTGTTGTTCCTTTGCCCTTGCTCTTCCTTCTTAGTTTGAGCCATCAAGAGCTCCTTCAATTGCTTCACGTCATTCTTCAATGATGTGAGTTGATTGTTGTTGGGTTGAGTCTCTTGAAAGTTGACTCTTTTTACTCCACCTTCAGCTCCTTGGTGGGTATACTTCTCCATGTGCAAGGCTTGCTTCTCAATGAAGTCCCATGCATCATCAATCGCCATGTCCATGAAGGTACCGGCGGAGAGTAGTTGGAGATTGAACTGGGTGCTTCCGTCCAGCCCCTTGAAGTAGATCTCCAACAACTCGATCTTTGGAATCCCATGATGTGGGCAATCCAAAAGGATATCCTTGAACCGCTCCCAAGATTTGGACAAGCTCTCCTTGTCCTTCATGATGAAAGCATTGATCTTCCCTCTCATTTCAGCAGTCTTTGAGGGGGGAAAGAATTTGGTTAGGAATTCCGTAGTCATCTCCTCCCATGTGCTAATTTTTCCTGGAGGAAGAGATTGATACCAAGTAAGAGCTCTATCTTTTAAAGAAAAGTAAAAAGGTCTTAGCTTGTAGTTGTTATTCTCAATTCTGGAAGGTCGCAAGGTCTCCATCAAGATCTCGTAGTTTTGAAGATGTTGATGCGGCGACTCCTTCTCTAGCCCTCCGAATTGACATTGGCGAATCATAGATAGAACTTGTGGTCGAAGTTCGTAGTCATGATCCGCTGGATCTCCTAGGTTCACCCCTGGACGCCTCAGTTGTTGATTAGGGTCCATCCTTTGACCTAGGGTTTGCGGGATTCCTGCAAGAAGAACATCTCGGACTGGTATCCGAAGTGGGAGTACATCGGCCGGGGCGTCAGGTACTGGAATCTGCCTCGGTCGAGGATCTACTACTGGATTCTGCATCGGTCGAGGATCAACAGGAGGATCTTCCCTCGGTCGAAGTAGAATCTGATCTCGTATGGCTGCAATCTCAGCTTCGATTGCTGCAGTCCTGGCACGATTCTCTTCTTTCTCTTGCCTTAGCTCTTCTTTACTGAGACGTAGCAGCTCCTGCGTCTCTCTCAATTGGGCCGCAAGATCGTGATCGTCTTGTTGGGCCATCTTCGCTTCTCTTAAGCGTCGCTTGTATGTCTTTTCTGGTTCGGGATCGTAAGGAACGATTTCCTTCCCAGCGCGGGTTCTTCGCATGTACCTAAGAAAGAACCTGCAAAGATCGTCACTCAAGTAGAGTGGTTAGATGAAACGGGGCAAGCGCCCCAAGAGCAAACCGTACCGGCTCGGTCTAGACCAAGTCCCCGGCAACGGCGCCAAAAACTTGTTCGCTCCAAACAGTGTGTGCAAGCTTTAAATTTATAACCCTAGACTTAAGCTTAAAACAAGGATGCGAACCCGTAGTGTACGGGTCAATCGTAGTAAAAGCAAGAAAATTCCAGGGGTCGATCACAAGGACTCGGTGAAACAGAGTCAATACGGTATGCTAATGTCAATACTAACCACAAGAGCAATTTAACACAATCAAAGATGAATAAGAAGTCAATTAAGCAAACATGCAATTCTAGGGATTAAAGCATCAAGTTGTGGTTCCAACTCAAGATCTATAGATAAGCGGACAAAGCTGAGATTTTTGCGTGGGTAAGGTGTTGTTAAAGTGGAGTAGATCACCGGGTAAGTCTCACTACACACTAATCCTAAACCGTAACTCCTATTACCGGGTAAGTCTCAAGGAATCAAGATAAAGAATTATAACCTCAAACTAACACACCATCTAAGGGAATAGAATCAACCTTTACCGGGTAAGTCTCAGGCTAACTCACAAAGATGGGATGGAAGCACACTCAAACCCCAATAAAGGATAAACCTTTATTACCTACACTTATGATCGTTAATACACAAACTAAGGAATTACCGGGTAAGTCTCATACTAAGCTTGCATTGAACCAGGAAGGTGTAATAAGAATAGGATTTGGTAAACTCTAACACTTAACTTTCTGTTTTAGGTCGGATAAGTCACCTCGGTCAGAAGAATTCCACCCCGGCCGAGATGTTCATCAACCGAACGAGATGCTTAGGGTTAAGGTTAAAGACTCGAACTTTCAGGATCCTACTGGAATCTAAGATTATTCTATCATTGTTTTTCCCACAACCTTCAGCTAATCACCCTAGAATCACACAAGGAAATTAGCCACTCATTATCACAATGAAAGTATTAAAATATATGGGAAGAAGGTGAATATTTGAACAAAGAAGAATTTAATGAAAAGACTTCAATAACTGAATCAAATATCACAACAAAGCGTTCTTTGGATAATAATCCAAAAAGACAAGACAACAATTGAGGGAATTGAAGACAATCTTACAAAACCCTTCAAAAAGCTATAAAAGCTATGGTCTTCAATCTTCCTTCAACCTTCAAAAAGGTTCTTCGGGGACTCCCAAATTGGAGTATACTGCGGCTGCTGCGTGTGTAAACCCTGATCGACGGTATAGCGTGATGTATGCGAGATGTTGAATTTGTGGAAATCCAACCCTTTTTATAGGAAAATTACCCTCCAAAGATAATAAATCTTAAGAAGATATTATCCCATAAATATAGGTAAAATATATATTCTGCATATTTCCTTCCTTCCAGAAGCCAAGCCCAAAAATATAAGATCACTTTCCAAATTTAAAAGATCTCTTCCAAGAATAAAATATTCTCGCCGCGTCCTAGGTGTTCGCCTCGGTCGAGTCGGCGTCCCTGGATCACCTCGGTCGAGGTGAATCAATGGTCAACCGAGGTGACTCACAATCAGAATGTGAAATCTCTCGAATCTGCTCCAAAGTGAATCTTCAATCCATGGCTATGCTCCCTGGATGTAGCTCCAAATGACTCATGACTCCTTTTGCTCCTTTTTGATGCAAAACGTACCATATTACCTGCAATTACAACGAAACTAGGTGTAGACCTCGATTCTCGCAAAGGTAGATGAAATGGTAGTAAAATCACATAATGTACATACAAACATGCAGATTATGAAAGATAAAACGTCCTAACAAACCCCAAAAACTAGACTATAATTCATGCTATCACTTCGCTTGAGCAATCGCGCCATTGTTGTCACAATAGACGTCAACTGCCCTCGTCACGCTAGGGACAACGCCGAGCTCAGTTATAAACTGCCTAATCCAGATCGCTTCCTTAGCCGCTTCTCCCGCAGCAATGTATACTGCCTCTGTGGTTGAGTCCGCAACCGTGTCCTGCTTTTGGATTTTCCAACTTACCGCTCCTCCATTCAAAATGAAGACGTATCCAGACTGCGACTCAAAGCCATCTCTGTCAGTCTGGAAACTAGCATCGGTATAGCCCTTGATAACTAACTCATCATCACCTCCATATACCAGTAGATCATCCTTAGTCCTCCGTAAGTACTTTAGGATGTTCTTCGCAACTTGCCAGTGAATGTCACCGGGGTTCGACTGGTACCTACTACACATACTCAAAGCATATGCAACATCTGGTCGAATACAGGTCATTGCATACATGATGGATCCTATAGCAGAGGCATAGGGAACCTTGCTCATCCTCTCAATCTCACCAGGTGTCTTAGGACACTAGGTCTTGCTGAGATGGATCCCATGTTGCATAGGCAAATATCCTTTCTTGGAATCTATCATCTTGAATCTCTGTAGAACCTTATCTATATAAGTTCCTTGACTGAGACCAATAAGCCTTCTAGATCTATCTCTATAGATCTTGATGCCTAGTATGTACTCGGCCTCCCCTAGATCTTTCATTGAGAAATGCTTCTTAAGCCACCCCTTTACTGTTTCTAGCATCGGAATGTCATTCCCAATGAGTAGTATGTCATCCACATACAAGACTAGGAAAGTCACCTTGCTCCCACTCAACTTTTTGTAAACGCATGGTTCTTCTTCACATTTGATGAAATCAAACTGTTTGATCACTTCATCAAATCGAAGATTCCAACTCCTGGATGCTTGCTTCAGTCCATAAATGGACTTCTTAAGCTTGCAAACCTTCCTAGGATATTTCGGATCCTCAAAACCCTCAGGTTGCATCATATATACATCCTCTTCTAAATAGCCATTTAGAAATGCGGTCTTGACATCCATTTGCCATATCTCATAATCATAGAAGGCGGCAATCACTAGGATTATCCTAATGGACCGGATCATGACGACCGGGGCAAATGTCTCCTCATAGTCAATACCATGAATTTGTTTAAATCCCTTAGCAATCAACCTTGCTTTATAAACAGAGATATTTCCATCCTTGTCTGTCTTTACTTTAAAGACCCATTTACAACCAATAGGTTTTACCCCATTAGGCAAATCAATCAAGTCCCATACTTGATTTTCAAACATGGATTCCATTTCAGATCTCATGGCTTCAAGCCATTTTTCAGAGTTCTGATCCGTCGCAGCTTGCTTGTAGGAAGCGGGCTCGTTATGCTCCATGAGGAGCACTTCGATATCGGCATGCAACACATAGTCATCCAAATGTCTAGGTTGTTGCCTTACCCTGTTTGATCTCCAATTTGGGCCAACAATATCAGAGATTTCAGCTATATGATTTCCTACATCATTATGCATTTCCTCATTGGTAGAGTTCTCCACATCAATATGTGGTTCCTCTTCAGCCTGATCTACTGTAGGAATTGATTCTTGAACTTGATTAACTTACCTCATAAGAGGCTCATTAAAATAGTCAAGTTCCTCAGTGACATCTTGTATGTCCTCGTGTTGTTGCGTTTCTTGCTCACAATTAATCTCATTAATTTGAACTTTTCTCCCACTTGGCTTATTGGAAAAGAATTCCTTTTCCAAAAAGACACTATCCCGAGCAACAAACACTTTGTTCTCTATGGGATGGTAGAAATCATACCCCTTTGTTTGCTTAGGATATCCTACGAAGTAACATTTGTCTGATTTCGGTGCTAGTTTATCAGATTGTAAACGTTTTACATAAGCTTCGCACCCCCAGACCCTCAGAAATGACAAGTGAGGAACCTTTCCTGTCCATATCTCATATGGTGTCTTGTCAACTGAACGTGACGGAGTCCTGTTTAGAACGAACGCAGCTGTTTGGAGAGCATATCCCCAAAAGGATAATGGAAGATCCGCAAAACTCATCATTGAACGGACACTGTCTAACAAAGTCCTGTTCCTCCTCTCAGACACACCATTTAGTTGTGGAGTGCCCGGGGGAGTGAGTTGTGTCACAATTCCACAACTTCTCAAATGATGATCGAATTCATGGCTCAGATATTCGCCTCCTCGATCTGATCGAAGCACTTTTATCTTCTTGCCTGTTTGTCGTTCCACTTCATTTTGGAATTCCTTGAACTTTTCAAAGGATTCTGATTTCTGTTTCATTAAGTAGATATATCCGTATCTACTAAAATCATCAGTAAATGTAATGAAGTAGCGATAGCCAAACCTAGCCTCTTTACTCATAGGTCCACATACATCCGTATGTATGAGGGCTAGAAGTTCAGAAGTCCGTTCACTCTTACCAGTGAAGGGTGACCTTGTCATCTTTCCCATTAGGCATGACTCGCATGTTTCAAATGATTCCAAATCAAATGGTTTAAGTAATCCAACTGTTTGGAGTTCCTTAATGCGCTTTATGCCTACGTGACCCAATCGACAATGCCATAGGTTTGCTTCGTTTGTTTCATTCGACTTTTGCCTTTTTGTATTAATGTTATATATCTCAGTTTTGAGGTCTAATATGTATAGTCCATTACTACTCATATTCGCACGACCATAATAAATACCATTCTTGTAAATCTCCATCATCATGTGATCAGTAATGGTAAATGTATAACCTTCACGGTTTAAAACTGAAATTGAAATTAAGTTCTTAGTAATGCATGAACCAAAATAACAATTATTAAGTTCTATCTCTAAGCCAGAAGGTAAAGTCAAGCAATAATCTCCAATGGAAACAACAGCAACTCTTGCTCCATTACCAACTCGTAGATCTGCCTCTCCCTTCCGTAACGTCCTTCTATTTCTTAGTGCTTGTACATTCGAAGTAATGTGAGAAACACATCTGGTATCCAATACCCATGAAATAGAATTAATTGACAAAATTTCAACAACATGAATACCCATGTACGTCACATGGTTCTCATCAGATGAGTTCAATGTGAGTTTAGGGATTGGATGTTCCAAGACATCCTCTTGGTTCTCCGACCTGAGAACAATTCTCTGATTTCTCTCCCAATTAAGGAAGTTGTGTTCGTTCATTTTCTTTTTATCGAGTATGGAGCGTAAAGAAGATATGAGGTTTTTGTTTGACATGGTGGACTACAAAAAACACAGAATAATAAAATGCAGATAAGTTATGATTGATTTTGCAAAAGCTATAAACTGTTATAACAATTATAAACAATTGAAGTTTTTGCACATTTCTACTCATATTATCAATTCCCTTAATGAGCAAAAATGATAATCCAAGATCCTATCATATATGAACCTTAGCGTACTTTGGCACTGCCCTAAGTCTCATATAATCAAGGTAAGTAAACTCCTTTACTAATTATAACTCCTTATAATTCTTGGTTGATGGGAACACATCTCATGTGAACTCACCCTTATGTCTCAAAATCCAAAACTTTATCTTTTGGTCTTTTGTTGAGTTAACCATATCAAAGCAGCATGCCCCTTAGTATGAGCATACCCGCAATATATCTAGGTCAAAGTAAGGACACCCCGCTTTGACGGAACCTATCCTACAAATTCCTAGATAGGGATCGGTTATGATATGGGAAGACAATTCTCAATATTCTTTTAAGGGACGTTTTTAAGCATGCGAGGTTGTTATTTTAAAGTGAACTCATAGCAAAAATAACAAACAAGCATACAAGTGGGAATTTAAGGCATTTAAAAAAAACGCATTAAATAAATGGTTCCTAGTATGACCCCTAAAAAAAGTATCTTCATTCTTGGACCTTCATGGATCTCCATCCTTCGGGCTCCTTAGGACTCTGATCTTCTTGTAAAATGAATTTAAAAAAAACTCTTGCAGAAATTGAAAATTACAAAAATACATAACGATACGCAGATCGTGTACAATAAAACCATAACGATGTGCAGATCGTATTTAACTATCCTAATATTTGGGGCCATACCAGTAACCGCCTGCACGAGCATATCACCATACACATACATACAAGCATAGCATATATGATATTAAAAAAAAAATACACATAACCACTTTATCACATAAAGGAAAAAAAATAGAATTGGAAACTCCTTTCCGGTATTGTTTTAATCAATCATATTGTGTATGGTATTAATATCATATATTAATCATTAAAATGCTAAAGGTGTAAAATTTCTAAATTTGGAACCTTTCCAAAATTAGTAACTTTCTATTTATGATAACTTTCTAAAATTAGTAACTAGCTAATATTAGAACGTTTCTAATGTTAGATCATTGCTAAGATTAGACATATTTATTATTTTAGTAACTTGTCAAAATTTAGAACATTTCTAAATTAAGACCTCATATAAAAAAATAAGCAATTTTTCATAAAAGGTGGGCATCTTTTATTTCAAGATAAAATTTAATTAAGTAAGATATCATATATCCTAATATAATTAAATTATAATCTCCAAATAAGATAAATCATATTTATCCTAAAAAAAATTATTTCAAAAGGAAAATAAATCATATTTATCTAGATAGAATATCTCATATAATATCTTTTAATTTTAAGATATAATTTAATTAAGTTAAAATATCTCATATCTTAAAAAAAAATTAAATTTATTTGTTTCCAACTTGATAAATCATATTTATCTAGATAAAATATCTCATATAATATCTTTTAGG